>JAKSZT010053928.1:33766439-34061034 GCA_026826555.1 Tolypeutes matacus | reverse complement strand
TTTCTTTCTTTCTTTCTTTCTTTCTTTCTTTCTTTCTTTCTTTCTTTTTACTAATTACTGTTCTTTGTAACTTTTAAAATAATAAGGCGTGCAAAGAACACAGTAGAATTTACTCTGTATACTGGGGTTAAAAGACGAGATTTCCGGCAGCCAGAGGTGCCTGTCCCAGGGTTTTAGCTCCTCTGGTCTTATCCAACCACTCAGAAGGCATAAGGAGGCAATATCCTCGGTTTGCCTGTACCCTAAGCCATCACTAAAGCTAGTTATTCTGAGGCTTGGTCACTTTTTGGAGGTAAATTTAATAAACACATGGTTATAAGAGGAATAGTACTATTACCTGTTTTCCCATTCTATTCCACTTTGAAGCTTTTGAAAAAAGAGACAGAGGGAGGGAGATAATCATTTTAGTTATCCCATCCGGCTGACTAAAACAACAAGTTACTTCATATGGAATTATCTCATTTAGACATCCTTTAAAAGGATAGTTACATCATACACTTCAAGTGTTTAAAATCTTGTTTTCAGGAAGCTTGAAACATAATTCTTTTCTTGCCTTTGTTCAATCTCTCATTGTCGAAAATAAACTCAGCTTTAGCACCATTGACTTTGTATCAGAATGCACTAAACCCAGGAGGTTATAATTAAGGGTTATGACTGGAAGAGTATAAAAGTGTTTCTTTTATTTGAGGAATCATAGAGATTACTTATGAGAAAGTTGTAAACCACAACTAAAGTTATCTAGCTGGACAGCAAGAGTTAAGTATTATTTCGTCTCTCAACTCAGAATGCTATTTTCTTTTGTTTATCCTACACAGCTTTTTATAAGTGAACAATAACTTCACTATAGCCTATAATCATTCATGATGTTTGAGAAAGGAGTTCTGTCTTTCTAGGGTCATGTGTGTCCATTGAACATAACCCTATAGAAGAAGAGACAAGATATAGTAGGAGGGAAGGAAACAGGAGAGGAGAGGAAGGAGGGAGGGAGGGAGGGAGGGAGGAAGGAAGGAAGGAAGGAAGGAAGGGAGGGAGGAAGGGAGGGAGGGAGGAAGGAAGGGAGGAAGGAAAGGAAAGGAGGGAGGGTTATGCACGCAAAAAAGTAGCATTTTCTGGAACAAGCCACTTGCCATCTTTGAAGGAATCAATGATGTTAACAACACACCTCCAGTCTGGACTTATCTGCAAGAATCTTCAACCTTTAGTCACTTTTGTGGTATAATTTTTTTGTCCTTGTTAATTGATAAGAGACACCAGCTAGGAACAAATTTAGCTAACATTGCAATATTTTATCTTAAGTCTGAACCTAATTACTGTCCCATACATCCAAATGTTCACTCTTATCTTACCTTCAGTATCTTAGCTGCTGGAAGGTAAATCCCCAAACATTGCCTGATTAAGTTCTATTTTCATGCTTCTAAGTTAATATTGATATACTAAACCAGAAGGTGGAGGTATTGTTAGTGACAATGAAAATTAAAAACAAAGTGAGAATTAATTTGTTTCTATAGCTGTCAATGGGGATTTTACTAGGGAAAGCTGGTATATAACTTCAGTTACTATATTGTGCTAACAGAGATTGCATCACTTTGGTCATATTCTATAATGGGATGTTAGTCCATCCAAATATAGAATCTCATCATGCTTTTATTTTATTTTTTGTTCCAATGTATTTTTATAGACACTTTCACATAACTTTGTTTTTATTAAATATTAAAACAATGTACAAATGATATATTTGATTTTCATTTTCAAGTTGTTACACCTTTTATCTTATTCTTTTTAATCTTGGGTTATAAAATCTATTTCTGAAGTTATATAAAGTCAAATAAATGATAATATTCATTTTGCAAAGTGATTATTTGACTTGCATTTTATAGATCAGTAAAATGAAATTTAAGATAATTGAAAATATACTACTTCCTATTATAATTATTTCTCAACCAGCAGTAATGGACTTTTAAAAAATAAGAATATAAAAAAATATATTATTGACTTTTGTAAGAAATCAGCTTTATGAAAAGTAGAATACATTGTCTTTTACTGTTCTTTGTTCAAATGCACCCTGAGAACTTTGTTTAAAGACAATTAATGGAAGGAGCCAGGGTCAGTTATCTCCCCAAATGAGGAGGGGTCTCCTGGAGGGCATGATTTTGTGACTGGAATTGCCTCTGAAACCATGAGGCAATAAATGCTTGTCTTTTAAGCAAACCCACTGCGTGATGTTTGTCAAAGCATCCTCATAAATTAAGATAATTAGTTATCAAAACTTTACAGACAAGTAAATTTATTAGAAATAAATCTTGTCTTGTTACTGATGGTCATTATGATATCAGATGGGGTTTAGAATACTCCAAAGTCTTATGGGGATGAGATGTTTAAAAGTCTTTCAAGTGTTGATGAAGAAAGGATAGAGCTATTGGCCAGACCCACTCATACTAGTCAATGCACCGTCAAGGGCAGCATTATTATTTCTAGTAGTCTTAGTCACGTGACAGATCTCTCTTTCCTGAGTGTTCTGAAACCCACCTGTCCATCAACTGATGAACTATTAAAGAAAACATGGCATATACTTACAAGGGAGCATTATTCAGCATTAAAAAGGAAAGAAGTTCTGATTCATGCAACAACATGGATGAACCTTGAAGAAATTATATTGAGTGAAATAAGCCAGCCACAAAAAGAAAAATACTGTATAATTTCACTGATAGGAAATAATTAGAATAAGCAAACTCACAGAGTCAGAACCTAAAATATATATTACCAAGGACTTTGTTGGGGGTAGGGAATGGGGAGTTAATGTTTAAATTGGACAGAATTTGAGTCGATTGTAAAGTTTTGGAAATGGGTGGTGGTGATGATAGCACAACGTTGTGAATGTAATTAACAGCACTGAATTATATATGTAAATGTGGTTAGCAGGGAAAATTTAAGGTAATACATATGTTACTAGAATAAAAATTAAAAGAAAAAATCATAAGACTATAAAAAAAGGAACATGTCTTTTGTCAGAGTGCATAACTCAATCTACTACACTAACTTATTCTTATGAGATATACCAGAATAAATATGGCATGGTGCAGAATGTGTATGGACTTTGGCATACCAACCTACCTAATCTTGTTGAACTCTTTGTGACACAATGTAGCACAGACTGGTGAATTGCTGGAATTAAGTGGACTTCCTTGGCAGTTGCCCTAGCCATATATCATTGGCCTTAAATAGCTATGCCGTGATAGAGAAGCCCTATAGATGGTGAGCAGGATGAGTAATGTCCAGTATTTGCTCTTTACCATGGTACTCTAGGTTCAGCCATGAAAACGCTTCAGTGGCCACCTGCAGAGCTCATTGTGTCCATTTTGAACAAAGGTCTTTTGGAACTTCCCAAGGAGATGGTTCAGATTTTCATGAAGAAAAATGGTAGCCTACGTTATGTTTGAAGTGGAAATTGACTAAATTGAGAAGAAGCAAGCAGAGACTCTTAATAGATAGAGCTGCAAATGGTGTTGCTGTATCATTACTTATATGTATTGAATTCTTCTATCTTATTGTGTACAATCATACTTTTTACATAGATTTTATTTTTAAAGCAGTTTTATGTTTACAGAAAAAATGCAAAGTACAGAGAGTTCCCAAATATCTCCTCCCTACCCACATAAAGTTTCTCTTATTATTAATATCTTGAGTGAGAAAGGAGAGCTGATGCCTAATGTATGTAGAATTTTTAATAATAGTGGATTGTAAATGTGTGGAAATGGATAGAGTTGATGGTAACACATTATAGTGAGGATAACTATCACTTCTGATTTATAACTGTGATTGTGGCTGAAAGGTATAGACTAGGGGCATAAATGTCAATTGAAAGGAAGCTAGAGGATAATCTAAGAACTGCATAGCAGTAATTTCAGTGGTGGATAAGTATTTTGGTTAATAGTACAAATAAAAGAGAGTATTCTATTACAAGGTATTAAGAATATGGTGATACATGGGAAAATACAGCTAATGTAATTTATAGTCTATATTAAGAGTAATATTGTAAATTTTTTTGCAGCAATGGTTAATAAGATACTATATCAATTCTAAAGGTCAACAATAGGAGATTTAAAGGGGTATGGGATTTTTTCCTTTTGGAGTAATGAAAATGTTCTAAAATTGAGGTGATGACAGCACAACTCTGTGATGAAACTGAGAGCCACTGAGTATACATTTTGGATGGATTGTATAAGGCATGGGACTGTTAAACATAGTGGACCCTGTGATGGATGTTAGACTGTGGTTCTCAAATATGAGAACACTATCTCATAGACTATAACAAATATAGAACACTAATACATGGTGTTAATAATAGGGTGGTTTGTGGTAAAAAATATACCAAATGTAAGATATGGACTATAGTTCACAGTAATATTTTGAAGATATTCTTTTATCATCTCTAACAAATATCCACAACAATGCAAGATGGTGGTGGTGGGGCAATGTTTGGGAATCTTATATCGTATACATTATTATTTTGTAAACTCACAACTTCTCTAATAAAAAAGAATTCTTGCTGTTCTGTGTACACAGGAAAAAGAAAAAAAAACCTATTTGTCTTGATCACACATGTGATATGATTAGAGTGTACACATATAGCATGTGTGATTGCTTATTTGGGGCCACTTGCACAATTACGTAATGTTTTCAGATGAACATTTAATATCAAGAATGACTAGCCAGGCTGCACGGTGTTTCTCACCAGGGGTTGGTTAAACAGACCAGTCTTCTAGTTGTCCTCGAGTGCTTTAGTTCCCAGACCTCCCACCATCTGGGCATCAGCTTCTAGGAAGAGTTAGATAATGGGAGGCCCAGAATATAACACACTATTTGAGATGAATGATTTCCAAAATGAGGTGTGAACACCAGAACACTTGCATAGATGAGAAAGATGATTAATCAGAATGTGGGAAATATATATAGCCACTTATATTTATCTTCTTTCTACCCAGCATATACAACGATAATATATTACTATAGCTACATGTATGTAATTAATAAATAAATATAAGACCATATAAAAATCTTGCATTAGTGTGTCATATCTGTTAAAAATGATGAAACAATATTTATACATTATTATTAATTAAAGATCATGGTTTATATTAGGATTCACACTTTGCATTGTCCAGTTCTCTGTGTTTTGATAAATGCCTACTGTTATATAACTACCATTACAGTATAATACAGAATAGTTTCACAAGCCTAAAAATGTCTTGTCCTCTAGTCATGCATCCCCTTTCTTCTCCCCTTGGAATCCTCCCAATCACTGATATTTTTGCTCTCTCTATTGTTTTGTCTTTTCTAAGATGTCATATAGTTGGAATCACAGAGTATGTAGCTTTTTCAGACTATGTCCCAGCTGGAGCAGTTTCAGAGAAAGCCAGTTAGAATAAAAGATTTAAATAAGATCCAGAGTCTCACAGCACAATGCCCAAAATGTCCAGGCACTAGTCAAAAACCACTAGTTATACCAAGAACCAGAAAATCTCAACTTAAATGAATGAAGATACCCAATATATGCTATCTCTGAGAAGACAGAGATATAAGAATTAAATGACAGCGATTTTAAGAAGTCTTTATAAAAATTCTTTAACAACCAATGATGAACATTATTGAAACAAATAAAAAATAAAATCTCAGCAAAGAAAATGAAGTGACTGAAATTATAACTCAATAAATGGGTTCAAAGCAGAATGGGGAAAATAGAGGAAATAATTAATGAATTTGAATATAGAGCAATTAAAAAAGGGACCTGTGAACTATAAAAAGTTCTAACATTTGTGTCATTGGAGACCTGGAAGAACAAGAGAAGTAGGTAAAGGCTGACAGAGACCTTGAAATAATGGCTATAAATGTCAATACCAGTTGACGGTGATTATGTGTGTGTGTGTGTGTGTATACCTAAAACTACTACTTAAAATCTTTCCAAAGAGATGCACTCAAAATACCATGGATAAATTGAAATGGAATTCTAATACACACAAATTCAAGAAAAAGAAAAGAAATAAATAAGAAATGGAACAAATGGAAAAAATAAAATAAAATGGAAGACTTAAGCCCCAGTATACCAATAATTACATTAAATGCAATTGGTCTTAATATACCAAGTAAACGAAAGACACTGACAGAGTTAATTAAAATATATGACCCAACTATATACTGATTACAAGAAGCTCAATTCAAATATCACATGATAGGTAGGTTGAAAGTGAAAGGATGGTAAAGGATATGTCATGCAGAAATTAATCAAATGAAAGCAGGAGTGGCCATATTACTATAGGATTAAGTAGACTTCAGAGCAAAGAAATTACCAGAGACTTAGAGGAGTATTACATAAATGATAAAAGGGTCAATCCAGCAAATAGACAACAATACTGAAAGTGTATGAAACAAAAATCAGATGTGCAAAATATGTGATGCAAAAACTTACAGAACTGAAAGGAGAAATAAACAAATTCACAATTACATTTGTTAACTTTAATATCCATTTCTCAGCAATTGGTAGAACAATTAGACAGAAACTCAGCAAGTATATTGAAGAATTTAACAACACTATCAAACAAAAGGATCTAACTGACACTTAAAGAACATTTCACTAAACAAAAGAATTCACATTCTGGGGGTGGATGTGGCTCAAATGGTTGGGCATCCATCTCCCATATGGAAGGACTTGGGATTGATCCCCGGGACCTCCTGGTAAAATAAAGAAAAATATAGAAGGTGCGCGGGCTTGCCAAGCCCGGCCAAGCCACACAGCAAAATGATGAAGTAACAGGAGAGAGACACAAAGGAGAGCCAAGATGAGACACATCAAAAAACCAGGAACTGGGTGGTACAGGTGGCAGAACATCTCTCTCCCACATTGGTGGTCCCCAGGATCAAATCCCAGTGAAGACAGGATGAGAAGGATGAGAAGAGAGGTCAGGAAACAGACACAGAGAATTGCCCAGAAAGTGGACACAAAACAGCAAATGGGGAAGAGGGCGGGGGGGTGGTGGTGTTTAAAATGGATAAAGTAAATAAATAAATCTTAAAAAAAAAAGAATTCTTATTCTTTTCAAGCTCCCATGGGGCATCTACCAACATATATCATATCTTGGGCCATGAAACAAAACTCAACAATGTGAAAATAATTGAAATCCTACCAAGTGTGTTCTCTGACCATAATGAAATCAAACTGGAAAACCATAACAGAAAAATAACAAGAAAATCTACAAACATTTGAAAATTAAATAGCATACTTCTAAAAGATCCATGGGTCAAAGAGGAAGTCTTAGGGAAATAAAAAAGATGTCTTGAACTGGATGAAAATGAAAATACAACATATCAAAATTTGTGGGACATAGCTAAAATAGTACTGAGAGGGAATTTTGTAACATTAAATACTTACATTAGGAAAAAAGGAAAATTCTCAAATCAATAATCTAAGATCCCACGTTAAAAACTTAGAAAAAGGAGAACAAATAAGCCCAAAGCAAACATATTGAAGGAAATAATAAAGATAAGAGCAGAAATCAATGAAATTGAAAAGTGAAAAACAAAGACCAATGAAACAAAATCTTGTTCTTTGAAAAGATCAATAAAATTGGCAAGCCTATAGCAAGACTGACAAAGAAAAAAGAGAGAAGACATGAATTACCAGTATCAGATAAATGAAGAAGATGATATCACTACAGACCCTGCAGATATCAAAAGGATAATAAGAGAATTCTATGAAAACCTCTATGCATGCAAATTTGATAACTTAGATGAAATGAATCAATTCCTCAGTAAACACAAACTACTGCAAATTAACAAATATGAATAGATGACTTGAAGAGTCTTTTACTAAAGAACTTGAATCAAAAAATTTTTTTAAGGAGGTACCAGGGATTGAACCCAGGACCTCATACTTGGGAAGCAGGTGCTCAACCACTGCACTACATCAGCTCCCCAATGAGAGCTGGTTTTTTTGCTTGTTTTTTTATTTTTATGATATACCAGGGATTGAACCCAGGACCTTGTATATGGCAAGCAGGTGCTCAACCACTTGAGCTATATCCGCTCCCCGAATCAGAATTTTTTAAATCCCCAAAAAGAAATCTCCAGGCCCAGCTGGTTTCACTGAGAAATTCTACCAAATGTTTAAAGAAAAAAATTAACAGGATTTCTATGCAATCCACAATCTCTTCAAGAAATCAAATAAGGGAACACTTCCCAAATTATTTTATGAAGGTAATTTTAAGCTGATACCAAATATTAACCCTTCCAAGAAAGGAAAACTACAATCTAATATACTCATGAAAGCAGATGCAAAATTATCAAAAAATAAAAATTCAGTAATATATAAAAATAAGTATACACCGTAACCAAGTAGGCTTTATTCCAGAGATGCAAGGCTGGTTTGATATTCAAATACCAATCAATATAATCCACATATAACAGGCTAAAGAAAAAAAAATAGGATCATATCAATTAATGCAGAAAAAGCTTTTGACAAAATTCAAGTTTTATTTATGATAAAAACTCAGAAATATAGAAATACAGGGAACTTTCTTAACTTGATAAAGAGCATCCATAAAATACCTTTTGCTAGCATTGTATTAATGGTGAAAGATTCAATGCTTTTACCCTAATATTGGGGACAGGGTAAGAATATCTGCTCTCACAACTCTTAATGAACTTAGTGCTATAACTTATAGCCTTTGCAATAAGGTAAGAAAAGAAAGAAAATGCATACAGAAAAAATAAAACCGTCTTTGTTCTCAAATGACATATGGTTGTTTATATAGAAAATCCCAAGGAATCTACTAAAAACTTCCTATAACTAACAAATGAATTCATCAAGGTTGTATGATACAAGATAAACATACAAAATACCAATCGTATTTGTAAATACCAGCAAAGAACAAATGGACACCGAAATTAAAAATATACCACTACAATTTCTCAAAAAAAAAAAAAAAAAAAAGAGAAATACATGTGTAAATCAAACAAATTATGTACAGGACTATAACACACTTATGAAAGAAATGAACATTCAGATATACTGTGTTCAGGGGTTGGAACAGGGATTGGAAGACTCAACATAGTAAAGGTATCAATTCTCCCCAAATTGATATATACTTAATGCAATTCCTCTAAAAATGCCAAAAAGATTTTTTGTAGATATATACAAGATTATTCTAAAATTTATATGGGAAGAAACTAGAGTAGATAAAAGAATTTTGAATCTAAAAAATGAAATAGGAAGACTGATTCCACTCAACTTCAGGACAATATATAGCTACAGTAAGCAAGAATCAATGATATTGATAGAGAGGTAAACACATAGATCAATGGACATGAAACAGACCCACACAAATATGTCTAATTGATTGCTGACAAAGTTCCAACAGCAATTCAGTGGAGAAAGGGTAGCCTTTTAACAAATGATGCTGGAGTAAGTGGGCAGCCATGGGCAAAAGTATGAACCTTGAAAAACCCTTGATATATATACAAAAATTAACTCAAAATTGATCACGGACTTAATATAAAACTTTTAGAAAAAAATCACAGGAGAAAATCTTCAGCATCTAGGGCTAAGCAAAAAGTTCTTAGACTTGACACCAAAAAACATGTCTACTAAAGGAAATCTTGATAAATTGGTCTTCATCAAAATTTAAAAAAGAAAAAAAAAAAAAACATATTTGTTTTGTGAAAGGCCCTGTTAAGAAGATGAAAATACAGATAATAGGCTGAGAAAAAACATTTGCAAACTATATATCTAACATAAAAAGTGTACTTAGAATATACATAGAACTCTCAAAACAGTAAAAAAATAAAAAACTGAATTACAAAATAGGCAAAAGACAGACATCTCACTGGATGCCTGACATTGTCCTGAGTAAAGAGGATATCTAAATGGAAAATAAGCATACTAAATGATGACAATATAATTAGACCTAAGGGAAATGCAAATGAAAACCACAATGAGATATTAACATACTCATCAAAATGACTAAAATTAAAAAACAAACAAACATAGTGATGGCACTAAGTGCTGGGGAGAAGGAGTAGAAACTGGATCACTCATAGATTGCTAATGGGAATGTAAAATGGCACAGATACTATAGAAAATTGTTTAGCAATTTCTTAAAAAAACAAACACTAAATATACAACATACACCTACCATACAAGCTCAGCAACTGCACTCCTGGGCATTTACCCTGCAGAAATAAAAACCTTAGGTTCATAAGAATTGCTTCACACAAATACTGACAGAAACTTTATTCATTATAACTCAGACCTGAAAACAACCCAGATGTCCTTCAGTCCGTGGATGCTTAAAGAATCTGTGCTACATCCTTAACATGGAATATTACTCATCAATAAAAAGAAACGAACTACTGACGTATGCAACTTGGATGAATATCCAGACAATTAAGCTGAGTGAAAAAAAAAAGAAAAGCTAATCCCAAAATCCCAAACAGTTACCTCCTGTGTAATTCCATTTATATGGCATTCTTGAAATGACAATGTCATAGAAATGGAGACGAGATTAGTGGTTGACACAGGTTAAAGAGTTGAGGGGACTATAAAAGGACAACATGAGGGAACATTGTGGTGATGAAAAAGCTGAGTATCTTGACTGTATCAATGTCAATATCATGGTTGTGATACTGTACCATAGTTGTGTACAATGATACCTTTGGAGTAAAGGAAGCATGAGGTCTCTATGTTTTATTTCTTACAAATTCATGTATATTTATAATATCTCAAAATAAAAAAAGTTAAATTGAAAAATTGTAGAATTAAGCCCAAGTATCTCATTAAGCTTTTTATAATATTTAATTTGGAAATTTTATAAAATTCAATATTTAATACCTCCTCTAATATTTCAATTTTTTCTTATGAGATATATATATACATATATAATTTTTCTTATGATATATATGTATATATATATATATATATATATATAAAAAACAGAAGGAAATCTGAAATTAATTATTTTCACCAAATCACTTAAGATATCCCCATGTTTCTTCCAGTTTACCCCAATGTAAACTTCAAAGAAACCAAGATTATCATCAAATGGGGAACATTATTAAAACTTTCTAGCCAGTTCATAACAGAAGATAGAATTTTCTAAATCACTGCAACAACCAACAAAATAATTATCTATGTTGTATTAAACCAAAACTTGCATGAACATTTTCATGTGAAATTTTGAAATGGCTGTATCAGGCTAATAACAGCTGAACTCATTACTAAGACTTCACTAAACATCAGTTTATCAAAAATCACTAAAAACGAGATTGGAATAGATCCTGATGTGATAGAACAGGGAACACATCTTGTACCACAACCTGCCCCCTAAAAATATTAATCTCTAGCTCTACCCACCAGTTTACAGGAAATCTGGAAGACTGAGGAAGATGGTAAATGACAATATGAAAAAATGATCAGTCAATTAAAGAATGAGAAAAAATCCAATAAGAAAAATGACCCAGTTTCTTCAACAACAACAAATAGTATTAAAAGGAGAGCCTACTGTTAAAGATTAAATGAAGCTTAATAGTCATATTAACCAAATGAAAAGTATACATCTTATTATCTTATTTAGATTCTGGTATCATCTTAAAAAAGCATCTTAAAAAAAGAAGCTTATGGACATCTAAGCATGAACTGTGTAATGATATATTAAGAAGTAATTGTTTATTTCTATGTTTGATGGCAGTGTGGCTATGTTTTAAATGGTCCTTACTTGTTATAAATACATATTAAACTACTTATGAGTAAAATGATATGCAGTCTGGAATTTTCTTTCAAATACTCCAGATATCCAATGTCAACAACAATGACAACAAAGTGGGAGAATGGAGATATATAGAATAGTATTTGTCAAAAGTAGGTAATTGTTGAATATGGACGACAGGTGTATACATGCTTATTATACTATCCTTTATATTTTTGCATATGTTTGAAATTTTAAACTAGAAGTAAGTAAATGAAAAGTAACAAATAAATAAATTTATAAAAAATTATACCATGCAAATACAAATAGTTATGTTAGAAAGAATGTCAGCTTCTCATTGAATATTTTTAAACACCTGAAAGATCTATGCCTGGATTAGTCAGACTCTGGCTCACACAAACAGAATGTCCTTTTATTTGTTCTATTAACCATTTACAAGAGTATTGCTCATTTAATCATTGCGAATTTAGCATACCATTAGTTTTCTTACTTCATCAGCCCTGAAGCACTCTATTGTATATCCAGCCTCTGAGTATACTGACTTCAATTAATTTCTGAGGTTTAGTGGGAACAGTAAAAGTTGACCTAACAGTATTACTTGAAGGTTCTCATGAAAAAATGATAATAAATGTGAAGGAGGGAAAATATATAATCTGCTTTCTTTAACTTCTTCTTAAACTCCTTTTTTTTTTTTTTTTTTTTTTTTTTAACCTTTTACCTTTGATAATAGTCTAGGGGTACCAAGGTTAATATACTTTTTTAAAAAAGATACCCTGGGCAAATTTCTTTTCTACTTGATCCAGGAAAAAAAATATAACTTTTTATTTTTTTAAAGACAATACATTGTCCTGCTGAGTTTTCATGTTAGACCAGGAAAGTTATTCTTGTTAAATCTTATGAAATTAGAAGAAAAAGCAGGCAAATTAAGTGTAAAACATAAATTGTCCTGGAAACACGAAAGAACAGCAACATTAAAAGAGCTGAGCCAAGGAAAATCCAAATACAGAACAGTTGCACTAAACCTTAGCAAGTAGAGAATAACAAAACTTAGGTAAAGAAGAAAAAGTATTGCATTCAAAGGTATACATCATGAAAATAATGAACTAGTTTTTTTTTTTTAATTTAAAGGAGACGATTACAAGGTATTTTAATTACTGTTAAAAAATACCATGAAGGAACAATTTCCAAATATATTTGTTGTAATAAAATGGAATTTTGCTTTATTTTGTTGTGTTGTCTTTATATGTATAGGATATATAAAATGAACGTGCTGTTACCTAATATGATTAAAGAGGAACTTATTCATTCATTTATTTATTCATTAATCATTTATTATTTCTCTAGTACGTGATGGGCACTAGTGGTTTAAAATTAAGAAGCCATAGCCCTCAAATTTAAGATATTTAAAATCCTGTGGGGGATATTGGATAGTATATATAAGCAATAACTACACTGAAATGTATTGACAGAGGTATATCTAGAGCACAATAAGAGCACAAAGAGACCCTTAAATCATACCAGCGACATAAAAATTAAATTTTGGAGGATTATAAGAGTTATTCTAATGGAAATAAAAGATGACGATGGTTAGGTAGTGGGTGGGGAGAGCTTCATGTCACGTCAAATAAAGGGACTCGTGAGATATAATGGTCTAAAATGGCATGAAGCATTCTAAAATTTCAAGCAGTTACTTTAGCTGGCTTCTGTGGGTATATGTTGGAGGTCAGCAGGGGTTGATAAAAAAAGTAGGCAGAACACAAAACATGAGTCCTCTGATAAACTAAGGAATTATATTATAAACCATGAGGATGAATTGAAGCATGTTAAGATGGGAAGGTTGACATGATCTAATATGCATTTCACAAAAGCATCTCTGGCATCAAGCAGAATTGTGGGTAAGCTTAAGAGTTCCAAAGGGGCATTAAGAAAATCAGTAAGGATGTGCTTTGGTAATGTTCTCTTCCATCTAATATCTTTGTTTAATAAAATGTTATCATTTATGAAATTGTGCCAGTCATATGCATATTTGTTCTCATAGCCTAATTTTCAGCCTTTCTCCTGCTTTGCTCTAATATCAAAATGACTGATCCCTTCAAACTACATTTCCCAATCCCCACTGGGATTACAGTTAGGTTTGGCCAATTAGAGTCACTGGTGGGAGACTGGAGGACAGGAAGATGGGAGAAGCCAGGGTATTTCTCTTCCTTATCTATCTGTCAGTCTGCCTATCTGTCTTTATCTACCTATCTATCTTTCTGTAGGTGCAATGGTTCAAAGTCCTTCAAAGTCCCAACTCCTGGAAGCCAACACTGGCTGTGCCTCCAGCTCCTTTCCTGTGGCCCCTCCTCCACGGTTGCAGGTCCTGGGTTCTGGTAACTCTTACCTCCTCCCTTTGCCCCATTAATCTTAGCTATTGAGGGTAGAAGTACGGTTGTTAATTTTTGGGTAGCTTCACCTTCCTCTGTTGGTTCTTTCACCTCTACTACCCCGATAATTAAATCTTGGTTTTTATTTCTTCTTATTGCATAACTGGCATGAGTTTCCACTTTCTAACATAATCTTGAATAAAACATATACTAATGGCCAATGAATTAGTAAAAAAAAATTAATATATTTTTAAAATTAAAAATAAACATCATGCAAGAATTGGTATCTCAGAATGATGTTAAAATATTTAAATTAAATGAATAAATGTCTTTCAAATTCTAAAACTCATGTGGGATCTATGAGTCTGAAGGCTTAAATATTGCCATAGTTTCAGAGTCAACATGATTTTTTAAATAAGGCCCCAAAAGTGTTATAGTTGAATAGGGTGGTAAGACAAAATATCCCTAATGCAAGATTGAATTTGGTAAGTTTCAAAATAAAGGTACAAAATATTTTCCAGGTTCAAGTAGGCAGAGAGAGTTATGGGTTTTCTACTCCGACTGTTTGAATTCACTCAAACCATATATAATCTAGTGTACTCCAAGGGCTACGAGTGAAAATATCTCAGAATTATGTCTCCATTGCACCACTGTTCATCATAAGATTTCTAATCTCCTGATAATTCTCTCACTATGTCTGCATTAAGCCTTATTTTCATGTGTCCTACTTTGGCCCTTATTTGATAAAGAAGGAGGTTATTAGTACAGCTGTGTGGTCTGGGGCACACAGGTGGTAAGAGTGGCAGTCAGGGGACTTGATGTTTAGCAGGGGGACCAGAATTGATGTGGTCCCATTCTGGGGACAGCTGAATAACCTTGGGATTAAGGGTTTCTCATGAATTTCCGAATCTAGAGAACAAAATACTTAGGAAGAGTAGTAGCACCACATATGGACCACAAAACACACAGGTTTCCCAGGGATGGGGAAGGGGAGGAAGTTATTGGGGGTGGGATTGTGAGTGAGATAGGGAGAAATTCCTTGTTAAATTTCAATATTAAAAAAAAATAAAGTTTTGTTGAGTGGTTATGTAATTGTTTTTTTTTTATTTTGTTTTGTTTTATTAATCCCACTTGTGTCAATCTGAAAAATGCTGTGCCAATCAGGTACAACAGAGAAGCAGCCCTGGCCAGAGTGACAATTTCTGTTACGTGGACAAAGCGAAATTCAATCATTTAACTAAAACAACATCAGCAATGATGAAAATAGAGTTTTTAGCAACACAACTTCCCTTCTTTATAGCATTAGAAGAATCACAGTACCTGACTCGCTCAATAAATATTGGCCTAATGAATGACTAAATGAATGAATGATAAAATACATTTTTGCCACAGCACTTAAGTAAAAGCATAATTATGATTTTCTTTTGGAAATATAAACATTTTTTTTTTTACTTATCCTTAATCCAAGTCTTTGCCAACATATACACCCAAACCAAAATTATTAGTATTATCTTTAATGATTACTTTTTTCTTCTTATGACTAAAAAATTTCAACTTCTTAGACACCTCAAAGCCATCCAAACAGTATTTGACCTTGAAATATTAGCAACTTGAAGTGTGAACTACCAGAAACAATGCAATCATAATTTTGACATCTTCATTCCCTTCCCAAAGTATGATATTAAAACCTTCTTTATTTTATTGATGAAAATAATAATATCTAATAATATGTAATTTAATAATTAAAAATGCAAGCTATCCTTGGTAAAAACTACCATATCCTTCCAAAGAAAGAAACACAATAGACAGTATATTCCAATGGGCAGATGTTAACTTAAAGAGTGCATTGTTTGGTAAAGGAGTTAATTAACAACTTATTAATTGGATAGAAAATCTGAAACTGTTGTACTTCTAGCAAATACATAATTTCTTCAAGTATTATTAAAGCGTTTTTGTTGTACCTATTAAAGATTCTTGTCTCTAAGTTAATTTCATTATGCTAATAAGCTATCATCGTTACAGAACCTAAGCTTTGATCCATGTTAATTGTCGTGATCTTCAAAGACAAAGTCACCACTTACTTTAAATGAATTTTACATCTTTTTAAAGAATCACACGGAAATTAGGGGAAGTAATTAATTTTTTATTATGTGTCTCAATATTTTTAAGGGAGGAAGTCAATGATATTGGCTAGAATTCATTTTAACATTTAACTAGGGAAAACAGCATGAGGCAAAAAAAATGTTCAGATGCAAAAGATTAAAGAAAATTTGAAACTGGGACCTAATTTGTCTTGATAAACTTTGGTGTTTAATATGCTTCTTTTGTTCTCAGTGTGAAACTGCAGGGTTTTGATTTGTAAAAACTTTTTGAAGAATTAATTCTTTCTAATTTTTATTCATTTCCTTTACAGTAAGACAGGCAAGTTGACCTTCAAACCATAACACTTTTAAATATCTATGTATATACAAGGTTAAATCTATTAGTGGTCTGATATTAGTTATTGTACACTACCAGAGTATGTTTCTTTTTGAAGCAGATAAGACATAGCTATATAACTAGTTAAACGAACCTGAACAAGTAAAAGCAAATAATGTTATTAAATTATTTGCATATTTCTTTGTAATCAGAAAGGTTAAATGTGGAAATATTAATTCCTTCATTTTATGCTATTTTTGTATGAAGATAAAATACACTTTAAGAGTATATCTGAAGTTGATAATTACTGGTTAAATCTTTGTTATAACCAGAGTGATGTGCAGGTTAGAGATTCTTTAAAACTCCATCACTCTAGATCACAAAATGGATTGAAAAAGAGAAAAGCAAAAGCATTGGATGATATATTTTCTTTAAATACTCAGAGAAAAGGGATTAGCTGCCAAAATTGTAATTTCATAATAATTTATACAGTATCAAACCACCTGACATTACTTTTAGAAAGATATAGGTTATGAGAGAAATATTACATTTTAAACATACATTAAAAAAACAAACAAACAGAAATTCACTAACTGATATAAGTGGGTCACAGAAAATGGAAATGTATCCAACAGGATTTTAGAGAAAATCTGGTAGATCTAAAACAACTGTTTGCAAATAGGCACATCTCAAGGCATCAAACAAGCTAATAGGGTGAAATTATACCTTGCTGAAAAAGAGACCCATTGGAGAGGTGATAAACTCATCTTGATCCTTTCATGACAAGTAAACCTGTAGGTCTTGATTCTTTCTGTGCAAGAAAATCACCATGTGATGATAAAAAAATGTGAATTCCAGCAAGATGATGTCCAGGGAGCTATATTTTTAACGACTTTCCCCAGGTTATTTCCCAGCAGATGCTTCAGGGACAGCACACATATAAACATTGAAATAAGATTAATAACAAACACAAGTAATTCTCATCTAACTTGCACTTTTTTACATGTTTCAATTCAGGTAATTCTTTACTAGCCAAGGTGACACGAATTTATCAATAAAATAACCATAGAGATGAATATGTTGATAATTTAGTATTAGTAACATTGTATGTGTTATATTAGAATGACTGAAAACATTACAACTGATTAATTGTATTAAGGTATATCAAAACAGCCACCTCTAAATTAGTATTGTCCTCTTCAAATTTGTGAACCTATATACCTTTTATGGTAAGAGTACCGTTTTATGTTGTTTACCTTGCATTTGATAGGCACTTAATGAAAAGAAGAAATTGGATTTTAATCCTTCATACTCCCACACAGGGTATAGCCTAAACTGCATTTATTCATTTTATTCACCAGACATGGCTATAAAAAAATCACAACTATTTTCACAGACAAACATTTTTTATCATTGAGATTATTCCAATAATTCTATTGGAGTTTCTGAAGTTATTTACATGAATTTTTGCTATATTTTTAGGCCCTGTAGTATTAGATGAATATGTGTTAAAATTTTAATACAGAGAAAATACATATTTTCATGTGTGCAAATGTATGCTTCCTCCCAGAACAGGGGTCTTCATTATATTTTGAGATTAAATTCCTGGTTAGTGCAATTAAGAGTGAACAGACACATAAGGGAAATTATTTACATTTTTAAAAAATCCAACTCCAAAATGCCTAATAAGCAACTCTTTTTATCCTTTAACATTTTTCCAAACACATTAAATTATCAATAATATGACTATGAGGTCGTTTTTATATTAAAGATGTTGACTTGGGATAATATGGAAGGATCCCGGCACATGATACAGATGGCAAAGAACTCAACGCTCATCCGTCAGTGGGCTCTGTTAGGATGGGGTTGAGCCTGGAGGAGGCGCATCGGTCATGCCCCTCAATCACTTTCTTTCTTTTTCCGAGGGGCTGATGAGGATGGAAGAGAAGAGTTAAAACTTGTAGAAAGTGCATGGATTAGCCTTGTCTTTTTCGGCCTTTGCTGCTGTAAGGAAAAAAGGAGGTGTGCACTGCTTTTCTTGACAGATCTTAGGACTGAAATTCACATGTTCACACTAATCTCTGTCCTAATGAAAGTCAAATGGTCACTAATCCAAGAGGTAGTAACTGTTAGAAAAGATAGTTGAGGGCAAAATGTGTCTTACACAGTAGGCAAATCAATTGAGAAATGTAATGAAGGCTCAAAACCTCTGTGTGGGGTCTTAGTAAACCAAAAATTTTGCATCGGGCTTCCATATGATAAAAATTATTAATAAATATTTAAGTTTAGAAGAGAAGCTTAGGAATTAGATTCAATGGTTAAATGTTGAATCAAAAATGAGATTTATTGTATTAAAAAGTTTTTTGAAGATGTTTTTCTTTATTTTATATTTAATATTAGAACACCACTATAGTGGCTTCAAAGAAGTTTGTGATCAAAGGTGTAGCAAATTCTATGATTAAGGACCATAACCCAGACTTTGTCAAATGCTATAAGCGTTGAAGAGTGAAATCTCTGATTTATTTCTAAATACCCCACAGCTTTCTATCCAGAGGAAAATAATATTTGCTAAATCAAACTGTCATTTTCCAGGTTTTTCTTGAATCAGGTGATCGTCAACATTCATTATCCGTTGTACTTTATTGCAGAGGTTGCAAGCTGAAACCCCAAACAGATTTTGCTTGGCTTACCAATATTTAAATACATTTCAAAATTAGTTTCTAATATTTAAAAATCACACAACTTTATATAAGTATCTGAATTTCTAGGTTGTAAAAATGTACACTAATTAACATTCTAACTTAAAAATGTCAGAATACCTCTAGCTGAAGATTGTGTAGGATGTTTGGGGTTAACTTTTAGATGCTTTCCTCTTCTAAAGACCTTTGCTTTAACTAAATGCTTGCTTATCTTTCTAATTTAACATAGTCTCACATTCTTCTTTGTAGTAATTTTGGGCTATCTGATAACATATAATGGAAAACATGTTTATGTCTTCTACCAGTTCTTGTTGCATATTTCAAATGCTTAGAACAACAATTTCAGAAGCTTTCATTAAGGTTAATTTAAAAACTACATTAAATACAAACAGATTTTCTCACAAACAAAATGCAATGTGTACGTAACAGACTTCTGTATGTTATATTTGATAAACTACCTCATATAAATGCAAATTTTGACTTTCTGCCAGAACCAGGTGGTATGGAAAATATTTCTATTAAACAAATAATGCTGGAAGAGCAAACTTCAAGCACCAGTATGTTACACAGGGAAAGAAAGAGGATGTTTTCATTTAAGTTTGATGTATGTTTTCAGGTTGACCTTTTCTTATATAAAATGAAAGAATCACTAAAGAATAAGATGTAGGGAACAGTTGTCTTTCGTGTGAAAGAGGATTTAGGAAAATATATTTGGGCAAGAATTTTACATATTCAGAGTTATAGGTTTAAATATTTTCTTCTGTTTTGCATAGTTATTTGCTAGCATCATCTCATCTTTTCCAGTAGTTATCTGGATTGCTTTCATCTCGATCATGAAGCAAAATTAATAAGGAAAGCTTAGTAAAAAAGCAGGATGATACCAAACTTTGCCTCACATGGAATTTTTTTTTTTAATATTTCCATGTTTGAGTTAGACAAAATACAATCTGAACATAAAACTAGTAGGAGATCTCCCCCAAACTGGTAACCGCAGTCTAACCGTGAGAAGAAAAAAAAGTAAATAAACCCAAATTGAGGGACATTCTACAAAATACCTGACCAGTACTTTCAAAATTGTCAAGGTCATCAAAAACAAGGATAGTCTGAGAAACTCACAGCCAAGAGATGGCTATGGAGACAAGATGATTAAATGTAATATGAGATTCTGGGTACAACCTTGGAACAGAGATAGAGCAGGGAAAAATCAGCAAAATCTGAATAAAGTATGGAGTTTATTTAATAGTAATATATTAACGTCAATTCATAAGTTCTGACAAATGTGCCACTGTAATGAAAGATATTAACAATAAGGAAAACTGGAGAAATTGGAAAAGTAGTGCAATGTTGGTGGGAATGCAAAATGGTGTAGCCACAGTGGAAAGCAATATGTTGGTTCCTCAAAAAGTTAAAAATATAATTACCCAGTGACCCAGAAATTCCACTTATAGATATACACCCAAAGAAAGTGAAAACAGGGACTCAAACATATACTTGTACACCAATGTTCATAGCAGCATTATCCATACTAGCCAATATGTGGACACAGAATGACTGGATAAACAAAATGTGGTACAAACACACAATAGAATATTATTTGCACATATGAAAGAATGAAGTAATGAGACATGCTGCAACACGGAAGAACCTTGAAAACATTATATTCAGCGAAATAAGCAAGTCACATAGGACAGAAATTGTATGCTATCACTTATAAGAGATTATTAGAAATAGCAAATTAGCAGAGATACAAAGTGGATTAGACATTACCAGAGGATGGAAGCAGGGGGAAAGGAGGAGTGTTTGGAAAAGTAAAAACAAAAGAAAAAGTAAAATTAAAAAAATAGGGAAATTGGGGTGCAGGTTATGTGGGAACTCTGTATTATCTTTAAAACTTGTCTGTGATCAAAAAGTATTTCAAAACAAAAAAGTTTATTTAAATTAAAAAAGAAGTATAAATAGATGATATATAGAGGAAATGTTATTTATCCTGAAGGAAAGTGTTGATCGTTATGGGATTGCTTAGTGTTCACGCTTAATAGGTTAAGCCGTTGCAATCGATGTATCAGAGGGAGTGAAGAAAGAACACGAACTGTATACATTTTCTTGCCTAGTCAATCAAAAGAAGGACGTGCAACATCCATCTGAAGGTAGGCGTGCCATCTAAAAGACTGATGCTGCCTATGTGAAGAGACTGGGAAAATCTGTGACCGTGATCCCATTGGTATTTGGGTTCTAAAAACTAGACTAAGTACACTTGCTCCTCACTATGGTCACGGGCTATATTTGTGAAGCTTTGTTATGATATTTGTCAGAAAGTCCTTGGAGAAAAGTTTGAGTTAGGACAAGGTAGTCATATGTAAGAATTGTGCAAATCACTTAAAAACATTAGGTTACTGATAATATGCAAAATTGGGAACAACATGGCAATAGAAATCATTTTGATGTCTGATAAAATATGTTAAATATCTAAAAGTTAAACACTGAATCTAAAGAAAATTATGTGTATGAACATATGATGATGACAGTGTCTTTATTGGAAGCCTCTGTTTTAGGCACTGAGCTGAATATTTTACACACTCTTTCTGTGATTTTGGTATTACACGTCCTATTATATAGATATGACAATAAGATTCAGAGATTATTGTATTTGTCTTTGGTATAATAATAAATTAACAACTTTATTCTTGAAAAGCTTAAAGGACTTCCTGACCGAAATGTCTGTTACGAAAATGTATTACAATAAAGAACATAGGTTTAAATTTTCTCATTGGTGAAATATCTTATTTCAAAACACAAATATTAATGTATATTAAATTAATAATGTAAACTTTTTTAGGATGTACAAAAGTGAAACAAGGAGACAGGAGAAAGGGTGGGGTGGGGATGGCACATTGAGGTACTTCACAGGGTCTTAATGAAAAGTTACACAGAGGAAGAAGTAGCTGTTGTTGATGTTGTTGTTTGTTTGTTTGTTTTTTTGTTTAATATAAAGTCTGAGGTTTTTAGTCTTCCAAAAATATAGTGTTTTGGTAAGAAACTTAAGGGAAAGAAGATAGACTGTGCTAACTATGACCTCTAGAGATCTCTTTAGACCTCTGATCTAGTGTTATTTCTAGTTATCTGAGCCAAAAATTGCTATTATATGAAACAACTCAATACTTGTCTCTCTAATGGCAACATCAGACTGAGCGTACACCTCTTAAAAGCCCACTGGTTTTAATACAAGAATGTTCATTAATATCATATCATACTTAAATCAATTTCCTTTTAGAATCTAAAAGGAGCCAAGGTTTTTAGAGTTCCTAAACTTTCAGAAGAGATTCTTCCTTTCTGTGGCCCCATTAAAATGGTAGCAGAGTGACTCCATGCTTCTCTAGAAACCCTTGTCTTTAGAGAACATTCAGATTATCAACATAACCAATATTCTATTCTAAGAGAAGTTAAATTTTTAAAATGTAGATATTTTTATTAATTTCTTCATAAAAATAGTTTTACTGAATCCTTGAGAGACTGAAAGTCAGAAATGGGTTTGATTATATAAAGTATGATTTTAGCGATGGGTTAATAAAATCATGTGTACTCTAGCATATTTAATGTTAGGAAGGCTAACAAATGACATAGATTTTATAACAAAATCAATATTTGCCTCGCTAAGTTGGGCAAATTCACTTCACTAAATTTTATTTAGTATCAAAAGGACAAAATTCAAAGAATATGCAAAGCTAGAGACTTCCAAAATTGAATATGAAGTGAAGCATTATCAAAAACTGCATTAAGCTGGTCCAGATTAGTTCTTATTTAAAGCAGATAGTTGAAAGTATTCAGCTTTTAAGGTAAAGTTCTTGTATATTTAAATATGAGTGACTTCAAATTTAATACTCTTATTATTTCCTTATATATTTTTTTCCAGGGAAGATTTCAGATTTTGAGCCAAGTTTGGAATTATATGGCTGGAGGTTACATAATGCAGACCCACAGAGTGTTTTATATTATGTCTGTGAGACAGAGCATTAGATTTCACAGAGAAAGTCATAGAGATGCCACATTGTTGAAATTTCTGATCTGGTTGCAATGCTTAGGTTTGAAAGACAAACCCAAGGGCCAAATTCATGGAACAATTACATTTGCTATTTGTGCCCTGGATGCTTAAAACACTAGAATTTGCACTTTTAAACAGGCAAAATAAATTCTCTCTTCCCTCTTTAGAAAACTTTAAAACTTACATATGTTTCTTACCTAACTTTAAATATTCTCCTTAGGGATTTTGCAGGCCAGAAAAAGAATGCAGGGTAGCCAAGAAAGGTGTTCCCAGCTCAGCCATCCTGTTTATCTATCTCCTCTTCTCTAGCACTTTCCAAAACAGAGGCACATAAAGAATCCTACTAGGGGCAGCTATAAAATTTTCAGCATCACTTTAAAAAGTAGTTTATGTCATTACTTTTTAATGCATTATAAGTATTTCAAAAAAAAAAAAAGGATAAAAAATCACCAGTGAGTTCCTATTTCTCTTTACTAGTGAGTAGCAGAATATATCATTTTAAAGCTCACTTCTAGCCATCATTGTCAGAATATGTATATAATATATATATTAAACTACACATATTAAATTTTTACCCAATTCCTTAATATTCTAATATTTTCCTTGATATTTTGGCTTTTTAATGTTAGCAATATATTCATAATTCATATCAAAAGCTATTAATTAGCAATATAAAAACACATAGCTTTCCTGGCTAATCAAAAATAATTGGAAAATATATTTAGAGCTGATACAATGATGTTATTTGTCTGTGCAGATGGACACTCTTAAAGTTTCTCTGGTTCTACCCAAAGCCACTCACGCTTTTTAAGTCCACCAGTAACCTTCCTCTCATCAACTGCTCTTGACGACACCTATCATCATCCTAGTCAAACTGCCTCTCTTGCTCCCTAGGTCTTCATCCTCTTGGCATTTTTCCCTAACTCTTCCTTGAGAGTGAGGATTCATGTTCATGGTGTCATATTCTGGCTTTTAATTGTACCAATCCTAAGACAGCTGTGCATATTCTATCCTATGCTCCAGAACTCTTTAATCTGGATGAAGGACTCTTTCGTCTTAGGGATAACTGCATCAGGTATGACCCACAGGTATTCCAATGGCAAAATTACTAATACCTAGAGTGACCGCACATCCTGGTTTGCCCAGAGAATCCCATTTTACACCTGTTTTCCCTGGGTTATTAACAGGACCCACTCTGTAGCAGTTTGATATTGTTTATGATTTCCAAAAATAGATATTGGATTATGTTTGTGAACTGGTCTGGTCCTCTGGGCATATTAGATTGGATTGGATTCAGAGGTTTCACTTTTACTTGATTAAATAATGATTAAGGCTTTGATTGGGCCACATCAGTAGGATGCCAAGGGGATGGGGATTCACAGAGAAAATGACATATGGCAGAAGAGAAAGTTGGAGTTTTGATCCAGGAGCCTGGGAAGTAAACACACAGAGAAGCAGATAGGTGAGGAAAGAGAGAAGGTTCTATTAGACATGGCAGAGGCCCCAGGAAGAAAGACCAGCCATTTGCCTGAGACATTACAGCAGACCTTGTGGAGAGACCAGAGCAGGGGCCCAGAGAGGAACAAGCCCCAGGAGAGAGACGAGACTTATCCCAGCCTGAAATTGGAAGAAGCTGGGACGACAAAGCCTTAAGAAGAAGAGGAAGGCTGGATGTTGGCAGCCATCTTGCTCCAAAACATGGCAACAGACTTTGGTGAGGGAGGTTAATTACACTTTATGGCCTGGTGACTGTAAGCTTCTACCCCAAATAAATACCTTTTATAAAAGCCGACAGATTTCTGGTATTTGGCATCAGCACCCCTTTGGCTAACTAATACACACTCAAACACTCAAAACTGTCCCAACAGCAAAGAGAGTTGGGTTTGTTAAGACAAGTTGAATGGGAATAAACTCATGAGTCTTATAAGACAGAATTAGTATTTTAGGTAGACACACTAGTCAAAATAAGTGCAGTGACTATCTCAGTACTCCTAATTTGAATAAATGCATAGAATCAAGATATAGTATAAAGGGTCTTCTCTTCAAATTATAGAACAAGACCTCAGAGAAGGTAAATGAGTTTTTTTTTCAGTCCAAAAGCTTTAGTGATCATGTGATAATAATTAGTATTTATAAATGTAAACATGCCAAGTTGGTTCAGTAATAAGATTCTAATAAACAATGAATATTAAACTTACCTAAGTTATGTTTTTAATGATAGTATACTTCAAATAGTCACCTGGATTGAGAAAGGAAAATATCACATACCGAGGGACTGCTATGTATCAGGCATTGAGACAGGCATTCTAATTATGTAAGAAGACTATAAATATAGACTGTTAACCTGGAGTGGTCAGAGGGCCTCACTGGAAGATCACGGTAACAAGAAGTGAATCTTTTAGGTTAGATGAAAAAAGAAGGGAGAAGAAGAGAAATAAGACCTATCTGCTAGGTACAATAATTTTAATCTGTATATTGACAGTAAAGAGGGTCAATGGCCTTATTGGGGGTGATGGGTACTGCAGAAAGCTCCTATTGTCCTACAAGGTGGAAGGGGAATGTCTGCAAGCAGGGACCAGGGACCTGCAGTGGCAGAGAAGAGAGACAACCCTCTCAGAACAACCTAAGAAAGAACATCTGTACACTCTTAAGAATGACACAGGCTGAGGAATCTGAAGGTTCAAATTATATTTAAGTGTTCCCCAGGGTAGCCCCGGCACAGTTCTGAACAGAAATAAAGAAGGCAAGGTTGAGCAAGGTTTTGTAGATTGAGAACACCAAAAAATTCTCTGGGTAAAAATGCAGTAGATTCATTTACTGCTAATGAGGATTTTATGCTTTCTTTTCTGTTTAACTTTGTGGCAAGAGTTATTTGACCTATATACAGAAGAAAAAGAGAAATATGCTATGTGTTAGTGTATTATAAAACATTTTTAAGGTAGTTCATGAACATTTGCAAGTATGAAGAAAGGATGCACTTCACAAAGGCTATTTCATTCTGTCTTCACTACAAATCTGGGAAGTAGATATTATTATCCCCACATGACATGACAGATGAGGAAACTGAGTTTAGACAGACTGAATCACTTATCCAAGCTTACACAATTACTGGCAGAGAAGCTCCAACTCTAAAGTCCTTATATTTTCAAGTATATTCTTAAGATCACAGAGCAATGTTTTCAAACATAAATGTGCACAGGGATCACTTGTTTTTTGCTTTAGCGTGGGTGTGTTTTAATGCATACTCTGCCACAGCTGGTCTAAAGTGGGCTTGAGATGTCACATTTCTAACAAATTCTCAGGCAACTCAGACCACACTTTGAGTAGCATAGGTAAAATGTACGTGGTTAAGGCAGAGGGCCTTTATTCTTGAGTTTTCAAGGTTATCGATTCACCTCTTGTTACAAGTTATTTACAGACTTACTTATTTGGGCTAATTTCTTTTGAGTTACATTGCACATTGTGTAAGGGATTCTAACCCACAATGTATGAAATTGGTCCCATCATTTTGACTTACTGATCAAGTGTAATTTTTGTTGGAATGGATAATTGCAGATTCAACTGTTTCTGGGTTAGTGATATATTTTCACAATTAAATAGGATCCTAATGCTGAGTTGAGGTATTTCAATATTTTTCTTCCATCTATAGTTTTCTTCTACCACTGTGGTAAATTGAATTATGTATCCCAATTTAGACACATTCTTACTTTTAATCCCTATCCCTGTGGGTGTGATCCCATTGTAAATAGGACCTTTTGAAGGTGTTAATTTTAGTTAATGTGTAGCCCAACTGAATGAAGGTGGGCCTTAATCCGGATTACTGGAGTCCTTTATAAGCAGAGTAAATTCAGGCATAGTAAGAGAAAGCAGCAGGGAAGAATTCCAGGGAAGCTGAAAGTCAAACAGAACTAGAAGAGAAAGGAGAGGACGTCCCATGGGTTGTGAGGCAGGGGTACAAGCCAAGGAACCTGAGGCTCCCTGGTCCCAGCACCAGAATGCTACAGAGAGAAAACATCGCCTTGTTGATACCTCAGTTTTGGACTTGTTTGACCCTCAAAACCTGGAGCAAATAAATTCATGTTGTTTATGCCAATCCATTTTGTGGCATTTGTCATAGCAGCCTGACAGACTAAGACAAGCAGTTACTATAAAGCCTACCCATTAGCATATTTTCAATGCTCTACAGGTAACGCACAAAAATATGTCTTGCTTGTGAAAAGTTTGCATTTCAAAAGAATTGTTTCAGGTTTCTTTAAAAGCAAAATAAAAAATATATATTTACATAAAACAATAAAAAAATCAAAATTTTATAATTCAACCTGCTATTACCAATAGGGTTTTAATGAAATTGTTTTCATGCTATGGCAATTGATTGTTGAAAGGATATATAATACCTCTTCTATGTACTTCACAGTTTTTAATGTAATTTGGCCTACATTATTTTTCCTCATTTGAGACCCTCAGAAGGCCTCTGTTCAGGAGGCAAAGCTGTCCTAAACATCAAGTATGATGAATGTTGGGAACTAGACTGAGAGAGGCAGAGTGCTTCATTCAACTACTAAAAAATCTAAGTGTCTCAGGACTTGATTACTTAAAATAACAGTAATTTTAAATACTTTTATTTTTATTACAATATCCTTTTTTTTGTACAACAGAATTCAAGCATTTTATTTTCCAAATATTTAATTATGTAAATTATATTCATTATCACTTGTATAATGAACTCATATTCATCAATAGTGAAAGCTTTATTATAAAAAAACTTAAGAATGACCCTGGCCAATAGATCAGGTTGTAGTCATTCTATCTCTTTCAATAGTTACTGCCTCATTTACAAAGTTTTCTATAAAGGAGAGTTCTAGCATTTGTGTTTATTAATTTATTTCTTAACCAATACAAAAAGGGAAAAGTGGCAAATGATCATGTGCCACTCTAAAAAGAAAGTGATTGATTTAGCATTAGATTATATATTCCTTCAAGGAATGTATAATACCCTGTTTTATTGCTTTGCTTTGTTTTACTGGAAGTTATTCTTTTACAGGAAGATCCTTCTAAACTCTCATCCCTCAAAACACACACACATACACATTTCCTATGCATGCTAATGCTTATCTCACACAACAATATATTTTTACTTATTTGGGAAATGATATTTAAGTACAATGTCATATAAAGAATTGTTATAAATTTCATATCAAAGGCATTGACATTCCATGCCTCAGGCCAGTAGATGTGATTATATAGAGTGGCATTTGGTTTTCCTTAATACCCCAATAGAATAGAAGATTCCGTCATAGACTCTTAAGCTCGAAGGGTGTTAGTAGTAAACTATTTCACGTAAGTATTATGAAAATAAAGAGATGTGACAGTTGTTCAAGATCAAATAATAATCATAGGCATTGGCATAATCAGTAACAAGATACTCTTTTAACTAAAATAAGAAGGTGATAAGTGCAATGCTGGTGGGAGCCCCTTTATCAATTGGAAACACAAGGCTGCTTGTGAGAACATAGATGAATTCCTGGTCATCAGCATTTTAGATTTCTTTCAGTGGCCCATTAATAAACCAAAGTATTGCTGTGTTAATGTACAGAAATAGAAGTTTGCAGCAATGTGTATGCATTAGCCTTTTACAAAGACAATGTAAGCAGCAATGATTTTATTTCTTATATTATTTTCTGAAAACTTTAAAATTTGAGATTTGTAGTGGGTCGTGGATATGATAAGATTATATGCATGTGTTTCAGGCATATAAGAAAACACGGGAATATATGCAGTATGTACGAAATCGTCTCTGGTGCTTTGCACTTTAACCAATTCATTCACCATTTAAAAACAATTAAAAAATTCATTAAGCTGGATTCTGCCCTTGGATACACACAACAAAACCCCCATTGAAGTCAATGGAAATTGTGCATGCATATCCAGGGGCAGAATTTGGCCCGCTGTGTTTAATTCACTCTGATCATTCCTATTAATTCAATATTAATATTTCCGTTCATTTATTCAATTAGTTCTGTGGTATTCAAAATTCATTGTATGTAATACATTGCGATTAGTCAATCATTCCATTTCCAGTCCACTTTCTAACAATCAATGTTTGAAGTTAGCCAAGGCAAAATGCACTTAAAAACCAAACAGAAATAGAAGTCCTTTGGCAGAGAGATCTCCTAGTTTGTTGCCTTGTTTCTTGGGCCTGACCTTTCCCTGTGGATTTAGTCATTGTGAGAGAAAATAGTAAATTGTGGGGCAGGGTTGGCCCTTACATCAAAGGCTACTTTTTTGGGGTAGTCAAGTTGGGCTATCTAATAACAGCCAGATGTGAAAGACTAAGCTCATGAAAAACCTACTTCTTAATTAGGTCACACAATACCATCTGGTTCCAGAACAAATTTGGGTTATCTCTGTTCTTATTGGAGGGATCTCTTCTGTCTTCAAGGAACATAGGAAAAAATACAGTATGTTAATATGTATAAAAATTGCATGCCTGAATAAGTGGGGCAAAATTCAAGAAGTATAATGATCCCTTTGTCACAAAGTCATTTAAACTCCCTTTACTTTAATGCAGAAGGACCTAACTTTGTGGTATAGTTACTATATCCAGTATAGACATCCACAATATGCAAGATTATAAGCAAATCTGTAGAAGGTAAGTCTGTGGAAATTGAAAGTTTATATTTAAGTATTCATTAAGCATTCTGAAAAGAAGTATATTCAGCATTTTTGTTTCTTTAACAGCTTTATTGAGGTATAATTGATGTACCATAAACCACATATTTAAAATGTACCATTTGATAAGTTTCAACATCTGTGTATAATTGTGAAATCATCATTAAAATCAAGAAAATGAACGAATCCTTCACTACCAAAGGTTTCTTCATGTCTATTTGTAATCTGTCCTTTCAGACTCCAGCCCTAAGTCTCCCTTCAAACATTCACTGATCTGCTTTCTGCTACTATAGATTAGTTTGAATTTTCTAAAGTTTTAAATAATCAAAAAATATATAGTCTTTTGTGTCTGGCTTCTTTTCCTCAGCAAAAATATTTTGAGATTCAACCATGTTATTGTGAGATTTGATAGTATACTACTGTCAATTGCAGAGTAGTATTCTATTTTAGGGATATGTTATCATTTGTTTATGCATTCTCCAGTTAATGGGTACTTGTGTTGTTTCAAGTTTGGGCTATAATAAATAAACCTGCTATGAACATTCACATACAAATCTTTGTTTGGACATATCCTTTATTACTTTGGGGTAAATAATTATCACTAGATAATTATGTTGGATCATATGGTAGGTATATGTTCAAATTTTTAAGAAACTGTCAGTTTTCCAAAGTGATGTGCCATTTTACATTCCTATTAGCAGTGTATGAGAGTTCCAGTTCCTCCAAATCCTTACCAACACTTGGTATGGTCAGTCTTTAATTTTAGTCATTCTCATAGGTGTGAAGTGGTATCTTGTTGTGACTTTATTTTGCATGTCCCTAATGACTAATGATGCTAAGTATCTTTTTATGTGCTTATTTTCCACCTATCTTCTTTGGTGAAGTGTCTGCTCAAATAGTTTGTTCACTTTTCATTGTGCCATTTGAGTTTTAAGAGCTATTTATATATTCTGAATAAAAGTCCTTTTTCAGATATATGTTTGGCACATATTTTCTCTAAGTCTGTAACTTGTCTGCTCATTATCTTAGCAGTGTATATAAAATAGCAGAAGTTTTTATTTTTGATGATATCATATTGATAATCTTTTTCTTTTTGTGATCATGATTTTGGTGTTACATCTAAAAATTTTTGCCTAACTATATGTCACAAATATTTTACTCTAGAAGTTTTATAATTTTGTTTTACATTTAGGTCTATGATTCATTTTTGTTAACTTTCGTGCATGGCTCAAGGTGAGGATTGTGGTTATTTTTTGCATATTAACATTCAATTTAACACCATTTGTTGAATAGAGTAACCGTTCTCCAATGAATTGTCTTAGCATTTTTATCAAAAATAAGTTGTTCATTTGTATGTGGTTCTATTTCTGGGCTCACTATCCAGTTCCAGTTATCTGTTTGTCTATCTTTATGTCAATACTACTCTGTCTTGATTGTTAAAGCTTTATTTTGTCTTGAAATTTGATAATATTGGCTTACCAACTTTGTTCTTCTTTTATAATGTTGTATTTTCTACATTTACATTTGATTTTTTGGACCAGCTTGTCAAGTTCTCTAAAAAAACAATGCCAGTATTTTGCTTGAGATTGTATTGAATCTATAGATAAATTTGGGGAGCTGATACCATAATAATATCAAGTCTTCCAATCAATGAACATTGTATATTACAACATTTATTTATGCCTTCCTTAATATCTTTCAGTATTATTTTACAATTTTCAGTGGGCAGATGTTGGTCATCTTTTGTCAGATTTATCCCAAGCATTTTATATTTTTATGGTATTGTAAATGGTATTGGTTTTTTATTTCAATTTCTGATTGTTTGTTGTTAGTACATTGAAATTGTACCCTGCAGTCTTGCTAAACTAACTTACTAGTTTTAGTGTTGTTGTTTTTTTAAGTAGGTTTTTTTTTTTTTTTTTTTTTTTCAGATTCCATGGGATATCCTGCATAGATTATCATTGTGAATAAAAACAGTTTTGGTTCTTCCTTTCCTATTTGAATGACATTTTTCTTGGCTTATTGCGTTGCCTAGAACCTCCTAATCTAAGGAAGAAAGTAATCTATCACCTTTAAGTATAAGATATTAGGTGTAAGGTTTATCAGGCACTGAAATTCCCTTTCTATTTCTAGTTTGCTGAGAATTTTATCAGGAATGGATGTTGAATTTTGTCGAATGTTTGTGTGTGTTCATGCCTATCAAAATGATGATAATTTTTTTTCTTTTTAACTTTGTTAACATAGTGAATTATATTGATGGATTTTGAAGTTCGATCAGCCATTAATTCTTCATACAAACCTCACTTGGTCATGGAGGTATTATCCATTTCATGTATTGTTGCATTTGACACATATTTCATTGAGAATTTTAGTATGTATGTCCATGAGGGATATGGATCTGTAGTTTTCTTTTCTTTTAATGACTTTGTATGATTTTTGTATCAGGCTAATGCTGGTCTCATAGAATGAACAGGGAAGTATTCCTTCCTTTTTAAATTTTTGAATGAGTTTGTATAGAACTGGTACTAGTTCTTCTTTAAATGTTTGATAGAATTGATGAGTAGAACGATCTGGAATTGAAAGGCTTTTGTTTTTGGAAGGCTTTTAAATATAAATTCAATTTATTTAATAGATATAAGGCTATTAATATTATCTTTTTCTTTTTGAGTGAGTTTTAGTTTGTGTCACTCAAGAAACTTAAAAATTTCATTTTAGTTGTTGAATTGGTTGGCATAAAATTGATCATAATTCCTTGTTATGCTTTTAATATCTGTAGACTCTGTAGTGAGCTACTTCTCTCATTGCTGAAATTAATATGTAACTTTTCTCTTTTATCCTGAAAAGTATGGCTAAATGTTTATCAAGCTTATTGATTTTCTCAAAGACTAGCTTTTAGTTTCATTGATTTTCTCTATAGTTTCCCTGCTTTCTATTAATTTCTGTTAAGATTTTCATTATTATTTTAATTTGTGCTTCTTTTTCCTAGTTTTTAAAGGTCGTGACCTGAGATTTTTTTTCTTTCTAGTGTAGTCATTTAGTGCTATATATTTCCCTGCTATTACAGTTTTGTACTGCTTTAGCAGCATCCTGTACATTTAGACATATTGTGGTTTCATTTTCATTCTGTTCAAACTACTTTCTAATTTCCCTTTTGATCAATGGGTTATTTGGGAATGTGTTATATAATTTCCAAATATCTGTATATGTTCCTGAGATCTTTCTGTTATTTCTAATGTAATTTGATTGTACCCAGATAATATACTTATTATTATTTTAAATATATTTAGAATTATTTTACGGACCAAAATCTAGTATAGCTTGGTTAATGTTACCTGTGCACTTGAAACAAATGTGCATTATGCTGTTGTTGAGTGAAATGTTCTCTGAATATAAATTATATCAAATTGTTTAATGGTATTTTTCAATCCTTCAACATTCTTACTGATTTTCTATTTGTTCTTGAATCTCTGACTATAATGGCTATTTTTCTTTTTGCTTATTTTTCTTTTTTCTCTCAGTTTTGCTTCAAGTAATTTGAATCTTTGTTATTAGACACATAAAAGTTTGGGATTTTGGTCCTCTTGATGAACAAATGTATTTCATCACCATGAAATGAACGTCTTTGCCTTGATTATATTCTTTACCTTAAAATCAATGTTTTTTGTTTTTGTTGTTGTTGTTTTTTAAATTAATGTAGTTACTCCATCTTCCCTTTGATTAGTGAAAGTATGGTAAACAGTCTTTCACCATTTTACTTTGAACCTTTTAACCTATTTGTGTCTTCATATTTAATTTAGAATTCATGTAGTCAGTTTATAATTAGATTTTGTTTTCATCCAATCTGATGGTCTTCGCCTTTTAATTAGGAATTTTTTTAAAGGTTTATTTTATTTATTTACTCCCTCCCCCCCCACCTCCCGCTTGTTGTTTTGCACTCGCATCTGCTCTCTGTTCATTTGCTGTGTGCTGTCTGTCTGCTTTTCTTGTCTTCTCGTCTTCTCTTTAGGAAGGTCCGGGAACTGATCCAGGGACCCCCGATGTGGGAAAGAGGCATTCAATCGCTTGAGCCACCTCAGCTCCCTGGTTTGTTGTATGTCTCCTTGTCTCTTCTCTTTGTTTCTTTTTTTTGCACCAGCTCCCTGTACAGGTCAGCTCACTGTGCGGGCCAGTTCACCTTCACCAGGAGGCTCCGGGAATAGAACCTGGGACTACCCATATGGTAGATGGGAGCCCAAGTCACTTGAGGGACATCCTCTTCCCTTTAATTAGGATTTTTAGACTCTTCCTGTTTAATGTGATTAAATATATGTTTAGATTTAAGTCTATCATTTGCTATCTCTTTTCTATTATTCCTCTTCTTTGTTCCCTTTTTCCTCTTTCTCCACTTTCTTTTAAATTAAGTGATTAGTTTTTATAATTCTATTTTATTTTCCTTTGTTAGATTATTAACTATGACTCTTTGTTTTATTATTTTAATGATTAGAGTGATTGCTTTATAGTTTAAAGTATGTATTTTTTCTTATCACAGTCTACATTGCTGTATAAGAATCTTCCAATGATATACATCTACCTCTTTCCACCCGCCTATGCACCATTGTTGTCCTGTTATGACAGTATTCCAAAAGTTAACTATTTTTTTCTTTGAGGTTCTCAGTTTTTGCTTTATCAACATTCTTATTTCTTAATTCTAACATTTGTGGCAGTTATGGGTTGATTTGATTTTTTTTTTTCTCCAAGGTTATATTTTCCTGCTTCGTTGCATGCCTGGTAACAATGGACTGGATGCCAGACATTGGGAATTTTACCTTGTTGGCTGCCCAATATTTTTTCTGTTTCTATAAAAGTTCTAGAGCTTTATTCTGGAACACAGTTATATTACAAGAAAATAGTTTGATCTTTTTTGGTTTTCCTGTTGAGATTTGTCAGGTGGGGCTAGATCAGTGTTCAGTCTAGAACTAATTATTGCCCACCATTCAGGCAAGGCCATCCTGAATACTTTACCCAATGCCTCATTAATCATGAGATTTTTCCAGTCTGACTGGTTGGGGTAAGCACTATTCCAAGCTCTCAGCAGCAATGGGCACTGCTATCACTAATCCTCTTAAGTGAACTTTCCTGGCCTTGGGTAGTTCCTACAATGATCGATAATAAGCTGGATAGTAGAAGGAAACCTTCTGGACATCTCTGAAATTCTGTTTTTGTGTAGCTCTCCTCCTCTCTGGTATTCTATCCTGCATATTCTAGCCTCGTTTGTCTCTTCATACTCTCATCTCTGTCCCTTCAATTCAAGGATTTGCTAGTTCTGCCTAGAATGTCCTAGAAATACTTCCAAGTCAGTAACCTTGGGCAATTGTAGGCTCACCTCATTATTCCCCATCTTTCAGGGATTACTGTCCTTAATTTCCTGATGTTCAGCATCTTGAAAACCATTGTTTCATATATTTTATCCAGTTTTTGTTTTTTTTCAATCACAAAGTTAACCAGTCCCCGTTACTTCTTCTTGATAGGAAGTGGAAGTCAGGCTCACCAGCTCACCACCTAATCATTATTTTTTGTGCCATCGTCTCACAATTTGTACATCAAACAGGACATAGGAAAAAGCAGTTAATAGTTTTCTCTCAACATAATCAGTCTGGATTTTCACAACATGAAAATCTGGAAGAGCTGGCAATTCTCTGGTTGACTAATTCTGGATCAGTAGTAAAAATAAGTTAGGGTTCAAAATAACTTAGCTTGTCCAAAGAAATTCTAGTTTGAATTCAGTGGCAGATTTCCATGTAACTTAACTCTTTGTGTCACTAATTAAGTTTATGTAATTCCTACCATCCCACAGTAGCTTAACAGAATCAAGTCGAGTAATTAGCTCAGTCATTTTAGTCTTCTATTTGGGGTAGTACAGTAAACTATATATTGAATAAATGAATGATTCAGATGATTATAAGGTCACTGAAGATCCATACTGATCATTTTGACATTTGCTTTTTTTAATTTACAACATAGCTACAATTTTATTCTCCCAGCTCCAGGCACATCAGTTATTTTTCTTTTTTCTTTTATCTTTAAAGAAATAACTAAACAAGATGATTGTTCTGCTCATTTACAATCCTTCTTCCTCTTCCCACATCTCAAAATTATATAAACTTTTCCATTATTCTTAATCCAATGACTTAAACAACTGTTGTGATTTCATAAATGAAAGCATTTGACGACAGGTGTGGATTAATTTGCAATGGCAGGAAAACTGTTGAAAACAAGAGCTAGTGTCCAAGGAAATATCTCTTGAGAAATTAGGAAGTACAAGCCACATTGCATGAGAAGCGGTGTTACTGAGTATAATGGTTTAAAGAATTCCAGGTGGTCTGCGTGGGTCATAATGCTAGCATTTCATCTTGGAATAATTTTTGTTCTTTCAGATACACTTTTTTTTTTTTTTTTTTTTTTTTTTTAATGAGTGTTGCTCCTGAAAATTGCTAGGAACTTTGTTAATATGGACTTATTAAGTCTGTAGCTACATAACACAAAATTAAAAAGTGAAGGAATGATTTGTTAGAGAAGGGTTCCTTTTCTTCAAACTATAGAGAAATATGGGACCAAGGAGAAATTGAGGGGTGATGATGGATAAAGGAGGTTTAAATGATCTGGATCAAAACCTAATTCATGGGAGTGGATGTGGCTCAAGCAGTTGAGCACCCACCTCCCACATGGGAGGTCTGGGATTCAGTTCCCAGTGCCACCTAGGAAAAAACAAACAAACAAACAAACAAAAAAAAAAACAAGTAAACAAACAAAAAAGCCAACTTGAAGGAGTCCATGTGGCTCAGTGGTTGAGTACCTGCTTCTCATTTATGAGGTTCTGGGTTCAATCCCTGGTACCTTCTAAAAACAAAACAAAGCAAACAAACAAACAAAAAAAACCCTAATTCATCATTTCACTTTCCTCATAGATACAGCACTTGTCTCCACAGGTTGAAACTTTAATCTAAGCTTTTTTAATTTGGGGGTAAAGGGAGAGCAAATAAAGTCATTTCTCCTTTGATGTAGAAGAAGGTAATCTATTTGGTTAATTATAAACAAGAGAGAAGAAGCAGGTAGATGGTGCACCCTGTTCTCCAGTTACACCAAACAGTGACATTTCCCCCAAATGTGATGCAATGTTATGTCTCTTTTCTTTCATGATCTTTCCACTAGTCCGAAGGATTTTTCCTCTTCCTTGCCTGATGTAGTTTTGTTCTCCTTCAAGAGCCAAATCAAATATTTTATCGTCCCTGAAGCTATTCTCAGACTCCCTTAGGAAAAATCACACGTCCCCCCAATCATATACCATTATATTAAGATTTATCACATATCGTTGCCTATCACTTCCAGGAATAATATATTTTATCTCCATCCTGATATCTGAGATCCTAATTGGTACAAGGTAGGCTTTAAGTAAATGAGTATATGAAAGCATAAGTAAATGATGGACAAAGAGATGATTTCCTTTACACACAGAGAGTATTATGGAGAGTTTGAAATAATCAGTATTATTTTCCCTTTTCACCCACATCAATGATGCACTGACCTCATCAGGAAGAATTGTTCTAGTTCATTTTGGGAAGGATTTTGCTGCTTTCGGTAGTTCATGCCAACAAAGAAGCTGTGATGTACTGTGCTTTAGTTGTTGATAAAGAGAGTGAAACAAAAGAACAACTACAGAAGCAGAACCCACTGGTGGTCAGATCATCATTGACTTTTGGAAGAACAGAACAAACAAAAAAGTGTAAAAGCAAGAGAACTTCATGTTAGGGAACAGGGCAGTTAAGAGGCTATTTTTTGGCTTGTGAAATTGTTCTAGTATTAATGTCCCTGTTATTACTACACTGACTACAACTAAAATCATTTCACTGAATAGCAGTCAGATATTATCACTGCAGCCAACTGGTATAGTAAGCTCTCACTACCCTCCTTTAATATTCCCAAGGTCCTATTTCCTCAAGAAAAAAAAATTCCTTTCATGGTGGGATTACTGAAATTTCACTATCAGGCAATAGCCATAAATAAGTAACAAATGCTTTTTTTTTTTTTTTTTTTTTAATCATCACTGTTCTCAACTTAATGGTTTGTTTAAATAACTGGCCTTTACCTTCCTTGTCATGGGTATAAATGCATCAAAATTGTGTTTGTTCAGCCCAGTAAACAAGCGATATAATTATGCTTCATATTTTGTTTATTTCCGAGGCTAAAAAAATAAATACAGGATGTTTGCAACCTATTAGAGCCACAGTAAATGCTTAAGGAGTGGCTGAATGAATGAACATTTGCTTTCATTTTCCCCAACTCTCTGGCTACTAGTTGAAACAAAAGATGAAATGAAGGTAAATCAAATGATTTAGTAAAGCCCACCTAGCACTTTAAGGACAGAACTTGGAATTCAATTCTTCTAAATTTTCGCTTGGCCCTATCAGACTACTGCCACCTGTCACATGCCCCTTTAAATACATAAAAGGGCAAAAAAATGTATTTTGCAAGATTTTAGCATTACTAAAGAGAATGTCTGTCCATTCCCTTTGTTTAGTGGCCAGCTGTAGCTGACACAAATATATAGTTGCTAGCTGCCAGCCAGCCCTAAGTGTAAGATTTTATGTAAGGATTTATTTATGGCTAATTTCTTTATCTTTATATTGAATATAATACTTGCTAGTATTTTTCAGCTTGTAATTATTTTGCTTCATATCAAAGCAGAGCATTAGGAATTAAAGTCAATTCACTGCCGTGCATGATTCATAGCCTGTATTGCAAATCTTATAAAAGATGCTCATTTTTCTTTTTTCCCAGGCTTCCTTCCCTCCTCCTTCTGTTCCCTGAATCCTTCCACCCCTACTTCACATTGTTCAGTTCTTTTGGTATCAGTATTGTATGAACTTAATTCCATTTTTGTCTGTCTCTGGATATCAGCGCTATTCATATATATACACATATATACACACACACACATATCAAATATATATATTTGATATATGTATATAAATATATAATGTATGCAAATGTCAGAGAAAGAAAACTATTCCTGCCCATCACCACCTTTATTCATAATCCAAGGAAAGCTCAATTCCTTTGGCCCTTACCATCCTCTTTTATAATTAAGATTGTTTTTTATGTCAACTTCATAAAAGTCCTGCTGAATAAGTTTGGCATGACTGGTACCAAGATTCCTTCACTTTTTTCTTCGTAGAATCCTATAGCACTGTGGAACTTATAAATAATTGAGTTATTTTTAAACCACTGGATGTTTTCCAGTCACTCTGTTTCACACTGGATTAATTATGTAAGAAAACCAAATTGTTCTTCACCAGCATTACAACTTTTAAAAACAACATGCTGTTTAAATTCAGGTTTGGCAACTCTGGCCTGAACCCCCTCAAATTTATGGCACCACACCCACAGCATAATAAAACCTTTAGTGGTCCTTTGTCTTTTAGCTTGCCTTCTATTTTTTCTCAAGGGTGTTTTATGCTGGAAGATGCAAACAAAAGTTGTCCAGATGTTATTTGTATCAGAGCAGGGATTTCGGTCCAGCTATCTGTGGTTGCAAATGTTTATTTTAATGGGTTATTGTGTAATCCTTGCTGTGTAGACCTTCATGGCCTTATATGCATGTTCTCAGCAATGCCAGGACGTTGTTTTTGGAAATATATCATTTTAATCCAATAGAATGATTACTAGTCACTAGGGGAGCAGAAAATATAACACCTGTAGAAACACTGAGGATATATTTGCCAATGCCCCCATGTTGACACCGTACAAGCTGCCTGCTTACGAAACCATGACCAATGGGCTTTAGGTAAGCACGAGGAAGGTGTGGTCCAAGCCCTAGCAACAGCCCTAGCCCTCTGAGACAAAGTTACACTGCGGCAGTAAACACACCAAGGGTGTAGAAAAAAAGGCCAGCTGCTGCCCCATGCAATGTGCTGGAATGAAAAAAGAGCTTAGCTAAGTCACCTCGTGTGAGCTTCCAGTTTATTTTAGCTATTATATCAAGCACAGGGCTGGGCTTATTCTTCATTTTTAGAATTCTAATAAAATCTTAACTGATGTTTCCTCGATACTAAAGTAAATTGTTTACCCTGTATCTAAAAACACATACTACACCCAATGCACCAATTAGGAGTGGGGGATTTCTGTTCCTTAAAATACATTTTGAAACTAAATTACATCATGTGGAAATGGATTTGATCTTTTAGAAAGTGCTAAAATATAGAGCTACCAGTTTTCTCTGAGAATATATTTGAAATCAATGGGTGCTTCTAGTACACATGTGAAGGATGCATTCTCTGCTTTTTTTTTTTTAAGGGGGACTTTTAAGTTTAAACTCAGTGTTAGATAGGATCCCTAAGAGGAAAATTATTTTAAGATATTTGACCTCAAGGAGTAATATAGCTTCCCACAGAAGGTTTCATTAGGCATTGTTGATTGACTTTGTAACTGAAAGCTAAATATTTAGTGGGAAATAAAAGCTTCAGACTGTCTTTTGTATAACAGTTTTGAGATGAATTAAATGTTGGTGTAAATTTCATAGATACAAGCAGTCCTGATTTAGTGATGCAGAAATTATGTTTATAATGGGAGGAACAATCATTCAAAATATTGGAAAGACATCAATTTTTTTGGTCAACTCATATATATCTATGTCCATCAACAATAGCTTATATTTGCCTAGGAGTTTATAGTTTAACAAGGGTTCTTCAGAAGGGGTCCATGAGCTTGAACTGAAATTCAGAAAAACATTATTCTTGTGAAGACGTGTTGGTGCTGCTGTGACATATTTATTAAATAATACATAGTATAATGTGGACTTAGTAAGAGGTTCGTGATTTTCACCTGGCTGGCAAAGGGGTCCATGGCACAAAAATATTAAGAACCCTTGGTTTAGAAAGTACTTTGGACATTAATTTGTGGCCTCATAGCTTTGGATATCTTATACAGTGTCACATTTTTGTTTCTCCTTAGAGTTTGATATCATGTTCAGACTTGTTCTTCACAGGTGTAGAAATTGTGAGTTAGGTTATCTTATTTTTGCAAGTAGGAATTTGAATTATAAAAAATGACTTGTCACTACTACGGGCACAGAAGTGGAGAATATCAATATTATTATTAAAGGCTTATTTTAATTGATGATATCTTCCCACAAATGCACCTGTTACCACATTTCAGTTTGGGACAGTAAAGTACTTCTGAAAGCATCTAACTTGTTCCAGTTTGACAAAATTAACCTCTGAAAAGAGAAATCCATTACTGAATTTCAAAATAAGATTCAACATAACACTATGTGAATTTTTTCTTTTTTATCTGTGTATGTAATAAACAAAAATACTGTAAGCTTCATCTGCCTTCGTTTTTAAACCATACTGGAAAAAGTTGGTTAAAAAAATCAAACGTAATAATAAGATGTCCAGTGAGATAACTTTGCTCACCCTTGCTTTATCTTCTGCAAATGAAAATGAATAAAACAGTCCACCTACTGTTCTAGTTGTCACACTTTAATGCAGTCCTACTGAACCTAACCTTCAATTTGCTGGGGTTTGAATTGGAGTTAGAGTTTATGAACACAGTTTAACAGCTGGTCCAAAGACTTCTTTTGAATGTTTAATAACATGAATTAAAGATTGCTAGAGATGCTTTATCAGACCTCTCCTAGGAATGAGCTACTTTCCACAAAACCAGGTATAGGTAAGCCCAAGGGAACTGAAGCACAAAGAGACTGGAACTGAAAACACTAGGCTGCACTCTTTGCACTCTTTGCTCAACCAAGAAAGCAGTTGCAAAGTGTTCCTTAAAAATTACATCTTAAGCAACCATAACACTATCAAATATTAGCACTGTTTCAAATGTAAAACATAATTTTATAGTCACCTTCAGACAGGCACAAACCAAATAGAGGTGAGCATAGCTTCAAAAGATCTACTATAGTAAAACCTTAATTTGGTACAGAGATAAATCAGAAATTGAGTGGTTAACATACTGTGGCAGATTGAGTTATGTACCCCAGATAAAAGATATCCTTCATCTTAATTATACTCCTGTGGGTGCAAGCCAATTGTATATAGGGCCTTTGACGATGTTATCTTTAAGTTATGGGCAACAGAATCTGGATGAGTCTTTGTCTTATTGCTGGTGTCTTATGAAGATAAACCACAAGAAGGAGGAAGCTGGCAGTATACAGAACCAGGAAGAGAAAGGAGAGGACATCGCCATGTGACAGGAAAGCCAAGGAACCCCAAAAACTGCCAGCCAGACACCACCAACCCTAGCAGGAAGCAAGCCTTCCAGACTCTGAAAATGAGCCAATAAATTCCTGTTTTTAAGCCAACCCATTCTGTGGAATTGTACTTAGCACGTAAAAACTAAGACACATACCAAAAGACTATTTGATCATCACTACAGAATTTCCTAAAGGCCAAGTTCCCTTAATGCAGTGTGTTTCAAATGATGAGATTTTAGTGAAATTTGGTAAATAATGAAATTAATTTAGTGGGCCTTGACTAACATTTTTTAGAGAACAGAAAATTTTGAATGCATTTCATATAGTATTACAGTGTTCTGTAGAATTTTGTTTTAGGTGTGTAAGTGTGTATGTCTGTGTGTATATATATATATGTGCTTCAAAATGTGTTTTTTAAATTCTGTTTAAGAAAGATTTGAAAAACATTCACTTAGGATAATTAAATTAGGTTTGCACTACCAAAATTATTACTATTCCCAATGACCTTTTTAGGAATATATGTAATACATATAATTGTATACACAAACTCACACACAGATATATATATATATCGTTATATTTATCAACATATTGACACATAAGTTAAGTTCATTTTTAGTAACTTCTAGAAAAATGCTGATAAAATGGCCACTCTCTATAAGGTATACGTATAGGCTTTGTTTTTTAATATGATATGAAAAAGACAAAGCTACATAAGTACAGAGGAATAAATGAAGATAGTTCACTTCATTGAAAGGGCCCAGGACTGGCTGTAAAACAAGGAAATGCATTGAAACAATGGATTCAACGACTGATATGGCTCACTGTGGCGAGGCAATAAGGCAAGAAGTAACAGAGGAGAACAGATTTTGGATAGCTTTTGAATACTTTTCTTACCATGTGATGAAACGGTTGCTTAAAGCGGCTGCCTGCATTTAATTATTTATTTTCAATTTTATGTTTTTAAATGTGGTTACTTCATAGACACATTTATTTTCCAACATCAGCTCCTGAGTAGTATAATATAGAATGCCTCATTAGCAATGGAAAATGGGTATAAGTTCGTAGAAGGAATGTTCTGAATAATGTTTTTAGATGTGGAAGTAGTTACCAAGGGAGATTATAGAACTGCTTTCTTCTCCCTGCCAAACTTTAAAATGAGGAAAACTTTTCATTTAAGGTCTGTCCTCATGTACTGATGCTGACTGGCTTATGCCGCTTGTGCCTGGAGGGAATGCAAGAGGGAACAGGAAGGTGCTTCAGCCTGAAGGAGGTTCTGACTCCAGCTCCATCAACGGGAGGGCCTACGTCTCTCTCTTTACTCTACGGCTCTTGCTTTCTCGCTTGTCATGTAGGGGATTGGATTAGTGCAGTGGTTCTCAAAGTCTTGTCCCTGCACCAGCAGCATCAGCAAAACATGGGAACATGCTGAAAATGCAAACCTTCAGATCCCATCCCAAATCAACTGACCGAGAAATTCTCAGTGTTCAAAGGAAGGTCAAGCTGTATACTCAGACATGGCATGTCCTTCATGATTGAAATAACCAAGTAATTCAAACAACCGAAAAATACAGTGTTGTGGGTTGAGTTATGTCTCCCCAAAAGCCCTACTTTCCAGTACCCCAGAAAGTGAACTTATCTGGAAATAGGATCATGACAGATCTGGAAATAGTATCATGACAGATGGAATTAGGTAAAGTTAAAATGAGGTCATACTGGAATAGAGTGAATCCTTAACCCAAAGTGACTGGTGCCATTAAATCTTGGGGAGCAGTACAATTCTTCTAAGTCAGTATACTCATGATTTCAGGGGTAGAGAAAAAAAGTGATGTGTTTCCAAGGTGGGTGGCATTCCAGTTGGCTGGCAACCCTTGGGGTTCCTTGGCTTTCCTCACCCATGGTGATGTCCTTTCCTTTCTTTTTCAGATTGTGTTGACTGTCAAGTCCTCCCTCCATGTCTTTTTCTTCATAAGGCCTACAATACTAGGATTAAGACCCATTAAGATTCAGTTGGTTGCACTTTAACTAAAAATAATCTTTTCAAAGGTCCTATTCACAGTGGGTTCACACCCACAGGAGGATGAGTTAAATTTAAGGATGTTTTTTTCTAGGGTACAATAACTCAATCTGCCATATTATGTTAACTAACTACCTTCTGATTATTTCTGTAACAAATTAAGATTTTGCTCTAGTGGCTCTTTTGAAGCTATGCTCACCTGTCTTTGGCTAGGATCTGAACTCATTAGGAAGAGGGAGAGGAGACAAAGACAGAAACATGAAGGCCATGTGAAGACTGAGGCAGAGGTTGGAGTTCAAGGATTGCCAGCAATCCACTAGAAGCTAGGAAGAAGAACAGAAGAATTCTCCCCTATAGATTTTAACTTCCAGCCTCTAAAACTATGAGGCAAAATAAATTTCCATTGTTTGAAGCCATCCAGTTAGTGAAACTTTGCTACAGCAGGCCTAGGAAACCAAGATACACAGTAACAACAACAACAATTAAACAACTACCAAAGCAGACAGAATTCTTTAACCAGAAATGTCCACTGCCTAATAAGACACAGATATTTGCACACAGTGCCTGCTCATTTATGATTGAAGCCAAAGAAACAACTCATCCTAGATGGTCCAGACAAAAGTTCAGTGACTCATTCAATAGACATTTGTTGAATGCTTGGTATGCGCCATGCACTGAGCCAGGCATCGAGGAGACTGAAGATGGCCGACAGGGTCCCAATACACCCAGTCTTCTGCAGAGAAGAAGAAAAGTATCTGAAGAGCTGAACCAGGCACTTTTTTTCTTTTTTGGTTGCTGATACAACCAAAAAACTTTTTATATTTCAAAAAGTTTACACCCTGCAGGTGGAAAGCTTTTCCTACCAGAGAGGATGGTTACATCCCCCCTGATGAAATTTTCTCAGCATGTTTACTAAGTAAACAGTATGTTTACTAAGACTGCTATTTTTAGGGCATTCTAAAGAAAGGCAAACACACAGAACCAGAGAGCACAGCAGCTGAGATGTTTGTATGTGCCTCTAACTCAGATCTGAAGGGTGAAGCTGAAGCATCGGCCACAGCTGGAAGAATGGGGAACGGAACACTGGCAGTGGCAAGATGGTTATTCATTTCCTCTCTTGTGATCTTTCATCTTTATTTTTGTGAATCTCAATACATAGTTGAGACTTTTCCCAGATTTACAATCAACCCTGATTATCTTTCTTCCCTCTCCACTTTTCCTTTTTTAGTTTCTTGGATGCTGTTAGAGGAAGAAGATAAAGACTCTCTGGCATGGAATATTCTTGCCTTCCTTTTTCTTTTTCTTTTTTTTAGATCATTGAGTATTTGTCTGAAATGCAATGAAAAAAAGGGAGAGGGGAAGGCCGATGGGTAAGGAGAAGCAGAGGTTTTGTTTCTCTTGAGATATGTTTTTCGTCTCTGACCTCACATAAAATTTTGCAATGTATCCAGTCATAATATTTACACATTTTTTAAACAGCTAGTGACTTTTTGCTGGCAAAATTATTATATAGTATTTTTCCCCTTTTATGCTTCTATGGTTTGATAGTTTTTTATTTTTCTTGGACAATTTAGTTTTATTGAATAACCTACAACAGATTGCTTTAAGCTACTAATAACTTTTGCTCACCTGCGCTTACCGGTAGCATCAGCTCTTACATTCTCTATAATAATTTACATTCTCTGTATGAACTCAAGTAGTTGTTGAGAACCTATTGAGTTCAAGCCACTGGGAGGCACAGCTCAGGCCAAAGCCTAAAATCTCCATTTGCCTTGAGGTCTGATGTCGTCTTCTTTCCGCAATGAGATTACTGATGGTTTGCAGTTATTCTTAACCAGTTAAGAGATTTATCAATACATAAAATGTAGGTTAAATGTTATGTTATTAGAGTTGGAAAAATTAAAACTTCAAGTTATGAGGTAGAGCAAATACATGAAATAATAAATTCACAATTTCCTTTCATGATCATACATACACAAAGATACTGAAAGATGCGGAAAAAAACTGAAAGACTGGAGTGATGGGCTGACTCAAATAATTAAATTTAGGAGGAATAATTTCAAGGCCCTACATCTGGATTCCGAAACAAAATGCACAAAGATAGGACTTGGGGTGTTATGATTTGGCAACAGAATGTGAAAAGAGGCTTAGGTGTTTAGCTGACAATAAGCTCAGGAGGAGTCTATAGTAATATGGCAGCCAAAAAGGCTGATGGGCCTTGAGGCTGTATTAATAGAAGTGTCAAGCTAGAAGAGGTGAGGTAGTGGCACTGCTCCATTTGATGCAGTTCGCACACCTGGAGGGTGCAGTCAGCTCTGCGCCACATGGGCCCTTTTGAAAGGAGCAAAGACCAGGAAAGTAAAGGCAGTAGGAGCTGTGGCATGTAAGGCACAGGTGCAGGAAATAAGAAGGTTTACCTTTTACTAGAAAAGTCTTGAGAGTCACAAGGTCTTTTCCAAAAGCATTAAAGTTAGTCTGTATGATCAAAGAGATGAAAACCACATTGAAGAAGGCTTAGGGAGATACCCCGCTCCCACTCCCCCAATTGTATAGGCACTGAAGTCACATAAATCCAACTTCAATTCTAATTGCAATTCTAGGTTTTAGGGTTACTCCTAAAGTTTGAACAAGTTTATTTTTTTCCTTCTCCACCTCTATTTCCAGGGAAAACATCTACGTTATAGAATTGATGTATTAGAAATATTGTAAACAAAGTATCTAGCACAGTGCTTGTAAGGATGTGTACTAAGGATCTACAACAGTGATGATATGTCAGAGACATCTTGAGCATAATGGGCAACACTGGGAAGAAATGAATGAAATTATGCTCATTGGAAATGCTGTTGGGACTGATGGACCAAAGGAAACCTAAAAAGTTAGGAGCGAATAGGTGATTAGTCAAATGTCCTATGGAGTTTCTTTGATAAGCATCTTATAGTATAGTTGCATATATAATAAAGAATACATTAAAACATAAAACTAAGACAAAACTCAGGAGATTATGGGAAAACTGTATTTTTGGTCTTTTTGGATTTGCAACAGAAAGAATTCTGTTTCTTTAAAAAATGGAAACTTCTTGAAAGGACCACTTTAGAACATATTAAAGGTATCATTTTGTAGGGAGCAGTGTTGGAATAGATAGGTTACAATTATCATTAATGTTAAAAAAAAAAGTTGTGCTTATTTCTTTCTTTTTTTACATAGGTAATTTACTCCAAGTTCAAATAGACCTCAGTCACCCAATTGAAATTCTACATGGACTAAAGTAGACTTACTATTATTCTAGCAATGGAAGAACTTGGATCATTGATGTAAAGGCAGTGGCCACCAGAGTTTCTAAGGGGAGGGAGAGAGAATAGGTGTAACATGGGGCATTTTGAGGACATTGGAATTGTTCTGCATGACATTGCAATGACGGATACAGGCCATTATCCATTTTGTCAAAACCTATAAAAATGTGTGGTGCAAAGTGTAAACTATAATGTAAACTGTACTCCATGGTTAGTAGCAATGCTCCAATATGTGTTCATCAATTGTAACAAATGTGCCCCACTAATGAAGGATGTTGTTTATGTGGGAAAGTGTGGAGGGGGAGGGAGTAGGGTATATGGGAATTCCTTATATTTTTATGTAACACTTATGTAATCTAAAGCGTCTCTAAAAATAAAAATAAATTAAAAAAATAAAATAAAAATAAACTACTCTGATAATAGAAATCTTAAAGTTCTGTTGAAAGCAGTGTTTACATTCTTTTTTCACTTGTATAGATTTAAATCAGGTGAGTGCTAATAGCACTTGTACCACCAATATCTTCTTTCTTTCTTTATAGTTAAGCAGGGCCTGAAAATGTGTCTGGGATAAAGTACGCTTCAAGTCTAGTTCCTTAAATTATATCCATAACATATATTTGTGGTATTAAAATATTTTTTCAGTCAACTTGTTGCAATTCTGACTTACATGAAAACAAATTTGTCCACCAAAACCCACAACTGTTCAGGAATCTAACCCCTAGTCTGCAGATGACCTTCCTAAAGTTGGAGGCCAATTATTCAGTAAGCACTGAAAAATGCCAGCCAGCCTCTCCAGTTTTTCATGGTTCCAAATGTTAGAATCCTTAAAATACTAAAGGACTGTACTATCATGAGGATATATTCCATATTTCTTTTGCATAGGAGAATATCTCAATTCATATTCATAGTAGAGCACAATAAATATTTGTTAGAAAATGAATAACTTTGTATAAAATCAGTGGTTCTCCACCATAGTTACACATTAGAATCACTTGGGAAGCTTTTAAAACTGGTGATGCTTGAGCCTACCCCAGAACAACTAAAAATAGATTATCTGGGGGCAGGGCCAGGCGCTGGTATTTTTTGAAAGCTCCTCAGGCAATTCTAATGTGAGTTTAGGGTAGGAAATATCTTTACTAAGTGATCATGTATGTATTCCTGGAATCTCTTGTCTCCCCAAAGTCTTAGAGATGACTTCTTCTGCAAATATTTGATAAGGGTCTCTGAGGTTTGGTATTCCCAAATCATACGCTATATATTTATACCTTAGAATTTTCAGACAAGCTATTTTTCCAAGAAGTTACGTGAAATTAAAGGATATAAATATTCTATTAGAGAATGTGTAACTTAGAATTGTTTTTGGTTTGCTAGTCAGTGATTGCATTCTTGAAAGTTTTAATTAGCAAGGAAAAATATACTTTATGATTATATGCATTTTAATTTTTAACTCACTAATTAAATATTAAGAAGTGGGTCTGTTTATAGATATTCCAACTACCAAGAAGAGTGCCTGGTATATGGTTGTTGCTCAATAAATGTTTGTTGAATAAATGAATGAATTAATGAATGAATGGCATTTCCACCATTTACAGAAATCCGTGCTTATTCTCAATCTGACCTTTAATTTCACAGTGCTAAAAATCACAAACTTGCGAATATTCTCGCTGACCTGATTTTGTGATAATCAGGGTAGGCTAAACATTCACCATATTAGAAACCATGCATGTGTCTCCAGACCTAGGTTTTCTCCTAAGTCAGGTTTTTAGAATGTTGGTGATAAACTAAGCCTGATTTATTATATGACCATCCTGCATGGGAAGAGACTGTAATTTTGGATAACTTTGGTCAACCTTAAGAGAAATAGCAGGGGGACAGATGTGGCTCGGGTGGCTGGCGTCCGTCTCCCATATGGAGGGACCTGGGTTCAATCCCCAGGACCTCCCTGTAAAAATTAAAAAAGAAAAATATAGAAGAAGTGTGGGCCACTAGGCCCTGTGCACGGGTGGACTGCCAGGCCCCATGAGCCATGCAGCAATATGATGTAACAGGAGAGTGACACAAGGGAGAACCAAGACGAGATGCACTGAAAAACCAGAAACTAAGGTATTACAGGTGGTAGGATGCCTGTCTTCCACATCGGAGATTCTGAGGGTTGAATCCCAGTGAAGACAGGAGGAGAAGAATGAGAAGAGAGGGCAGGAAATGGACACAGAGAGTTGCCCAGTGAATGGGCACAGAAAAAGCAAAAAGGGGGGGGGCAGTAAAAATGGATAAAAGTCAATAAATAAACCCTTAAAAAATGTATAGAGGAGAAAGATGCAGACTATCGTTGGTAGTAATACTTTGACGATGCTCTTTCATGATTTGTTAACAGATGTTTCACAACAATGCAGGGTGTTTGGGGAGGGGGTGATGTGTGTGAGCCCTGCGTGATGTTATGCATGTTTGTTTTGTAAGTTCATGATGTTTACTGAACACTTATAATTTGCGTATGTTCATGTATGAATGATATATTTCAATAAATTGTTTTAAAAAAAATTTCACAAACTAAGGAGCATAGAGCTAAATTTGTTCTCAGAGAACTATCAATTGGCCAGTAGTGTATTTTAAAAGAAATTATCATCTGAACACATTTAGGTTGGGTATGCTTTCACTAATTCCTCAGACCCTTCATTTCTTATTACGTATTCTATGTCTGATTCATGCAAATACATATTTTTCAGGTTGTACAGACATTTGAGTCTGTAGGCCATCTATACAAGGGGCTTTGAAATTATGGTCCCTGGACCAGAAACATCAGCAACACCTGGAAACTTGTGAAAAATGCAAATTCTCAAGCAATCTGTTTTTTTTTTAAAACAAGTTCCTCGAGGTGATCTAATGCATTCTAAAGTTCAGAAACTCCTGCCAATCTCAGAAGGCATTACCTGGTAACATTTCAGTTCAAGCCTGCTTTGAAACAACAACAACACAAATAAAACAAAGTAAAGCAGATTCTTATGTACATCCCCAGCTTACCTCGATAGTCAAAATCTGGGAGGTTGAGGACCAGATATCCAAGTTTTTAAGTAGTCTTTCCTCCACCTCCCAGAATGATTATTTTGACCTATGCCAACAGTGGTCCAACAACTGTTGTTTGAGACACTTGGTCTGGGTGACCATAACTCTTCAGAGCTGGCCTCTCACTTTTTATGCTGGGTCAATGAAGGAAGCATTAAAATAAGAGGAATTAACAATAGTTGCATGTTACTTATCCTTCATGGACCAAATAAAAGCCACCTCTTCTGGAGCATCTGTGTATTTTCCAGAAAGAGATAGGAGGGTATTCACAGTGCTGGACTCCTGAAAGAACCTAAGTAGTTGTTATATTAGGAATAAAAAGCAAAGAATGACTATAAGAAATAACCCAAAGATTACCATAAAGGCATGCATAGAGACATACACATTTTTCCTGAAAGAATGAAGACTCAAAATGAAATTACACTTTGTATGAAATCAATGATTCGAAATAAATAGAATAAGCAAACCCATAGAGTCAAAATCTAGAATATAGGTTACCAGAGGACGGGAGTGGGATTAGGGAATGAGAAGCTATTAAAATGTACAGGGTTCTTATTTGGAACAATAGAAATGTTTTGGGAATGGATAGTGGTGATGGTAGAACAACACTATGAACATAATTAACACTACTGAAATAAATATCTGAATGTGGTTAAAGAGGGAAATAATAGGTTGTAATATGGTAACAGAATAAAGTTTTCTTTAAAAAAAAACCCATGGTACCACACTGTGCAACCTAAGTTAAACCATAGACTGTAGTTAATAGTACAGTTATTTTCATAAAATGAAATTACTTCTTGCTTTAATAATAATGTACAATAATCAAATGCAAAGAAATTAAACCTCCACACCATTATTTTTTATATCCAAATCAAACCTATCTTCTAAGTAAAATAGCATGTTTGACTTAGTACTGCAACAGAGGTGGTGGAATCACTGTAGAAAGCTCTGGCAAGAAGGAGAACCTTTTCCCTTCTTCCATCTTTTATCTCTTAAAGAAATTCTGGTAGCACACTGAGTGTAATATAAAACAAAACACTGGTGAAAGCAGAACAGAGACCCAATTCAAATAAAATAATTCAAACATTTCCTTCACTTTAACTTCAAGTGTTATTTTGTTAGCTCATGGTTTTGCTTATATAACATAATAAATATGTTAGATATGAATATAGATAGATATAACCATATAATATATATGTATATCTACATATATAATGAGCTAACAGGAACTTTTAAAAATAGAATAACATAAAACAAATGTATTTTAATTCTATCTTTTGATTTTTAAAGGAAATTATGGATCTTTAAACCTATTTTTTATATCAAATTAATAGAACACACGAAAGGCCATGGTATGCAATTTTCACAACTGGAAATTAGATTAGACCCTTGGCAGGAAAAAATGGTAATATTCTTTTCTTTCTATAGATGCCTTATGCTGATATTTGATCACTATATTTTATTATTATATAATAAAATGCAGAGTTGTAATGATTCCTAAGATATTTTGATATGATTTATCTTTATTTCATTCAAAACAATGCACAAATATGTATGTTGCTACCATTTTATTTCCTGGGTGTCATTCGTAAGACAACAGCATTTATATATCCTTTTTAAGCCATTTGTTAACAGTGTGACAGAGAAGAGTGAAGATATTTTGGATTATAAAAGTTTTTCCTACATTTCATTTTGAAGAAGGAAGAAGAGAGGAGAAGGAAAAGAATAAAGAAAATAGAAGAAGAAAATGAGGGCCACAAGTCGGCATCCTAGTAATTCCCATACACTTGTCACTTTTCTGTTGCTGTGTCATGTGCTTTTCCTCTCTTGAGATGGTGATATGTATTTACACAGCCCTTCAATATTGTAACAAATAAAGATGCAATTTAAATGAAATGTAACGAGCAGCAAATGGCTATATGAATCAGGTTAGACCTGGTATAGATGTTGTAGTGTCTGCTACTTTGATGTTCGATGGGGAAATCTGATCCAGGTTGTTGCTTTTTAAATTAACACATTGGACAATGACTGCTACACTGTCAAGGCACAAGTGTGTTAACAGCTTAGTATCAATGTTATTACAGCAGATGTGCATAGATGTTAGATAGATAGCCCTGTGGAATTTAGGGCTCGTGGAATAGTGCTTTTTTATAGGACTTATAATTCTCTTTGGAATATAAGAAGAACCTAATCTATATTTTAAATAGAAAACAGCTAGGGATAAAGGAAAGAATATCACAATGCTGAACCTTATTCTCATATTGCATTTAAAAAATCAAAAGAAAACAAACCATTTAATTGTGTGTATGCATTTATGTGTCAACTATATTGTCAGCATAGTTGAAAGGTAGACAAATATAAGGTACAATCCCTTTCCACACACAAAAAAAGCTTACAGTTTACAAGGGAGAAAAGTCTAAAAACATGGAATAAACTTTGTATACATATATATAATATCGACACTGTATTTTGTAATATAGGCAATAAGTGTTATTAGAATTCACGGACTGAATTATTTTCACTGAAATAGTTACACTGAGGAAGTAGGACAGTAGCCAGATCTTTGAAGAGGAGAATTTGAATACAAGAAGGTAAATGGACATTCCAATCATGAGAACATCAATAGGTTATAAAATGGAGCTTTATAATTAGGCATGTATTTTGGGGATAGGATTGAGTATAGACCTTGCCAAGGTTCCTTTTGGGACTAGTTGGGTGGGGTGGGGTTGGGGATATGTGCCAAGGTTACTTATGGGACTAGTTGGGTGGGGTGGGGTTGGGGATATATGCCAATGAAGTTAAGAAGGCTAAGATAGGGTGATGAAAAATACAGCTCTGCACATACTCTAGCCCTTGAACTTGGACTAATAGGGATAAATCCTACTCTGTTTCCCCATCAGTTTAGTACAGGAAGGCAAAGTAATATTTTACTAACCAAGAAGAACTGCATGTACCTTTAAAAGTGTTTCCTGTTTAGGTATCATCTGAACCTTTATGAGACTTCACATTATTATGACAGATTTGGGGTAATGAAGTTATGATAAGGGATGTGATTTTAAAATAGAAATGTTTATCTAAGTCAGAACTGCACACGATCTATCATTACATGTGTATTGCACAGTTCCAGTAGCAACTGTAATGGTTCAGGTTGCTATTCCTACTTTATTTCACTAGCTCTTAACTTTCTCCAAATGTTTATATTGGGAGAGGGGTGGGAGGGAACAGCACAGAAGAGTAGCATGGCTATAATTATGAGGCTTTCTGGGACATCATAAACCAAAACAGCAATGCAGAAAAGATTGAAAAGAAATCCCTGAGAGGAAAGCTGCCACCAGGGGAGGAAGGCAGGGTCTAGTGAGTTGAGCCCAGACCTAGAGACCACAGGCATATTCCTGGAAGCAAAGCATTCCAGAGGAAGTTTGTTCAGTGGTTACCAGCTTGCCTGGGAGCCAAAATGCCTGGGTGTAGAAACTGGCACCATCGTTTACCTGTGTAACCTTGGGAAAATGGTTTTACTTCTCTAGGCCCCAATTTGCCCAACATAGCTTGCCTCATAAAGTTATTGTGAGGGTTAAATGAGTTAAAATTTGTGAACCACTTAGAACAGTGCTCCGCATGAGGTTTCACATAAATAGTGTAAGCAGGTAATGTATCATTTAAAACAGGAGAGTCTAAGAGTGAAAGGGGATACTAAAAGCATAACAATTTACATATTATTTTGAAATGTTTTTATTGGTCACAAAAAATAGTTTCCTTGTATTGAACTTATAATCAGTTCAGTTGAACTGAAGATGATTTTCAAAAATAAAATTTTCTCTTAAGATAAAATTGCCTATATTATTATACATATTATAAAAACAAATGAAAAAAATATTTACATTGATTATTTCAATATTTTAAAGGAACATAAGTAGAAGAATTACCTTTGGTACATTTCATGATCTTTAATAAATTTTCTTAGTCTGTCTCTATAATTGTGTTACTGGTATTTTACAATCAATGGATTTTAATAAATTTATAGAATTGTGAAAACACCACCACAAGTGTTTTCTGATGTTGAGCAGAATAAACTACCCTACCCTAAGCTTTACTTTGATTTCATGAGTTGTATGAAATGATTGAACTACTATTTGAATTAACATGTCGATTTGAAGCATCCAATAACAAGGATATAAAACCCAAATTTAACCATTTGCAAAGTTTTTCTGCTAATAGAACCTATACACTAGCAGTTATCACTTTGCAATAGTAATAAATAAATAAATAAATAAATAAATAAACCCTCTGGGGGAAGAGCATTTATTCTACTTTCTGTAATCTCACTAGCTAAAGGGTTTAAATGTAGAGTCTTATCAAACCATCTTGACTTATTTGAATGCAACTATTAATGATAATTCATTGTTTGAAAAGTGAAAAATTTAGAATAAGTACTAAGGGGAAGCCTGGACTGTCCAACCAAACCCAGAAATGTGACTACCCCGTGCCCCCATACACACACACAAAGAGCCATTACTTTTCTGTCTGTGTGTGGGTTGATTGAATCACACATGAGCCAGTCAAAAAGTTATTTGACTTTTCCAGTCAAAGAAAAGGATGATCACAAACTGCAATACTCTTCTATACATTTTACATAAACTTGTATTTTAATATTGTTTTGTCTATGTTTAGGGAAACACCAAATTTCAAGTTAACGTAGGGTTGGCATGACTCTTTCCACATATGCTACCTGTCTCCATCCATCCAGTCATCCCTTCCATTAGCTGAGAAAACCATTAAGTATTAAATATGAGCATTTTGTGCATTTTGAGCATGCCTATTGAGAGGAGGCTTAAAACCTTTTTATTACCTTTTTATTCTCTGCAGCTAAGATAAGGGCAGGCAGATGGTGCTGACAGAGTCAATTAAGGAGTTAAATAAGCAAGGAAAGTCTGTCTGTGGCTGATGTGGTTTGAACATCATAGGATCATAGTAAGTAATATTTGTTGAGCACTGCCATAAACAAGGCATTAGCCAGTTGTTCTGATCGCAGTAGTGGCCTTGGGTCTGACTTATAATCTCTTCAACTGAATTTCTTCATCTCTTAAGTAGACATGGATGGCACTCATGATTTTCTAAAAAGGCTGGATGGAATTGAGAAGGTGTGCATAATGTCTGAGAGTATTAGAAACATCAGTGACTTTAGGGAAAACATATTTGTTGTGAAAAACATGATTTGTTCCCCCAAAAAAGTGTTAGCATGCATGACCATTCATACCTCTAATTGTTATTCCTTTTTATATTTTTCTTCTTCTCAGCTGAACTGATGAGGAAACTGAAATACAGAGACTCCAGAATAAAGTCTTCCAGGTCACACAGTGAAGCCTGATAGAGCCAGGTCAGACTTTACGAAATCTAGACCCTCAAACTAATATTCTATCATCTAGACCTCCACGTGAGTTTCACAAATGTAGGTAGGAATAACTTTCCCTAAAATGCTCATAAAGCAAATCGGAGCAATGCATCACTCCATGTGATTTCTAATTTGAAATGCAAACAATTGCCAATTTGTTTGACTTGTATTTATAATGATTTCCCTGTGAATTACTCATCACTAAATGCTTTATAAATATTTTCTCTTTTTCCCAATGTCTATGGAGTGATCATAGCATAGAAATTGTTGGCTTTCAAGGATTTATTAATATCTCCTTTTGAAATAACATGTATTTGTAAAACAGAATAAAAGCACTTTAAAGAAACAAATCTGGAATTTGAATACCCTCTCAGACAATGACTCACTTAATGTGCTTAATAAGATGAACTACATAGTGACTCTCATTTAAAGGCTCCCATTATATAATAGGTAGAAAAGTAAATATGCACATTTGAGTTAAGTTGAGATTTCCTCCCATTCAGCAACTTCTGATGGAATTTTAGACTCCACCCAGCTTGTGTAAACCTGAAAGCACTGTGTGTATGCATTACTGAATCTGGTTTCACTTTTGCCAATAATGATAAAAACAAGCTAGTGGCTATGATACGGCCACATGCATCATATGCTTACCATAATCTCAAATTTTATCTCTATATGAAGAATTGAGCCTATTATTTCTCAGTCTTTTTCAACATGAGACTCAATTTAAAGTGTTTTCTAGATGGTAAAATAAATATCCTTTTACTCAGAAACTTAACGAATTCATGGTAGAATACAGAACTCAGTAACTTGATTCAGAACATTGTTTTTATTTTGTGCTTATAATGATTTCACAATCAAATAATTTTTAAAGAAGAAAGACAATATCAGTTCTCCCCTGTTTTGGTCCTGGTGGCTACCAAATAGCAATCATATGTGTGTTTTCCAGTCTTTGTCATGCAAAACTTGATATGAATTTGAATCAGCACAAATATTAAAACGTGCAATAACCCATTTTAAAAACAGACATTTGAAATTGTTAAACATTAAGGGCAATCTCCTTAAGCAAGAAAGAGACGAGAAGCATTAGAAGAAATTCAGAGAAAAGTAACACACTTATTAAAGGGCCAGAAGGGCTGACTTATAAGGAAAGATTAAAGAAAAAAAAAAGAATGTGAGGTCTGTTGCTGGAAAAGATCACGATAAACCAAAGATGGGCTAATTATATAAATAGAATGTGTAGAGCAACTTCACATTTTGGTATAATTGAGGGAGGAAAATGACCTAGCTCCATTCACTAATGATAAGTATCATTAGGTGAAGACTATAGTTATGGAAAGGCAAGTTCTCAGCTTTAAACATTATTTAAAATATCCTCAAGGATGACCGTTTATAGTGGGAAAGCATGATAAAATCAAATGGATATAGAATTCTGAAAAGTGTTTATTCAATTCAATCCATCCTCTCTCTACACACCCCATCCCCCAAAGGGGGAAAAAAAAATAACGTAATGTATTTTAAAAGTGTGCTACTCAGATACAAAATTCCCAACTCTGTACCCTAATAGAAGATTCATTTTGCATGATTGGATGCAAAAATGCATGTAGAGAGGCAAAATTACACGAGGGATGGAGTGGGAAGGGAGGGAAATACTCATTTTAAAAAGAAATGAAAGGGTTGGGTGAAACATGAAAAGCTACCTGTATTTGAGAGAGTGAAAAGAGAAAGTCAAGAACACCATGCTGTCATGCTGTTTCCCATTTCCTCTTACCTGACTCTTCCTGCCATTTCATTGGTTAAGCTTTATAGGTTGCAATAACTGGCATGGAAGAGGTATGCCTGTCAGCTGCTCATAATGCAGAATCTTGAAAAGGTCAGCATATTAGCAATATGACAGGCCCTGTAAGTCATTATGTGCCTTATAACTCATTTGTAAGGAGAATGAGAACTAGAACAAATTAATGTAAACTCTGCCATCAGACCTCTGAATATGTATTAGTTATATTGACAGCAAGATTTTCATCTCTATATAGAGAGACAAACAGATATTTCCTTATAAATGTTTTGTCTTTCTCAGGAGCAGCAGAAATGGGAAATAAGTTCAATCTTCTGTGAAGAGGTTTAAAGGAAAGATGTTGGCAGCAAAAGGAAAGAATTTGTAAAAAATATATATGCAAGGAAGCACATGTTTTAAGGTTCTGCTCTGTGCCAGTTAGACATTAGTTTCTGATCAATGAAAATTTTAAATGAAGACTTCAAAGTCATGTACTTTTAAGGAGTACTAAAAAATTGTATCAGGTAAGATAATTACCATAGCATTATTTGATGGATCTTAATTGTGTGGTGGATATTAACTGTGGACCCTTGTTTTACATTGAAGTAGGCATAATTTTTATACCATTAACCAAGTATCTTTTGAATGAATACTAGTAATACACACTTCTAATTCGATCACATTCTTTAATATTAAAATGTTCAAGTTGCTAAACATGCTACAGGTGATAAGTAGTGAGTCGTGAAAGAGTTAACTATCCAGAATGTCTCTTTTTTTTCCAGAGGTCCCATTGTGCCTCCGTTATTCACTTAGGCCCAGTTCCTAATGGCAAAATCTATTAGAATGCACAACATTCTCTTAAGGGCGGCGGGGGAAGTCCTGTCACATGAGACATTTAAAACTACACTGGATAAAGCCCTAGAGAGTTGTGAGTGTGCACCCAACCCTCAGGGTAGAAGACATGACCTAATAGGTGCTTTTCTATCCCTTAATATCTCTGATTTGCTGGGCATTTTAATTGCTCCCTCATATTTAAGTGGATGAGCCACAGTCTATTTTCTCAATAGAAATTTGGTTTCGTCCATCAAGTGTCAAGACAGAGGTGACAAGACAAACCACAAGGGAAAGAAAGAAGTCTCATGGAAATTTAAATGATTTGGAGGAGGGCTGAGCAAACACAACAGTGTATTAGGGTTTAGCTAATGCCTCAACTTTTTTCAAATGTTTTCAGTTCAAGGAAACCCAAAACACATTTGGTTAAACACTTTTCCCTTAATTTTCAAACCCATGTGTATTTCAAGGGAAATTTAATCCATGTGTTTTTGATTAATTTACACTTAGCTCATCAAAATGTGGTTTCGTAAGACCCATCTGATGTCTAAGAAGCCTTGTGAGCTTTTTTTATAAGTCTTTTTTCTTTGAACCAGGAAGCTACATTTTGCCAAGAGTCAATGGAACTCCAGGCAAGAAAGAGTCAGTTTTGTCTGGGACCCTGGAATTCTGGAAATTGGTTGGAGCACAGAGGAGAGGGCCACTGATTCAGATAGAAAGAACTGTCCTGTTTCTGATGGGTTATCTATTCTAAGGGCTTGAAAACTCTTTTTTTTCTCCTCCATTTACTGTGGTAACTCAGTCTTAAATTCTTGAATACCTTGTATGAATCACTAGGATGAATTTTATTACAGGAAGTAATATTGTCATGTATTCTGATAATTGTCCACTAATGTGTCTCTGGGTGATGAGAAATCAGGGCGATAATGACACATTCATCTCAGGGCAGCTATAAAGAAGTGACTCAAAAAGGTGTTTAGATTGGCCATTTGTCTCCATTAAAAAATTTTTTCCGCCTGTTTTTTGTTGTTGTTGTTGCTCTCTGCACAACACTGGTTCTTTAAACAAGAAACAAGACAAATAAGACTCAGTGACTGTGCTGATTCAGGTGCACACAATCCCCTATCTCATTGCTGGTGTTCTTACAGAGCATCTGGGGTAAGGAAACATACATCCGGTCCATCCGTCAAAAGTCCATGAGAAAGCCAACAATGTTTGCACCTGCAGGATGAATTACATCTTTGGTGAGTGTGGGAAGCTACAGAATGAGACAGCTGAGTGGCCGACACATTTCTTTCCCCTCGCTCCTGCTGTACCTCCTTCTTTGCACGAGCTGCACTCTTCCTGCCTCTCCCTCTCCCCTTTCCCCACCTTTATACAATCACCACTAGATAATGGAGCAAATGTGGCACATTCATCCAAGGATAGGTTGACATAGTTTACACATTGCTTTCATTTAGTTGTTCTTTGGATGAATTCTTCCTTGAGAACAAGATAATGAAAACCATACGGCCGTTGGATGCAAAAGCTGCCTTTACTTTGGCTGCTCCTTGCTGCCCATTTCATTGCATAAAGGCTGGTGCCTGAGTTCATTCCAGTCAAAGATCCCATCCAGGTGGAATCCTGCCTCCTATGGGCTTGGCATAACTCAGCAAACACTGTCGAGTTAGTCCTTACCTGTCACCCATTGGAGAGCTCATTTGAATGCAGCACCTCTTGCTAGTCTGGTATTGCTTTAAAAACTTGGCCTTTTAAGTATTCATATGAGTCCTGTTCGGGTCCCTTCAGTGTGGAAACTGAAAACAGAAGGACCTGGATAGGTAACAACCGAGAATTAAAAAAAATATTGAAAGGGTTTTAACTCAAGCTGACATCAAATTTTGAACCATTGCCTAAAGGGGAAATGAATATTTTGAGTGTTATGGTAGGTGTAGGTGTAGGTGTACTTAATATCTGGGCTGAATTTGACAGTAAACAGCAAAATTATAAATCTTTTCACTATGGCAGCAAGCACAGACTACAGGTGTGAGGATAAAGAATTACTCGTTGATTCAAACTCCCATATCAGTGAGAGAAAATTTTCAAAGCAATAAAAATACAGATGAGGTTCCTGGCACTTGAACAAAAGAAATTTATTTTCACTTTCTAATTTGTTACTTTTTTAAAAATGCAGACACCGAAGAAACATCACAGAAATATGAATTCATCTCTGAAGATACAGGGGTAAAAAAATTATTATTTGTGGTTTTAAGACACACAAAAAATATTTTCTCTTACAATTATCTGGGAAACTCTACTGCACTGACAGAACTTATGAAAATACTCAATTTACTAGGACCAATTTCATTTTCTTTCTCAAAGGTATGCTATTAAGAATAAAAACTGCAGTCAATGCTCAAAATGTGCAACTCTCATACATCTTTCTAATGCTAAAGAAATATTATCAGGTTCTTTTTCAGTACAAATATATGCTTTGCTTGTAGTTATCAGAAATCTTTACAATAATAAATAAGCAAAATAAACTCTGTATAAATATAAAATTATCTTATAATCTCTCCCCTGTATATGTAGAGATTGAAACAAAGTGCTTAAGAAAAAAAACATGCAAACTTCTATAAAGTTACTGAGAGATGAAAAGAGATCTAAAATAATTTAGTTTAGACTTCCAATTTTATGGGCCAAGAAACAAAAAGGCCAGATAGGTTAGGTAATGATTTGTACAAACTTCCCAAGTTTACTAATATCAGATTGGAATATCATAGCTTACTTCTCCTATATACTAGTCCAATGTCATTTTAACAATTAATAAAACTAGTAGAATAGCAAAATATTCCTGGGATAGGACATATCAGATAAGATTATGGGGATTCTTTGAATTTGAAGAGCTCTTGTTAGGTAGAATTCCAATATACCGATAAAAGTAAAATGGGACTCATTAACCCGAGGTGGAGTTGGGGACTCTAGAGCCCCACATGTTTGCCCGTCTAACTCCTACTCCTGGAGGTTTCTAAAGTACCTCAGCAGAACACCCAGGATTTCTTGGGACGTTGACCGATATCATCTCCACTTGTGGCAGACAGAACCTGTGGTGAGTGCCAATGATCTCCAACTAATGGTGGTCACAATGTTTTTTTAATTCCCTTCCCTTGAGAGTGACTTGTTTGTAACTGAAGGAATATGGCAAAGATGGGAAGTCAATCTTATGATTACCATACATCATACAGAAGCTCTGTTGCCAGCAGCCTGGCTCTAGTGATTCTCCCTCTTGCTGGCTTTGAAGTGCTAAGTGGCCAACTTAGGAGGCCCAAGTGGCAAGAAGCTAAGGACGGCCTCCAGATGCTGAGGAGATCTTTCAGTCAATAGCCAGCAAGAAGCCAGCATCCTCAGTCTTACAGTCACAAGGAAATGAATTCTCCCAACAACCCAAGTGAACATGAAAGTCCAGAAGAGAAGTCCTGCCCTGGCCAGTACCTTGATTGCAGTCTTGCAGAGAACTGGCCCAAGCCATGACTGGAGTCCTGACCCACAGAAACTTGAGGTAATAAATATGTGTCATTTTAAGTTGCCCAGGTTGTGGCAATTTATAAAATAGCATAGAAAAACAACTACTAAAAGATGTAGGAGCAGATTTGGAACCAGGCTGTGGGAAGAGGTGGGAGGAACTTTGATGACCATGATAGATAAAGCCTTAATCACTTTGAACAGACTGTTGGCAAAAACCTGGACATTAAGGATGTTGCAAATGAGGGCTTAAAAGGAAATGCAGAGCATGCTATTTTAAACTGAAAGTAGAGGTTTCCTTGTATATAGTGGCAGAAAGCTTAGCATAATTGTCTACTACCAATATGTGGAAAGCATAACTTGCAAGTAATGAATTTGGTCTATAGCTAAGGTGATTTCCAAACAAAGAGTTAAAGGTGCTGTCTCATGTATTCTTGTTGATTACAGTAATCAGTTTAAGAGACGAGAGATAAATTGAGAGGACTATTAAACAAAAAGTCTCAAGGACTAGGTCATTTTGAAATTTTTCAGTCTCTCCAGATGTCAAAAGATGCAAAAATGAAAAGATTCATTGCCAGGTAGCTTGCTTTGAGAAAAAGCTGAGGGTGTGACTCTATTCTTTTACTGAAGTGTCAGAAAGCTTGAAAGGTCAGGGCCTTCAGTCTCACACAGGGCCCTCTCAAGACAATAAGGGTGTGCTTCACAGAACTTCCCAATAAAACCATAAATATTCTACCAACTTAAGAGTTTGTTGTTGTTTTCTCTGCCATCTCAACAGGATGCCATAGTAAGGAAACTGTTATCTCAAAAAGAAAGATCTGTAGGGTGGCATTTGTCTAATGGAATGAACCCAAGTGAAATTCATGGGAGACCCGCAAAGTACTTGAGAAAATTATTTCAGTGAAGACACTGCCAGCTTCGACGAAAGACAGAGGGAGTACAAGATGAAACAAGGCTGTTAGACTCCCAAGCTTCTACTGGCAGGGAGTAGCTAATAAGACTACTTAGCTGCAAACCCATTATACCTTTTGTATTGGTCAGCCAAAGGGGTGCTGATGCAAAATACCAGAAATCTGTTGGCTTTTATAAAGAGTATTTATTTGAGGTAGAAGCTTACAGTTACCAGGCCCTAAAGAGTCCAACTCAAGGTACCATAAGACGTACTTTCTCACCCAAAGTCTGTTGCCACATGTTGATTCAAGATGGTGGGTGATCTCTATGAGGGTTCAGCCTTCCTCCTTCCTCTTAAGGCTCTGTGGTCCAAGATTCTTCCTATCTCAGCTGTAGGCTGATATAAGGCTTGTCTCTCTACCTGGGGATCATTTCTTTCTGGACTCAGCTGCTCTGTTCTCTCCACGAGGTCAGCTGTAGACTATCAGGCTCATCTCTCTTCCCAGGGCTTTGTCTATGGAGCACTCACTCTTCCTGAATATCTGCTTCTGTGTGTCTATTTCCATGTGAGAGTCTGTTTTATAAACCCAAGAGGACTGGGACTCGATACTGAGTCACATTCTAATGACATGGTTGGATCAGAGCCCTAATCTTAACATAATTTAATCAGATGTCTCAGCTGAATCTAATGCAATCAAAGGGTTATCATGTCAGAGGAAACGACTAATTTACAAACATAATCAATATTTCTTTTGGAATTCATAAATAATATCAAATTGCTACACCTTTCATGAAAAATGTGAAAAAGGAAGGCTGAATAAAGGATAGAAACAGGAGCCCAGAAGGTGGAGAGCCCAGAGCCACTGAGAATTATTCCCAAGCCTTGAAACCTAATCAGGATATTCTCAATATTTTCCCATCTGGATTTTAGAACTGCCATGGACCAGTGGGTCCTTTTACTTTCCATTCCCCCCTTTTTGAACTGAATGTCTACGGATATTTTTATCTGCCTCACAGTGCACCAGTTGGGTTTGTTGAAGGCAGGTAACTTGTTTCTTTGGTTTTATTGGATCACAATTAGAGAAAAATTGTGCCCCAGCAGCTGTACTGAACAGATAACACTTAGAAGCATCATCCTTACCTGGACCTGACTTAAATGGTGAGATTTTGAACTTTGAGGTGAAGCTATAATGGGATGAGAATTTGGGGAACCTTGTAGGGACAGGGTGAATTTATTTTTCATGCAGAAGGAATGTTAATCATTTTTGGATGGTGATTGACAGACCTAAGGTACCCCAATGAGTCTGTGACAGTTTGAATTTTGTGAATGAAAAAAAAAAAAAAGGTTATGTTTTTGAACTAATCCATTCCTGTGGGTGTGAGATCTTTTGATTGTGTTTGATTCAATTAAGGGACTTTGATTAGATTGCTTGATTAAAAAGCTTTTGATTGGATTATGTCAGTGAGATGGAACAGAGCTTGAGTCTCTGCTGTCTTGCTGGGTCCTATATAAACTGAGAACACACAGAGAAACACAGAAAAGGGAGCTCTACCATTTTGACCCAGCCATGTGAGAGAGAGGACTCAAGGAATGCTAGCAGCCAAAGCTGAGGAACTAAGTCCCAAGAGGCTGGTCCCATGGAGCAGCTCAAGGCTGAAGAGTTGAGCTGTATGCCAGATCTCTCACAGCTAGTCTCAGGGAGAAAGTGGAGCAGCTGAGGCAGAGAGAGGAGACCTGGACAGAGACAAGTCCTAGGCCTGACCACACACAGCTAAACTCCTTGAGAAGGTGAGCCTTGAGGGAAAGGCAGGGATCTTGGCAGAGAAGGGCTGCCATCTTACTTCACCATGTGGCAAGATGCTAAGATCACCAGCAGGTGATTTGGTGAGAAGTCATCTCTGATGATGCCTTGATTTGAACATTTCATGGCTTCAGAACTGTAAGCTTTTCCCTAATAAAATTCCCGTTATAAAAGCCAACCCATTTTTAGTACTCTGCATTGGCAGCCCATGACAAACTAATACAGATCCCCTTTTCTTGTATAATAGCCTTCCCTAAATTGTGGGCAAGGCCTATGACTTGCTCCTAACCAATAGAAAATGCACAAAGTGATGGATGTCACTCCCAAGAGTATGTTACCTTATATAAGAATCAATAAGAATAATCTTGCTAAAAAACTTTCTCTACCTTGCTGGCTTTTAAGAAACAAGCTGCCATGAGTCTTATAGCTGCAAGGAAATGAATGCTTCAAACAAACGGAATGAACTTGGAAATGACTCTGTCCCCTGGCAAGCATCCAGATGAGTACCCAGCCCTGGCTGCTACCTTGATTCTTACCTTGCACGGGAACCAAAAAAAAACTTTAGCTGAATTTGTAATCCACAGAAACTATGAAATAAAAATGTGTGTTGGTTAAAGCCACTAAGCTTGTGGTAATTTGTTATGCAGCAGTAGATAACTAATATAAAATGAGCTTATTTTATAGCTCAGGCAACTGAGTTGAAGAGTTTAGTTAAATTTCTATAGGTCCATTGTTGGTTAGAACAGATTTGAAATGGGACCCGCTTCATTCACAATAAATATCTCTCTTGATAAGTTCTTTCAATAATATTTATATATAGTATATATATATTAAATAAAAGATATATGTACAAAATAAATACAAATATATATATAAAATATTAAACTTAAATAAGGTTTGCAAATGTGTATTTGAATGCACAAATTTAAAATGTGCTTTCTGTTCCACACTTTGCAAATTTCTGCCTTTCACTACATTATTCTACTATCCAGTAGAAAACTGAAGACCATTGCTCTACCACTTATTTTCACAGCCAATCAGTTTGACCAAATTATATTCACTATTTGTTTGGGACTAATGCTGACTCAGAATCCACCTTATAGTGGAATATATACCTTTCACCAGAAATACTTGTTTTTTTCATTAATCTCTCTTTTTTTGTCCTCTCCGCTATAGGTGGGCTCATTGTCTTCAAGACCATGAGATTGCAAGCTTTGCAATCAGGGGCTGTAGTGGTCATATCGATTTCCCCTGGCTCTTATCAGGGTAACAGTGAGACTAAGTTGACTGAGTAAATGACTTGTTCCATGCCCCATATCTTTATTCTTTTCTATGCTTAGCAGGTCCACCTATGCTTTAAGCTTGTAAGATGGATGCTCTAGTCTCAGGAATAAAATGGAAATAAAATGATGTCAATAAGAAAATGAGGAACTTTGTTTTATGTATATCTCTTTTTATTGGCGAGGGAACATTTCCCAGAAGCCTCCATTATGAAATTCCCACGTATATCATTGACCAGACCTGGGTCACGTGCACACCACAAAACAAGTCTCTGGCAAGCCCACTTTCAGTGCAATTGCTGGGGAAGTCAAGGGATACACCTAGAAACCATCTCCCAGACCTCACTTACCCCACCTCCTTTTCTATTATGTGCAGATGTTTCCATAGTTTTCCACTCCACAGCCTAGGGAGATCACAGCCCTCACCTACCCCACCTCTTTTTCTATTGCATGCAGATGTTTCAGTAGGTTTCCCTTCCACTGCCCAAGGGAGATGCTAGGTATTTGGAAATGGTTTGGCCGGTTTGGCGGTTTGGCCATATCATAAATCCAGAAACCTGGAATAGGCAGTTCCAGCTGCTTATCAGGGTGGGAAGTCTTCAGCGGTAGGGCCCCCTCCCCCTGAATTATATAAATACTCCACCCTCTGGCAGAATAAGTGGGCTGTGGGGAGCCTAGTTCCACCAACTCTGATCAGAAGGCCATTCATGATGGGATTTGTTCCCCTGCTTGTGTGGACCCTTTGGGCTGTGTAAGGAATGAAGCGGTCACTTGCTGAAAGTTGTTGTTCTTGAGCCTGTGTTCCCACCAGACCGTAGAGCAACTAACGGTGGTCCAGAAGCCATGACTGTCTGAGGCAGATTATGACTGTCCTGAGTAGCTAGGGGAGAAACATACACACATCAACATAATTGGGACCTGCCAAGAGAAAAAAGGGTGAACTCGCCATCGATTAGACAAACAACAGTATCTTCTTCAAGAAAATAACCCAATTTCACAGATAAGTAGTATGAAATGACTGAAAATCCATAAATATCCATTGAACACCTCTTTTGTGCATGGCAGTATTCTCAGCGGCTAGGAATAAAACTGAAGAAACATAGAAGTCCTTCCTTCTGCTTCAAATAAATAATGGCATGGGTTGATGATGTAAAAGCTAACATTTTTAACATGGCAAAGAGTGACCTGGTGAGAATGCAGGAGGGCTGTTTGATGTAGGCTGGCCATTAAAGCCAGAATGTGTACATCCGTGAGAGATCACAAGTGATACAAACTTAACTGCAGTCACACTTTTCTAAATACAAAGAAGTATCCCATGCTGCCTCTGTGGCTAATCCCCCATTGCTCTTGTTCTGAATCTCCCTGGTATCTCTAACCTGTTCTTTACTCTTAGCCACTTTCCATGAGCACTTACACATGCCTTTTTAAAACTGAATAACAAACAGCAACAATTTTAGGAGAAGAGGGTCATAGGCTACGATGTAAGTAGTTGGAGTGTGGCATCCCTGTGTGCCCTCTTCTGCTTCATGTCCCTGCTTTAACTGCAGCTTATGTTTCTGACATCCTCCTCACAGAAAAACTCTTTAAAATAATTGTATGCACTAGTTATTTCTTCATTTTCTTGTTTTATTTATTTTTAGGGCCCCTGCAATCTGGTTTCACTCCACCACTCCTGTAAAATTAACAGTGTCCTTCTTATTAAACCACAGAACACTTCTCAGTCCTTTAGTTGTTTGCCATTTTGACAGCATCAGGTTCTCTCTCTTGAAATATCCTCTTCCTTTCACATTCTCTAGGGTTTCTACTACCTTCCAGTTCCTTCTCAGTCCCCTTTAGGGTATTTATCTGTAATTCTACATTGCTCTGGGATCTGCCCTAGGCTACCTTCTCTTCTCACCCATGGGATGCAGCCTGTTGACCATTTTCTTTTGGCATGTAAAATTTGTTGGCATCTTTTGGTTAATTTTAAAGCATCTAAATATTGTTCACCTGATCTTGTACTTTGAAGTTGCTATTTTGAAATGTATACATATATGTATGTTTAATATATGTATGTTATATATTATAAATATATAATACAGATATATTATTACCAATTAAGGACTATCTCACCTAAGACACTGTCGGGTCTGGAAACCACCTGACACATACTAGGTGCTCAATAAATAATTGTTGAATAAATTAATGAATATATATTTTTAGGGAAGATTAGGAAAAATGGAAAATCATGGTAATAAACTCTAAAATATAGTTATGTTGTGGTAAAACTTCTATGAAATGGGATACAATAATTTATTTTCCATACCTATATACTTGTGTCTATTATATGTAAGGGATTTGGCACTTTGCAAGACTAAATATATACATCCAATACAATATAGATTGTTTATTCTCTTCAGACTTGAGGTCAAAAGCCAAACACTTCTTTGGTTTTGTGACATGCTCTCTGTCACAGTTATAAGAAGAGAAATGTAAAAGTAAATAGAGCAGGGGGATTTGATTATCTGGTCATTTGAATATTAGATACTAAGTCAATATAAGCTACCAAGTTATTTTAGAATGAACAAAGATGATTTAGTTTAGGATTTATGAGCAAGAAAGATAACTCAAGTTTACTGAAATAGCAAAAGAAACATGAAACTGAAAAAACTACATTCTCATATTTTTCGAGCATAAAGAAGAAGAAAAATGATTCAGACTTGTAAACTTCCAGCTAAGCTTCCCAAGGGTCAGTTAGACATTTTTATTAAAAGGGAAAAAACACACAATATAATGCGTCCATTATTCTTTCATTTTGCAAAATGTCAAACTCCATGTGATCCTTTTAATTTCTATGGGTGTTCTAAACAGATCATATCTAGAGATGGAGCTAAAACACAGCATGACAAGTATAGATCAGAATATGCATTAAAAAGCCACCATGACTTACACATACACGCACAAGCCCCACTGTATCAACAACCCTTTTATCTGACAGATATAATAAGTGAGAGTCTTCTCTTAAGTCTTTCAAATATATTATAGCCTTTTTTTCTTTTTTGCCCAATTTTTTCTCATGGGATTGATTTTCAGTGTCTAAAGGATATGGACGTCATGACGCATCTGTGCTACTCTTTCACCTCCTGGAGCTGAGAAAAGGTCATGGGCCATTTACTATTTGCCCCTTGAGTAGCTAAATTGGTATTATTTTCTGAAGTTGAGCATGCCAGTAAGACAACTTGATGATGAGATTGGATCATTTCTTCTGAAATCTGCAGCTTCCTTTTACTTCCTCTCTGCCTACCCAAAGCTAGAAATCAACATATTTATGCTTACCTTAATATTTGAGATTTTGAAAAATTATTAGAAACACATGTGTTTAAATGTGAACTAATTTTATTCCCCTGCCATAGAAGAGAATGCTAATGGCTTAAATGTTGAAGAGCATTTTTTTTTCTTCTACCCTTATCAGAAACCATATGGACTCTCCATTTCATCATTCTTTAAGTCTACCTAGAGTGTTCTAAAAGTGAAATGCCTAAATATTAAGCCATAATCAATCATTTTACATACACTAATTACTTTTTGTCCTCCTCTTTCCTTGTCATCATGGTCCAAGGTAGGTTTTTGAGACTGAGTGCAACCATCTAAGCTGTTAGTTGCTATGCTCCCTCACATCTTCCTAGGGTCTGCCTGATCCCAGACCCCTAGAGAAAATTTGTGCATGCATACTGTATGTGAACTTTAGACAAATAAATAAACAAGAGAAACAGCTTCCAGATAATTGAAAGTGAACGAAGGAGGGAGCAAAAAGAAAACAATTTCTCTGGGGATAAACAGCAAAGGTGACAGGTATGATTAAAATCCATATGATTTATGGGTAGGTGGATTACTAACATGACAACCTTGTTAGTGTTTGTTTGTTTTGGTGTATTTGACAATAAAGTTTTGTTGTTGTTGTGCTTGCTGTGGGTTTTACTCAGGAGTTAGCCACTCAGGAATTCCTAGTGCCTGAGTGAGCAGTAATTTAGCAAGCGCTCTTGTGCTCTTTTCCTGTCAGCATTAACATGTCAATTCATTTTAATAGTCTGGGCATGCTCAGTGGGCATGCATTTTCTCAGTAGGTATCCCATGAGCCCACCCCGTGGTGCAGAAATGTGTTATAGCTTGTCTCAAACCTCAGAGACTTCAGCAGGTTTATTTTCATTATGCTCAAGTATATTTGTTAAAACAAAGCCAAAACAATATATAAAATCAAGACCCTAACAAATGAGATAGGTTATGTATATTTGATTGGTAATTTAAGCTCTTCCAAACCTTAGACTGTTCAACCTTTCTCTACACAAAATTATTACATAGCAGAGCTTTAAAAAAAATGTGTGCTGTCACTGCCTTTAGATTTTGGAAGTTAAATGATATTCTGTCACAATGGAATTTTCTGTAATCATGATTAATAGCTGAAGTAGCTTTTATATTAAATAAGATCTTTCCAACCATCTTTCTCATTAAAGAGTTTTCAAAAGGATTTTTATATAATATTCTGTATAAGTAAATATATGAATGAATGAAGAAATAAGTAAATAAGTAAATGCATATATCCATATATAAATAATCAGATCACACTACCAATTAGGAGTTATGGTGTTCATAAGTCTGTCCCCAACTGTCAGAGACAGCTCTTAGCTTAAACCCCAATTTCAGATGTGTTAGAAAATACGTCAAACAGAAAGGAAGTAAAAGAAGAAAAGAAAGAGGAAAGAAACCCAAATTCCACAACCAAAAAAAAATTCAGTTCAAGATTGCAGAAGGATTCTTGTAGGTGTATGCCATTTACATAAATTTTTGCTTATGACACAGCAAGCCTTTGAGAGTACACTTTAAAGCTGTTAAAAAATTAAATGTGTTGTGTTATTGGCACATTTTGTATCTCAGAATTTCTAAAACTGGTGAACAATTCTGTAAGATTAAGATAAAAGAGAAAGTTGAGAGAAAGGTATCAGGGTAGAGAATTAAATCAGCTTTTCTTTTCAGTTCTCTATTTTTAATTTTCTTTATTTTTCATCCCTTTATTCTTAACCTTGAGCTTTGTCTATTTGATTATGTAGGGACAGTCGGAGTTGACTATGCATACGTTCATAAAATGTTTCAGTGGTACAATTAGGTGGGAATGGGCAGGCCTTTGTACATAATTACATGATAGAGCAGAAATCTGGTTAGAAATAAGCAGTCAACACAGGGATGTCCATGAGCCTTATGCCTCAGGTGTACACTTATATCCCTCTAAAACTCTTTAAAAATAATTTTAAAGCATTATTTCTGGTGAAATATTTTGCACATAGAAAATTTTAGAGATTCTTGACACCAACTCTTAGAATGCACCACAGCAATATAGTTTTTTTTTCTCTTTTTAATTTATTAACTATGAATATTTCCTAGTTACCCATTTTTAGGAGTTCTTTAGATGTTTCAAAATATTCCATGATTTGGAAATACAGATCTAGGAAATTTAAGCACTGATACCTTTTTTTAGTATTCTTTAAAAAAAATTCATTTGAGAAGTTTTAGTTTTGCAGAAAAATCATGGATAAAATAGAGTTCCCACACACCACCCTCTAAACAGTGATAAGGTAATCCTAAATAATTGTGATAAATTTTAAACTGATACCACCATTCATATTCAGAAAGTTACAGTTACAATGCTTTTTAAGGCCTCGATATAGCCACCAAACTCAGGAAGTAACTGCTCATGAATGCTTATTCAGATCAGAGAGAATGTTTTCCATCCTCTGTTTCTACAGGGCAAAGTGGAAAGATAGAGGATAATAGGAAGGGATACAGAGGAATTAGATGGGTATGAAGGCAGAGGTCAGAAAAGATAGAGTGACTCCCCTTCCTGACACCATATCCTGTGGTTTTCCATCACTCTTCCTCGCCCAGACACCTCCAGAGTCTTCCAGCTACCCCTCCTCTGACTCTATGCGTGACACTAGCTCCGCGCGTACATCAGTATGCACGCACTTCACCTTAAGGGCTTAGAGAAGAGAAAAATGAAGGAGTAAAAGATATTTCTTGTCTTCTGAATCTTAAATTACACCCACCCTTTATGGCCCTTCTGGAGTTTGCAGACTGGGAAAACCTGAGTAGCATTTAGACCCTTTGCCAAGATGAAAAATGATACTTTTGTCTTAAAATAGTGAATATACCTCAGTCGCCTAAAAACTTTGCTTATGTAAAATACAGCAGGAAAAAAAGCCCTTTATCTATAAAAATAGAGATTCCCTACTTTCATGTTCCACTGTCCTTATGCATTCATTAATATTACTATGAAAATGATAATTATAATTTTAATGACACAAATTAGAGAATATATTCTGTCATCTTCTCTCCCTATTCAGTTGTATACGATGAAGAACCTAGTAGCAATAAATTCCCTGGCTTGTTATTTTAGTAAAACATAGCACTTCCAATGTTTTTCTTAAATGGTATTTTTTCAGACAGTCTATGATGTATAATGTTTTAAAATAAAACTCCTAATCCCTGTCTCTCTCTGTTGTACATACTTCAGGGCTCCTTTCAATCTAGTAAGGATTATTTTCTGTGCATTCCAGACACAATATTCCAAATTATTATTCTATAATCCTTGTTCTTCTGCTGCAGATAAAATTAGAGTATGTTTAAAGAAAAACAAAGAATTAGTTACAAAATATACAAGAAACATTTCATGTGATTCTGAATGAAACCTTCTAATGTTCACAATTTTAGATCTGCTGTGTATGACTAGAATGATGAAAGGGATAAAGAGTACCATATTTTAATCAATTTCCAGAATTACTTTGAATAGGACTTTAACTTTAGAACTAATGAAATCGCAGCACATAAATGTTCAATAGCCAAAATATACTACCCAATCATTTGCTTTTTATGGAGGTGGGGGCAGGAATAGTAAAATTGTTATTTCCTTCGATATCTTTGTCAATTGCTTTTAATCTTTGGATTTATGGCTCCCTTGTAACAGTGATTCTACTTTTCAAAGAATTATTTATTCTTGGAAAATTTTACAAAGACATCCTCCATGATTCATTTTCATTTTATTTACGCCAAATGTGTAAATCATGTACTAATGACAGTAGCATCTCTGTGGTTCTTTTTAAATATGGATGAAATATGAGTTTTCTTCCAAGGTACAAAACGTCATTAAGGGCTCAGGTGGTTAAAATCAACATGAAAAATACATGCTGCGTTTTCTCTCCTTAAATGCAATAATGTAATCAGATTTCAAGTCATCTTACCTACCTCACTTACAGCTTTATGGAGATTAATTAGTTTTTAGACCCCAGTCACATGTCTTTCCTGCCGGCCATTTAGCTGGCTGACTAGAACATGGAAGCTGCCTCCTGCCCCAAAGGACAGATTAAATTTTAGTATTGGTTGCCTTCGTTTTTTGATTAGGGGTGGATTTTTAAAGTCATGGTTCAAGTATACTTTGTTGTTAATTAGAAATTTGTTGGAACCTTGTTTTGGAGAAAGGTAAATGTTTAAATAAATAATTTAGGTAAAACGAGGTGTTCCCCTATTTTGCTAAGACACTGTTATAATATGGACATCTAAAAACTAGCTTTTTATTATTTATGACAGACACTGCAAGCATTAAAATATGCGGTCTAGAATAAACTTCACTCAGCAGGTTACTCAGGTTTCCCTAGTTAAGGACCCTGATAAGTGGTAGTTACTAGACAGGCTTCTAAGGTCAAAGTGAATGTGGAATTTAGAAAACTACTTGGAAAATTTGACATAACAAAACAAACACATAACAAACAAAAGGTATGATTTGCATCAGTGACACAATTTCTCCAGAAAAACCACCAAAAGACAACAACAACAATTACGAATGGTCTAATCTTCTATGATAACAACTATCATTTGAGCCTCTTGCTGCCAACTACAGTAAAGATTAAAATTGAAAGCCCACAGTCTTAATTCTTAAATTAGTCTGCTTAGCTGTGGACTCTCGGTTGGGAGAAACACAAAGAAGAAAACACTGATAAACTACTCAATCTGTTGTACAATGTGTGAGTAAAGAAAGAAAAGAAACCTTGTCTGGTACGGTTGTTGAAACATTGATATTTCTAGCTGGGGTCCTAATTAAGGTGTGACGAGAGGTTTGAAATATGGTGAATTCTCTTCATTCACATCACTAAACTGGTGAACTACAACTACACACAGAGTTGCATGGAGACACAGGGCCAAGTGAATTAGCTATCATATAACTCCTGAGAAGTTGGTCCAGAGCTGGAGCCACTGGGGCATAGACATGGGGAAAATGTGTGGCCGCTTGACTTCTATTTGCCTGCAGATTTCCTTTCATGAACACTTAACAATAAACAGTCACTCCACTTAGGAGAGAACTTGACTCCACACACACATGGAGTTTTTGGCTCTTGAATGTAGACACCACAGGATTTTCACTGCTCAGGTGTTACTGGATACGATGCTGATTCGGGAACCAAAATTATCTCCTTCTTTGCCTATGGAGTTGGATCATTGCCTTTGGCAGTAACCCCAGGCTCCTGTAAATGATAAAGACATCCCTCCATGCCCACATAGAAAATAGGGCCAACATGGGTGCCATTAGGCAGATTCAACTGAGCTTATGCTGAGGAAATTGTGGCATCCACATCTTCCATGTGGAGGGAGGAATGAGAATACCAGTATGGAGGGAAATCCATTCCCTTGAATGAAAATCACTGTGTTGTTCAAAATCTCTTTGAGGACCCTGGTTCAGTTATTTTCTGGCTCTTTTTCCTTCCAACACACTGTTCATCCCCTTGCGCTTCCTGCCTGCCTTTGGCAATGAGAAACTAATCACGCTTCTCAATACTGTCAAAGATTCTTTAAATGATTAGAATAGAGAAAAATTTTGTGAGAGAATGAATCTCAATACTCATCATTTTCTTCATAATTATCTTTGGAGCGTACACTATTTCAAATTCCCAGTTTATAGATAACAAAAACCCAAGGAAAAAAGATGGAAAGGAGCTTGTTCACAATCTTCTAGATATTCCTGGGTACCAAAGGCCCTTCTATTGTTCTTAGGAAAAGTATCATTTGTGTTTGGGATTCTTCACCAGGAAGCATCAGTACCTTCCCCTTTGATATTCTTTTGGTCCTACACATAGATAACTATGCATACCTTAATGCCATGTATAGTTAAAGGTAATAGAAAAATATTCTCCCATTGCCAGGTAAACACTGCATAGCTAATTGGTGTTCTACAATGATTTTACAACTTCAGAATTAAAGCAGTATAGTTACAGTCTTCAACTAACTAACTTCTCCCACAAAACTGATCTGTGGGGATAGACAGTAAGCCCTGCTCCCATACATAGAAATCATGGTAAATAAACAAATGCCTGAATATAGTCGTTTCTATCACCAGCAGGCAGCATTCCAAACCAGTCATGTTGATCCTGAGTTTCTGTTCCATTGATAAAAGGGGATATGCCATTTTTGTTCCAGCCCAGAGCTGTCCAATGTGCTCTTGTAAGGCAAGTTTCCATGTTGACTGAATAAGGGTCATTGTTTCCTTCACAATGAGCATTCCCCTCTTTTGGCTCCCAGTGAAACGCTGCCGCCACACTGGCTAGGAAACAGTCCTGTTTAACCGCCATGTATCTGCTGAACACAGAGTGGTAATGGGAATGATTTTCTTATCCATCATTACATGACTGGCACTTGAATAATTTTGCCCACCAGGTCATCATGTCACATCAGCCATGGTAACTAGGCTCAATCAAATTTAAAAACTGTATTACTCCCACAAAATGATGATTATAAAAATGACAAGAGAATAAGGGGGAGAAAGAAAATTTTATCTTCCTACCCTCCTATCCACCCCTACCCCACGACCATCCCTTGCATATTGAAGATGTCGATTTCAGAGATGTCTGGTTAAGAAAGGCTTAAATAAAGTACACTGCCTAAATGCATATTATAATTTGGAATATATATGTTTTCAGGTAGTGCGTTGACTTTATATCTGTTATTGGCGTGGCCACACTAAAGATCTAGCCGTTAATACTAGATCCAGTTCACTAATATTTATTGCTCTAAATCCAACCTATATTAGCATGTCAGCCCTCTACCAAAGCAGAAGACAGCAGTATTTATGATTATTAGTACAATATTGAATCATCCTGAACCAATTACTGATCCAATTACTGTGTCATTATTATCTTCTGAATAGGGCTTGATTTGTCTGTGATAAATATGATGCAATTAAACTACCTTTTTACATAATAAAACACTGCAGGTGTTTATTCTTAAGAGTTCACAGATACCAACAACCAATAGATTTAATTAAAAAAATCCTTGATATAAGTGTGAATTTCATTAAATTCTTCTAAGTTTGGTGTACATTTAAAGAGTATCTTATTGAAAGATACAATTGTATAATCTCTTGTCCTATTATTATTTAGAAACTATACTAGCTGTCGGACCAAACAAAAATTAACGTGATTGTTAATATTCTGATTTAAAATGTCATTTCTTTAAGGCATATAAACATCAACTAAATTACTGGAAAAAAATTTGGGAAACTATATTACAAAAAGAGATTGATAACAGCAATTCTATATAAGTAATTTTAAAACAAAACTTTCCTCACTACATATTCAAATATATTATTATACTTTGAGATGGCCCATGCTTCAAACAATCTAGACTTTAATAGATCTGATATTAAAAAAAACCAGGGGGATGGATGTGGCTCAAATGGTTGGGCATCTGTCTCCCATATGGAGGGACCCGGGTTCGATCCCCGGGACCTCCCGGTAAAAAAACAAAGCAAAACAAAACAAAAAAACATAAAAAAAAAAAAAAATCATCAACTAGTTTGTATTGTTTTTGCCATTGAAGATAAGCCAAGAACTGCTTTCTTTTTTTTTTTTTTAAGATTTTATTTATTTATTCATTTATCCCCCCCTTGCTGCTTGTGCTAGCTGGGTCAGCTAACCACGCCGTGCGGGCGGGCTTGCCTTCACCAGGAGGCCCCGGGAACAAAACCCGGGGCCTCCCATATGGTAAACGGGAGCCCTACTGATTGAGCCACAGCCGCTTCCCCCAAGAACTGCTTTCATTCTTGATGTTCCTCTTCTTTTCATTTCCCTCCCAGACTTAAAAAGTACATTTATAATTAGAGGGGTAGAATGGAAGGATCAGTGTCAAGATTACTTTTTTTATTTTATTTTACAAAATTTTGTTGAAAATTGTAATAATGTCTTTGATCATTATTATATTTTAAATCACTACAATTCAAGTTAACTCGAAGATTTTTCTTTTGTAGAGATGAACAACATTTTCCAAGATTTTAACATAAAACAAACAAGGAATTTCATGATCTTAAGAAAAAAAAATTTCTATTAAAAATAACAGTGTTAGAAACAAAACAACCTTGACAAGTTCCATATATTTTGTCAAATGGGCCTATCATATTATTTCTGTGTTGAATTTTTGTTGATAACTTTTGGGAAAAGTGAATTTGGCTTAAATATTAATCCACTCATCAGATAGTAGTTGTTTAATTTTGTTCAGCAATGAAACCAGTGGTTGGCCTCTGATACCTTTCAAAATGGTTTTCTAGTGATGCTGCATTACTGCAATTAGCCAAGGATTTCAAAGCATTTGATAACATATAACATTTATCATACACCTTGCTGTTGGCCTGTCTAGGGAATTGCAGAAAATTTGATTTTGCTTTAAGGTTGTAATTGTGAAAATTACACTTTTCATACTCTTTCTCTCTCAAACACTTCCCAGCCCTCATCCCTCCCTCCCATGCTCCCTTCCTCCCCCTCATCTCTCTGTCTCTCTTTTTCTTCATGAATAGCTTTAAATAAGAGTGAGTTTCCATTTTATTGCCTTTTATTGCCATCATTTTACTAATTGTAGATGTGCTTTTGTAGAAATCAATTGATAGTTCTGAGCACCTACCATCAATATAATTTTTTATCCATATTTTTAAAAGACAAGAATAAACTCATATCCATTCCAAGTAGATTAACAAAAATGCACCTTGTTTTGTTCCTCTACATTGTATATGGTGGGGGGGGTCAGTTGTGCCCTGTATAAAGGAGTATTAAAGATTAAAAGGGACATTTTCATTGGTGCAGACTCAAATTTATTCCTGTTATCACAGATATTCAGTATAAATTAAGAGTTTGTAAAAAATTGAAAATGGGTACTAGATTCTAGACAATATTTAATTTAAACTGTTAAAATAAAAGCAATAACACTGAGAATAAATTAATGAACAATAATTAATTATATTTACAATAAATGGTTTGGTTTGGAAACACCTACTCTCTACACTGATAAAATAAAACCTAATCCTGCAGAAGCGAAAGTAAGTTAAATGAAGATGCTTTTAACAAGGTTATTACTTAAGCAATGACAGGTTTACAGATTTTAGCACCACTGGGTTTTCACAGGAGCTAGAGCAAGTGCTAAAATAACACACACCTTCAGGTTCATTAAATTCACCAGTGTGATGAAATAACTGATATTTTGCTATATTACTATAGTCCCGCAAAGAGCCATCTATAAATAAGATACACTAATAACAACTGTTTGTACTGGAAAAACAATAATAATTCTTCCGATGTTTATCTGCAAGGGAAAAATAGAGTTAAGTAATAGAGTTAGCATAGCTGTATCTAGCAATTTTGATTTCTTTGGTGTCATATATTTATTTGTTTCCCCAAAATATGTATATTCTGTAAAAGGTTTTGCCATCGGGTTGCATGCAGAAGGAAACTTGTAAAAAAAGGTGGTATATATTAAGGGGAAATAAGCTAAATCTCGCCCCCAAATATTTACTTTATTGCCTGATGTTTACCAGGATATTTACAGAGTCTGCTTTTATTTAAAGAACTTATAAAATTCCAACAACAGCCAGAAACAGCAGCATCTCTGATAAATCTTTTCCTTAGTCTGTTGCGAGAGAAGCCAAAGGCATAAATAGTAGGTTTCTAATAAATCAATGGAGCTGGCCTTCGGAGACCTAGAAGACATATGGACAGTAATAGAGTGTCTCAGGTTGTCTCATGAGTGATTCCATCTGGATGAAGTCCTGGTGTTATTCACAGCCTACTTCTCCCCTAAAACACCTTCAATCTTCTCCACAGATTCCATCTCAAATGTCAGACCACCTGGGATATGCAGCTGTCAGGCTGTAAGGGGAGCTGCCTGGGACCAGCCCCAGCCTGCTCGTCAAGGGGATACTGTCACCAGCCAGCAGGCAGTGCTGGGTGCACAGGGTGACAGCATCACGGAAAGAGGGAGCTGCGCCCTGCTCTGGATTGCAGACGATACAGAAAAGAATAAGGAACTTAGCTTGAACGGTGTATGTCGCCACAATATAGCTGCCTCTGATGTAATAGGCTCTCCTTCAAGATATTTACTTCTTTTCTATACAATATTCATGTAGTGATCATTACATTTTGATTATGAATTTTTAAAAAGATGTAACATCCTTGACCCAGGTCTATTTTTCTCTACTTCCTATCATTCTCAGGTTTTTGCCATATGTTCCCTAAGGTTGATATTAATATTTTCTATTATTAAACAACTTTAGCTTGAGAAAGACACGTCCTCTGAGAGAAACATTTCTTTGTCATAACTGGGCTTATCAGCTTCTTTCCTCTTCTCCTCTACTCTCTTACACCTTCAGTGGCTGCTGACGTTTCTGGCTCTGACAGCCTGGAAGATAGCAGCAACCTATTGTGGGTAGACATTTTAGTCTGAGGAGCAATTAATAAGAATCCAAGAAATTTAATATTTAGTGTTCCTTTCTTTCCTCCCGCAAAACCCCCCTAAGAAATTGGTGAATGCAAAATTCCTATTGCAACTTAAATTGTACTCTTCCTTCTCAGGGACTGTATTGTGAGTCTGTGATTCTCAACTTTTTCCCATGAGTACTGAAGGACTCTTTATCTCACTGAAAATAGTTCTGGTTAATCACAAATAATAGTTCCTACTGAAGAAAGATGTCACTGCTAGCCTATTGGCTTGTATTTCTGGAATTTAGCATGGTTCTTGGCACTCCAAATTATTTGTCGATTGAATGAATTTGCATTTATCTATTTTACCATGCAAGAGAAATTGTATTCCTGGATAGTCAAAATCCCAACTGAATTTTTATTTTTCTTAATATTTTCCTTTCCTAAATTTCTTTCCCATGCATGCAATCTCAATATAATGTTGGGTCTAGTTATATATTTTTGTTTCCCTATTCTAAAAACTTAGCTCTTGGGCCCCAGGTCTTCTATATCTGGCTTTAAGAGAGACTCTGATATTTAAATAAATTATTTGCTGGTTGGTTGTATGGTTTTATGGGGAAAGAAAAGAACTATAATTTTTCCAGGCAGGTTGAATAACAATAATGGTTGAAAGCAATGACCCTGGAGTCAGACTGAAAGTTTCAAACAGCCCTGCAACGTGTGCCTGGTGTGATCCTGGCTAGCACTGCAGGGTGTGCTCCAGGTTCTCTAAAATGAGGATAAGGAGAGGACAGGCCATTTTATGGAGTAGGAGACTTAACAGTCAAAAGTGGACAAAGCATGTCCAGCCACACCTGTCACAAAATTCAATGCTACATTGAATGCCTGCTGTTTGCCAGGGTTCTGCCATAAGTTAAACATGACCATCCACATTTTACCTTGAGGAAACTAAGCCCAAAAGAGTTGTATAATTTGCCTGATGTCACATTAATGGTGGGATGGGGTTTGAATAATTGTTCATCTGATTCCATAATCGTTATTTTTTCTTCTAGTTGCTCAAGACCAGTCTTGAGCATCTTTTTTTAATTTTTTTGCCCCACACTCCTACAATCTGTAGGATAGCTACTGTTTCTCCTAACAGGTCTCCCTACTTCTGTCCTTGCCCCTAAACTTTCTTCTCAACACTGTAACCAGAGTGACCTTTGGAAAATATAAGACCTATCAAGTCGCTATTCTGCTGAGAACCCCTCACTGAAAACCCCATCTTACTGTAACTAAGAGCTAATATCTGACATTAAGGGTCAGGAAATTATAGCCTCCATGCTAAATCGCTCACTGCCTCTTTTGATATAGCTCATGAGCTAAGAATGGTTTTTGCCTTTTCAATCATTTAGGTTGAAATTCTATTTTAAATTTATATCATGACAATTATATGAAATTTTGGAGTCCATAAATAAAGTTTATGGAACATAGCAACACACATTTATGTATGTATATTCTAGGGCTGCTCTCACACCACAAAGAATTGAATAGTTGTGCCAAAGTCCATTGGCTTGCTAAGCCTAAAATATTTCTTATCTGACTCTTTACAGAAAAATTTGCTGACCTTCATCCAAAAGGTCAGGCCCCTCTTATATCTGTGTCTCATCTCCTGCTTTAGCTATACTGGCATTCTTGCTCCTTACACTAGCTATTTCCTCTACCTGGAATGTCCTTCTCCTAGACAGCCACTCTGCTAATGCTCTTTGCCTCGTTCAGATGTCATTGGCTCAATGGAACCCACACCGAACACCCAATTCATACTGCAATGTACACCCTATACTCTCTATCCCATCCCCCTTACCTCACTCTACTTTTCCTCCTTCTTGTGCAGCACATGTCACCTTTTAGCATGCCATATAAATCATTTATGTCTATTTTTATTGGATGCTTCTCCCCACTAAAATGTAAGCCCTATGAAGGCAGAGAGCTGTCTGTTTTGTTCAGTGATATATCCTAAGTACCTAGAAGAGTGCCTTAAAAGTAATCACATACAATAAATACTAGTTGATTGTTGAATGTTATATTATATTGCCTCTTGCTAAACATCATATTTCAATATTTGACTGCTGGTATCCCATCTAGGCTGCTATTTTTTTATTTTATATTTTCTCTCAGGTATATTAGGAAAAAAGAAAATGAACCCAATGATGTAGTTACTAAGTAAATTGATTATGTTGTCATTGAACACCATTTTCACTCTACCAAGAAGAGATCATTCTTCCACTGCCTTACCCCAAAAGAACAATGGAACAATTCTGAATTCCTAACTCTGTGAATATGCCATAGAAGTAAAACTTATAGTTTTAACAGTTTCATATTACAATTACTTTAAAGTCTTTTATGTGGGAAATAAGATGGCCCGAAATGTAGAAAGAATGTATTTATTTATAAGGGATATCATTACTAACAACAAATTATTTTATATGTATATTTGAACAGTTTTGTAGATATCTTTATTACCAAAAATAAATAATGGATAAAAAATGTATGACTGATTTAAAATGGAGCCTTATAAAGTACTTGGGAGAAAAGAAATGTCTTCCAAAATCACAGATTTCTTTAATTTTTTTTACAGAGAGAAAATTTTAAAATTTAATTTTGTCTTGATTAATTTGAAAAAAAAATCTAATAATAAAATGAGATAAGATTTCAAATGAAAAATCTAAGGTATTTTCTACAAATTTCATTAAGTGCCTAATTTTTGTTAAATATTTTTATGTATGGTCCAAATTGAGCAGAAAATTAACATACACATTAGTAAAAATATTGATAGTGTACATAAAAATGCATTTTATATAAGGAATTGAACAATTTATCTGAAAAAGGAATCCTAGGACTATATAAACTACATGAATTTAATTATTTTCTAAAATCTTAAAAGCAGAAATATAGCTTATAGCACTCTATCAAGTGAAAAATGACTTTAACCTCATGTCTGCCCATGATAACTCTGAGAAACTTTAAAATCCTAAAGGACCATTTGAGTCATCTGATAAAACTTTATTTTTACTACCTTTGCTACCTTACTAACTTTGATTCTCTTTAAAGTTAGCCACCTGCTTTGGAATTTTAAAAAAAGGCTTTAGACAGACTCCCTCTGAATGTAAGCACAAAAGAGGGTATGTTAATATTACACTGACCCTATAAACCTTTCCACTTTCTTGTAGGTTGGTAATAATACATTCCTGCTGCCATTCAAATGATCCACTCTGGATGATAAAATTACCTGCAAATAATTAATTGGCACCTTCCATCTAGGTGTAATGGAAATGGGGCAGAGGGGAAGGAGAGTGAGTCATTTGGTGTACTGGACAGGGAGTTAGAACCTTACAGAAGTGGACTCAGAGAGCTGAATATGGTAGTTAGTGTACCTTTAACTTCAAACACTAGTCATGATTTGAGTTGAAGTGATATGCTCATCATTAGCTCTCTGGTCAATGCTGAAAATCCATGGTCTGGAAATTATTTCAGTTTGTTGTCAGATTTGCTGCATGCCCCCTAATCCTGAAGAAAGAAAACTCTCCCCAAGTACTGGAAAACTAATTCATCCAGAACTTAAATATTCGAAAAGAGGTTTAAAAAAAAAAAATACTGGTGGAGATTATAATTTAAACACAGACATACAAACACGCAAACTCTAAAGGCTTATCAACTCCTGAATTGTATTCAGGGGTGGCGGGGAGGTTTAGATAATATAATTCCTCAGGAAATTCTTGATATTAACTACATTATGGATTTCAAGATATTGGTAGAAATCCTTAAAACATTTAGGTCCATCTTTCTTGAGCAGATAACTTAATACATTATATATTGCAGATATTACAATTGCTTTTCAAGTTATGACCAGGACTTATTAAAAACTACTGGCAGATAAACTGAATATGTTGTTTTACTTAAGTTTATGGTACCCATTTCCTAAGAAACAAAAGACTCAGCACTGATCTCCAACGTTAAAAAAAAAAAAAAAAAAAACAGAATTGGTCTGATATGATGATGGTACTACTTTGAATCTGTTAGTTAGCATCTTGATGGAGAATACATGCTACCAGAATATTTGTTAGCATACATAAGAATCACTCTGCCATCGTTAAACATCAGTTTCAAAATTAGAGCCATGATTTATTTATTTCAGATAGTAGATCAAATGGCAATTAGGAATGCCATGGACTTTTGAATTGGCAAGGGCAAAAACATCTCATAATTCACCTTTCTCCATCATATCAAACAGATTCTAACTTACAAAATGTCAGGTTTAAAGCCATGGTATGGCAATGCACTTGCTAGTACTACACACTTTGTACAAAGAAAAATAGAAGCAAGAAACCTATGGAAAGAGAGAGAACCTTCCTCTGTTGCCCCTTAAAATGAGTGAAGTTCTGAATATAGAGATAATCTCTGACATTTATAAAAATTACATGCATGCTGTTGCTATGTAAATAAAATTGCTGGTATGTAATGACATTGAAGTTTGTCACTAAATGAATAATTTCTAAATTGGTTTTAAGTTTATTACCACAGACAGGTTAGATGAGCTATGTTTTTTTTTTTTAGCATTGAAATCTAATTTGAAACAAAATACAGCTTAAACTGCACCAAAAGTTTTGTAACTTTTTTTCTTGTTAAATTAACACAACTCAATGAGGTTTTATTACATCTCCGTTTTTGATGAGGATACAGTGACTTGCTCCAAGGAATCCAAGTAGTAAATAGCTAGAATTTGAACACTAAAGCTATGTCATGCTGTAAGGTTTTCTAGATGAAATGTGATTGAGAACCTTGATTTTACAGATGTGGAAACAGTTGTGGTCAATTAACTTGCCAAAGGTTTGTAGAGCTGAACTCAGTGATGATGCCAAATACCTTAAATTTGACCTGAAAACTTCTCTTACCTTTATGTCTTTTGATATTCTCATGACTGTATATTTGATATAAAATTTTCCTCTATTTTATTGCTTTGGTTACTTCATTTTTCAGCTTACCTCAAGATGCAATCTGCTTGGGACAGAAGTTGACACTTAAAACTAATTTAAAAGTATCCAAATTTATAAAATGCTGCATCCTTAGTAATCTGTTCACAAAACAAGTCTGTGAATAAATACAATTATACAGAAATTCAGGCAAAGGATGGAAAACTGAATTAGAAACTTTCTGAAAAAATCAAGCACTGATTTTTGTTCTTTGCTTTGAAAAGAAACTATATCTACTGTAATTTCTAATGCCTCATCAGACATTTTCCCTTTATAAGCAGAACTGTATTTCTTCCTAAACAAAACCAAAACTAGTCAACGGAAATTTACAACTTTCCAATACCAGATTTCCCTTTTTTTTTTTTTTTTTTTTAAAGATTTATTTATTTATTTCTCCCCTTCCCCACCCCTTGGTTTTTGCACCCACTGTCTGCTCTCTGTGTGTTCTTCTGTGTCAGCTTGTTTTCTCTTTAGATGGCACCAGGAACTGATCCTGGGACCTCTGGAGTGGAAAGAGGCTGCTCAATCTCTTGCGCCACCTCAGCTCCCTGTTCTGCTATCTCTTAGTAGTCTCTCTTCTGTGTCTTTTTTGTTGTTGTTGCGTCATCTTGCTGCACCAGCTCTCTGCATGGGCCAGCTCGCCGAATGAGACAACTTGCTTTTCACCAGGAGGCCCTGAGAATTGAACCCTGGACCTCCTATATGGTAGACAGGAAGTCAATTGCTTGAGCCACATCTGCTTCCCCAGATTTCCCATTTTTAATGTGGTCACTAGAGGTGCTACTGGTGTAAGCATGACTACATAAAACCAGTGAAAGCAGTGCTCCCCACCTGATCTAAAAGTGTCCACAATTATTTATACTACCACTTTTCCTGGTTTCATCTCATCATTTCAAAAAAGAAAAGAAGGTTAGGGTAGGAAAGACAACATTTCATTCTTTCATGAACTATAATTTTTAAAATATTTTTTAAAAAATGAGTAACCGAAGGAATGATGGCTTTCAACTCAATCCTTAATTTTTGTGGGTCAGGAAATAAAATATCCCATCATCACACAACCAGCTCACTTATTAACCAACTTATATATATAATGAAATTACTCACTTGGTGAGGTCTAGCGTATATGCCATTCTGTTTTACTGATTTGCAGTAGAGAAGGTCTAAGTTCTGGAGCCAACCTTTCATGTCTTGAGAATGAATAAAGGATAAAATTTGGTTGAACAGCAGCAGGATTTTTCATCATAGCTGAAGTCATTGTATAATGTAGAAATTCCTTTTTCCTATTTTAAGTAATGAAAGTCCATTCTTGAGACTATGTTGTCCAACAACTAAAACACTCAGGATCTGTTACTTGTCTGTGATTTATACTGACTCCATCTTCTGTTATCATCCAATATTCTCATGGACCTTCTGGAGTGGCATTTGCTTTGCAGCATGTATCTAGGATGCTTGTTCCAGTGTCTAGAGCTAAGGAAAATTGTCGTTAATGACATTGCAATGACAGAAATAGGCCATTATATATCTTGCTATAACCTACAGAACTGTGCAGGTGAGAGTGTAAACTACAATGTAAACTATAATCCATGCTTTGTGGCAATTCTCCAATATGTGTTCATCAATTGCAATGTATACACCAGTGAAGGATGTTGTTAAGGGGGGCAAATGTGGGCAATGTGGGGAGCAGGGTATATGGGAATCCCCTATATCTTTTATGTAACATTTATGTAATTTAAATATCTTTTTTTAAAAATTAAAAAAAAAGACTAATTTTCCATTAAGCTTCTGTAAACAACTCAACTCTTGATTGGATGTGAACTCTAGTGCATCTATGCTATGATAAAGGGCTTGTGTACACTTTTTAGTAGCTCGCAGCCCTTCTCGCCCATGAACAAGCTTTGTTAACTTCTGTGGCAAGCTGTTTCTGAGAAACCCACTTTTCTGGCTATTTGATGTACAGCTGCATTATGTGGTCAATCTCTGGGAGGGATAGAAAAGTGAAGAGCTTCAGGTATGGTTCTACAGAATCATCTTGCTGCCTGACAAAGAATTGATACAATTCAAATGGCGATGTCTCATCTCTGTTTAGCCAAACAGCATTGCCAGCAGACTTTCCCAGTTTTGCTCCAGTTTTATTTGCAATTAGAGAGAGGGTGATTCCAAATACATCTTCTTGAGTCATCTTGGGGGTGCACTCATATCCCGACATTATGTTGCCCAGCAGATCAGATGCAACTTGGCATCCATAACAATGGAAAAGGTAGTATAAGTCATAAGCTTGAAGGACCTGGAATAACAACTCCAACAACCTCATGCCCTCAGGGCTCTTGAGTGGGATCTGAATGCTCACTGCCGCCAGGAAGCCCACCAGTTGCTGCCTCTGGTACCAAGCTGAGTTGTCCAGCACGGAGAAGCTGCCCCAGGTTCGCACCTCAGCGAAGAGCTGCTGGTGATCAGCTGCCGGGTTCTCCAGGACTCCTTGCAAGGTGCGTGCCTTGGCTCGGACGCGCTGTGTCCAGCGCTTTGTGCTCCTTCGTGCTGACATTTGGGTCTACCGGACCGGCCCATTGTGGCCAGCTCGCTGGAACTGAAACAAGCTCAGTAGCGACAGATGTCCCGCATGAAGCGAGTCGGCCGTGGGGTCAAAGCCACAGTAGATGGTCTGGGAGTAGCTGCCTGCTCTGCCGCCGTCCAAGAGCTCTGGGAGAATTGCTTGAACAGGCTCAGTTTCTTCTGCGCTGCCAGCAGCCCTTGAGTGCCCGAGTGGGCTTTTAGGGCAAGAATGTGACGGGCCGACGGCACTGAACCGCAGCCCGGCGCCGCCATCTTAGTCTCCAGAAGCAGGTTTTAAGAGAATGGGGGTTGAAAATGATTCTTATGAAAATAAATGTTTAAAACTGTAGAAAAGTGTTCGAGATATTTTTATATGTGTAATACAGAAAAAGGCATGACCCTATATCCATAGGAGAGTGTCACTGTCTACTTTCAAGAAGTCAGCAAATTTCAGCTTCAGAGAGGTCCCTACAATGAGCACTAGGTTTGGTGAAACTGAGCTTCCACAACTGGCAGGACACTTGTGGAAACTTACCATCAAAGTCTTGTAGAAGGAGGAGCATCTCAACTTTGGAAAACTCAGGGAATCTGCATCCATTTACAAGGGCAAGGAGTGGGAAACGAATCCAGTGATGCAGTTGCCAAGAGTTAAAAAGATTGTCCATGGAAGGTGGAAACCGGCCATGCTTGAAAAGGAAACCATGTAAGTAATAGGAAGGTTGGCAACAGCTCACATGTGTATCAACCTAGCAGCTACCACCAAGTTCTACTTTCTAAGATGTGTAACCATACACTACTATTTTAAATATAGTTTTACAAGGAACAGCCATACATAATAATTTTGTTTTTCAAATGTTTCACACCTTTTCGAGTGGGTGTATAAGGAAATTTTACTTGGTAACAGAATTTTATTAAAATTAAGATACTGTAGTCCATGCTGTTTACAAATGTCTTCTTTGGAAGGATCTATTGGTGGATGGCTCTCAGGAAAAAATGGCTTATATAATATGCTGAAATAGTTTGTCTTTGCAGTGAGTTGAAGAGACTAAAATTTTCTTTGAGAATTTCTGTGCCTATCTCAGTCTCCCGAATACTTTGTATATAATATTTTCTAAAAAAGAAAGTATATCTAATTTTCTAAGCTAAGAACTTGCTTTTGGACACTAGTTTTCTTCTAATGTAAATGAGGTTTGCCAATTTTCACACCTTCTCAACATACACTTGGATATTTCTCTCTCCTGCCAGTCTGTATCTGAGTAGAGAGACTCCTTAAAGTAGGCTGGTTAGAAAGGAAATCTAGCAGGCAGGAGATAATTCTGCAAGTTATTTTTTTATTTCCGGTAAAGAGAGTGGTCTGTGGAGGATGAAATTTCCTTTTAATCTTTGAAGACTTGGTATTTTGGGGAAACTACTGACCATAATCCTTAATCTTCAAATAAATTCCAGGACACTGATTTCTTTTCATATGAAACAATTCATTAGTGTTTCATTAAATATTTTGTTTATCTGTTTCCATAAAATACAATGCAATGTCCAATTTAAAATATTTCTTCCTGAATTTTTTGCTTTGTTCTCAGTGTAGTTTCATTCTTGGTACTCGGCAGAATTCTGGGAGACATCAGTCACCCACTCCTGAGAGGCATCAGTCCCAATATTACACTGATTGTTTTTGGTGGGAGCAGGTCCTAACACCTGTATAGAAGCATATAGGCAATAGAAAGATAAAATTGTTGTACACTGGGCAATTCAAGACAAATTGAGAGAACACTCAAATTAAGTGACACTCCAAAAGAAAATTTTTTAAAGACAGTGATGAGCCATTGTTAAAATTAGAATGAGCTATTTGTTTTTATGACACTTTAGTCTTCTGTTGTCCTAAATTTCCATTTCACAGAAGCTCCATATGCCCATGAGCTTTCCTGACACGTTTTTATTGGCTCTACTTTCACCTGTTCTAATTTGCTTCCAGGTAAATTTTGGTATTTTATGAGTTAAAAATGTCCTTGCCTTCTACTTTATTATTTTAGGGAATTGTTAAATTATATAGCAATTAGTGCCTTCATTTAGCGTTTTTGATTTCTATTGGTATCTTAACTATAAATGATATGGAGTGTTAATATGAATCCACCATTTGAATTAAAAAGGACAAGTCCAATGAAAGCACGCTCTTTAAGTCTTGCATTGAACCAGCAAGACACTAAGTATGCGTTTGCATTTTGAAGAATGCAAATGGATTATTAACAGGAAGGATGTGAATATGTGTGTGTATGTGCATGTACACACACACTTATGTATTAAGAACAGAGGGGTGGTTCTGGATAGAGGATAACATTTGCATTTGAGAAGTCTGCTGGATATGTTTAAAGATAGCTTTTTTTTTTTTTAAATAGGTAGCTTATCTTTATTCTACTAGTTTCCACATATTGGACATGGTAGGCTATCTTATCAAATCAATATCCAGCTCTCAAAGATTTAGAATTCTCCTTAAAAAGCCAAAGTAGGCTTTCTTGAGAAAGAATTTGAAACCAACATTTAACACTCTCTGCCTTTGGAAGGTATGACTTTTTTTTTTTTTAAACACACTCAAATAACAAAATTGGTAAGTATAACAAAGATAATGTATATGTGTAAGGTATTTAATATCACATTCAGTCCATGATAGATGTTCAGTGAATGGTGGTGAAAGTGTTGTGGTGATGGTGATTGCAATTTTTTATAATTATCATATAAACATATTTTATTTTATGTAATTTATATTAATAAAATATAACTCATGAATAATAGACTAGATATGAAAAACTGGTATCTATTTGTCTAATATACATTGCAACAGACATTTTACTCTCACTTTACTTGTGATATAGGTGAACCTCAAGAGAAAGTTAGGACCATTAATATAGCAAATTATCAGTAGTGCTCCAGGGAAAAGGTAAGACGTGCGTATTACCTTTGTGATTTAAAAAATCTGTTGCATTGCTTAAAATAATCCTAATACCTTGGGTAGTAAAATCACTAAAATATTATTATTTATTCAAACCTCTTAGGGAATTATCATTAGAAAGAGCATTACATGGCTAACTAAAATAATGGCCAAGTCTATACAGATTCAAAAGATCTTGCAGAATTGAGGAGAAACAATCACCCCCAGGTGTTTGGTCTACATGAATGATGATGCCACATTCACAGATTCCTAGAAACATCTGGATGCTTGAATGAAAGCCATACAATATTTGGATGACTGAAAACATTGTTCTCTTTTCATAGAAAAAGTCGGACATTTTGCATAGGTTACCCAAAATATAGATGATATACGGCAGCATGTCTAAGATATTTTTGGTACTGATAGGATCTGCATGTTCGTTTGCCTGGCATGAATATGCCTTTAGCTTTTAAGATATATGGGTGTCCAAATCTTCAACTATGTCAGCAGAATGGATGTGTAACTCTACTCTGGCAGCCTAAATCACTGTAAATCCACAGTTAAAAGAGGCACAAAGACTTTCAGAGAATGACAGCATTGATGGTACGCCTTAGAAATTCATGCTGCACCTGTTCTCAAAAATAAAGTTTCCGGCCTTTGCAGTTTTCAATGTAGCACCTTCCACTGATACAAAATTTGTTGATTATTTTAAAAAAAGAACTATACAAACAGACATGGAAATAAGGCGCCTGCAACACCCCCGGTGAAAGCTGCATAACTTATTCCGCTTGAATGAATTTATATTGGATAAATCTAGTACGAAGTGAAAACCTTATTTCCAGCTGAGACTTAAAGATGTTTTACTAAAACATGCTTAAGCAAATGCATTTTGATGTCTCACAAGGAGGATACACACAGAGCTATCTTTGTAAAAGTTCAATAAATTGTGTGCGGCAGCTAAAGAAAGATGTTCCCTATCAGATTTGAACTCGTAGATTAGCATTGACTTAATTTAAAATTCCTGGTATGCACATTAGAAATAGTTAAATATGACTCTTGGATGGCACCTAAAAAGGGAAAGTTACTTTTCAGTTCCTGTCCAGTCGTTAGCCATGCTGCTGAGTCTCTACATGCTCACCCAGAAGCTGTGGACCCAGAAAACAGACAGTCCTTTCACAGTGAAAGTCTAAGACAGTGGTTCATCTGGCATCACTCCACCTTACAGCATCCTGAAAGCTTCAAATCCACCTTGAGCCCAGGCAGTGGCAAAGTGGGAGAGGAATTGAAGAAGCAAAAATAAATATTAAAGTATATAAGAATTAAATATTACCTATTTAAATAGCAATTATGCAGTTGAAAACAAGATCATCACACCTGTACAAGAAAAGGCATGCAAGCCCAAAACATCTGTTTGGATCCACCTGCCAGGCACCTGTTTTGCTGTTTCAATGCCATTTGATTGCTGGAGATGTAGAGGCTCTTGTGAGGTAATGAGTGATTTTACATTATGCATGATTGAAAACAGGTGTTCTAATGCTGTACAATTCTATGCATGAATAATTCAGTTTGTTTAGAGCAAGATCTTTAAAAGAAGTACTGCATGGGCTTTATTATTTCTATAAACATGAAGGTTATTTTTTTTTAATGTACAACGATTGTTCCTTTACAGCCAGCTTGTTTATGGCAATTTCTGTGTAATTTTATGGATGCAGAATAATATCTTGAAAGGTAAAATTGATCATAGTTAAAACATGTAAGAAGTAAAATTGAAAGGTCTGTTAACAAGAGGAAAAACGGGATTAAAATTCAATGTTCTAAGTGAAAATGCCTGATTATTTCCTTCCTGCTTTGCTTGCTTTCTGATGGTAACAAAACATTTGTCTGAGAGCTATAATTAGGGAGGGGTGAACTATTTGGGAAAATAGAGAAATTGTTTTGTATCTCAGTCCAAACACCAAGCAGAGCCCAGACTTCCTTAAAGATAGAACTGATGCTAGTCAGCAGCCTTTCTCGCTACTTAGATAGCATGGCTTCACACCCTCTAATAATCCAATGCAGGATACCACTGATAGACTGCTCCATTTCCCACTCAAAGTTTTTGTCTACTCTGTTTTCTGGAGTCAAAAGTGTTGTCAGAATGCTGTATTTCAAGTAGCAAGTAAAATACCAAAACTCCCGATGATAAGATTTAGAACCTCACTTAGAAGATGTGAGACTTGTCTTCGTGATGGGCATTATTGGAGACCGAAAACACTATAGCCCCTTTAGTCAAACATCATTGCCTCTAAAGTTTCTGAGGTGTGAGGAATAGAAAACTTACTTTAATACCATTTAAATAATGGAATGACAAAGAAGAAAGAATTATAGTCAAAATGACATCGGTGTTACTGATTCACATTTGCTAAGTGTTTCATATCACATACACCATAATATAAGAGAGCTATTGACAAATAATCATTCCTAAAATACACCAACTCAGCAAGTAGTCAACTCTGAGATTTGAGGTTTGGCTACTGTCCCTCTTTTGTAAGAGCTGTGGGGTACTTCACAGTGTGGCAGTTTGAAATTATTTTATGAATCCCAAAAGGAGAAAGATTATATTTGTAAACGAATCTATTCCTCTGGGTATGATACCATTTGATTGTATTAAATTCAATTGAGGGGCCTTTGATTAGATTACCTGGTAAGATCACTTTAGGACTTTGAGTCAACTAGTCAGTAAGTCATGACTCAGGTTGAGTCCCTGCCCTCTTGCTGGGTCTGATATAAATGGACTCACAGACAGACAGACACAAACACAAGAAGAGAGTTCTGTTATTTTTTATCCTGCCATGTGACAGAAAAGAGAAGGCTCGAACAGCTGAACCTGATAGCTTACAGGTGAGACTGGGAAGCTAGCAGAAGAGCTGAGACTGATATAGGAGGCCCAGAAAGAAGCAATCACTTAAGAACAAAGCCTCAAGAGGGTGGTGCCATGGAGCTCAAGGGGAAAGGGTGAGCCCAGAGGGGAAGGCAGAGACCAGCCAGAGATTAGTGGCCATCTTGCTTCAACACATGGCAGCTGACTTTGGTGAGAAAGCACCGCTTATGGTGCCTTAAACTGGACTTCTTACAGCCTTGGAACTGTAAGCTTTTACCCAAATAAATCCTGTTTATAAAAGCCAACAGATTACTGGTATTTTGCATGGCCACCCATTTGGCAAACTAATACAATAGGGGATCTATTGAAAAGCTTTCCAGTTAGAAATAGAGTCTAAGACAAGTTCTTCATAAGGGAAGCAACACGGGAAAGTCAAAAAGAAAAATAGGAGATTTGGTATGAAGAAGAACACTTTCATTTCTATGAAACAGTGAATTGATATTGATTCTCTCCCATGGGGATACGGTTGGAGAGCAGAACTTTACAAGCCTTTACCAAAGACTTGTTGGCCTCTTAAATTGAGAGGATCAAGGCCAGGAAGAGGTTATGGGGTGTGGACTAAGGGATGTAAGCAACTAGAAGGGAGAAATGTTGGTCTGGCAATTCTGCCATAGCTTGAGTTGTCCTTTTTCTTTCTCTAAAATTTAAATCACTAAAGCCTTCTTTCCTGAGATTCTTCTTAATAGTTATGTAAATTCTCATTTTTGCCACCAATCTTAATGTTGATGGACACTTAAAATATTAAGTTGAATTATATGAAGTTATATTTTTTGTAGGTCAAAGCTAGTTGAATATTGAACATTTCATGTGGTACAGTCTATCTCTGGACAGGATCCTTTAGTTTGAGGCACCACTTATTATTGAATACAATGAATCATACTCTTTCACTGTATGAAACATGTAACTGGTAAGAAAAGCAATATTCTCTGAAAGAATGAAATGCAGAGACAAAACATAGCAAATGTTTATAATCCACCTATAATGAGATGTCGTCCTGATCACAGTAGAAGGTGGGAAATACTTTACTTCACAACAAGAGGTGGAGTCTAGTTACTGCACCCATGATTCTAGACTCTCCTTGGTGAATTGCTTAATCAATAGATTGAAGCAAAGTCTTGAGGTTTCTGTTTAGGTCGTTAGGAGTGATAGCTCTTAGGACCTTTCTCTAAGAACTCAGCCACCTTCTGAATGTGAGAATCTACGTGGTAAGATTGTATGCGGAGTAGATGCTTTGGTCACCAGCTGCCATTGAGCTCCCAGCTGACTGCCAACATCAACTTCCAGTTACACGAGGGATCCATCACGGACAGCCAGCCAGATGAGCCTTCAATGACAGCAAATATTCGATTGATTAAATACGGTTGCAAATACTTGGATATACCTCCCATTGAGGTGTGGGATCTGTTTTCCTTCCTTTCAATTCTGGTCGAGGCTTTGACTGCTTTGACCATTAGAATATGGCAGAAGTGGTGTTATGCCATTTCTGCCTCTACCTTTAAGAAGACTTTCAGTTTCTGCTCCTTCTCTCTTAGAATACTTGCTCTTAAGAGGCATCTTCCATGTAACAAGTGAGATCATCTTAAGCCCACTGTGCTGTGAGAGGTCCAAGCCACAGGGAGAGGCTCTGGAAGATGAGACACAACATGAGGGTGGGAGAGGGTAGTAGCAAGTGGTGAGTATAGAAGTACCAGATATGTGAGTAAAGAAGCTTCTCAGGAGTGTGTTCTCCAGCTGATGTCATGTGGATCAGAGATGAATCACCTACCTAAGCCCTCCCTGAATTCCTCACCCACCAATCTGTGAGTAAAATAAAAAGGCTGTCTTAAGCCACTAAGTTTAGTGGAAATTTATTATGAAGCAAAAGATGATCAAAACTTTCTTCAAGATAAAATCAAGTTCAGCCACTAAATGGGGTATAAATTTGAGAAAATCAGTAATCCTCTCAGCCTCAGTTTTCTCATCTCCAAAATGGAGTAGTGATATCCTACACTTCCATGAGTTATTGTGAGAATTAAAATATGTGAAGCTTTCAGAACAGTGCCTAACACATATAAGCCTTCCAAAGTTGTTGGGCATTAGGATTATTATTCAAGACTCTAGAGTGAAATAAAATATGTAGGACAACTCTTCGGCTAGAGTGTCCTGACCACTTGATAAAAAGGTACAAAGTTCCTTGAGGTTCTTCCTAGCTTGTAACTTTCTGCTTTTTAGCATGGCAATTGTAGATTATCAACTAGCAGATGTTCGCGTTGGAAGTCAGAAGGCTGAATTGGAAAGTGGTTAGGTGCTTTGCAAATGTAAGTTATTACCACAATTGGCAAATTTCACTTGGAGTAGAATGAGCTTAAGAGAATTCTTTGTACATGTCTGAAGTAAGCCTGGGAAGGGGGATTGAACGATGGAGCAGTTGGCAGAGACAAACTTCTAGCTTTCAGTTTTGCCCAGACCCAGCCCCCTCTGTTGTGTGCCTATGGAAGGATGTGACCTATGATAAGTTTTCTGTGACTGGTCGCACAAATGGCTAGTAAGCCTACATAATGTGTCTTTAATGTGTGGTTATAATAGTCCCACACATAAACAATAAGGCCTGTCAATGTCATGCTGTCTGCTAAATGTACTGTCAGTGCTTTGTGGACATAACATCATTTGTCATTCAGTTGAAGCAGGTGAGAATTATTGATCATTTGATCATACACATCTCACTAAATTGTCATGTCTGTATAACTTGATGTATATGCAGCTAGAGTCTAAGAATTTTTAGTTGGAGTGGGAGCATCAGCGTCAGGGAATGGCCAAGAGCATGGGCTCTGGGACTGGAGGGTCTATGTTGAAATCCTGGGTCCAGATTTGCTAACTTTTGGGTGAGTTACTTAACCTCTATGTGCCTTAGTTTCTTGATCTGTAAGATGAGGATGTTAAAAGTACCTACTCTTTGAGCTGTTATGAGGATTAACTGAGTTAATATTTTCCACGTGCTTAGAACAGAACCTAGTGCAGAGTAAGTGCCATTTAACTATTAGTTGGATAAATAATTGTCTTTGATATTTATACTTCAAATAAGAGAAAACTGAGTAAAGGCAATTTAAACTTGGTTAACTTTCACAGCAAGTTCACAATAGAACAATATTTAGAACACATACAACAGAAAAGGAAAATATATAATTATATGAATACTACTGAAAGTATATAGATGAATTAAAAAATGGATTTTGATGTGAAGAGTTAAGGATTACCTAAAAGTTTTTAAAGTCAGTGGAAAGTGCTATCATACTTTGGTATGTACTGATATCTAAAAGAGCAAGATTAAGAAAATTTAGAGTTGCACAGATTATGGTTATTTGACATAATGATTTAAGTTAAGTCATATCCTTAATATAGAAAAACACAGTACTGTTTTTGCAATTTAGAACCAAAGCAAACTACCTGGTTAATATTGCCAACTTTGGACAAAGTCAAATGAAGTGAACACAATTGAGAACTTCTGAGAAGTGTGCTAGAAAATTGGATTATAGCAACAGGAGTTTATCGTACAGCATGAGGCACTACAAAGAGTTTAGAAGAACTTAAAGGCAAAGTGCTAAATTGCTAGGGATCAGATCAGGAATGAAGATCTGAATGCTTGCATCACTTTGAGGATAACCCAGCACCATTTCAAGCAAGTGTGGGAATGATTGTCTAGAGCAAATTCATACACGGGATGGGGAATCCAGAAAAGTTAAGAAAAGTGTGTTCTTCAGCTGTCATACACAGACAGAATAGGTGACAAAGAAAGAAGCACATTTTTTGAAGATTAATTGAAAGAAAATCCTTGTGAGTACACTTATCAAAATTATTCTATGGTCCCTTTATGGAGAATGCTTGCCCATCAGCTAGGCATTGTTCCTGCTCCCAGGGACAGTCTTAATATCTGTTTCCTCATATTCTGGCATCACCTATTCTCCCCAGTTGAGTACTTTCTTTAAAATCCATTTCAGATTGCCCTCCTTCAATCAGTGTGTACACTGCAGGTTAAAAACAACAAGAGCAACACAAAAACTTGGCTGTGTAGTAGGCATGAAGGTCAGGTCGCTAATTTAGGTGTACAGGAATCTAAATTCATTTTTCTATAACTGAACTTATTTTCTCTTTTATGCTTCCTTTCCACGTGTGTTGAAAATTATATTTCAGTCAAATTGTTTCCCATCCCCAAACTCAATCCTTGAGAAAGGGTTACCTAGTGTTAAGATTATAGGGCAATGAATGGGGGGATGGGGTAGGGCAGAGGAATCTGGTCCAAGTTGTCACCGCTACACTGACATCTTTTGAGACTTAGAGCATGCCATACGACTTTGCCTTCTATGTACAGGCTTGTTGCTATTCCTTCCCTTTTGCAAATGCAAGGACCCTCTCTTTGGGCCAGTTCTTTCTCTCAGGAGATGCTGTGCTCTTCTCTGGCCCACGATCAGCCTTTACCTGTCTGCACTCTGAGATTCCTGAGAATTTGCTGCAGCTTAGGTCCCTCTGACTGGATGGTCCAGGAAGCCATTTCTATGCTACAGTTCCCTTATAATGCCATGTAATGAGGAACTCTGGATCTTGCTGGATCCCTGGGCTTTATCTAGAGCTTGGGGCTCAACTCTCTTTTCTCCCAGGCACCCCAATACAATCTAAGGTTTCTATCATCTCTGCTTCCTTCCATGCCCCTCCCCTAAACCTGTAGAATATTTTGGAAAATCTGGTGAGGTCATCTCTTATTAGGAAGTTGTCCAAATATTTTCTTTCTGTTCAAATCCTTATGCCATAGTTACTTTGGTGCTTAGGCTTTTGAAACACAAACTGAAGCTCTCTTGCAAGACAAAAAGACCTTTAGAAACTCAAGATATTTTCTGACCAACCCTCTTTTGAGACAAACGATGCCTCATGGGCCAGCAGACAAGAGAGAGGTCACTGGATAACCAGAGAAAAGCACATCAGTTAATGCTATAAATGTTTATCCACCTGTTAGTCAATCAGCAGATGATAGCATTTCTGGACTTATTGATAAACTAAGTTCTTGGTAATTTCCCTTCACTACTTCTCAACTTTTTTAAGTCTCTAAACACAAATCCTCTTTTATACCCCTATGCCTTTACCCATGTGACTCCCTCTGTGCCGATCTTCCTTCTTCCTCCTCTTTGTCTGGACAGTCCCACAGCCATCCAGTAGGACGTATTGGAAAAGAATGTGGTCTTTGGGATCAGACCTCATAGGCTCAGCTTTACCGCTTGCTATATGTGAAGTGTTGGACAAATTACTCAACCCATTTTCTTCATCTGCAAAATGGGAATAAGAATACGTTCCTCAAGGGTTTTTAATGTGAATTAAATAAAAGAATATCTATAAAGTACTTAAAGTGGTGTCTGGTAAAGAGTAAGCACTCAGTAGACATTAGCTATTTTTACTCACTTTTCAAGACTCACTCAGAACATGGTCTGATCCCTAACTATGGTCTTTAGTATACATTTGGTATATTTTTCCATACCCCCTCCATTATTAGTACCATGTGTTATTATTGTGCATTTTTTTTATATATATAGCCTGATGATGTTCTTTCATAATCTGTAACAAATGTTACACAACAATGTAAGTTGTTGGTGGAGGGGTGTTGTATAGGAATTCTGCACATTGTGCTTGATTGTTTTATAAGTTCACAACTTCACTAATTTTTTATATATATATGTATATATGTATATAAAAGACTCATTCAGTGCCAGTGCTCCAAAGTGACTTGTCTGAATTACTGCAGCTAGTGCTTGGTGCCCATCTTCTGAGCCCCCCTGAGCCCCCATGCTTCTCTCCATACCACTCCTCTTGTTCTGCCCCTGGTAGCCATTAGGGGTGGCAGCCATACTTCAGTCCCTAAGGGTGGGGCAGAAGAACTCAGAGACACTGATTAGAAAGGATAAGATTGCAATATCTCATGGGGAAGCAGGCTTTTACACTTTGGAGAGTAACCTCTTGCTAAAATATTTCCTATGGCTTTTTAGATTAAAAGAGTTTCTGTGTTCTCTCCAACCCTGCCTAATACTATGAAAACTTGCTTCTGCTACATTAGCATACCGGGTAGAATGGTGGGGGACTGAAGTGGAAGGAATAGAAAAAAAATTGTACAAAAATATTAGTAGAACTTGTATTAACTATCGCTACTTTTTCAAATAGAAAAAATAGTTTAATGGAGACAGAATGACATATCCAAGGTCACATGGTAAGCAGTTTAACCATGACTCTGCTCAGTTCTTAACTTTCTATCATCTGGGTGTTTAATAAATGTAACTGTGCTGCTCATGGGAGATGGTGCCTTCTCTGAGGGACACATTATAATTGTCATCTGGACATTGAAGGCAGAGAAGATTTTGGTTCTAGAAATTAGATCCTGGTTTCTCCTACTGCGTATGCGTAGAACCTGCCTGGCTTGTTTGGGTTATAATCCCAGTTTCTTAAAACTTTACTTACTGTTACGCATATTTACACTTGAATCTTGTTCCAATGTCTCAAGTTTGTTGCCACAGATAGAGTTTTTATCTTAAAAGTAAATCCTTCACTTTCTTTGTCTGCACAGAGTTCCGGAGCCTGGATATCATCTAGTCTTTGGGTAACATCTTCCAGATTTGTTTTAAGCTGATTACATGTTGCTGAACAATCAGATTTTCTGCCTTAAGCAGCACAAAACCAAGTGATGACAGAGCTGGCTTCTGGCCACCAGCAACGTGATGACGCAACATGGGTCTTTGATAGCCCTGATTTGATCTTGGGTGTTTGCAAAGGGCTGCACAGCCCTGACGAGTGGGAAAGAGTGCCTCCCCCATGATGTGACACAACAGGGTGAAAGCTCGTCTTTACCACTGCTCTTTGTGCTGTCTCCACTTCCCCCTCTTCTTTTCTACTGAATCTACCTTTTCACATACCCTTTGCTTAAACACCATACATTTTTATATACATTTCTAATTGAGGCAGATCAGTTGTTTTAAGATATTCTAGTTTCAGCTGCGGGCATATTTTATTTGGAAGGGTAGGCAGAATTTGGCATAAATGTTCAGAAAATCTCAAACCTAAACTAGGGGATATCTTGAGCTAGAGTTCCATTTTCCTGATCTCAGTGTCCCATTCAGGTTTGCCCCAGGGACCCCTATGCCAATACAACATGGTGTTTGTTGTGATTTAATTGTAATCTTTAGCCTACCATAATAGGAGCTACCTGTGGAGGCAGAAATGTGAAATGTGTCTTCCAGCATACAACTGGCTGTATTTATTTGTAACTGAGTGCTCAGGACGTCATAGTGAATTTCACCATTAGAGCATGATGAAAACTCAAGAAAACACAGGATGTAAGCGCTAAGAGAACACAGGCAATGAGAAGATGATAATCAAGCAAGGTGTTTACTTAGCTTTATTAAAGTCCCACCAGAAATCTGGTTCTGGGCTAGAGAAAGCAAGGGATATCATGTATAAGACAAAGGCTCTAACTTTAGGGGTTATAATCAGCTTGAGGAAATCCAGGATACTGAAAGATAACTGACAATACTGTACTATACCCAAAATATCAACTTAGTTCTAGAAGAAACCATTTTTATAAAGGATTAGAAAGTGAGATGGAGGTCATTATGCCTTGAAGTCATCAGGGGATGGTTAAAAGATGTGGAACCTAAGCTGGGCCATAAAGAGAGAATCAGAACCAGCTATTTTGGAAGCAGGAAAAAGGGCATTCTGGTGGGAGAGAGGTGTAAGCAAGATTTCAGAGTAGGAAAGACTGAGGGACAAGTGAGGGAAACTGAGGGGCTAAGTTTAGCTGAAGGGCTCAGTTAGGTGTAAAGCAGGATGACTGTGTCTGCCGCCTGGTAGGAACACAATAAATCCTTTGAAATAATGAGAAAAGTTTTAAAAAATGGGTGTATGTTAGATTATGAACCGTGGCTATTTTCTGTGTATTTTTTCCGGTTGGTTAAAGGCTGTTGTTAAGTGATTAAGGTTAAAGATGAAATCTTACTTCAGGCCTCCAAAATATGTATTAAATTTTCATCTTCTGAAAATGTATTATAGTCACAAAGGGAACTGGGTGAGACTAGTTGAATGGTGAGATCAGAGACATCTGCTTTATTGGAAAAAGAACTCAGGATGTGTGAATAACATCTAGAACAACGGCCTGAAAATGGGCTCTGTGAAATCCAATGCTCTGAAAATGGCACCCTTCTCCCATTTTGCTGATAAGTGTGCCACCATTTTTATTGCAAGCATCAGGGAACAGCCTGCTTTACATCGTCCACTTTATTTGACTCTTCTCCACTGGTTTCTAAACTTCCCAAGGTAGGGACTGTCTTCTTCAACGTGGTAACCCAAGCAGGTAGGCAATGCCTACCACATGGTCATTGTTCACTAAGTATCTATTGCCTGAATTAATCTATTAAAATTCTTGATGTGCTTCTTTAGTTCAGAATTTCATCAAATCAATAACAAATGAACGCAGACCAATGAAGTGCATACAATGGCTATCGCTAGATCACTCTGCCTGTAAATTAAATAGAATGGGAACAATGACAATCAAGCAAGTTTACGATTGTGTCTCCTAGGCTGGACCTGTTTGAATTCCTCTCCTTAGCACATTTTTGAGAGATTGCTGATTTCCTCTGTTCCAGTTCAGAAAGTGGGCACTCTCCAATATTTGCAGATTTTTCAGGAATTTATAATTGCCCAAAGTTTATTTTTAGAACCATCCTGAAATTCCAGGGCAATTTGTTCTCTCCAGTGCTCTGCAACATGATTTTTATTAAGCCCTTATTGATCCAGGTAGGCAGATGTTGTTTCTCAGGAACTACAACCTTTGCCAGCATCTTTGTGATTATATCATCCCTGACTCCTCTGTTTTGGCTGCAGTACTGGAAAGGATTGGTAAAATCGTGAGCCTTTTTTTTTTTTTTTGAAATAGCTACTTCCTGGTTGGAGTTTAAAGATAAAATTTAACATATTTAGCAAACTTCTGTGATGTAATAAGTATGCAGAAGAATCAATAAGAGCAAATAGCAACAAAAAACCCTGCAAAAATATTTTATACTTAAAATGTATCTTATTATTTTGTAAAGAAATATGAATTATAATAAATGTATATAACTAAAAATTATGAATAAGAAAATAAAAACATATCTAAAACCATCACCAGGAAATGGTCATTATTAGAAAAATGTGAACACGATTCCAAAGTTAGAAAAATGGAAGGATGAATGTAGAAAAAGAAACAATTTTAAAAAGAAAAGAAATTTTATAAAATAACAAAATTATATGAGTGTATGTATAGGAGCTGTATATACATATATAAAGTTTCAAATATAATTTTATTGATGCTTAAAACAAAAAAACACAAAATAATTTGAAGACATTGCTGACATCCAGATACATTTTAAATTACCTCTAGATGTATTAGTTACTAAAAGATCCCTCTCCATTTGAGAAAAAGATTATTACAAAAATTAAGAAGTGGAGGTCAATAAACTTTAAGCTAAACCATAAAAGGAGGACAAATGAAGATACACTGTTTTCCATCTCTACTTTCTAGCTCCTAATTTTTTAGAATTAAAAATAATTGTACCATATTAAGATTTATAATTCTATTCTATTCCATAAACAAATTCTCATCATTACTTAGAATTAGTTTACCTTTAAATTTACTAAATGCTTAACCCTAGTTCTTTTACCATGGTTTCTTTATTCCTGAATTATTTACTTGGAGTTACCTCTTGGTTAGCTTGAACCGATAAAGCTCATGGGTGTCTTGAGTATTTTCATGTTTGAGAAAGTCTATTCTTTCACATTATATTTAAACAGCCTTGGGTTTGTCTTTAACATGTTCAATTCTTTTAGACATTTTTTTTTTCCATTGAAATAATGAGAATGTAAACTACATGAGGACAGATAGTTTTGTCTGTTTTGTTATGCTGGGGTTTGGAACAAAGCGTTTCACATACGGTTGCCCTCAAATCATTTGTTGAAAGACAAAAGAACATTGTATAAACAATTCTGAAGCAAGCCTGGATTTTACTCCTGTTCAGGTGACAAAAAATTCTTTCATTCCTCTTATAGTTCAATAGCTTAATCATGATATGTACAGGCATTGGTCTTTCCTATACACACAATCCTGTGACATAAATGGGTCTTTCCATATATAGAGTCTGTTCTTCATTATAAGAAATTATTTCTAATTTCTTTCCATTAAAAGTATCAAAGTCAGATAAGTTAACACCCTAAAAAATGGAGAGGATAATGGTATCTACCACGGTGGTTAAACAATTTTAATTCATGTGAATTATCACACGGGCATAGTAGGCACCATATAAGTCACTGTTGTTTTTATTCTCATCTGATTTTTCCTAGCATTATTGTCTCAGTTTTCATATTATTTTTCCATGTGAACGAAATTTACAAAAGATCCATATAGTAGACTATGATTACTTTTCCTGTCCTGAACAACTTATGGTTTTCTTTGGAGTTAATAATTTTCATGTCTTTTGCTTACTTCTACTAATGGCTAGTTCTTCCTCAAATGCTTACCTAATGGAACACTCATTTCAATATGTCCAAAAGTATCAGTGGTGTTTCAATTGTATAACCTCAGGGACATTATTCCCTGAGGGATCTCCCGTGATCTAATCTGACCTGGATATTTTCCATGCCTGCTGGACAACTATCTTCCCCTTCATCATATGCCTGAGGATTCAATTTGCCTCTCACTTTTCTTGGTTTACTCTTGTATTTGACCATCTTCTAGTAACTCTCTAAGAAGGGGTATATAGTAGTTCAATAATTCAAGAGTTTACACATCTGGCAGATGTATCACCTTTATTTTCCTATTCATCTACTGAATTTTCCTTTCCTCTATAATATGTTTAATTTACAAAAGATCTTTTATTTTGTGTTTTTTATTATTCTTTTAATGGTTATTTTTCATGGATACTGTTCTTGTTTCATGAATATATCATCTATTGCTTGTTCAAAATGACCTTTTTTACTTTGTTTGCTTTGTGTTCTTGCTTTGTGTTCTGTTTGTTCTTAATATGGTTTGCCTTATTTTATTACTTTTTTATTTTACTGGTGTTTTAATGAGATTTGGACTTGTAGCCTAAGGTAAATAACTCTGGACACTCAAACACTGTTAACTGGAGGCTTCTATTAATTCCTTGAGCACTTCTTTCTCATATGTTTGGATCTCTAATTTAGTTACAGCAAATATTCTTGTATTATTTTTATGCTCCTGAATTTGTTTTTATTATTACTAATTTCTCTAATCAGTATCTCTCTTCTCTGCAATCACTAGGATTTGGTCATTCTTATCTCACTATTAGCAAAATGGTTATGGTATGCATTCTTTTCCTTATTGTTTCAAATTGATTTGTAGTGATATTCTCTAGCTAGTCAATCTCCATTTTCAACTAATTCTATTTTTAAGGTACTCATCTTTGAGCCCTAAATTTGTAGGAATTTAAATACCTCCATAGTGTGAATCACTCATTAGGAAACATTATTCTGAATCTTGGGTTATATTTTCTTCCAGACTACGGCATTCATCTGATTTTTACATCCTATAGCCCCCTTTTTTCACTTATCTTCTAAGGTATATCTATGGTATACTTTTCTCATTTCTTTTTATTTTCCTTGCTTTAGCTTAACACTTAACATGAGTGTTTATCCAAACTTTTATTTTGATCTGATATAATATGGGTGAATTCACAAGTTATATAAGGATGAGCTGTTTTCTCCTCAAAACTATTTGAGTGGTGGGTATTATGGTCTGCTTTCTCTATAGCCTAAGTTATTGGGTGTTGCTGTGGTGTGTGTATGTACACATGCAGCAATGTCAATTACAGAGTGAAGGGGGAAGCGCAGCAGGAGTTTGTGCTGACTTTCCTGGAGGTTGTGAAATCTATTCTCTTTTCTGAGATTTTAACAAACATGGGAGCAGTGCCCTAGGACTTTGAAATAATCAAATTATTTCTCTTTTTTCTTTTTTCTTGTCATTTTCCCTTTTTCTTGCTTGCTTTTTATTTTGGGGGGCAAACCTAAATAAAGTCTGTGCTTCAACCAGGAGCCAGATCCACTTGTTAATTTCTTCTATTTCCTTCCTAGTTGAAGTTTTCTGTGTATCAGCAGCATTAGCATCACCTGGGAGTCAGTTAGAGCCTCAGGTCCCACCCCAAATTTCCTGAGTCAAAATCTGCATTAAAGTTTGAGAAGCCCTTCTCTATTTCACTCATTCATCTCTTCCTGACAACCATGCCCCCACATCCGAATAGGAAACGTAAAAGGGTGCCTGTGGCCCCAATGTTGACAGCTGGAAAAAGGGAGATCATACATCCTATACTTTATGGTGTCTTGCCACTTTTTCTCCTTCCAAACATATTATTTGTTTCCCCTCTATAGTCAGTTCTAGTTAGTTCCATTTTATTACATGAGATATTTAGATTTATTTGATTCTGATCATTTCTCTACTTCTCTGGATTTTGGCCCCCACTTCTGTCCCTCCAAAGCTAACTATCTTTAATGAAGGAAGCCCAGGTGGCTCTTCCTACGTTGTCCCTGAGACGCTGCCAGATTGTCGGAAATTCTTCCCAATACCTTTACTGTGACTCCCCCCCCCCGCCCCCGGGTGGTTTTTCACTACTTCAGTCTGTTTCTCTCTAAATTGGGTGGTTTTCCTTAAATTCTGCTCCTTTGATGTCTCTCTACCACTATATCTAGGTACTGAGAGAAAAGGAGTAGTAGCCTAGTAAAAACATTAGCCCCCATAGTCTTCTGTCTCTATCCTTGGCTTCCCTGCTGCTGCTTTCCCTTTTTATGTTACCATTGTGGTGGTTGTGGCTATGGCTTTTCCATGATATTTCCTGGAGTAGGGAGGAGGTATTGTCAGAAGAAGATATTGTGTGGTAGTTTTACTCTACTATCTTTACCCTTAGGTCTCATCTAAACTTATTTTAGAATTAATGACGCTCTCAGGGAAGCAGGCTCTTATTAAGACAAATGAATATTTGTAAATTTTGTCCTCTTCCCAAGGAACACTGAAATAAAAGCAACAAAGATACATTCTGAATTTTAAATCTAAGCATTTCATCTTGCAGTGCTTTAGCAATTGGATATGGCTGGGAATTTTAAGACCTACATATTGATTGTACTTTATCAATATGGGTTTTGCAAGCAAGTAAGTTTTACTTATATGTTCTGACTACACTCCTTTCGTCTACTCCGTGAAAATGCCCATCAAGCTGCCCTTACTAAAGCTGTGTTGTATTCACAGTCTGGTAAGCTGAGATCGGTATTAGTGTGAGCTTCCATACATTTCTTTCGACCTTTACCAGGAAGGGCAAACCTCCCAGGGTGAGAGATAATTCTGTTTTTATGATCTCTTCTGCTGAATTGTGCTGTATTATGTGTGATCTGACTGGAATGGTGCAAGTCAGTAATGTGCCACTGTACCCCTAATGCAGAGAAACTGGACACATAAAGACAAACAAAAATGAATGCAATCTATGGAAGGAAAAACCCAGGGGCTGTACACTGTAAACCTAGCATAGACATAGAATTGTAGCAATTCAGGATAACGTCCAGCAGCTAGTAGATTTCATGTTCTTAGCCAACTGGTTAGGAAGACAACATGCATAACAAAATGTAAAACAATGAAAGAAGGCAGGAGAGGGAGTGAGAATGAAAGAGAAAGGGGTAGAGAGAGGAGGGGAGGAAGAGATAAGGAGAATCTGCATTGTCAAAGCTGATTTGATTGCAATGATCATAATCTATTTGAGAGTGGCAGTAAACTTATGCACAGTTCATATTGTGGAATCATAAATTGTACTTACACTGTTATTGCCCTGGATTAAGCTCAATTTATCAAACTTTGAATATTTAATTTTAGAACTAGAAGAAGCATACTGCTAACATTGTTCCCCATCAAGAATATTTCAAATTAAAGGTATTTCTACTTTTTTTGGAATGGATCTTTAGACATTAAATGCTTTTGAACTCTTTTCATGTGGTAAACTTCCTTATAAAATTATATATTTCAATGAGAAGAAGAATAAATTTCCCTATGTTTCTAATAACAGGGTGGGAGTAAACGGAAGAGATTTTAGGAGATTTTATTTAAATCGGAAACTATGTTTAGGATTAACCTTGATTGTTGAACTGGTGTTAAGATATTAGTTCCTTCTGTGCTTGTCTTCCAAATGCCTTTATTCCTTAAGTCAAAGAGTAGCTATCTATTTGCAGACCATCTACTTAATTTAGCCAAGCCACTGTTGTCAAACATAGGTTGCTCAAGTAAAATTATCGTGTGAGAGTAGCCACCTGTTTCATTGGCCAACCTGCCCCAATTTCTAACATTCCAGATCTGAGTTTAGAGGCAAATCATCCTTGCTTGCTTAGGAATATGGTGGGAATTGAAGGAGGATACTTCCTCTATCTCCCAGTAAAAACATACTTGTTTAATTTAAACAGAGTCACAGTAGATAGGTGTCTAATAACAATGGAGAATAATTTTTTCTTTTCCTGTTACAAACATTTATTGAATGCTGCCAGAAACCATATCAGGAACCAGTAAGCTAACCCTTGGCATCTCTAATAAGTGAGGATATTATAACAAAAGACTGAATTTCCATGTCTTCCACACCATTGAAATCTATCCAGTGGGAAAATGTATTGGAAGCAAAATCCTATACTAATGTATTTTTATCCATTTTTTGTGCATAACTCAAGTTATTCATATGCATTATTTATATTTTTATTTTCTGTACACTGTCTTCTCCCTTTTGCAGATTTCTTTATATCTAAACCAAACCAAAACAAAACAAAACTGGTTAACACATGAATCTTGCAATGTCAGAGGTGGAAAGAACCCTAGTCATCCTCTGGTTTAGCCTGTTCATTTTACAAAATGGGAAAATTAATCACCCCAAGTGGTTAAGAAATGACACCACATAAGAGAGGGGTGGTTAAGACTGCATTGGTCCCTGGATACTCCAAGAATAAGGGCAATGAGAGAAGGAAATGCTAGAAAATGAAAGTGACAAGGGATAGCCAGTGAGGTGGGAAGATAGTCTATATACAATCTGGGTTTCATTTGTTAAATCTGTGAGCAATAAGGGTGTATTTTCTCAGCCTTTTTGACTTGAAATACTTATCTAATTATGCATCTAACTCAGGGTTTCTTAATCACAAATGTATTGGCATACGGGGCTGGATAGTTCTTTGTTGTGAAGGGCTGTCCTGTACATTGTAGGGTTTTACCAGCATTTCAGGCCTCTGCACACAGGATGGCAATAGCAACCCCCCAGTTGTGAGAAACAAAAATGTCTCCATACATTGCCAATTGTCCCTGGGGGACAAAATTTCTCCAGGTGAGAACCATTGCTCTATATGAATTTAAATAATTCATAGAGGTATCAATTTTCTAATAGCTCAAGGGATAAGAGAACCTGGTAATAGGTGTCCAATGTTGTAGCAAAATTTACTAAACTATTTTGGAAACATTTTATCACTTGTTAATAGTTCTTGTGCCAATAAATGTGCTTTGTATATTTATACACTTAGTATCTGCAAGTACCAAACAGTGTTATAAGCACATGTAGGACCTTTAGAACATAAGAAAATACAACTTTATTTTTGGCTTCCACTGTCCCTTTACATCTTATTTAGCCAGAGAAAAAATTTCCCTGCCATTGGAGGAAACTCCAGAAGGTCTCTTGGCATTTACAGGTAGTAAAAGTCTTCTGATTGCTTTAAGTCACAAACCAGTTCAGAAAATAGAACTTCCTTCCCTTTGAAATAATCCTTATTCTTAAATAGATCTAGCACTGTATCTTCTCCACTCTCCCGCATCAGGGCCTACCTGGTGCAGCAGGAGAAGGCAGTGCAGTATGGGTCTCTTTTTCAGCCTTCCATTTCTCCCTTTTCCAGCATGCTGTTATCTCTAACTTCTCAAAGGTCAGGCTCATGGAGGCAAGGCATTATGGGGAAAGGGCATAGTCTCATGTGTCTGGTGCCATTCTCTACTGGCCTTGAGACTCTGCCTGACACACATTTGAAGCTGACTTTTTATTTCATGGGCACTTTTGAGACTTCTTCCTCCCCTGCAAGTTCCCTCTGACAAAATCCCAAGGCATGGATGTTGCATCTTCTCCCTCTGGCCACTGCTATTTTTCAGCTCCTGGTTTTCTAGGGGTCCACTCCCTCCCCAGGTTCTCTCTGTTAGACCCATGGCCCTTCCAGGTGGTCCTCTTCAGCAGGAATCTAAAAGGCTCTAGGTGGTTTTCTTTTCCATGTGGCCCATATCTGGGGCAGGAGAACCCTCATATCTTTAGCCTCAGCAAACTCTGGGAGTGCAGGTCCAAACCCACCACTCTTTGCTCCAGCTACTGGAGTTGAAAGTTACTAGACAGACAGAGCTCTCGTTCCTGTGGTCACAGGCCTCTTCACATTCATCAAGAATGGGTCAGGCACCAGTGTCCAGGGTCTTCCAAGGTAGAGAACCTCATTAAAATAAGCTCTCCTTACTGGTGTTGAGGCAGCACACTCAATCCAACTCCCTGAATGGGGTATAACTTACAGCAGTTCAATAGCTTGCTTAGAAATGTCTTATAAATTCCTCATTTAATTTCCAATTTTTGACTCTGCTTTTAACCTTGTGAGTTTCCAAGAGTCAGGCAACTGGTTCCTGAATATCCACTTTGCAGATTTTTTTCCAGAGAGTTCTGACTTACAAAATTGGTGCTTGCTATCAGTATATCTTTGTGCTTCCATCAAATTGTTATTTTGACTTCCTAATGTGGCCTTGTAACTAAAGCTTTTGTTTACATCCTAATTTTGAAACCAAACAACTAATTAGCTCCCTAAGAATAACGTACTAGAATATCAATTCCCCATGATTTTCAAAAACCTACTAAACATTTCTGGACCTCTGTGTAATAATCTATAAAATGAGTGGTACAAGTTGATATTTAGTTTGATGTAAGATTTAAAATTCTGAGTTTGTATGTGCTATAATTCCCAAAACAAGCCTGTGTAGAAAAATTTGACTTTTTTTCCTCTAAACATTCATTTATTTATTATCCTTATTAGTTAGGAGAGGAATTATATATTTTTTGCTGTTAGACCCATTTAGGAATGTTAAAGCATGTGGAATAGTTTAATCAATCTGTGTTTACTTACTGAGTACCTACCATATACCAAGAACTGTTATTACAGAATGTGGATGACATTGTATAGCTTAATTCACCTCTTTCAATCAGTCTTATATATTTTTAAAATCTACCAATTTCTAGAACATTCTGCAATGTGCATTAGGATTAATTCACCCTTCCCTTGAAATTACCTTGTACTGGCAGGAAAAAAATCTCACATGAAAGCACAATGATCAAAATCCTCTGGTAAATCTTTAGGATATATATGAGTTGTGTTCTATATTAACTTGAACTGTCATTGAAAGTTGCTAATTCTTTCTTTAGCCATATCTTGTATTTCCAAGATTTCCTTATGAATTTAGAACACTCATTCCCCAATTCAAGCATTATCTCTAGGAAGTATTTTTTAATTTCCCAAATTTTATTTTAATGCCCATATTATTTAATGCCGTGATACACAAGGTGGACCAAACAATAAAACTAATGATATGAATGGAATTACTCAGTTTTTTTTTTTTCAAAACAAATCCTGCTCCAATCCCATCCCAGGCAGATGACTGATTCAGACATCTTATCTTTCAAAGCAGTTGTGTACCAGTTAAATTTACCTCTATTTTCTCCAGCTACAAAGGAGGCTAAAAAGAATATAAACCTTCTTCCACTTTATGACATTTCCAAAATTCTCAATGTGTCATTCTTATGTACTTTGGGGAGTCAATGGAGAAAGAACTGGGTTGCATATGGTGGAGGGAAAGAAGAAAGGGAAATTTTTGCAGGTCTTAATGCCTTGGTTTTAACATACTGATCTAAATGAAATTCCTCTTACCATGTATCTATATCCACACATTTACAAATAGTACAAAACAACAACTATAATGCAGCTAATATGTATTGAATGCTTAATGTGTGTATATGCATTAGTTTATTTAACTCATAATAGTCCAAGGTAGATATTATTAGTATTCCAAATTTTATTCATTCCATGGCATTTTAAATCTTCAACTTATTAATTTATCTTCATTTTGATTTTACATTTACACAACTAACCAGTATTCATGGCAGTGCCATCAGCATCATATTAGTCTGCAACACTATAGCTATTCTTACTTTGACAGGGAAATTGCCTTTATGATTCTATAGTATTCTCTATTGTGCAGGGAGATGTGGCAGCCAGGAGCTGTTGATCAATAAATGTAAAGAAAGTCCTATAATGCAGCAGGGAATAGAACTATTGAAGGTTTGGTTGGTGCTGTGGGATGCTATAGAGCAGGGGGTATTAATCAGGAGTCCACAGACCCCTTGGGGGTCTGTGGAAAGATTTCAGGGGGTCTGTAAGCTTGAATTGAAAAAAAATTAACTTATTATCTTTATTTTCTCTGGTCTCTAACTGAAATCTAGCATTTCCTTCACTTACGAATGTATGCAATAAATAAATTACAGTAGTATTCATTTTAACTGACTGGCTAAGGGGTCCATGGAACAAAAAAGATTAAGAACACCTGCTATAAAGGAAAGCTAAATTATATGTATAAAGAAAAAAAGTCCCACATTTGCTATATCTGATTTCTGGTTTTCATATTAATATCCCTTTTTTGGCTATTAAGGGAATTATAGATACACAGAGGACAAGGTAGCCCAAATGGCAAAAATTCACAAGTAATTTTTTATATATGTTGAGAGTTTGGACATCTATTGATTTCCCAGAGACCTACTTGACATACCCCTTAATCTTGTCTTCTTATAAGGATTTCTGCCATATTTTTAACTGTCTTTTGCTGTCTATTAACAACACTTAATGAAAAATACTGTTATGTCTTGTTGGAATGTGGACTGGAAGAGTAGATGACAGAACTATCGGTGGAGGTGTGTCAATAGGTAAGTCCATTTATTTCCATGAGAATATAGGGGAAAGAAAAAGAATACTGATTGGGGAAAAAAAAAAAGAGATAAAAACAACTCTTGGTGTCATGGAAATTTACTTTAAGCATATGATCGTCAGAGTTTTTTACCTGTTCCTCATCTCATAGCCTATTCCTCTCCCCTCCTCTTTTCAGTGTTTTTTAAAACTACTACTATTTTTGATTTCTCCTAGTTTACCTCCTTCTTCCCTTTCCTATTATTATGTCCCTTCCCCTGTTCCCATTTGTCTAAAGTGGATAACATGGTTTGTTCTTTGGGTGCATTCTCGCCAACCACTTTCCTTATTATATTTTTTAAAACTGCAAGAAATAGAATTCCCTCCACTTATGAGCAGAACAACTATGAGCAGAGCATGGAGAATAGAAGTTCTACTTCAAATGAGAGCTGGTCCACAATTTCTTTAAGGGCAGGTAGGCAGATTACCTTTGTTGCTGAATAATTAGTAGCTCAGGGTCTTCCTTTCTCTAAACACAGAGCCCTGGCATTCCTCTGGGAATGTGGGTTAGTGAACTCTTCACCAGAACTCTCTGGAATCATTTCATATAAGTAAACAATAGACATATATACTCCTTGACTTTGACTCAGCTTGTGGATTGAGATGCTTGTGGCAGAGGTGGTCATTCTCCATCTTTTGTGCAGTGTGAGATTAGTATTTAAATCTATGTTGTTGGAAAAAGTAGACCACATATGAGAGGAAAAAGTTAAACAATGGTTTGCAAAGTAACATGTTTACAAGTTCAAATCCTTTTGATCCAGTACTCATTTAGTACAGAACTGCCCCTTACAGGCACTATTTATATGAAATGAATATTTTCAAATCAGAAGTAAATATTGTAACAGTTGCATTGCTTAGAGTTATTGTCTACTCAAAGAGAAGTAACTAAACAAGGTATTGAAAGGTCAGTGTGCAAATCCTGAGAACTTCAGTAAGTTATTTAAGTTTCAGTTTTATAATTTATGAAATGAAAATAATAGCAGGTGGTCCAGGTGTATAAAGTGATATGTTTTGTGAAATTTGTTAATGAATTTTATGTAATGCAGTATATAATTTTTAAATATTGGCTTGAAGAATGAGAAGAGAATGCATATCAACTAAGGGCAATACCAAACTCTCACTCTTTTTCACATATTTGGCATGCAGATAAATTTATTTTAATGGCCTTTAAAAGAAATATAACTTGGTGTATTTTGTTATACATCATGTTTGTCTAACTATGATATATAGGAAGGCATATCTAAAATGTGAATAAATATTTCCTTGATTTTGTAAAGCAAATAACTTTACAACCATGAAGAATTAACTTTTTAAAATAAAGAATCCTATGGTGAAGCTTTATAAAATAAAGAAGCCTATAGTTTATTTCTTCCTTATATTTTTCTTTTTTTTTTTACTTTTATAGGTCAACTTTTCTACAAGTCATTGCAGAGCTAATATAGTAACACCTATAAAAAGCGTTTACACCAATAAAAAGTAACTACCAATTTGCCACAGCATAGGCTCTTGTTTTAAAGGAAATGGGTTAAGTAATTTTGAAAAGCATAAAAAATAGGGATGTATCATAATTCTTTCCAACATCTCAATTCATTGACTTCAAATCTTTTCAGAGAGTGGTCATACAGGGAGATGATGAGTAAAACTGATATCCTATGAGAAAAAAAGTCTGGTTGAAATCCCTATTGGATATTGGAAGAGGGGACTGAATGGCAGAACTTCAGAGAAGTGTCTTTAAATGTCCTTGAAATGATCACTGAGCATTCAGTGTGAAGGTGGCTCCCATTAAATCCCTAACAGTGGCAATACTATACTGTAGTGCTAAATGACAACTTGATCTAGTGTCTTTCTTAAGTGTCTCAACTTAAAGTAGTACCATATGTTGCAGGCCCAATTCATATACCCAGTGTTGTGCTTGGAAAGTCCAGAATGTGTTCTCATTTTAAGAAGATAGAACACACAAAGCTGTGGTTACAAGGGAAGGAGATGTACTGAGGCTTTTATAGTCATATATACTGAGTTTGTATCCTGCACTGCATGGAAAACATTCTGTAACTTTTTTTTTTTTTTTTTTTTTTTTTGCCAATATATAGTATGACTTCCTTAGAGATCTGATTTGAGAGCCATTAAAAGTGCTTTTCATAGAGGAATATATGGAGATGTCATTTATAACTAAGACACTCATATTTATAATAGCATGTGTACATTGAAATGTTGCCAGGTGTTGAAGCTAGTATGCACTGTAGACTATGATTTTTAATATGTGGATTTTAGAAAAATTGGTGATATAAACCTTTTTTAAAAAAATTAGTACAGTGAAGAGTAATGGTCAGAGAAAAGGCAACTTGCTCAGAGACTTTTGGTTCTAATCCTGAAAAGGGGGTTATGTTTTCCATGGGATTAATGATCACATTGTTAGTATACATCAAATACAGGACTGAATGATAGCATTAATGTTCTGATGCTTTAAGTTGGCAAGCACATGTAGTCCCTGGTGCAGTGCAACCCTCTGGAATGGTTGTAACGCCTGATAAACAGAGGGCATTTTAACCTAGAAGTTTCCATATTACCCCTCCACTTTTATTGTAACCCTCTAAGCTCTCCATGTGATGAATATTCTGGTCTTTAAATTGCTGGAGAATTCTGTGACCAAAATAAACTTCAGTCACACATTGCTGTAGCTGCTTTATCACAACACGTTAACGGAACAGGGTCATGTGCTGTCTGCCTTTCAGGTCCTTAGTCCAGCTGGATCTTTTGCACTCTCACTGAGATTCGTTCTAAAGGGTCAAACACTGAGCACTCAGACGGGCAGCATGAACCAGGTGTTAAAATGGAGGCTGCGTGTCTAGTTGAGCTCCCAAAGGTGATGGCTATTTCTGTCAGCCACTGTGATTGACTGTGCTGCTTGTTTAAGCTGTTCTTTCCCAGCAGGCTCCTTAAGTATTATTTTGTGGTCCTTATTGACACCTTTAAACCTTCAATAGCCATTATATTTACACTTTTTTTTATCCTGTCATAACATTTTCCATCAGAATTACATTGATTTCCTTTTGTTAAAAAATACAATAATTCTCATAGTGACTGAATTTTTTCTATTTCTGGCAAGAATTTTAAAAAGCTATTAAAAATGCTTGCACATCTCCCTCAAACTATGCATCTAAAATACTTTTGTAACAATAAATACCACACAGACATATGTATCCAGCAAAGAGTTTCCATTTTTATGACACTTGCTTCTCAAGAACAGACATAGTCTTTAAAGGGAAAAAAAAGTTGCCAGCTCTGAATTGATTGACATTTGTTTACTTAACTCTCTCCTTTTGAAAGCCTGCACACCTATTTCAACCTTGAACAGTTTCCAACTGTGGTATACTGGAACATTTTTTCATTTATTAAGTTCAGTGTTGCCAACCCAAACAAAGTATAATCAGCGATGATCCGAGCAGACCAAGCTGTCTAGCACCATACAATGTATCTGCATACTAATTTCCAAATTCCCTCACATTTCCAGAGAACTAATGGGATCATTTTCATTCTGTTACAGCAACTCAACAGTTACTGAATCACCATCTGTGTTTTCGTTAACCTGAATCAGATATGAATTCTGTTATTGCAAGGTAGAGCAGCTTGTTTAATGATTCTTAATCTTTTCTTTAATTAAATCATGCAGCCAACCTGAAAAATCTATCTTAATGCAAATTAGGAGCTTTTTTGGCATTCGCTTACAGTAATGCACTAATAAGGTTAATTTATGAAGGTTCTCTTCCAGTCTGTACAGATGATATTTGTTCACTGCATATTTTTAGCATATTGTCCCTTTTTGTAATATTTTAAGTAATAAAAACATGGTTATTTTTCAGTTACACAAATGAAAGATTACTGTAAGCAGCACTTTCTGTTAACCAAAACTAAGTACAAAAAATATAAAGTATTCTAGGTAAGAGGAGAAATCATTTTTTTGAATTTCAAATGTCAGTTCCTTGGAAATAGTGTCTCTCTCTAACAATTTTTCCATTTCTTACATGTAGGAGAGGAGGAGAGCTGAATAATTAGATAAAGAGTTTCCTTGAACTTTTTTTTCCTTTTGGACATGAGTTAATAAACAAATTATCATAAATTAATCCTATCAGAATTCATCAGTTACATAATTATTATGAATTGGATTCTGATAATCTTGGAATACCTTGTTTTCTAAATAAACTTCCTTTTCGATTAGGTGTCACAATTAATATTTTCTTAAGTTGCTACATTCAATCTAAACTTAATACACAATGTGGAGCTGTAGTAGATGACAAGGAATAGAAAAGGTTATAAAGAATTAGCACATTATAAGAATGAAATAAATAAGAATAAAAGCTACCGAATGAACTTTCTATTCCAATATTTACCTATATGGCTTTTCTTCATGCCCCTGACTCTAATCATCTGTTGCAGCAAAACGTTTCATTTCACAATCAAGACACAGAGTTAGCTCCTTTATTTACTAAGACCCTTCTCAATTGAGCTTTAGTAATTGATTAAATGACACCAAGGATGGTTAAAGTAGAATAAAAATCATATGCATAAATTTATTATGGTAAGAATAAGAGTTTACTGAGCACTATATGTATTCAAAGCATGTTGCACATAAATACATGTAAAGACATGAACAAAAGATAAGACATGGTTCCTGCCCTTAAAAAGTTAACAATTTATTGGAAGGATTATTATCTTTGCATCCATAAGGGCTTCTCCTGTGTTTCCAGTGAAGTATCAGTATTTCCTCAAGTATCTGTATCTCCCTTGCATGGGCTGGGTATGGGTTGCATAATTGGTCTATAGCTAGAAGGTCATTTGCTGAGAATGGAATAAATTTCTGATCAGATTATTCATAGTCTCTGTCCCACATTACACTTTGCAATGTCCTAAGCAGGATGCTTTTAACTGATGATTTTTTTAAATGGCTTAATACATATTTTGTTTTGAGTTTATCATCTACTCCCATGACGTTCATACTCAATCTCTAAACAATGGTCTGATAAAATACATTTTAATATTGCAATCTATTTCTTTAGAACATAACTGGGTATTGGTTGTTACTGAAATACAGTTTCCTTATTTGTTACTTACATGGAAAAATTAGAGCTAAATTAAAAAAACAACAACACATTTTGGAAGATTTTATTATAGAGTTCTAAGATATGAGTAGGTCAGCCATCCCCCAAAGCACTGGGAAGCAGTATAAGTAAAAGATGAGTGCTGTGGCCTTAAAAAAGTAATAAATTGTAGAGTACATTGCTTTGATTGTGACCAGACCCATAAGCTTACCGCCTTATCCATAGAATAAATATATGCAAATCTTGACCTGTAGTTTGACATCTCTTAGACTTTGAAAAGAAAAAATTAAAAGAAAGAAAAAAAAAAAAAAGCCAAGCTTAAAAATGAGGTGAAAATGTATTATTGCTTATAACTTCCAAAGTCCAATACGGCATGGCTGTTGACTATATTTTTTATACCTCCAAGTAAAGTACAGTCCAGGGGGAACTGAGCTCAACAGAAAGTACCAGTCATTTGAAGCATAATTACATGGTTTAATTATAATTAGAATTAAAACAAGACACTGGTGTCCAATTGCCACCAGCAAGTGAAATGAAGTATTTCAAATACTTAGGGTCAGAAATTAAAAGATATATAGGAGTCAAAGTAGACATGTTCTTTGACTTAAGTGGGCTCTTTGGCTTTGAAACCAAATGACACAGAAAGTTTTATATAGCGAATTGATGTTACATTGCCTTTTTATTTCTCTGAGGCAGAAACTATAAAATACTGAATTATTATCTTATAGCAAAGCTGCTATTTTAAGATTTTTAAACTAATATTGACTGCTGTCAGATCAGTGTCTAGATTTATCAACTTAAGATGTAGATATAAACTGAGATGAAGGCAAGGTCAGGTCAATATCTTGTGAATCAATAGATTTTGATACAAACAAAAAATTAAACTCAATAAATGGACATGGTTGATAGGAAGAGGAGAAATCTGCTCAAAATATTTGTAATTTTGAAATTTCCTTAACAAATTTAACTTGGCAGTTTCAAATGTTACTGAAAATTATTTACCCAAAGGGCATACAGGAAAAAATAATTCTAAATAGTAGTACTGAGAACTATGTAATATACATGATACAATGTTCCTGTCTCCATAAGACAAATGTTTTTCAATCCTATTACATTATTAGTTATTAAATTTCTTTCCTCATATTAGCTTTTATCTATTTACCCTAGAAAATGAAAAAACAAATGAAAGAATATTTGGTGCTGAAGTTGAATTTTCCTCAATTTTCAGCCCAGTGTCACTTGAGATGTGGCTCCTGAGAATGAACTATAACTTCTTGATTACTTGTATCTTGTTCACCTTTGTACGTCCTGTGTGCACCAAAGTACCTGCCATTCTGTAGATGTAAAAGTCTTTTATTAAGGAACTAATTATTTTTCCATATTTTCTGACTTCAATTCTTAATCCATAATGTCCTGAAATAATTTCCCAAAAATGGAAAGTTGGTCAGCAGCTATTGAGGTCCGTCTGTGGGTAAAGCAACATATAAGAAAAATCCACAAAACATCTGGTCTCTTCCCTTCAGGGTTTTGCCTCACCTATTTTGGAACAACAGATCATACCAGAAGCTGGAGAGTACTTAGAAAGTATTGTGTGGTGAAACAGAACTTGACATCTTGCAAAATGAATACATATATGTGCATGAGGCCCAGAGAAAAGATATGTGGTCAACTTGGGGACACTTTTTGGTTTCTCAATAAAATGTATCACTGAATAGAGTGTCGGCCAGTCTGTGTCAAATGAACAAATAAAACCAGCAGAGAACAGAGAAGAGACATACAAGTCACGGTTCTCTTGGCCAGAGCACTTCTAGAAATAAATACTTTGGTTACAACCTTGATTCTGGCAGAAAAATCTTTGCAGATATATCTTCAAGACCTGATATTTTAAAAGTCTAAAGCAGAATATGACTTTCTAGATGAGTGAATGTCACAATTATTTTTCCCCAGCGAAAAGGACATTCATCTCTGTCTCAAACCTCATATCATGTTAACTGTGCTGATATTTTTACACACGCCACCTTCTACCTTGTATATTATATGCCCCCACTCCCTAAGCTTTTTGAGGACAAGGGGCATAACTTATGTGATCTAAGAAAAGTGGTTTGCACATGGTAGGTCCTTTTTTTAACAGATGTTGTGAGTCAAATGAATGGTCTGTAATGTCACAGGAAGTTGAGGTTGTTAATGGATTCCCTGACAAAATATTTTATTAGCAAGATGGAAATGAAAAAAATACTACTGCACTTCTTAAAGCAAAAATTAAGTGAACTAATATTTTTAGCATTTCTCATATGACTGCATTACAATGGGCATCACAATTAAAAATGCTTGTCTGTCTACTTGCTATGCTAGATTATAGTAAGGACATGGACTCTATACATTCTTTGCTTTGTTTCTCTACAGCTTAACATAATACTTTCCATGTAGTGGGGACTCAATATTTGTTGAAATAGAATCCTCAAATAAAAACTTGTAATAAATGATTAAATGTAATGAAACATATTCTTTTAATTGAGGAGGGAAAATTTTTAGGACAGCTTCTCTTTGCTGTGAAGACACCTACTTAATTTGTGAAAAGTGGGAGGAAAAGATAAAGGACTGTAAATACCTCCGTTTTGAATATGTCCTCTTTTATTTTGCTCCTATTGACAGATTTATAAGGGTCTTTTGCACATAGCCATTTCACTTTGAAGTAAGTAAACAAATTTTTATAGGTTAATAGACTCCATGAAAAAGTTTAGTGTGAATGCTTGTCACTTTGAAGTTTACCATTATTTAAATGATCCAAAAACAAGCTACTGGGTTTGAACTAATGGGGTTTGAATGAAAGCAGCGAACTTGACACTGGTTTGTGTTGTGAATGAAGGTTGGAAGGGAGGAGAAGGTGAGGAGGAGGAGGAGGAAGAAGAAGAATGGTCATTTTAAGGCACAGAAGTTTATTGTTAACCTGAAAACTGGTGCTCCACTCCAAAGCAAAATTCTCCTTGCATTCTCAGGCATCATGCTTCTTTGAGAGGCACCGATTGTGTATTCCTCAAAGTGTGGTCTGTGGGTAGAATGCCCCTGTATTTATCATCCAAACCTATATATTTTCAAGAGCTAAAGGGGGCATTGTTAATCATGTGCTCACACTGTATCTTAATAGTAATGCTGGTACTGTCGAGTCAAGTCATCTTACCCTGTGTATACCACTTGCATTGAAATTATCTAGGGTATTTATTTTAAAATATGAATTCTGAGCTCTACTCTAACCTCACTGAATCAGAATCTCTAAAACTTGGTCTGAGAATCTGCATTTTTAAAAGCACCTCAAATATTCTGCTGTACATTTATTTGGGTAGGTTGGAGTTGAAATAACATATCAAATGAGGGAAACCAAGAGTAAAAAGGCAGGTTGTAAAACTTCATACTTGGCCCAGGAAACCCAATTTTACTCCAAACATACCTGAATGTGTTGAAATCATGACTCAGTAAGGTTTGCAAGACTTAGGACATAGAATTTTGTGGTGGGACCTTGAACATCCTCTGAAAAGATACCCGTTTTACAAATGTGGTCCAGAAAACCAGGCTGTGTGAGGCCTAGAACTTGGACCTACACACAAGGTAAGATACTTTCGCTTCACACCCCGCAGGCCTCTTGGTGACTCACCCAACAAAAAATATGGAAATGAAACAGGTGGGATTTAAGTAAACTTCTTTATTGCTCCCACTCCCTAATCTAGGAGCCCCAAAGCAGTAGCTATAAACCAAGGAAAGAGACAAAGCTGTCTTTAAAAATTAAAGATTTAATTAAAGACTCTGGAAAGCAGAGGAAATGCTTTAAGACCACATTTTTAAACTGAAAATTGTTTAACTGAAAATACTTGACTTTAAGATCACATTACTTTAATTGAAAAGACATGCAAAGAGATTCATGGAAATTATATTATTACTCTTGAAGAAAATTTGAAAAGTGTCTGGCTATTGAAGGCATCATTGCTATTTTGTATGTCTAGTGACTTCTAGCCTGTAATAGACACAGAGGACAACATTGGCCAGAACCAAAGAAGTCATTTCATTTATATTCAACTTTTCCAAAACATGACTCTTTTATTATGGTTTTTCTGAAGAAGCGAGTAAGGGTAAGAACAACCGAGTGTAACAAGAGGAAGGTTGTTTCCTTTGAATCCTTTGTGGTATATTCAGATTTCGATATTTAAAATGAAAATATTAAAAATATAGCTTAAGTGGTTAAATATTATTTGACCCAAAATAAAAAAAAAATAAAAAAATCAACTGTAGTTTCTCAAAGCTGAAAGGATTATTTATCATCCAGAACAAAAAAGGCACCATGTTTGATATCATTTTGATGAATTATTAATTTTATCACAGCTAAGATGACAGTTAATATTAGAACATTGAATTATTAATTTTCAAATATGCAATAAAAAAGCAGAATAAACATAAACTGAGATATGTTTTACGTATGGGTTGCCTTGCTTACATATTCTATTTAAGAAAAATATCAAAGGAAACAGAAGGAATTAAAAATCTTGTCAACACTTCTGATGAATTCTTCTACTCAGTACTTCATATGCTACTTTAACATAAAATGCACAAATAGCATTGCGAATTATCTAAAAAATGTGATTATTGAAGACTAAAGATGTATATTATCCATATCACAAATCAACATTTTATAGTTCTAATCATGATAGTTAAATGACAAAGCCATAATAAGAGCGAGAAACATCTGCGAGTTTAGAAAGGGATTCACCTGTACTCCTTCTAGGATTATTTTATTGGGAGATGCAAACTATTTCTTCAGAATAGCTTCAAGTTATCATTTTTGGGGGTGGGACATTCTCTTCTTTGTCATGACAGTTATTCTGGTTACCTCATGGAATAAAACTCAAGGAGGTCCCAGTCTTCCTCAAATACGATGCATTGTTCAAGTTTCAGTACTAAAGCAAGGGCAGAAGTCTATACAGCTCAGTTGCTACAGAACAATGCAGATTGTCCTGTCAAATATCTCCTCACATAATCGCCTGGACTCTTGAGCCTTCAAAGCCTTAACACTTGATTCCTGAATAAGAAAGTGTGTCCATAATGTTGGCATTATATGCAAACTATGCAAAGCAAAGTCGTTGCTCAGAGGAAAGGGGAAATTAGAGAAGGCAGAGAGGCAGCTTTAAGACAATTGGACTGGTGGACATTTTTAGGACATAACTCCTGGCAGAAGAAAGAAACCAGCTGTTCATCCCAGAGTTCACTTGGATTTAATCCAGATAAAAGATGAATTACCACCTATTAAAAAAAACAAAATGTTTTTGTTTCTTTAATTTGACACTTACTGTTTAGGCACAGAGCTCAGGAGTCTGACAAAGAACAGGAAGTTTCGTGGTAGGCAGACATTTTTTTTTTTCAAGTGATATTTCAAACAGAAAAAAAGGTACAACTTATAGCTCGTTAGATTTAGACAGGAATAGTGTTAGCCATTAATGCCTTTGTGATAATCACGTTGAAAATGACTACATTTAATCACCTTTTCTACTCTCCATCCTTACTTACCATGTATGCCCTGACTGAGGATTCTGTGTAGGTTTTTAAAAGATTAGGCTATATGTAAGTTGTGTCATGGTATCTAATAATTAAGCACGTTTTATATGTTATAATATACATAAGAAGTTTATTAATAATCTGATTCCCATATGAACCAAGAAGATTTAGCTTCTGTATTCTAGGCCTTTTCACTCTCTTCAACTCTGTACGAAAGATACATCTATTTTTTAAAAGGTTAAATAACTTGCCCCAAATTATATAACTAGCAAGAGGTTGAGGTGGAAAATTCTCCCTTTTGAAAATTCTCAGTGTTTAGACTCTTAAAATGTCTGGAATGCTTAAGTAAATAATATTTTATGAATTTGGCTAATTTAGTATTCGTTTCTGTAGCTTGATGTAATTAACTAATTTAGTCCTCACAATAAACCCTATGAGCTATGCACTATTATTATTCCACTTTTACTTGCAAGGGGACAGAGGCATGAGTGGTCAGGTGAATTGTTGGATATTGATTGGTAGGTGTAGGACTTTGCCTTGGAGTGTCTGACTCTCTCCACTATGATGTTACATTATGCCCATGTAGTCGAAGAGGTCACACTGATATAGGCATATAGAACACAACCTAGTAATTAAAAATATTGAGAATTAGAGGCAAAACAAGGTTCAGTGTCTCCTGGATTCATGCGGAAAGAGAAGAGAGTTGAGTTACTTTCCTTAAACAGAAAAGAGAATTGAATCAACTCCCTTCTAGAATGGTGAATTCTCTCTACTTTTCTTCTCCTTCATTTTCATTAATTCCTCCACCTCCATCTCCTACTTAGAAGCAGTTCACCAGGATCTGAGTGCTCATGGAAAGTTCCCCAGTCGCCCTTCCTACATCTCACCACTGCTAGTCTCAAGGCAGAAAGTAGTGATGTGTCTATCAGGACTAATCTACTTGTGCTCTTTATTTGTGTTTATGTCATTTACCCTGATAAGCCCAGGTCCTGATTCCCTGTCCTCGATTTCACATATGCCTCTGCCTTCCAGACTTCTGAAACCATTCTTCTGGGCCATTGTTGACTCAAGGTCAGTTTTCCATAAACTACTCTATAGCTCTATCTTCATCCTCTGCTCTGAAAGTTCCCTATCTATTGTTCTAAAGGAATTCCAACTATCCCCTGAGGACACTTTCTCCACTTCAGCCTTTAAAGTGGTGCTTGATCTCTATATCATACTCATTCTACCATTGGGAATGGAGGAAGGGTGCATGTCCCTTACTCATTGCTACTACAAGCCCATATTCCTTCCCTTCTCCCAGAAAATACCCAGCATTGAATCTCAGATCATCAAGCTACCCTACCCACTCTCCCTCCATGTTGTAGGCATTTTCAAATGTCCTGGTCATTCTCTGTCATTGCTAGAAGTAATTTCATTACTGTCATATTTCCTGAAGATATCTACAAAGTCTTCTATGATTCTTCTAATACCCTGGCCTCTCCATTCCTTGACCTCCTCCTTTCCAATTTTCTTGTCCTGCACTCTGTCAATCACCCAATTTCAAGGTCATAACTAAGACCTGTCAATACCGACAACTCAACTCCTTCCAATATTTCATTTTAAAGCTTCCTTTCTTGCAGCATCTTAACATAGTTTCTCAACTCCAACAATCTATCAAACACACTGGAAGCTACATTGTATTGATCTCACCATGTTTGCGTTTTCCATCATAACCTTAAGTCTTTACTTTTTACTTCATCTAACTTAATTCCTTGGCCAATCATCAGAATCACCCCCTTGCATATACCCTCATACTCCTCACCCTTTTTTTTTCATGGCACTCAATTGGCAAAGCCCCAACTCTAGTTGAACTTAAGAGGGCCCTCATTACAGTCAGGCAATCACACTATTTCCCCCTAATGTTCTCCTCTCACTTTCATAAATTACTATTTCTGACTTTATCCTCTTTGCTCAACTTCTAACAACTCTTTTTCCTTCATCATTACTCACATCTAATCCCCTTGATTCCTATTTCAATGTGAAAATTGAATAATCAGAAGGAAACTTCCAGTTGCTTTCACTGCCATATTTATTCACCCACCCACTAGCATCTACTCAATCTTTCCTCCTCGTTCTATGAATGAAATTTCTGTGCTTTTAGCTAACTCCAAACCCTTTACTTGTGCATTAGATCTTATGCTCACTTGAGTGATCAAGGTTCTCACTCAAGCAATTCTCCCCTCTCTCTCATTTTCGTCATAAACTTTTACTCTCTATTCTGGATCATTTTCCCAAAACATGCAAATGTTCACTTATTTTCCCCATCCTAATTTAAAAACAAGTGGGCATTTCTCTTTACTTTGCATTCTAACTACCACTCCCTTACCCTGTTCCCCTTACTGAAAAATTTGTCAAAAAAGTTATCCATATTCACTGTCTCCAATTTTTCTTCTTTTCCTTTTGAACCCAGTCCAATTAGGCTTTTACCCCACCTCTCTACCAGAACTGTACCTCAATGACATCCACATAGCTCATCCTGCTAGTCAATTCATATCTGTGACAATAGACATAGCTGGTTACTACATTATCCTTGAAACATTTTTCCTCACTTGGCTTCTCCACAAATTTCCCTCCTAACTTAGTGATTGTTTTTTTTTTTGTTTGTTTGTTTATTTGTTTAATTTTCTATTACTATACTGATTTCTCATTTTCTTCCCACTTCATTTGAACCCCTTTTTGTCTTGATCTATACTTTAATATTTCTCCAGTGACTTTCTCAATTCTCATGACTTAAAATACCATATATAGGCTACATATCACTAAATGTGTGTCTCCATCTAAGACCTGTTCCATATATTCTAGGTTCATGTGTCCAAGTACCTAATGATTATCTCTCCTTAAATATATAATAGGCCAAGCAAATGTAATATGTCCCAAATAGATTCCAGGCCTTCTCCTAGAAGTCTTCTATAGTTTCCCCTATTTCCATATGGACACTTGATTTGTCTAATAGACTAGGCCCAAAATTTTGAAGTAATTATTTGGCTCTTCTTGTTTTCTCTCACCTCACATCTAATCCATCAACATAATCTATCAGCACTATATTCACAGTATTTCCAGATTGTGAACACTTCTATTCTTATGCTTCTAATCCAAGTCCTATCTTTTCTCACCTATGCTATTACAGTTGCCTTCAAACTGGTTTTTCTGCCTTTGTTCATTTCCTATGGCAAAATTTATTTATGTGTTTTCCTAGGAGGTAGGTGCCCAGTCAGGGACTAAATTTTTCAATCACTTACCATCTAAGTGGAGTCACGTGGATAGTTCTAGCCAATGGAAAGTGACTGGTTGGTCCCATTTCTGGTGGATGTGGTTAATTAGGCAGAGTCATTTCTCATGTTCTCTTTTCTTTCCCCTTTAACCATGGTGACACCTTCTTGAAAATGGTTGCATCACAATATGAAAGGAGTGTGGATCCATGTATCAGTCTGTAGACAAGAGCCAGCTAAAAGAGCTACCCATTAGGGAACATTTTCATTCCTCCAGCAATGCATAAAGTTACAATTTCTCCATATTCTCACCAACACTTATTTTCTATTTTTAAAATAATAACCATCTTAGTGGGTGTGAAGTGGGATCTTATTTGGTTTTGATTTGCATTTCCTTAATAGTTAATCATGTTGATCATCTTTTCAGGTGTATATCTTCTTTAAGAAATGTCTATTCAAGTCCATTGCTCATTTTTAAATTGGATAGTTTGTCTTTTTGTGATTGAGTTGTACATATCACTCTTTTCTCACTTAATCTACTACAGTCACACCAGTCTCCTTGCTATTCCTGGGAAACACATAACCACTCTTCTACTTCAAGTCTTTGTATTTATTTTTTGGATGGCTTTGCCAGAGAGGCAATGATATAATTTATTTTTATTTTTATTTTATTTTTAAAGAAGCTTTAGAGTACATAAATGTTACATAAAAAATATAGGGGATTCCTATATGCCCCATCTCCTCTCCCACCCACATTTTCCAAAAATTAACATCTTCCATTAGTGTGGTACATTTGTTACAATTAATGAACACCTATTGAAGCATTTCTACTAGCCATGGACTATAGTTTACATTACAGTTTGTACTCTGCCCTCTGTAATTTTATAGGTTATGACAAAATGTATAATGGCCTGTATCCATGATTGCCCTGTCATGCAGGACAATTCAAATGTCCTGAAAATGCTCCCATGTTACACCTATTCCTCCTTCTCCCTCCCCTCAAAACCTCTGGTGGTCACTGCCTTTATATCAATGATAAAAGTTCTTCCATTGCTAGAATAATAATAAGTCAATAATAAGACTTTATACTTGATCTTTTCTATGCAAGATTATTCTGCCCCCTAATTATCTATATGAATGCTTCCTCATTTCTTTTGCACCAGAGAGGCTTTCTTTAACCAAATAATATAAATGGAATCCCTTTTTCATTCTGACACTTTCTATTGTTCTTGTTTGAATTTTTTCTGGAAGACTTATCACTATTCCACATACTTTATATTTATTCATTTTGTTTTATCTGTTTGTTTAAATCCCAGCACCTAAAAGAGTAACTGGAATATCATGGGAACCCAGCAAATATTTATTAAATGAAAGACTGGGTGAATTAAACAAAATCATTAAATGTGTTCATTTAGTCAAGCATTCAACATTTATTGAATTTAATACATGTAGTGTTCTCTTGGCCTAAAATCTCCTGACCCCTTCACATATAAATGCCCTATAATTTATCTAGCTAATCTAATTCTCACTCACCTTTTAGGTACCAGTTTGGACATTACTTCCTAAAAGCAGAACCTAGATCCTCCTACTTTGATGAGGTCCTTCTCATATTTGTACCCATCATACTCTGCTCATCTATTTCATAGGAGTCTTCCCATATCATATTACATAATATCCTAGCTATCTGTTAGTATCCCTAACTGTACTTTCTATAAGAGCAGGAAATATGTCAATGTTATTCTCACTATCACAGTTTATATTTCATTAAGTAATAACTCAATAACTCAATAAACTTTTTCTTGAGTTGCCAGACTTAAAACAACTCTCTTGTTTTGGATTTGGCAATTTGGAGGTTTCATGGAAGGAAGAGTGTTGGAAAGAATCCAGGATATTGAAGAATACATTTTTAGAGAAGGATAGAAACAATTCTCCTTTAAGTTTATAGAGCCTGAGGCATGAATCAGCAATACTTTCTTGGGAGCTAGTGTTCATAGTAAGGAGAAGAGGGTGTGAGCCAAGGGCCTTGTGGAGAGAAGGTGTTCTCACCCTCTCTCTGAAGGTACAAAAGGATCCTAAGTACATATCTCCATAGTCTTAAAGGAAAGTTGAACCAATATCAAGTCCATGGAAACAATGATCATGGTACTCTTTGCTCGGGGAATCAAGTTGGTTATCCATAGGGTTGATTATTTTTCAGCAAACACTTAATCCCTCCCCATCCCCACCATCCACACTTAGTTTTATGGTCTAATGGTGGGCAGAGTGTACTTTCCCACTCCTTGACTTTCATTGGCAAATTAGATATCACAGGAGAGTATGACTTGAGAGAAATGGCTTGAAGTGTCCTTAGGTTGTTGGACTTGTGTTCTTGCTCTCCTGCATTTTGCAGTGAGAACAGCATGCATCAGGTAGGTACTACTGTTGTCCCAAAGAGGAAGAGAGATATGTGTATTACATCTGAACCCAACCTATAAATTGGAGCCCAGCCCAACTGAGCCTAACCCAAATCAGCCCAACCTTTGATGATCTGAATATCGAGAAGGATACATAAGTACTAGTCATAAGCCACTGCATTTGGGATGATTGCAATCCAACTTTATTGTGAAAAGAACTAATAGAGAGCTAGTTGTTAGTTTTCCTTCTTTCCTTCCACAAATTTTGAAAACAAACAAGAGAAGGAGTTCATTACTTCCACCTCCCTAATGAAAATACTAGAAGTGGTGCTGTCCTTGATGATAAATCACCTAGGAATGGAAGAAGGTTGGTAAAAGTCAACTGTTGCTTCTTTGAATTTTGTAAAATCCTCTTAGAGAAGCTATTCCTTCCGTGAAGTTGTTAGAATCGTCATATACGTTAAAATGGCTAACAAGGCTTCCATTTCAAATACAGAATCAAGTTATTCCTGTTGTCACAAAAGCCAACATGTATCTTTTGGAACTGGACACCAATTGAGTAAAAACTTTTAGCTGAGGCTTATGAGCATTGCCAAATCCTGAGGCTGCTGGCTGTTCCCTGGGAGTCCAGGAATGTTTCAGGAAAACAGCTAGTTGCATGGGAAATCAAAAGGTAAAGACTAAACTCCTCATGAACATGATAGTCTTTGTGAGAGCCCTCTATCATGTATCTCCTCAAACACATTTAGTACAATGTTCTTGCAGCTGAAATACCTTTGACCATGCAAAGCAGGATTTTACTCTCTTATATCTGCTGCCAAAGCGACTGGAGCAGCAACAGCCTTAAAGGAAGTGCAAACATCTTTCATTTAGCTAAATGGGGTATGAACTAGAATTGCTGTATTAAAGACAGAGCCAAGATATGCACACACACACACACACACAAACACACAAAACATCTTCTGTCTCTCTCTACTGAATCTCTGAGAACTCAGAAGACTTAAATTCACAATTATATCAACCTGTCTTATTGTACTCTAAAAGACATGCCTTACCAGAATTTGCTCTTTGTGACCATTGTATTTTAAAGCAGAAAACAAACATTTATATAGCTATAACTATTCGTGAAACACTATTCTAAGCACATCTGATCTCCCATCCCACACTAGATGAGTAGAGAACTATTGATATGGTATGATTTGAGGAATAGCAAAATCAATAATCATTAAGGTTTCTTGGAAGCTATTCTGTACAGAGCACTATTCCCAGCATTTTGTTTATAGTCACTCGTTTAGTCTTCACAACGACCCAGCAAGGTAAGTGCTCTTGTTACCTTTCCCACGAGGCTACACAGAGGTTAGGTAACTTACTCATGGTCCCACAATTAGGAAGGATGCACACTGAATAATCTTGTTCTAGATGTTGTGCTTTTAACACTGTGCAACTTCTTTCCCCAAGCTTTCCTCTTCTTGTTCCTTGCTATGGTGATGGCATTTTTTCATTTCATTGCTTTGAAAATATGAAGGAGGCCTCTGTTGAATGTAAATATTTCACTTGGGAGAAGGAACATATTAACCCAATGGTATTTCCTAACCCAGTATTGTTTACTAAGCATGGGCCCCAGAAAGGTCAGAAGCATGAAACGCTGTAAAGGAGGACTGACTTGGGAGAAGGCGGGCTGGACTGCCAGAATGAGGCATCAAAGTAGCTAAGGCATAGCAAAACAAGGATGCAGCTGAGGAAGTATGAGGAGAAAATGAGAAGAATGGAGAAAGGCAAAACTCCCCTTCCCAAAATGTCTTCCATATTTGGTCTTTACAGCTGGTGAACTCCCTTCTGCCAATAGATTTTGCCTCTCCCAGGTCCTGAGCCATAATTCTCAGTTAGCCTGACAGCGGATTGCAGCTTCTTTTCCATTACCAACTGGAGTGGACCTGAATTTCCAGCTCTAAAGATATTAGTTGTATCTGTGCAAAATCCCTGGGCATCTGTGAGCCATTGGAACTGGTTCTTAACATGAAACCACCCTTCTCTGCCACATTCACATATTCTTCATGATTGCACGTTGCCTGATTTCCAACTCTATTTCAGAAACCTCATCTCTGCTGGGAATGAAGGCTTATTTTGAATATGACATAACTTAATTGGGACCCAGACACTTTTTAAAGAGGGACATGGCCCCTTTCTGTTATTGGATCTCTTCCCAAAGTCCAGCAGCTACCAGGAGTGTGCTCTAACCTTCCTCCAAAATACCTCACTAGGGGGCTACCTCCTACCTAACATGTTGTGTGTTAGTATTGTTTAGCAAATATTATCTTTTCTCACCTACCAGATGATTCCTTTTGGAAACAAGACCACCTAGGATGGCATCTAGTGTAACTGAACATGCACCACAGAGGAAAACATTCAGTGCAGTCCCCATTTCTGGCTCCTGATGGTTTCTCTTTTATTCCCACTTTCCACACCTCCTCCTGTCTTCTCTTTGGGTCCCAAAGTATCTTAGTCACCAAGCCCACACAAGCTCTGGCAGGCTTTAGTTCTACCACTAACTGGAAACATAAAGAAAATCCACACTGAAGGAAACCTTTTCAAGTTAAACTTCTGTCAAGCAATTGAAGGAGCATGTGGTTTTGTGGTAAGATTTGTCAGAGTGAGTTGTGGAAGTGGCTACGTGTTGCGAGTGGTGAATGTCTACTTCAATGCTCACAGAGCTGTATGAAGGCTGCTCTACTCTTTATCCATCAGTTTATGATCCCTTATGAAGCTCAGAAGAAGACTCTCAGCTATTTGGCATAACATTATCATGAGCCAATCTTTATTCAAAAGATACCATGTGCTGCTATTGAAAATTATAGTTTCCAGGTGGAAATTCTTTGAAGAAAAACTCATTTGTATTATCAACACAGGACTTTTTAGAAGAAGATCTCTAGTTAAATTACTCATTATTTTATGTGTTATTTCAATGCATATGGACAAAGTTCTGTTCTAAGGGCTTTGGAAACATGTCAGTTTAGGATACAGGTCAGTTTATAGACTAGCTCAGGACAAAATATGAACAAGTAATTATTACATAAGTGAGTTCCCACAGGCCAGGTTAAATCACACACATGATAAGCAGGAAGAAGAAAAAACCTGTGTGAGAGAGTCTGGCAAGTTGGAGAAACTGAAAGAAATTCAGGATGGCTGGAACAAGTTGGGGGAGTAATAAGTGATGACATAATTTTAACTTTCAGAGAGAGAAAGGCCAGTGGATGAAAGTCCATGATATAGATGCGACATTTTCCTGAATAATGGGAAATTATTGTAAGGTTTTAAGCAACAGCATGACATGATCAGAACTGTATTTACTTTTTACAAACTTTTTATTGAAGTTTATCATTCATATATGAACATATATAAATAAAAATTGTATAGCAAAAGTTGTGAACTTACAAAACGAACATGCATATCATCATACAGGGCTCCCATATATTACCCCACCATCACCACCTTACATTGTTGTAAAACAATTGTTACAAACTATGAAAGAGCATCTTCAAAACAAATGTAACAATTGTATTTACTTTTAAATGATTATGCTGTCTTCAGTGAAGAGACAGTTAGGGGTAACTAGAAGATGGTTACGGTGGCTTTGGCTAGGCTGGTGACAGTGGGTATGGACAGAATTTGATGGAAAGGGTAGGAAAATAGGGCAGAATCTAAAATTGTGCAGAAGGTAAAATCCCTTAAATACTGAAGATCACCCTTCTTTGATCTGACCAAACCTAGCTCCCCAGTGTTAGCTAAAATCAGTCTGCCCCGGACTCATTGTGTTCCAACCACAATGACTTTCTTTCAGTTCCTCAAATTCAGAGGCTCTGCTACTCTTCGATCTTTTCACAGACCGTACTCTCTGCCTGGAATGCTTACTTCAGCCTGTCCTTCTGACTTCAGTTCTTAGATTATATATCATTTCTTCTAGGAAGTGTGTCCTGGGTCCTTAATCTAAGTTAGGTCTTCCTGTTATGTACTCCCATTGCACACCTTTTTTTTTTTTTTTTTTTTTTTTTGGTTGCAGTCATATCAATCATACCTAACTTTTTGGGTATGAGGAGGCACAGTCTCTCTTCCATTATAGTAGGGGCCTTGTCTACCTTGCTCATCACTGTATTCCCAATGCCCAAATCACTGCCTAGCCCATAGTAGGTGCTTAATACATATCTGTTAAACAAATAAGAAGATTCTGATGGTGTGCCTTAATAAATATGCCCACCATTGTAGAATCAGAATAACCAAAAGATTCAGTCTACTCTGTTTATTGCTGGAAATGGGATGCTTGATGATGACTATCTTCTGCTTTCAGGTGCTATTCATGAGCTTCAAACTGATAGCACAGGCAGCTTGGTCTAGCTCCAGTGGTTCTCAGCCCTGGCTGCACAATAGAATTACTTGGGAGGCTTTTTAGAGTACCATCCTAGAAAAATTGAATCAGAGTCTCAGGGGATGAGGGTGGGCACTGGCATTTTTTTAAGCTCCCAATGATTCCACCATGCACTAGATTGTTGGTTTGGCTGACAGAGCATAGATCAAAGATTCAGGAGATTTGCTTTCTCTGGCATTAACATTATCATTGCCATTTAATTTCCATTAATGAGTAGGACTTCTTGTGCAATGGTAACTTCACTGATATTGTTACCTGCTCTGCTTATTTCACAATACAGTTAATAGAGGCATTTGTTTGTTCATTTTTTCTTTCAGTAACCAACAGGTACTAATGCAGATACTGCGACAGGCATTTTGAGAACAGTAATCATTACTTTTTGTCAAGTGACTTTCTTACACTTGACACTATATAGCCATTGTCTTATGATATGCAACAGCTCTGTGAGCTAGGAGATATTATTTCCATGTAATGCAAAGACAAACTGAGACTCTGATAGGTAAAGAAAAATGCACCCAGCTACATGGTGAATAACTGAGCTATAACCTGAATTCAAGACTGTCACATTGTACATTCTAGCCCTTTCTATTTTACAAAACTGCTTCAATGTGAAAGTATATGAGAGATGCAAACTGTGCAATGTTTATTCAGATATATGTTATAATATCATAGATATTCAAATTCCAGTGTCCAAGTACATTTCTACAGTCCACTAATCTCAAAAAACTAGAGACTGCTTCATTATCAATTTTGCAATTAATATGTTCAACTTTCCACAAGCATTTATTGGGCACCTGTTAAGTGTCACTACTACATTAGGAAATAGAGATGTAGACATTTTCAGGGGTGAGGATGTCTAGAAATACTACTTTTTCCTATCTGAGATACTAAAAAACAGTGGTTCTTGGATCCATAAAATGACTGACTTGTGTGAGCAAAACCACTTCAGTTTTCAGTGTTTTAACTGATTTTGTTTTATCTTCTAATCCAATTATGCTCATGTGTTTTTTTTTCTGCTTGCATATTTTTTGATGCATTTCAACTGAGTATACTAGCTTTTAAGTGTAAACTTAATACAGTAAATATAATCTCATAAAATAAAAGAATGCCTGCTAAGATTCTTATGTCTGCTGTTGTGAATTTCCCTCATTCAAGCTGTAGTGGAAGATACAAATGAATTACTGAGCACAGTTGTTGCCTTATAGGAGAAAAAAGCACCTTATATTCCTGTCTGTACTGTGTTTATCATAAATGTGGAGAAATGTGGAGTTCAGGTTTGGTGTTTATTGACCAACCAGAACCTTCCTCATTGGAGCACTAATTTCTATTCAAATATGAGAAATCCAAGGCTGAACCTATACCATTTATTTATAACCCACTGTAACTTCATAAATGGATCTCCGGAGGCATATTAGAAGATAGTAGAGCCTTACAAGAAGATATTTCTTTGTGTTAGGTCAAATGAGCTATGTGTCTGTGAAAGACTTGTAACATAACTCTACTTCAACCTCTCAGGCTTACCTTCAGTGTCCTGAATGATTCCAAGTTGGAACCAATTTGCAAACATCCTTACTAGGAGAACAATTCACCATCATTTTTGGTACCCTTCCAGCATTTATATGCAAAATAAAAAGGCACTTCCTCACCCTTCCATGTCATTTGCGTTTGATTTCATCCAACTGGAAAAAGTCTCAGGCCTGTTTCCATGCAGAACCCACATCTCATTCCTTCATGCCATTTTTTTTTCTTTTGGACATGTGATTTCTTTGCATGGGATGGGATTTAAGGATGATTGTAATTACAAAAATTATAGGCACCATCTTTCCATCTTTTAGAGCTAAATTTATGCAAATTTCTGCCAAATCCTGGAGAATTGGCTTGATCAATGAGTGTTTTTTTCCCACCATTTTCATCTTTTTTGCAGTCATCCTCTTTCTTCTTTACATCCATATTAGTAAGAACCTAATATAAGAAGTGTTGAAGTGATGGCTATATGATGACAGCAATACAAGTGAATGAAACAATTCATTAGATCCAATTAACTTGCATTTTAAATACATTAAAAAGAAGGTAAAAATTCAAAATGAAATGAAAATGCAGGGTACTACAGAAAAAAGAACTAGGCTTAGAAGCTATATAGTCCAGGGATTGAATTCAGTCTCTTCCCATTACCATATCTGAGACTTTGTGAAAATTATCCCCTCTTTCTTCCTGTACCTCAGTTTCCTCTTCTATAGAAAAGAATTAATAATTCATGTTTTAGTAACAGCATTCATGTTTTAACTGATTTTGCATTCCTTTATTTTTGTTTTTACATTCTTTTAAAATGTAAAATATGTTCTTATAATTGTTTAGGTAGATCTATTTTCCTGTGGTTGTAGTAAAATGACCCAATTATGACAAAGACATGAAAGATTTCATAATTATTAGGCTCTCAGATATTGTTATTTATTTAAAAACGTTTAATAATCTCTTTCTATGTACAAGACACTCTTCTTAGTAGCTAAGGATATAGTGGTGCCAGATGTGGTCCCAAGCTCATAGATTTTATATTACTATTGGGAAGAAACCTATTGAACTCTCTAATCTATCAACTTCAATTTCAACTATTAGCTTTCTTTCTTGTCTTTTTCAAGTGAAGATCAAATGGAGACGCAAAGGCAGCTGGACTGCACCTTTACTTTTTGCAGTTTTATCAGTGTTCAACATAATAGCCTCTACCTACTTTTCAGTGGAATTTTGAATATTAATAAGACAATGTTTATGAGATAAAATTCTCAGAAGAAGCATAATATAAATGTGAGAAATTATAATTTATTGTTTCTCAAATGTTATGTGATATTAGATAGTCAACTGGATCTGTGCGATTAATGAAAAGTGAAGCATTACAATAAAGAAGAGAAATGCAGAATGTGGAAAGGTTTGGGATTCTTCAATACTTAATATAGATATTCTGTCTAATCTTTAGAGGTTAATCTTGCTTCATGAGGTACTTTGTCTGGCTTCATGAGTTTGATGGATCTCCTATAAAAAGAGAAAGGACTTTGAGATGACTTTAGAGGCTCTTATGAGGCAAAAGAAGAAGAGAGAAAAGCATTTTGAGGTTTGGGAATACATTAGGTTGAACCTTATTTCATTACTGAGACACACCCATTTTTGTCCAATGAAAATGTCAATTTCATATGATTTGCTGTAGCTTATATTTTAAAATGCCTTCTTGATATACCTATTTTTCACTGAGGTAAATATTGAGCCAAAGCATGAAGTATTTGTATGTCATAAAAAATAACTAACATATTCACTTTTATTAATTGGTGCAAATCTTCAAGAGGTATTGTGAAAATATACACTTCTGAAAATTATTAATTATTGGATAGATCCTCAATTGACAGGGCTTGTGGATTTTGTTCTAGGTGTCTGTTAAAGGTGACCATGAGGGAAGACCAAATCCAAGTGAGAAGGCCTGCCCAGGAAGAGAAGCTTGACCAGCCCTCCTGTGAAATCAGGGACAGAAAGTGAGAATCCATTTAAAATACTTCTGAAGCTAAATTGCAGGACTGGGAGAAGTCTAGCATTGAGATTTTTACCATATCTAAATTTAGTGACTAAAAAGAATAGGTAACCAAATTTCAGGAGGCTTCCCTGTCAGAGGCAAGGAGTAGAATTGGGTAAGCTAGAACATCAAACTGTACACTCCTATTCCACTCATATGTGTATTTTGAATTAATGATGTTCCAGGAACATGTCATAAGCAGTCAAGAAGATTTCTCAGACCATTAGCAAGAGGTTCTGGCAGTCTGATGAGACTAGTGCCAAGAATAGGGACGTAATCTTTGATTCTTCTGATGTGCTTCAGAGGGAAGCTAGATTAAGAGTTAAAATGGGTTTCCTGGAAAAGAAAAAAAGAGAGAGGGAGTGTGCGCAAGAGAGAATCATTTGTACTGCATTATGTAAACATTAACAGTATAAATGTGCCCTTTTAAAAGTGAATTATGCAGTGATTCCAAATACAGTACAAGCATAAGGTACATATTGCCTGCTGAATAAAAGAAAATGAAGAGAATTGAAGGAATGTGAACTGCCTGGCTTATATTTCATAACAGAAACAAAGTTGTGGATTGGACAAGTAACAGCCAGGAGTCTGCTATGTTAGGTTTGACAACAGAAGAGATGTGGAGGCCCTAGATATTTGAGTGCATGGGAGCTGAGTCTAACATTTCCAAGCAGGTTGACTGGAAAAATTACAGTGCCACTGGCAGAACTAGGAAGTAAAAATATGGAAGTTGCATTGTATGAGGGAGATGATTTTAATGTGAAGAAAATCCAGTCCTTTATCCTTAGGTCGTAAGGTTTTCTCCCCTTGATGTAATAAACTGCCCTGAATTAGACTTTGTCTAAATCAAAGGCCACTCACATGTGGAATCCTTGATCTAACCTACCAACTCCTTTGCTTTTCTCCAATATTTATAAAGACAAACCAGTTTTCCTTCTCTGGCTATACCCTTTGGTATAATTCCAAAAATCATTGACAGATATTTGAAATTGAATAGCATAAGTGCTTTTGCAAATTCAAGCACATTACAAATCCCAAATCCTGTTAAGGCAATTCTCTGAAAGGAAAATGGTAGCTTAGTAAACTCAGTACTTACATTAATAACTAGGTGATTACATGTATATAGCATACTGCTTGACTTAGTTAGGGCTAAATGATTTACTCTGAATCCAGAAAAATTGAACACAGCGAGAAACATTCTCATTTTCCTTGGAAACATTTTTATTACCAATCTATAGATAGGTGCCAAAAATGCTTGACTTGGCAGTAAACATGATTATACTATGGACAGCTGGACTGAACTGCTCACGCCTTACAATTATATAGGATTTAAAGGATATGATTCAGAAGTGCATTTGCAATTGACTTTGTGAGAAAGTCAGACAATATATGAGAGGGAAATACCAAATATTATTGTCACACTTTTCACTTTTTATGGAGCTTCTTAAAACATACTATATTTATATTCAAAATGAGAGAGCTTTAGTTGTGTTCATTTTTTAAAGCTACCAAGGCAAAAAAAAAATCAAGGAATTCATCACAGAATTAAATAACATGACAAAGTATATTAGAAATTGAGATATGAGAATTCACACACAATACTATGTATTTTGTGGTTAGTGATAGCCCAGTGAAATCTAATTTAATCAAATATTTAAAGAGGTAATAATTAATTTTTAAAGAATTGAAGTGAACCATAACTAGGAAGAAATGTTATTGTTTATTTTTAATGCTAGAACAGTATTCCTGATGCAATTTTAATATTTCATTAAGGCAGTAACTTTCATATTGTGGGTTTTATCCCAGGTTTTTATGTTTAATGATATATTTTTTCCTCTGGAAAGAAAAGTTGGAATTTTATTGCATAGTAGAAGTGTATGATGAGAAGTACACTCTTACTTTTTGAATATGGTCTATTAGTTTATGTTAGAAATATAAGTTATAATAATCATAGTGCTCCATCTTTTATGGGAATCATACAAAAACCTTTTACCAGATGCTTTTCTTTCAAAGTTTTCTTATGTTGAATAGCTTATAGTTGTTTATATTTTAGTAGGTAAAGCTCTTTAAAATTTGTCTTGCAATTTCATTAGTTTCAGGACACAGTATATTTCTCACATTTTGAACATTTGCTTCTGAATTTGGGAAAAGTCACTTAAATCTCTCTGGATTCAGCCAGAGTTAATTGTGTGAACTGCTACAGTTGACAGTGTACACACATATTAACATGGCTGTGGAAATAGCACAAAAAAGGGATATTTGACAAAAAAATACATTCAAGGATTTTTAAAAAAAGTAAAGAGAAAAAGAAACTACTAAATCTGACAGATGAAGACAACATATATTTGCAGTTTTCATTTGTGAGATGCAAAACGTCATGCACATACAATCATATGAGCACTTTAGCCCTTTTGTATCCTCTATCTTTTTTCCAATTTGTGAATCTTCTGTTTATTCCATGGTACATTTATATTCTGCCAGATTTTAATATTTAGTTTTCTGTGACTCCTTTTCCTGCTTCTAGCCCTGTAATCAACTTGTCATGAATCTCTTGATTTTATTCAAAGAGACAGTATTCTTTCATGGGGCATTGGGAAGAGTTTTGAAGATATTCTTGCCTCAGTAATAGAGAACAATTAGTCCTAGACTGAGCACTGCTTTGTTCTTGTCTAACAAATCTTAAAAGTAAGACCCCAATTAATCAAGCTTTCTCCATGAAACTTATCTATGTCTCTGAGCATAGTTTAAGTGTATTTATGGAAATACAAAAATGTCTAGCACCTAATAAGTTAAGATTCTCAATGATTGCCCTCCAATAAAAATTTTGCTAGTCATGTAAAGAAGCAACAACATGCAACTTTTATGGTAATAAACCATTCAACTGATAATGACCCAGAAGTAACACACATGGTAAATTATCAGACAAGGATTAAAACTAAAACTATTATTATAACTGTGTTCCCAATTTTCAAAAAGCTCAATAGAACCATGAAAAATATAAAACAGACCTAAACTAGACTTCTAAAGATGAAACTATGCTTAAGATTGAAAACACAATGGATAGGATTAATGGTATATTAGATGTTTCAAAAGAAAAGATTAGTGAACTTGAAGACATACAATAGAACTGCTCCAAAATGAAACACAGACAAAAAGAAATTTTTTAAAAAAAATGAACAGAAGATCAGATATGTGTGCAATGTCTAGCAGGCTAATACATGCTAAATTGTAGTCCTAGAAGAAGGATATGGGAGAAACTATACTGGTATAAAAAATTGCCAAGTGTTTTCCATTGTGATTAAAAATAGTAGCCTATAGATCTAAGAAGCTCAACAAACCCCAAGCAAAAATATATCATGAAGAAAACCACACTAAGGGACATCACAATCAACTCACTCAAAGATAAAGATAAATTTTAAAAACAACCAGAAAGATAATATATATTACATACAAAGGAGCAAAGTTAAACATAGCAGCAGATTTCTCTCAGAAAACAAGGCAAGTGAGAAGACAGTGGAGCAAGCTTAAAGAACTTCAAGGAAAAAAAACAACAAATCAGCCTGTCGAATTAAGTTTCTATACCGGAAAAAATATGTTTCAAAAACAAAGGCAAATAAAGATATATTCAGACATTTAAAAAACTGAAAAAAATTGATCACTAACTAACCTACACTATAAGAAAATTTGAAGGCAGTTCAACCTTTTAAAAATTTTTGAGCAACACTCTCAACCAACCTAACATAATTGACACTTAGAGAGAAACACTCTATCCAACAACAGCAAAACACACGTCTTTCAAATGCACACAAAACATTTACCAAGAGAGATTATCTGCTGCTCAATGTTTAAAGGATTCACCTTGTGCAAAGTATGTTCTCTCATTTTGATGAAATTAAATTAGAAACCAACTACATGGGAGCAGATGTAGCTCGAGTTGTTGAGCACCTGCCTCCCTTGTATGAGGTCCTGGTTCAAGCCCAGGTACCTCTTAAAAAAATAAGTAAATAAAAGAAATCAATTATAGATAGTTGTCTCAAAAATCCAGAAATATTTGGAAACAAATAAAACATCATTAAATAACTCATGGGTCAAAGAATAAATCAAAAGAATTATTAGAAAGTATTTTTGATCTGAACAAAAATGAAAATTCAACATATCAAAATTTGTGCAATGCTTCTAAGTCATTACTTAGGGGAAAATTTATAGCAATAGAAAAAAGAAGTTCTTAAATCAATTACTCCAGCTTACACATTAAGAAAACAGATTAAACCCAAAGTTAATAGAAAAAGGAAATAATAAATATAAAATCAGAAATCATTTAAATATAAAATAAATAATAAAGTAAATCAATGAAACCAAAAGCTAGTTTTTGGAGAAAATCAATAAAATCTATAAAATGTTAGTCAAATGGATAGAATTAAAAAAAGAAGATACAAACTACCAATATCAGAAATGGAAGAAGAGACATCACTACATATTCTACAGATATTAAAAGGAAAATAGTGTGTATTATGAACAATTTTATGCATTCAAGTTAGAGGAAAAGAAATTTCCTTAAAAGATATAAATTACCAAATCTCAGTAAGAAGAAATAGACAACTTATATATAATACATCTATGGAAGAGATAAAATATTTAATTAAATAACTTCTAACAAAGAAAATCCCATGCCCAGATGACTACATTGGGAAATTCTTCCAAACATTTAACAGAGAAAACACTAATTTTACATAAATTCTTCTAAAAACTTGAAAAGGAGGGAATACTTCTCAGCTCACTTTTGACATCTACATTATCCTGATACCATAACCAACAAGTGTACTACAGGAAAAGAAAACTACATTCCACTAGCCCTCATGAACATTGATGCAAATATACTAAACAAAATGTTAGCAAATTGGATCCAACAATATGTGAAAAAAGAATGCATCATCATCAAGTTGATTTTATTCCATGAATACAAGAGTGGTTTAACATTGAAAATATAATTCAATGTAATTCACCATATTAACAAACTAACAAAAAATGCATATAATCATCTCAATAGATGCAGAAAAATAATTTGACAAAATATTCATTCCTGAGGAAAAACTCTAAGAAAACTAGAAACGAAGGGAACTTAACCCAAGAAAGGACATCTACAGAAAACCTATAACTAACATCATATTTAATCTTGAAAAATTAAGAAAAAATATCATAAGATCAAAATATGTAAAAAAGAAAGAAGAACCAAGGATGTCTACTCTTATCACTTTCATTCTACATTGTACTGTAAGTTCTATCCAACACAATATGACATGAAAAAAAGACACATCTGTATGAGAAAGAAATATGTAAAGCTGACTTATTCACAGATGACCTGACCATCCATCTATTAATAATATCCCATGGAACCTATAAAATAGCTACTAAAACTAATAAATGAGTTTAACATGACAGCAGAATGTAAGCTAAATATAAAGAAATCAATTGTATATCTATATATAAGCAATGAATAATTGAAAAGTGAAATTTAAAATAAGTATATTTTAATAGCATAAAGATAAGAAATACTTAGGAGTAAATCTGACAAATAATAAGAAAGAACTGCACACTGAATTCTACAAAACATTGCCAAATAAGAGGAACAATATATTTTGAACATGGGGCAAAATTCCCTATATTAAGGTGTCAATTCACCTAAAATTGATCTATAGATTCAATGCAATTCCAACAAAATTCTAGTAGGCTACTTTGGTTGAAATTGTCAAGTTTATTCTAAAATTGATAAGGAAATACAAAGGACCTAGAATAGTCAAAACAGCTTTAAACAGGAAGAACAAAGTTGGAGGACTAACTCCACTAGATTTAGAAGGCTAAACTAATCAAGAGTTGTAGTATCTAGACAAATGGATAAATTGAACAGAATAGAGAACCTAGAAATAGATCCACATATAAATGAGCAGCTAGTGTTTTTAAAAGGTACAAAGGTAATTCAGTGGGGAAAGTGGATATTTGAAAAACAGTGCCTGAAAAATTAGATATCCATATGCCAAAAAAAAGAACTTCAAAACATATCTTTCACTCTCTATAAAAATTCAACTAAAATGAATCAAAGACCTTAATGTAACATCAAAATTTGTACAACAATCTTGGAAATTAGTTTGGCAGTTTCTTAAAAAGTCAAATGTATACCTATCATATGATCTAGCCATTCCTCCCCACAGTATTTACCCAAGAGAAGGAAAGCATATGTTCATACAAAAAGTTTTATAGGATAGTTTATATTGGCTTTACTTCTAATGGCCAAATCCTGAAAACCATCAAATATTCTATCAAGAGGTGAATGTATAAACACACTATGGATAACACAAGGTGCTATGACTAAGCAATAAAAAATGAGATCTTGCTACATGTTACTACCTGGATGAATTTCAAAGTAATGATGGTGAGTGAAAGAAGGCAGACCAAAATTGAAGGCAGACCTACAATATGATTCCATTTATTTAGAAAAAATCCCAGGAAATGCAAACTTATGTATATTGTCTGAAAACAGAGTAGTGTTTGACTTGGAGAGAATGCACAAGGGAAAAGCAAAAGTTTTGTGGGTGATAGAACATATCCATTATCTTGATTTTGGTGATGGTTTCATGGACATATAAATGGGTCAAACTTAGCAAATTGTATACTAATATGTGCAGTTTATTGTATGTCAATATACCTTAATGATTCTGTTTTTTTTTTTTAAAGAAAAATAATAAAAGGTAGAACTACTCAGGCTCAGGAAAGGAGAGGAAGCAGAACACCTCTGCGAACAAGTATTTGGAAGTCTCTGGCAGAACTGATGTACTCCAGCCATCCCACCACTGCCCTTGTCCTCTGGTCAAGAATCAATTCCTGGGGAGTGGATGTAGCTCAAGTGGTTGAGCGCCTGCTTCCCTTGTAGGAGGACCTGGGTTCAATCCCCGGCACCTCCTAAACAAACAAAAACCAACTCTCATTGGAGAGTGGATGTAGCCCAGTGATTCAGCCCTTGCTTCCCACATACGAAATCCTGGGTTCAATCCCCAGTACCTCCTAAAATAAAAAAGATTCAATTCCTGAGAGAGGGGCTCATTGTCTTGGTTTGAGTCAGGGGTCTGACATTTACCTAGGGGAGAGAAGATTACTTTGGTATGAAGTCTCTGTGCACACTGGAGAGAAGTAATTTCCCAACAAGAAATTTGGGATGTTCTTTTGAAAAGAGTTAGGAATGGATGGCCAAATGGAACACAGCTTTACTTGAGTAAGCATATTCATTCCAATTCATTTACCATGCAGCAAATATTTATTGACTGCCTACTACATTACATCCATGACAAGCAGGGTGCCAGGGGTTGAGATTACACTGATGAAAAGACAGAGATCCTACTCTATTGGAAAGCGGTACAATGGGGGAAATGTAGATGTAAAGAAAGAGTTACAATACTAATATAGATTATCATCCTGTAAGCCTTTGGTCCTACACAAATCCATGAAACTTTCACAGTTCAAGTCAGCACAGAGGCAGGAAGCAGAGAGAGAGTGGCTGGGTCATAAAATAGAATGAAAATAGAAGGCATTCCAAGGGTGATGAATACCTAGCAGGAGGCATTTAGCAAAGAGGACTGGAAAAAGCAACCTCCTTTAAATACAATTAAAAAGCTGAAGAGTGCGCAATGGCAAACCAGGAGTTTAAACAATTTCTTCAAATAGTAAGAAAAACCTTTCTACAAATAAAAACAGATTAGCATGGGACAAGGTTGGCTTAGGATTGGCAGAACCTGTGAAGGAAAGAAGCACTATCTGAAACAGACCAGAACAGACTGGAAGTGTTTTTAGCAGGACAGGGGGATTATGCAGTAGATTAGAGCGTGACATTCGTTAGCAGGCAATTCTAGGTTGGCAAGCTTCTCTGCCACATATAGGTGGCAATTAACCTCTCTCTTCATGTTCTATCTATTCAAAATTGATAAAATTAGTAGCTACCTCACCTCTCTATTATGAGAACTCCCTGAAAGAATGTGCATAAATCCCGTAAATGAATAACTGGTTCAATGAATGGAAGAGATAGAATAGAAATGATTATCAGAAACTCACTCTATATTATCCATGGTTTTCTATTGTAATTATATTTACATTAGTTATATAGTAAACTGAATATAGTTGTCACTTTCTTATATACTCATAAAATCTCCAGTGAAATAAACTTTCCAGTTAGAGTGTTGCTAGATGTCTGTGCTGTGAGGTCTGTGAGGACAGACTCAGTACCCTGCTGGTTCTCTCCTTACTTTCTCCCCAGTGCCCAGCAAAGTGCCGCACATATTTGAAGAACAGGAATGAACTAAGTGAATTCCATCTGAATACAAGTGCCTAGATTTGGGTGATCAGAGTCAAAAGACCAGTTACAGAGCAGCAGGGAGAATACTACCTCATTACCTGGGCAAGTACTCCTAGCTGAATTTCACAGAGCTCTAGGCCTCCAGGACCTCAAATGTTTAGGTCTCTATAAGACAAGCTGCTTCCTGGCCTCAGATAGGCTATTTCTCCAATAGTTTTAATAATGTATTTTTGAAGATCTATTTTCTTATTATGACTTATTAATTCTAGGTAGAAATATAGAATTTTACTTGCTTATATACATATGTATTTATTTATTTATATTTATCTTACAATGTGTCAGTAAAAAAAAAAAAAATTAACCATCACCATTTGCTTTTCTTTAACCCTGGAAGTTTTTTCTCATGTGATATATGCAACAAATCAAATGTTTCTTTGTGTGAACAAATGCACATACAATGCAGGATATGCTCATAAAGAATGACGTAAGATCTATTATATTTTATACAACATTTCTTCAGTTTTATATTTTTGGAAAGCTTATTTATTACTTTTTATAATCAGGTATACCAAGATATATATCCTAAGTGTAGCTCATTCTAGTCTTTGCAGTTTAAAATACAATAATGCAAACCGAGAAGGACAGTCCTTGGTGGCAACCTTTTTTCCGCATAGTTTTTATGGAGACCTCTCTCTCTAATCAGGATTTTGAGTCTTTCAATTGCTGAACTAGCAAACTGTTTGTAAGTTACATGTGGTACTCGCCGAAACTGCAGACTTTGCAAGACTTTCCAAGAGTTTCAGAAATGGCACAAAAGGAAATATTAAGTGTATCCAGTAGTAAAGGTATGAGGAGGAAGACACATTCAATGGCAAAGTAAATTCGCTCAGAAAAAGAGCAGCACAAGCAATCAAGATAACCAGTGTTACCACATCACCGTGAGAAAGGGATTGAAAATTCTGGCCTCCATCTTTGCTAGAGATAAATTCATCACTTCATAGCTCAGGCCATCCAAAATAGAAAATGCTTGATTCTTACTCTCTCACATATGAGTGAAATAACAAACCAAGTAAAGGAGGCATTTTTCAATGGTCAGAAAAGCCACCTACTACCGTTTTGCTCCCCCTCCTCTCAGAAATCCTTCAAACCATTCCTTGTCCCATATGAAATTAGATGCATTAAATTTATTTTACAAGATCTCCATAATAGCTTTCTACCAACAACTTAGCAAACTAATTGACAGTAACTTCTGACTCGGAGGCATTTCTTTCCATTTGGAAATATTGCAGCCAAGAGGTTTTCTTCTCTGAAAAAAAGAAATAGAAGGCAAGTAATAATTTGTCATAAGTAAGAGAAGTTAATCGTGAATAAAATAGCATCCTGATGATGAAGAGGAAAGCTGCATGGCTGACTTTGCCAGGGCCTAGGCAGCAGGGGCCCGTTTGGATGTTGGGAATGACTGGGTTGGCCAGAGTCAGTTTTATTGTGCATGGAGCTTCCTGTTGGCTGGCCTAACATAGGGTATTATTAAGCAATTTGGGCCTGAGCATCATTATTCCCCATGAAGAATTTAAAGAAGAACTTGACTTGAGCCTATTGCAAGAGGAGTCATGCTGTGCCATGTGGTATAAAAATATCATCAGTCTTATGCCACTGGCACACTCAAACACCTAGTGGGATAAGCCAGGCTTCAATGTTCAAGGTTTTATATAAGGTAACAGCTGCTTTGGTCAGACAGTTAATTAAATATGTTAATTTCCCATACAACCAACAGTAGCGACAACAGATCAAAGAGGGATTTTATGACATTTCTGGGTCCCTCCTATACCCAGGACTATAGATTGTGCCCACATCAACTTCCAGTCTCCTTTGTAGAGTGATGCTGCCTTTCCCCTTTTGAAACAGCCCTGTTCTATGACACTGCAAATATTGTACATGCTTTGGTACCACACTAACCATTGCCAATTGTCACCACTCCAGTCTTGAAAGGCTATTTGGGTCTGATCCCATGCTAGTGTTTGGTTAGTCAGTAAATATCACAAATCATGCTGAAGGCAGAGAATGGGCTCTTTCTCCATTTGTGTCATTCTGGCTTGGCATTTATGTTTTATCATTGTGGAACTCATAGAGCACAGATTGTAAATAACTGCAAGAGCAATTACTAGATTCCAGCCTAGGCATGTGGAGGCACCAAAAGATTGTTCTAGATGATGTTATGAGTTAATCACATGGAGTGCATAAAACTCAAAGAGTATACTAGTTTAACATCATTATACCCAAATATGCTTACTGGCAACATGTGTCAATATGATAGGAAGAAAATGTACTAACTTAATTAATAAAAAGAAGTATGAAGCTATATGGAACCCAGAAAAGTGTGCTCTTAAAGTTAATCCATTCCTGTGGTTGTAAACCTTTTGTAAGTAGGGCCTTATGATTGGATTACTTCAGTTAAGACATGGCCCAGGATAGGTCTTAATCCTCTTACTAGAGTCCTCTATATGGAGAGAGAGTAGGATAAAGCTACAGAAGCAAGAAGCTGAAAGCAACACAAAGAGATGAGAAAGACCATCAGATGCCACCATGTGACTTGCTTTGTGTTGGAAGAGTCCAGGATCAATGGCAGCCAGTCTTTGGGAAGAAAGCATTGCTTGTTGATGCCTTAATTTGGACATTTTTCTTAGCCTCGGAACCATAAACTTGTTACTTAATAAATTCCCATTGTTAAAAGCTGACCCATATCATGGTATTTGTATTTTGGCAGCCTAGCAAATCAGAACAAAAATTTATCACAATATAACAATGACATAGAACCATTTACAATATTTGTCCAGTTCATACATAGAATCTTTGGATCATATGGGACTTTGAAGATTGGTAAAGCAATTTCATTTTTTTTTTTTTTTTGGTGATAACACAACTGTTTCTAATGACTGCATATCATGCAACTAACCAAACAAAATCTCATGGTTGCTGACTAGGTCATCATCTCTAGAATATATTTTTATGTCTAATGTCAATTCCCTAAGAGTCATAATGATTATATAGCACATGTATTAGTTACATTGCTTAAAAACATGTACATTCTATATCATTTGCCTTGAATGCAAAGTGATGTGGTAGGAATGGTTAATGAACCAGAATGTCTGCTGTAATGGCCAACATCTTTCCATTTTCTTATTTGTTCAATGATGGTCTTGAGGACGTGGACTTTGAGATTCCATCCCTGTCTAGTACTCTATGTGAGGCAATGTGGTAGAATTAATACATTCTGACCTATCATGAACCAACTGGTGACTTTGAGAAATTGACTTAATGACACTGAGTGTCCAAAATTGTGTGTATCAAAGGTCATTCTATTGGAAAATGGCTAGAGAGTTACAAAGTGTTGTAAAATATTAGTTAGTAATAGGATTCTCTAAATTTTGAGATTTATAATTCATTCTTTCAATAAACAATAAAATTTGTATTATTAAAAAAATCTCAGAGCAGTTGTGAATATTTAAGTTGGATGTGTATGTCTTTGTATGTGTGTGTATGTGTTTGTATGTTTGTGTATGTGTTAAAGGATCTGGTAGTTGGGTAGCAGGGCTACTCTGGTATTTGAGATAAAAACATTTGGAATCCATTGCATGAGAAAGTAAACGCAGTCACTCTACTAAAGCTGAAACTTGAAGGGATTAGACTATTAATTATTATGAGATCTATGTAAGAAAGAGAAAGCAGAACTGAGTGAATGTATAACTGTGAACATTGTGGAGGCTCAGTGAAAATGGTTGAGATGAGGATTAAAAATAGTGGTGTAGCAAGCATGATATCGTAGAGGTAAGCTATATACCATACGCATCCAGGAAGAAAGAGAATACGTTGGCCATTATCTGATGTGGATACATGGTAGTGGTAACATATAATAGTGATAGAGGTCTCAAAAGATCCACACATCTCCTGAAGACCTCAGGGCTATTAACTGAGCCTCCCATGGTCCCTAATCTACATTGCTGAGAGTTCTCTCTCTGCAGGTCAAGAAAGCAATGAGAGCAATGTTGTGCATAACCAAATTCCAATCATCAAGGACGTAGTTGGTAAAACGAATATGGTAATTATTTCAGGAATATGTAAACAGATTTTCTTTGAATTTCTAATGGTGAAGAAATACTTGGTAAAGAAAACTCACAATATTTACTCCAGGTAAGAAACCTTTTGGGGAAGCGGCTGTGGCTCAATCAGTAGGGCTCCCGTTTACTGAGTAGGGCTCAGTTCCCGGAGCCTCCTGGTGAAGGCAAGCCCGCCCGCGCGGCGTGGTTAGCTGACCCAGCGAGCACAAGCAGCAAGGGGGGGATAAATGAATAAATAAATAAAATCTTAAAAAAAAAGAAACCTTTTGCAGAGAATTTGAATATGATCTAATGGCTAAGAATGTTGAAGAGGAATATAATTTAAAAGCTTAAAAAGTCCCTAAAAAGTAAGCATTATGTTATCTCAACTAGTGAAAATAGACATAAAATGGGAAGAAATCTAAAGAAATTATTTCATATACAGCAAGAATTCTGTTATGAACAATTCATGAAATACATGTAAAAATATATCGCTGTAAGAAATATAATCAAAGATGCAGATAAAAGTCTAGCATGAACCCCTAAAAATATTGTTATCTGGCTAAAGTAGGGACTAAGTTAGATCTGTGAAAATTGCTGAAGGAAAAAAACTCCATTTTTGGAGTAATAATGTGATTGAATTAGGAAGAGGATCTGCCTGTAAGATGGGATGTGAACACATAGCACAGATAAGGCATAACTATGAACTTATCTTTTTGCTCCTAATGCCATCAATGACATCAGTGAAAATTATGTTCAACTAGTAGAGCACTGAATCAGTATCTTTAAGTGGAGGGTGTTATCCAGGGCAAGTGAGAAGAGGGAAATCCACCATCTAACTCTTTTATTTGATTTTCAAATCTCTACGTCCCTTGGAGTTTACTCCTGCAGAAACAGATGTACATTGTAACTATTGGCCATACAATATCTAAAATACCATATAAATTTGGATTGTGAGAACATGAGTGTGAGAGAGAAGGGTATTCGTTCTTGAAATTATGGAACTATAATCAAGTCAATTCTCAGAATTTTAAATACATGGGCTATAGCCATTAGAAAAAAAAAATAGTGATGATTGATATGAAACTGAAACTGTCTGCTGTTTCCAAAGTGGACAGCTGGGGGATGGGAGGAATATGACTTGACTTGATTCCTAGAAAAGCTCGATTATATGGTGAAGTATGAGAAGAGTAAGATTTGAGTTACAACACTATCTTGAAATTGCCTACCTTGTAGGTTGAAATCTAAACCCAAGTTTTTTGCTTTTTTTTTGTTTTGTTTTTTTTTGTTTTTGTTTTTTGGTTGTTTGGTTTTAGCTGTAAATGCAGTATCCTTCCTACCACATTATCTTTTTGCAATAACAGAGAACACATGGTCGTCAAATGCAAAGGTAACAAATATTAAAGGAGTTTGATAACATTCATGATTATCTTTTAGTGTTGAACTCAAGTCTGAAGCAAAGGTAATGACTTGCAATAGAAATGAATGTAAAGACCAAATACAGATTTAAAAAGAATTGTCCTGAATTGAAAGACATAAAGAATTTGAGAATTTGAGAATTTCGATGGCTGCTATGGATCAACAGTGTGCTGGCAATTTTCAGAAAGGCAAAGACGTTAACAGAAAGCAAGGCAGATTGGAAGTTTATTGTTCTGGGGAACAGGAGGGACAGGCTTGTGTTCTCTGCATGGGCCAGGGCAGACCACAACACTAATTTTGTGTTCAGTAATTGGTAGCATACTTAAGAGTGATATTGGCAAGCTGAGGTCCAGAAGAGGTGAGAGGTGAGAGTGCTGAGAAGGAGTAAAAACCTCCATCTAGTTTCTTGGGTAAGTCAATCAAGGGCATTGTTCAGTGCCTCAGAGTTCTCAGGACCTGAAATGTATTATTTTATTTTATCCTCACAACAACCTGAAGGGGTAGGAGCTAAAATTATTCCTATTTCACTGATGTGGAGAGTGAATAGTGACCTCTCCATGGCTGAGATTAATAATCTAGAAAATGGGTGATATGCTATGAAGGGCTGTTCAGGGCATGCCCTTTTAGAAGTGTGCAGTTATACTGGAGAATGCTTAGTATCATATTATTTTCTCTCTGATGTTCTGGCCCTTTCACACTCCTTGCATCTCAAAATTCAACCAAAGTTAAAGAGTGTATTTATTTTTTTAGCATAAGTACAAATAATGATAATAATGTAGATCATATAGATAATTTTAAATTTAAATTGCTCTCAAGTAACCACATAGTTTATATATGTCATGAAATTTTAAAAAAACAAACCAACTATATTTTAGCACCTTGGTGCTTTTCCAGTTCATTACTTGAAATAAGTGAATCCCTTCTCAGATATTACTCTCTGCTTTTTCATTTTTCTGATTTATTTTTTTTTCATTAAAAAAAAAAATTGAGCCATTAGATAAACAAAGGCAGGACACAAAATAATAAAGAAAAAGCTCTTAATCTATCTATCTATCCATGTATCTACAATTTAAGCCCCTTAATGTAGCTTACTGTAAAAATGGCAGATTTTTTCTATATGACCACATTTAAACTTTGAGAAAAAATACTTGGTAGATTTGGTTTAATCATGGTCAAATATTAGGAAAATTCGGTTTCAGAAAAGTGTGCCTCTTTGTTGATTATTAATGACGAAATTATGGGCTAGCCTTACTGGACCAGGCCTGTCTATGGGCATTCTGATGACTCTCCATGCCTTGCACCCCTTAGAAGTGCTTAGACTGAGTGGAGGAATGACTGGTCGCACTAGAGTGAACCTATGTTGCGTGACTAGAAGGAGTTTGCAATTTCTTCCTCTATGCCCTTTTGCAAATGAAGCACTGGCTTTAATCTTTTTCCTTAGCAAGAAATGCATATTGCTGTGACATGTTAATTAAGTAGCTCTGTTTAGCCAACAACTCAGATGATTTTCCTGGGAATTTATTTTGTCTAAATATATCTTTAATCTTTAAGAGCAAAGGTATATTATCATTCATGTCAGGCAGTAACATGATCTCCATACTTGTTAATCCATAAAAATAAGACAAGGATATGTGGATCATAGGCAGAGAAAATAAAGGGTGGGGAAAGACACACTGCATGGCAGCAGGGTTTCTGTGTGCATCTAGCAGAGCATGAGAAAATGAGGGTGATGCTGGTTTAGTTTTCATTCCATTCATCACTGAATTTGTATAGATAATGCAATAAATGAAAACTAGTTCCTTCAAGTCAATATAATGCACATGCATTTCATGAGATTGTTAGCTATCCTAAGTTTTTGTGGCAACATTTACAGAAACTTCAGAACAATTGTGAGCTCTAAAGGGAATGAAATCCCTGAAAAATGGAGTGTTCTGTTAGATGGAGTGTAGCCTAAAAGTATACAACCTGCTTATGCACACTCAAGTTTTGATGCAAATGCTGAAATGACAGGTAGCGAGGGAAGAATTACCATGTCTGCTCATAGTCTCAGAAATGACATCCCTTGGATAAAGCTTCCTGCCAGGGGAGAAACAGACTATCTGGTATTTTGACAAGGAAGAGTTTATAAACACTAGAGAAAACTTAAAACTTTGGCAAAGAAGAGGTTATGAGAGAGGGGGCGGGGGGCACAAAGTCAAATCAAGAATGTCTGGATGAAAAGAAGCCAATACTGAACAACATTGCTGAAGAATCTAATAATGTGAGTTTTAGTTGCAGAGAAGGCTGAAGAGCAGTTTGGGGCATCATTTACTTACTGTTCTTAACATGCCATTAAAAAAAAAAAAAAAGAATATGAGCTTCTGATAAAAATTATCCTGAATAACACCTAATTAAGTTGAGGCGGATAAGGGGGGTGAGACTTACATAAATTGAGTTATTTCTATCTTGGGAGTAAAACATTTTCATATCCACAAAATTGACTGGGGTGATTTATGTCACCCACCTAGCTGTAGGATTTCTAACACTACTGCTCATTAGGGGCAGGAGGAAGAAGAAGATGGGGTCTGCCTGGGGGTCCTGATTGAGCTTCAAGGCACCTAGAAAAGAGACAAAACTACTTTGGTCATATTTGCAATTTCTTTTTATGACAAGTTTTCATTTAATTTGCTACCTTTGCTCCTGTCTCTATAGCTACTGCAAAGGATTCATTATTCATTAAATAAGTGATGAATTTATTCAAAAATTGCAGCCACATGGGCTGCACAAATGCATTTTCCTATTATTAACATATTTCCAACTTGCAACTCTTCGAAGTCTGAGTAAATGTTTTGACAAGAAGAGGCAGCAAGAACAAATAAGAAGTAGCCTTCTTGAAGAAACTCAGCCCTGGTTCTAACAGCTTTAAAGTCTTAAGAGTGTTTTTGCTGGGGCAGTACCAGATAAATTGCTCTTATATGTGCATGCAAGAGACTAAAATTCCTTTGAAAGTTTATAATTTCTCATGGGAAAACACAACATAGAAGTTACTTTTACTCATAGAAAAACAAAACCATATTTTCCTGTCAACCTTTGCTGTTGGGAATTTCAAACTTTTTGCATTTTTTCCCTGTGATTCTTAGCTGGCCCAAGGGACAGGCGTTTACAACATAATTTACTTTCAACGCGTCTCTGTAAATCATTGTAATACTTTCTATTGCTCGTGGAAAGAAAAAAAAGAAAAACCCTCCCCATGGGAGTAACGTCCCACTTTCCCTAGCCTCCCACAGCCTAAACACAAGCAGAAACTTTCCCTTTTAATGCCTGGTCTCAGAGACAAATGCATACAAAAGGAACATAGTAAATGGGTACAGGTATGCTTAAAGATATGGTTAGGCTTCCAGCCAAAAGATTATATTTTAAGATTAATTGGGAGAGAGAAATTTGTCCTGGGTCATGTAGAAATTCTAGAAATGCTCACCTCATTCCAGAGTTAGGTGGGTTGCCTTCAGCTAAATAACTTTAAATCTCTTTTCATAGAAATCCTAAGGACCTATAGCACACTCTTGCCGAGCTGTTAATATCAAGGATCATTCAGTTTTACACGAGAATTTGATGACTTATACACTGGTTGAAACTTCACCTTTTACAACCTTAATGGGGATTTATTAGCTATTTCACAGTGTGTAAATTTGAATCTAGGTCAGATGAGGAAGAAAAATAGGGCATATCCAGGCCTAAAGAGTAACTTGAAAGGTAATATGTCCGAGCTAAAAAAAAGAGTGCAAAATCGAGCAGATGATTAAAAGTGTCTTAAGCAATCTGAGATTTGAAGACAGAACCTGATAAATTAGGGCTTTATATAGACCATTTGAGTTCAAATTCAGGTGACTAGTGAGTCCAATTCCCACACAAGTGCTGCAGATTAAGGAGTTAAAATATCTTATTAACCTGCTTCTGCTAACTGTCCATAACAGGAAATGTAACCCAGGTGGGTTTGATATTCACAAGATTAAAGCTTATGTCTACCATCAAATGGTCACCACATTAAAGCTGTTTTAATGAGGCCTTGGGAGATAATGAATGAATGTCGCTAATTCACTACAGAGAAGACAGCCTGACCTTCTTCTGACCTCTTTTCTGCCAGGTATCTTAAACAACATATTAGTTCTGCTTTAAAGCCAAAATGGGATGGTCCGTAAGATAAAAACAAGCCAAATGCTGAGGAGAATGACTTTTTCTGGTGTTAAAGCCAGAAAAAAAAATTCTCTCTAGAATCCTTATAAAAAGAACTCTGTGTAACATGATGAAAATCATCCTCAATGACACTTTTATCACAGATCCAGCCATCAGCTTCATCAGGCTGTTTCCCACAGTGCCCCTCAATGTTGTCCGTGACATCATCCAGAAAAACACTACTCAGTAGAGGCATGGGTGAAGGACTATTACATAATATTCTGTAAGGATATAACTCTCTGCAGGTTTAACTTAATCCTGAGTAAATTTTAGAGGATTTAGAGGGACTGCTTATCTTTCAGGTAAGTCTTCGTAAACATCAAGTATTTGATAGGTTTAAGACAGCAGTGGATTGGAGATTGTACTTGCTAGAAAACATTTAGGGTGCAGCAGTTCTCTGTTGCCAATTCACTGTGGTTCCACCTACTTTACAGGCAATAAAGGTAAGGGTAGGTCTTTGTGGAAACTGAGAACCTACTGATAGCTTGTGCCTAAATAAAAGACTACTTGTCTGTTGCTTAGAGGTGAGCCAAATAAGTAACTATAGTTAGGGAAGAAGTGTCAAGCTTACAATACTCTATTATTTACTTTGGTCACTGAGTACAAAAAACTATCAAGCATGGTAAAATTAACTCAGGTGAGAATTCATTTTAAGACAATTAACAGAGATACAAAAATTAATGCCTAAGAGTTATCTCCTGAAAACTTCCTTGTTACTCATATGTTACTTCTCTCTAAGCTATAGTCAGCAAATGAACTCACTACCTTCCTCCCAACATGGGACATGATTCCCAGGAATGAGCCTCCCTGGCACTGAGGGATTATTACCAGCGCTAACCAGCAATACATTTGGAAAGAGACCTAGAACAAATGGGGAAAACATAAAATTAAAAAGAGATTTTAAAACTAAGAGATTTCAAAGTGATTCAGGATATCATTCCAGAGGTTTCACTTATGTAGGTCTCAGGTAGATTTCACTGATTGCCCCAGTGAAAAAGGCCTCAAACAAAAGTGATCCCAAAAGCTATAGGGACCGGACACCAGAGGCAAACCACATAGCCTCATGAAATCAACAACCCCTCAACAGGCCCTCTTTGGGAATATGTGATAATCTATTTCCCCAATACAACATAGTTATACTCATTTATAATACTCATTTATAATTTCCCTACTCATGATTCTTCTATTCCTTTTATTTGAACCTATACCCATTAAATATATCTTTCAAAGACTTAAATATTTAGATTGTTCATATGTTGCGGCCAACTCCTACTCTCCAGTTCTTCAGACTTGCCCTTGAACAACCGACAAAAAGAAGATGATGGATAAGTCCCATCCCCCAAATCAAGGAGTATCTACAACTGCAAGCAAAACAATTCCTTCCATCTGCCCCATAATATCTAAGTCCCCTCTCAGCCTGAAGCAGTCAAAGCAGGCATCATCCCAAATCACTCAAGACTAAGGAATGAAAAACCATAAGGGAGGAGTGTAACCACAGACCAAAGCAGATTTATTGATATTGTAGTTATTATATTGTATTAAGAGAAAAACCTGTAACATTGATATAAAGATAGAGGTTGCCAAAGGTTCAGAATAGGGATGAATAGGTGGAACACAGAGCATTTTTAGGACAGTGAAATTGTTCAATATGATATGCAATGATGGACACATGATATTATACATTTGTCAAAGCCTATAGAACTTTACAGCACAAAGTGTAAATCATATGTACTAACTTTTGCTAGTAGCAGTGCTTCAATATTGGTACATCAATTGTAACAAATGTACCACATTAATGTAAGATGTTAATAATAGGGAGAAATTATGTATGTGCATGTGGGGGAAAGGGTATTGGAGAATCCCCTATACTTTCAGTGTAATTTTTCTGTTAATCTAAAACTTCTTAGAAAATAAAGTTTATTATTACAAAAAAAAATTATAACAGTTTATTAGTCAGTCAAAGGGGTACTGATGCAAAGTACCAGAAATCTGTTGGCCTTTATAAAGGGTATTTTTTTGGGGTAAAAGCTTACAGTCCCAAGGCCCTAAAGAATCCAATTCAAGGTACCATAAGAGGTACTTTCTCACCCAAGTCAGTTGCCATGTGTTGAAGCAAGATGGCAGGCAATCTCTCTCTGGTCTCTTAGGGCTTGTTTCTTTCTGGGCTCAGCGGCAAACTATCAGGTGAATGGCTCATCTCTCTTTCTGGGGCTGCAGGATCAAAGTTCTCTGCCATGTCTATGGAGCACTCTTTATCTTTCTGTGTCTTCTTCTGTGTGTCTTCTTGAGTGGGTGTCTTTCTATCAGCCCACCAAGGGAGGGGGACTTAACCTGAGTTACACCCTATTGATGTGGTCAAATTCAAAGCCCTAATCTTAACAAAATTTAATCAAAGACATCTCAGCTGAATCTAATACAATCAAAGTGTATAACACCCAGAGGAATAGACCAGTTTACAAACATAATGCTTCTTTTTTTTTGGAATTCATAAATAATATCAAACTACTACAAATGGTTTCACAATGTGTCTGGAAGAAAAGAAATGTATTGTGTGTAATCCATGAAGTTTATATAAGCATTGTATGGGAATAATTGTTCTCCCAAATAAGGTTATACATAAAGTTTAAGATGTATTAAATGAATATTTTGATTGTAAGTGCACAGTCTCAGCTTTTTTAGGATATCTTTAGCTTAAAATACTAAAGAACACTTAAACTAAAGGGGAAAATCCTCAAAATTATTTTCTGTGCCAGATTTATTTTGGCAGTCACATCCAGGAAACTATTTAGTATACCAAATTTTGAGTATAGTGTTTGGACACTAATCCATAACTGTAGTCATAAGTTTACTGACAACCATCTGCTTGGACACTACTCTCACCTCCCTATAAGTGACGTTAAATTAAATGGTGACACAAATTTTCAGCAGCAGAAGTAAAAATGGTATTAGCACCTTTGAACACACACAAAGGGTTATGAGGCAAATAGTAATGCTATTTTATCATTATCGAAACACATTTAGGTAGAGAGTTATCTCCTGTTTTCCATTACAACCAAGATTCTTGAAAGGATGATCTACCTTTTTCTTTGCTTCTTTATCTGTCACTTTTCAACCTGTAGCAATCTTGCTTTTTCAGTGCATTACACTGAAGAGTACTAGTTGCCAAGTGAAATGGGCAATTTTTCTGTAATATCTTACTTTACCTGAGCCATTTAATGTTATGGAGGTAAGATCATGACTCTAAAAATGATGGACACTGTTAACCCTTTTTGGTGTTTTCTTAGAGTTCAGCTACTACATATAATCCAGTGACTCCCCATTATACATGTTTAGCCAGACCTCTTGCAGAAGATTAAGTGCAATCTACTCAATGACTTCCTAAGTATTTACTTTGGAGTATTTTTCAGGCATATTCAAAATAAAAATGGTCAAAACTGAATATCTTTTCTCTTTCCGTACCTTCCTCCTCCCACCCCAGACTCAACAATCACCAAACTTGCCCTTCTGTCTCTGGTATGATTGAAATCTTAGGTAAATGTACCACCATCCACTCAATTACCCATGCCAAAAACTTAGAGTTATACTTGATTTCTCCCTCTCTCTTCTTTTCCATAAACCAATTAGTCAGGATGTCCTACAGATTAGGTTATAAGTGAATAAAAGTGCATTGTAAATTTGCTTAAGCTAAAAAAACAAAACATAATTGCCTGGTTTATTTGAAAATTTCAGACATAACTGGTTCTATGGCTTAAATTCTATCATTGGTTATTTTTCCTTGTGTATTGCTTCCACTTTCAGTAGGTACTACAACTGGGGAGTCAGAGGGTTACCAACAGCTCTAGGCTCATGTCCTGTTCTCTCAGCAATTGCAGCTGGAAAAAAGTGCCCTTTCCTCAAAAGTTTCAAATAAAGAAAATCTGAGAATTAAATATAATTGTCTCTATTTGGCCTGAATTAGATCAAGCGCCTATGTCTGATCCAAACCTGTAGGAGAGGAGGATGCAGCGATTTGATTGATCCGTTCTGAATGCCATCCTCACAGGTAGTGCAGGACTGAGGTCAGTGCCATTCCATCCACAAGCATGGGAATGGTGGAGGGTTAATTGCACATAAATTAGGGTACTGTTACCAAAGGGAAGTGGATGCTGCCAGGACAAAGCAATGGGTGTGAACTAAATGGCCATTTAAGCAACAGAATATTCCAAGAATGTGCAAACTTTTTTCTAAAAATTATTCATAATATAAAAATGAAAGTGTGAGCGTATTAAATTGTAACCTTGTGGTAGTTTTAACTATCCAGCAGAATTTGAAGAAAAGTGGGCATCTGGGTAAGTCTACTAGGAGTTCCCCTTGGATAGCTTGCAAGGCATAATGGCTTTACTCTTTCAACATAAGTCCCAATTCTTTTTTAGAAAAAAATGTAATTAATTAAGCTATTGTGTCTCAAATAGTATATTCATAGCTCAAGGGAGAGACTGGAAGTTAGAGAAGGTGTTTTTTTTTTTTTTGTTTTTTGTTTTTTAGTTTAAAAAAACAACAACTCTGGAATGACTGAAACCATGGTTATCAAGTATATAAAGACTTTCACAGTAATTTTACCTACCAGCTGTTACTTTCTGTTGAAAATTAAACAAAAGGAAAGGCTTAATCTGCAGAAAGAGGATTTAGAGTAGGCATAAGAAGCCAGGTATGTCCATGCATGTTGAATATAACTGTGGCTAAGGCAGACCCTCAAGTAGCCTTGGCTGGAAGTTGTACTTGAGCTTGCTGTAATAACATGTTGATGACTACTCACCCATGCTCTTCTCTGGTCCTTTCTGATGAAGGAAGCAGTAAAGTTCTCAGGGGTGTTGGGTGCAGAAATAGTTTCAGTACAGGAAGGAAAGCTATGCATTTCTCTTCTCCTACATTTCTATTACATAATTCTTAAACTGGGAAAGATGCTATTTGCCCTAGAATGGTTTATACAATGGTTCTTAAATGTAGGCAGCAGAGTCATCTGGAGAGCTTAATAAATCACAAATTGAACTTCCAAAGATTCTGATGCCATAAGTCTGGAGTAGGACCAATAATTTGCATCTCTAACAAGTTCCCAGGTGATGCTGAAGCTAGGTACTACACTTTGAAAATCACTAGTTTCAACATTGACCTATTGCATAAAAAAAAAAAAAAAAAAAAAAAAAAAAGACTTCGGGATTCTTTTTGAAACAAGTGACTTTGAAATGCAAGGGCCCAAATGTTTCTATACACTAAATGTATTAATTGTAAGTTTTTATAGATAGGCAAACTTTTCTTAGAAACTTTTTATCAAACTTGGCTTAAATAGAAGAATTTACTCACTTTTCCTTAAAACTTTAGGGGACTGGAAATCTTACTTTTAGAGGACTCTGGGTTGTGGCTTTTTCCTGGGCAACAGACTTTCCTAAAGGCCAAGACCCACTCTTTTGCCTATTTTGTCTCCATCCAACATAATTCTCAACTTCAAGTGGAATACATAGATATAATCAGAAATTCAGAGAATGAGGCTTGGGTCTTTATATCTTTACCAGACCCTCTGCTCCCTGCTCCCCCACCCAGTGGAAAATATCCAACTGTCCCAGTTTTTTTCTAGGGGTCCTTGTGGTTTGGTATAAAATATCCAATAGCAGTATTATACACAGACTTAAAAGGCTGCATCTTCAGCAATTTAGATGGATGTGGAGATGATGTGCTTTGGAAAACTGTGTTAGTTTATACGTATAATCACTCTAAAGGGAAAGAATACACTGTTGTCAAGAATCTCACAGAGAAGAATCTGAATACAATCATTTCATGGTATGTGAGATTGGAATAAAATATTTCTAAATGAACATATTTTACAGAATAGGTGACTAAAGGTATATGCATAATAAATTATAAATAAATTCGATATTAAAACAAGAAAGCAAAGCTTTCTCCTTTTTCTCTTGAGTGAACAATCTCCCTGGTTTCCTTGAGTAGAAAAGGGCATGAATCCCCAGGTAAGCAGCCATAGTATGAGTTTCGACTAGGTTTAAGAAAAGGTGAGAACCCTTCTGCTTTAGGTCAAAACAATGCTTCCCTTACTTTTTTGTTTGCCTTGGAGTGGCTAGAACTTTACCAAGAGAGCAGAGGATAGGAGACTCTTATGTGGTTTAATCTATTGCTTCCTTCACCTCCCATCCCCCCACCTTGGAGGTTCCAGGGTCTCAGTTTTATCGACAGAGCTTCGGTGTCAGCAGAAAAATCTGCCATTATTTCCAACATTTTGGAAGTAGTTTCCTTAAATTGGCAGAAATAGTTCTACTGCCCATTTTGTATATGAGGAAATTAAGGCTCTGAGTTGAATAATTGAGATAATACACGTAAAGCACTCATTTCAGGGTCTAGCACAGAGTAATCTGCTATTATGCATAGGACATAATGCCTCTCTTCAGGAGACATATGCAAATTAGACAAGTAAACAATCCAGGTTAACTTCCACAAGGTATAAGTGCAAGTGGAGAAAAAAGAAAGGAGCGCAAATGCACACAGGAGAGGCTACAAAGAGATTCACAGAAGATGGAGTCTTAAGCCTGTGTAGGAATTCTGCAGATGGTCAAAACAGCTGGCTCTGGAAATCCATTGGTTTGCTAGAGTGGTTCGCCTCTCCTAATGAATACTGGAATCATCTGAAGGGCTTTGAAAATTACCTTGTCTTAGTTTACCATGGCTACTATGACAAATACCACAGAATGGGTTAGCTTCACAAGAAGAATCAATTGTTTCATTGTTTTGGAGGCTAGAAGTCCAACATCAAGGTATTGGCAGGCCTTGCTTTCTCCCAGAGTCTGTAGCATTCTGGCAAACCTCCATTACAAGCAGATCTCTCTCTGTCTGCTTCTCTGACTTCCACTGACCTCTGGCTTCTTCTGACTGACTGTGCCTGTATTTCATTTGCTTATAAGAATTCCAGTCATATGGATTACAGCCCATCCTGATTCAAGTAGCCCTCATGTAAATAGGGTCTTCGAAGTTCCTGGTCATGAACTTAAAGTCCAAACTTTAACTGAATATAACTCCAAAGATCCTGTTTAAAATGTATTCATACCCACAGGAATGTAGATTAAGACATGAACATGTCTTTTGTGGGGGACATGATTCAATCCCCAACATACTTACACCTGGGTCCTGCCCTAATCATCCTTACTTTTTAAAAATTCTCCAGGTAACTGTAAAGTGCAGCTGAGGTTGAAAATCACTAGTTGAAGCAGATACATACATTGTGCTTAAAGCCAGGGGAAGGAGACAGTGGGGTAGAAATAAAACAAATATTAGAAACAACAAGGCACTCTTTTAGAGGTTTTACTATGAATTATAAGTACTTTTGAATCTACTTTGTTTTACTGTTTTACTTCCCGGACCTCCCAGCAACATAGGGGAAGGTGGATATTAGTTCTGGGTCTTTGTTTCCACCAAACAAATTAGCCAGAATCATTCCTTTCAGTGGTGCTGGAAGCAAGAAGAAATGAAGACACATTCTCCAAGGAATCCCACTCTGAAACGGAGCATAGTCTTTGTCCTTTTTGTAAGAAGTGGGATAGCTTACCATGCCCTTTTATCACTCAGTGTGTGAGGATCTGATTTTCACTGCAGTCAAAAATCAATTTTGGAAGAAAAATCCTATAATTTCAGAATTCTTTTTTTAATATATGCATGTCAAATTCATTTACAAAGGAAAAAGAAAAGGAGAGCCATGAGATGAGAGATGGATCAAGCAACCATCAGTTTTTCAGATTGCAAGTGTCCAAGAATGAAGAGGATGGCACCTTTTGGAAGGGATCACAATTCATTTAGGTAACACATTTCTATTTTAACTTTATATTTATAACCATTGGGAAGACACCTTCAAGAAACATGGATTCTTGATGAGTCTTAATTCAGGTTGGTCGCATGTGGGATAAGGTTTTCCATCATTTGGGATTGTTTGTGGTTTCTATCTTTTATTTGGCCTATAGAAACCTTTAAAGGATTTAAATAAATCTGAAGAAATCAGATACAATACTGACGCTTGTTATGATCTATATTGAATCCAGGTTGTAGTTAGAAAACCACCATGAAACACAAATGAGAAAGGTGGTTTTCATAAAGGCATATTTTCTCTAATTTTTGAGAGTTGGATTGAAAAACTCAGAAGTAGATGTACTTGAAGTTTTAATGTTGAAGTAGTGATTCTTGTCACACCATTTTAAAAGTGAATAGTATATTTAAGATTAAAGTTGAGGGATAGTCCATTAATTCTTCATCAAAATAGTACAATTTTTCTAGCCATTTTTGGTCATATTTGCCAGTGGTTGTCCCTGTAGTTAGCTAACAGAGCTTCAATGTTGAGAATCATTGCAGTATATTTATATGTAGGAATAAATTTTATTTGTATTTATGCAAGGCGTTTTGCCTTTCCTCCAAACCTTATTTTCTCCCTCTTCCTCTGGCATAATTTGAATATCTGTCTTTTTGTTGCAATAGCACTATTTTAATTCAAATAAAGCTGAGGTGAAATAACACTCTTTTGTCTTAAGTCTGAACTTTGTCTCGATGTTTCTGTTTAATGAGCATACACTTCTTAAGTTTTAAAGCAAAACTTGTGTGTATTTTGTATTAAATGTCCAAAATCTTTTACATAGGTCATAGACTAGGGCTAAGTGTAGGCCATTAGTAACTAAGCAATACTATTTGCACCATATATCATTTATTTATAATATATAAATTTTTTATGTTGTGTGGAGGTACTATAGTGGCTTCCTGGTTTTTCTTTATGATTAAATTTCCTGCATGGTACTGTAGAGGATGTAGTGTGGCAGAAGTCAAATGAGTAGGAACAGTTCTCTAAGTCGTGAATGTGAATCCTATCTCACCTCAACCCACTTATTATCATATTTCTCTTCAATGAACTCCTTATATCCCATTAAATAATTGAAGAGAAGGGTTGATTTATTTCACTTTCCTTTATCTATAATGACCTTAAAAGAGGAAGGCGAGAGGGGAGAAAGAATGTTGATAGTGTTAATAACTATTTGTTGTCTTTCACCATGGTTTGTTGGAGTAAGAAAGAGCTAGCTCAATTTTCCTCTTCCTTTGCAGGCCCCTTGGGATGGGAAAAGCACTCCAGATTGGCCCTATAAAGCATCCTCTTATTCTCAGCAGGTGCCAGGCTGTTTTGGCATATTGCCCATATCCATATAGATGGATACATATGTGTGCATGCATGTGTGCCTCATATATAAATTATAAGCCTTTATAGTGAATCCAAACATCAGGTAAGCCTGGGAAGGGGAATAAGACTATACCACACTACCTAATATGATCAACATTCTTCCTTCGAGAGACTAAATAAAAAATACACACAACCTACCTCCTCATGTTATTCTAATAATCAGAATCTTCCCAAGATTCAACAGCATTTAAAACATTATAAATGTTGATTGGTTATTATAATTTATGAAAAATTTAAAATAATTAACAATATATAATTAGGCTACAGTACATTATGAATATGACAAACACATTCTAAACTATTACCACTTGGTTCTCAAGGTTGTGAAATTCTTCTAGGTCTTTCTTTTTCCTTTCCCTGTTCAGAGTTTTGTCATCATCATTGTATTTGGGGAAAATGTTATTTTTGTTTTTATTTGGCTTTATAAAAAATGAGCTGTTTGCACTCATAACAACAACAACAATAATCATCTAAAATTCTACTCCAATCCTAAGCTTTGCTTTTTATCATTTGTTCCTTCACTCATTCATCCACGAAATATTTATTAAGTGCTCAAGGATGAACTGTCTTTTCCAGGTGAAGGTCTTGGACTACTACTTAATTCTTCTTCCCCAGACATGTATATCCATTTTTTTTCCTTCTTCAAAAAGCCCTGCTAAAAACAGACAATAACAAAACAAAACAAAAAAACTGACAAACAATAGCCCAACATTCCATTCATCGATTTTTGCAGTGTTACCTATAAATCAGTGTTGCCACTTCCCCCCACTCCTAAATTTACTTTTTAAAAGTATAAGGGTTTTTTTTTTTTTTTTTTTAATTTGTAGTCAGGTACTGCTGGGCAACATAATGAAATAAAAGATGTGTTCCAGCCTGTGAATTCCAACTCTCCGTTTTCTGAATAGGAAACTTGAAAGGGGCAGATGAAGGCAGGGCAAAAGAGTAAAAGAGGAGACTGTCCCTTGTCAGAGGAAAAGAAACAAGCATCATTCCTCTTTCACCCAATCCCCTTCAGCTGCATCCCAAACTGTCCAGAAAACAAGTCTGGAAGGAAAAAAATATATTAAACTGAAAACTAATAAAAAAATCCATGTGTGTGTCAGACACCCAGGCAAAGAACTAGAATTTTATACATAAGTAAAACGGTAAAGATAAATATTCTAAAATGCCATTGGCCAATTATCCTCCCGGGGCTTTTGCCGATGTCTGAAATCTGAAGGTGGCGTCCCCAAGCTCCCAAGACAGGCTCTTGAACGACAGTACCGAGGAGCGTTGCACACGTGCCAGGCAGCGGGGCAGGGGCCCAGCATTACCAGCGCAGAGAAATACAGACTTGGCCTTCCATTCCCCACCAGGAACTGTCTGGAAAGGTGGCGCGCACCCACCTCCCGGGAACGTGCGGATGGATACAGAAAGACATTCGTTACTTCTGTGGCACACCCACCTCCCTGGCACAAGTCTTCATACTTCTGCTCTCACCTCAGTTTTATTTTTAAACAAATTAAGATTTATTTCTTAATCAAGGTATAGATATGTAGAATGATGAGGTAAAAGGGGGTCAGAAGCTCTCAAGAACAGTTTTTTTTTTCCCAAGAAAACTTAAGGAGATTTCAGCAGTGGTAAGATGAGAGCAGAATATATATATTTTAAATCACTCCGTTCAATGTCTACCCCACTGTTGACACATACCTCACAGAGGCTCGTGGAATAGGTGGTCCTTTATAAGACTTAGTTCATTGTTATGCTTAGGTTAGTTTTATGTCTCTCTGGTAAGTGGACCTAGAAACCTGTGATGAAGGAAACCTCCCTATCAATTGTGAATCACAAAAAAATAAAAAATAAAAAAAATAGAGGCGGGACAGATTGATGAAATGATTTCTGTGTGCTTGCTCCTCATCACTTCATCCCGATCTTCCTCTGTTCCCAAGCAGTAAGATCTAAATTTCTCCACAATTTTGAAGAGAGGCACACAAATACACTCCATTAGGAAGGAAGATGACTAGAGGTTATGTATTGTTTGAAGGGAGATATTGCAGTTTGGGACACAGTGTAATGTCTCTATAGATGTGTCACTTTTAATCTAAAATTTATGTTTTAATGACTGAAATTTTCTGTTGGAGATGACTTTCATTATTTTTATTGTTCAGATAAGTATATACGTAAGTTTCCAGACATTTGGGAGTAGTATCCAAATATCACACTCATCAGGTCTTTCTTTTTGAAAAATTCTCATGACTCTACAAGGTGCAGGGTAGGGAGTAGCTTTTAAGAAGATGACCATGGAGATGGTCATGTCTCTACACTAATAGCTTCAGAGACTTACTTTCCTCAGACATCAAAAACAATTCCAAAGGATTCCTTTTTGTTTTTCTCAGCATCATGTAAAAACTGGATTATTCGTGTGTTGGCATTCAATTAGGTTTGGAGATTTGATTTCTTTGAGTTCCTCATGAATTCTACACTTTAAAATAAGTGATAATGAAATAAAAATTTACCTTTCTTCTAACCATATAGAAACTAGTATCACCAGTGCCTTGCATAGCAGCTGACTATTAAAAGGTATCCTCTAGAAAGGTTGAAATAATTTTACACAGCTCTTTTCCAGTTTGGACTTAAATGGATCACCACTGACTATGTGCGTACATGTGTGTGTGTGTGTGTGTAAGTGTTTGTGTGCATGTATGAGAAAGAGTAATACTACATGGCTGCTTTTTTGAGAATCACTAACACTGCAAAGAAGGATGCTTCTTTACACATTATTTTCCTTGCTTTTGCACATTTTTAAGTTCAGTGCATTTAGGTATCCAGCATTACTCTGTGCCCACCTATTAGCATAAATATCTAACTCCTTCCAGTCTTTACCCTAGTCATAATCTTTTCATTAAAAAAAAAAAAAAAGGAAACAAAGATACTGGATTAACATGAGTGAAGTTACATTACAGAGGATTGTTTCTAGCTTTGCTGTAAAACAGTGGTTGAAAACTGTCTGAAAACATTTCAATGGAACAAGGAGACTGTGGGTGTTTGGAAACAAGTCTGCAGTACCTGATGCTTGGTGGGTAACAAATAGTCATTAGGTGAGCCTGTTGGAAGTTGTGAATGTTTCTGCAAGCAGCTGGACAGTACTTTCCAATTCTTCCAGACAGATTGCCTGCACTATGTTTTTACAGTTCAAATGATTTTTTGAGATAAGGCACCACCGGAGTCTAATACCTTTTTTTGGCAGTAAGCTAAGCATGTCTTCTCAAGGACTTTAGAGTCTGTTTTATTGTTGCACCTTAGGTTGTATTAACATGGTGTGCAAGGATTAGGAGAGAACTAGGGAATACCTTTTGGAATATTCCACAAGGTCTGCTGGAAGCATGGGAAAGCTAAGAAAATTCTCTAGTTAAACTTGCCTACTCCTCCCCAAAACTCCCCATGCCCAAACCTGTAAGATAAACACTAGATTCTGAACTGATCTGAGTTTTCTCATTTTATTTTCAGGTTTCCAGGTATGCCTAGTAAAATCTCCGATTTCATTTTACAAGGTAAGGAGAGGATGTGCAAGCTTCTTTAATGAAAAATTGTGCTCTGGATTTCTTTTTTCTTTGTTTGTTTGTTAGATTTACACAGCACCTTTGACACAAGGTCTGGGGCACTTTCTTAGGTCAGGTCCTTGCCCACCTTTTTAAAATTGATCACTCGAGATGTAATCTGTGAAGCACCTCAGTGACTCCCTGCATGCTCCCACTGGCATCATGCTGGCTGCTCATGTAGTAACCACAGAATACATGTCAGATCTGTGCAACGCCAGCTCTCGGCACAGAGAGACATTCATCAATGTCTCATTGCAACTGAGGCCCACTTTGGGAATTTTTTGTTATTGTACAATTGTGGCCAGGAGAGTAATAAAAAAAAATTTGCAAATATACAAAAAAGTGCAGTTGGTTGTTATTTTTGCCCCTTTTTGTTTCCATCAAAGAATAATATCACATCAGAAGATGTATGTTTTTTTACGTCTGTAATGCTAGTGCTAACAGCCACACGAATCTTCAAGGAGACAGTTGATCCCATTGAAACCAAGTGAGAAGAGGCAAGTCAGGGGTCTGGGAAGGAGAGAGTGACGACACACGCCTGTGCAGATACACTTCTCAGTGCAAAGCTACTTCTCTGATGAGTAAGCTTTTCTAAGAAGCCCCTCGGTTTTTAAAAAAGGGAAGGGGCTTTTTAAAAACTGCCTTGGTTAATTGTCAGCTCACACCTTTCTTTAATGAGTTTCCTAGAAGTTTATGGTTAAGCTACCCCCGTGACTCAGGTAGGGTTTCCGTCAACTCCAGCAGAGGTTGTCAGAATAGGAAAATGGGGGTCCATTTTCTGATTAATGAAAATAATAATTACATACAGATGAAAGCAAAGTGAGAAAACAAAGCACTTCCATGTTACTTTAAACAAAGACGAGTTAAGGCCTTATCTTAACTATGCATTGGCACCGCAATGCGAAATGGTCATGCAAAATTAATTTTTAATGTGTTCAATTTATATTAAAAATTTCTGCAAGTGTGTGAATTTTTTTTCCAAGGCTGGAGTGCTACTTCATTTACAATATTCCCTGAAGGTGTTTTTTTTTAAAGAGACTCTTAAACTGAAGCCATTTTAAGGGTTTTATGAGACATTATGTGAGCTTTCATATGCAAGTTAGTCGTTAAGTACCAGATATTATATTCTGTAATATGCTTAAGTGATATTAGAGGCTGTATATAGCCTGCAGTAATGGCTATTGCTGCTTTTTTAATTTATCAAGAAAATGTTGCTTAAATAAGGAGCAAATCAATGCTGGGTTGTACAAAATATAAATGTAAGGAAGTAAGAATATTTTTTTATATACTTGCTTCTTTTAGCTTCACGGAAAGGGAAAAAATACAACCTACTTTCAGGGCTTGTATTGACAGAAATTGGAAAAAAAACCATATAAAAGTAAAACATTTATATTTAGAAATGGAAACCTCCCAAGAGTATACAAAAGAGCATTGAACAATGGATACTCATTGTTACTCAGTGCTTCTTGATGGACATAAAGATGAATTTTATCTTGATGGGTATAAAGATGAATTTTATGCCCTTGATAATTATTTTTTTGTTTGCTTTCTGGCATTTGGACAAAGTAAAATCTCTCACTTGGATTTAAACCAGTTAAGTCTTCTGACTATTCTGCCTACAAAGAAAATATTTATTTTAAGCTGGATTCATTGGTCAATCTTTGAAAAGCGTGGATAAAGCCCCCAACCTGGTAAGAGAAATTGACTTAAAAAAAAATTAAAGACAGGTTCTTGCACAATGCGTCTCTTACCCTCCAATCCAACAACCACCAGCTCCCCCACCTGTATTATAAGGGTGATAATTGTGAGGATGTTCAAATAGTCTTTCTACATGGTTCTAAACTGAATTTCTATTTGGCAAGAAATAAGACATGTCTAGTTATTGACAAACTATGTATTATATCCAAGGAGGTATCAGGGATATGGGGTTGGACCTAAAAAGAAATCACTTCTCATTTTTCAAAAACTTTTACATCAAAAGTTTGAATAACCTTAAGCAAAATTTGGTAACATAATTTTTATTTTATACATAAATTTTCATACTAAAAGAAAATATTTCCTCAGCTGAGATTATCCTTGAATTTAGATTTGAGATAAAAATTACTCCATGGAAGTATTGGCTGATTTTAGCTTCCTATTTTGAAAAATGGGAATGAAGAAATCCATTTAGATTTTATTTATTAATACTTACAAGCATCTAGGCTCTATAATCGAGTCAACTTTAAAATGAACACACAAAAATAATTAGTATTCCCATTTGAAAAATAGAAAGAGTTGCAATTAATTCGGTAACAATTTTTCCCCACTCTGGACATTATCAACATATATACTTTAATATATATATTTTAGGTTTCTTAAATAATATCTTAAATATCACTGAGTGCTGTAGAAGATTTACACGCTGACCTCTTACTTACTTGGAATACAGAAAACGATGTTCAATTCAATTTTCCTTGGCATTGTACTTAATGAGACACATAGTAAGAAAATAAACCAATATACAAAACACCTTTCAGAGAATATTATAGTCTCAGGATGTGTTTAGTCCTTTCATATCTGAAGTATGGGTTAATGATTGTTTATTGATTAACTTTTATATTCATTCCACAAACATTTACCAAGCCCCAACAATACTCCTGACATAATCTCCCGAGGTAAATAAAATTCAGTAAAATTCCAATGGTCAGTGGAATTGTTTCCTAGTTCTTAAAGAATGATTATCAAAATGTCTTATATAAGTGCTATAATCAGAAAACAATCTTGCTTATATTAGGGCCATCTATGGCCAAAACAGATTTTCTGAGTTTTCTGAAGTTATTTTCATTCTTGAGATGAATGTCACCATATTGACTAACTATCCTTACTGTCATTTTTAAAAATATCAACACTGGCAGGCAGAGCTTTCTACTTGCAACTCTTTCAAGCTGTAGACTGTATTCACAAGTTTCCTGGCTACACTGGGCCCCAGTAAACCCAAAGCTGCATATTCACAATGAAGACAATATTCTAACTTAGCCCTCCGCCTTCCTCCTCCCAGCTGCAGATTTCTCTCTCGTCTTCGTGTTCCACTTTGCATTATGATTAAATACATTTAAAATCAAAATCATCTTTTTCATTTGCTTTCCCTCTCCCAGCTGCTGGTTTCCACCCAGTCCTTTCGGAGTCAGAATTCATACGAATATTTAAACTCAAAATCGTCTTCTGCTTCCTTGCCCTATCCTCGCAGCTGCAGATTACTTCTCTGGGTACTGTGCTGCCCGTAGCTCACCAAAACGTTTCTCGGAAAAATAATATGAAGTTGGTTTTTCCTTTCTAAGCTGCTGTACTTTCATGGCTGTTATCTGAACCTGTTTTCTTTATAAGGAATATGATCTTGTCAGAAGTTAACTGATTCAAATAGAGGGTCCTTTCTTTATATTAATTAATATTGGTGCAAAATGGCATGTAGGGCTTTCTGAAGCACTCGTTCTTATAAAACAGATTCAAATACCTATGTACATATAGTACCTTTTTATCAATACAAAACAATAAAACTGAACAGTGCTTAGCTCTACCAGATCTTAAAATAAACACCCAGAAGAAATAAGGAGAAATAAGCAAATAAAGTTTTTGGCAGATAGTTTATTTATTTAGCAACAGCAATGTAGTTGCTTACACTTTCTACAAATGCTTTATCTCTTTTTCCGTAGCACCTGTCCCTGAGTGAATAGAACCACATCTGTCTCATCTTGGCATAACAAGCACACATCTACATCTGCGAATGATGATTCCATTTTTGAAGGAAATTGTGTATACTTTTGCACTCCTGCAGTCTGGTAAAAACTATTGCACAATGGATTTTATGGCTTGCAGGCAGTCTTCTAAATAGTGAATAGAAAGTTTGGAACTGGTACAGAAATATTGAATTTGCAATTTAAGAAACTCTGAATTTTACCTGTATCTGTGTTATGCATATTGTACATGTGATGGTACATAGTATTCTCTAACACTAGATATAGGATAAAGAAAGGATTCTCTTAGTAAAAAATACAATTCAGAGAAGAAAATGCTTTAGTTAAAACTTTAATATATTACAAGTTATAAGATGGTAATGATTTGCATATTGCTTCAAAAATATTTTCTGAAAGAACAAGATTAATCTTAGGTAAGGAAGAATTTGGGCTCTTAATTGGCACCAATTAGAGTTAATGATTATGATAATTTAGGGCATTTTATATTTTGCACACTTTGATTTTTATATAAATATCCAATCTCTATGCAGAATCCTCTAATAATTAAGAAAAGAGTGAGTAGAGATGGAGGCTCCTGGAAGCCCTAACTTCAGAAACAAACCAGAAACTACAATTCTGAAGATATAAAATAATTCTTTCTCCACACCTATACCAATTTCGGTGGCCTCTGTTTAATACCAAAAATGTGGGTATCACTCTTTCTCTTTCCCCATCTCGCCTCCCTACTTTCAGCCAAATCACCTAGCCCAAGATCATTTCACTCCAAATTCTTATCCAGGGTCTTGTTGAAATTCACCATCATCTCTTATCTGGATTCTGTAAAAGCCTCCAATCTAATCTCTGGGCCTCAAGACTAGCTTCTCTCCAATTTCTGCTCCCATGGCACCAAGAAAGAACATTCTAGACTCAACTCTGATCTCAGAATGTTTTATTTCCTTGCTTAAAATCCTTCAATGGCTCCCTATAACACCCATGAGAAAACTCAAACCCGTCCTCTCACTGTTTTTACAAGGACCTCCCAGTTTTTCCCTCCTAGACTCGGCACCCGGGGAAGCTTTCCACTCTTTCTACCTTCCACTGCCACTCCTCACTGTTATTCCAGCACTTAATGAATTCTTTTCATTTCCCCAAACTTCCCACGTTCATTCTCATTCTCTCTCTCTCTCTCCCCGCCCCCCCCCCCCCCAGCTCTCCCCTCTCTCCCTTTCTTCTCTGTTATTCTTTCTACCTGGAACAGTTGTCCAACATTCCCTGCTAGCTCTTAGGTTTTGCTCTAAACTTGAATTTGGCTTTTTAATTTTTAAATTTTTAGTTCTTCTGAATGGTCATACTTTAAAATATGATCTCAAGGGCAACAGGAAAGGATTTCCTGCACAAGTAATCTCCCACACTACTATATAATGTACAGGTGTATAGCAAGTGGGTGCAGGAATTATGAACTCGAACTTCATGGAGTTCTCATTTGTTTGTAGATGCTTATTTACTGTGTAAACAACACTGCCTAAGGCACCATGAGAACATATGAAAAATGCTGCTCAAATTTTTGTAATGCACTTATGAGAACAGAATTGAATGCAAGCAAAGTATGCTGATACACAAAATAGAAATCATACAAGCAGGGTGTACAAAATACATGCATTATTTTGTCATTTGCTACAAAGAGTGAGCAGTAGTGAGGGGATTCCTTTAACATAGCATTATCCTTTGACATACCATATTGGACAGACACTGTTTCCTCACATGAATTTTTTCCCCAAATAAAACAGCTGGATTTTTGATAATGCTGATGTGATGATTTGAGGTTTGCAAAGGTAATCCTTTAGGTGATTCATAATCTCTCTCTTTAAAAAAAAAAAATCAATACGATATTAATATATATTATTGATACTTATTAATATGTATTATTGATATATATTAATAAAGCATACAATTCATCCAAAGTGCACAATCAATGGTATTTGGTATAATCACATAGTTGTGCATTCATCACTTCAATCATTGTTAGATCATTTTCATTATTTCAATAATAATAATAAACAAAAAACAGACAAACAAGAAAATTTATCATCTCTCTTGTTACCATTTCCTCGAGATTCACAGGTCTTATATTTATGAAGCTCAGCTTCGTTCCCCTTCTTTTCTGAAAGTCTGTTTGTTCCCAGTCACTCCATGGTGAGAAGCAAGGACAGCTGCTCTCCACAGCTTTATCTGTTCATACTGCTAAAGAGTCCTGTATCTCACCTAATTTTCCAATCACACTAGCTTCTCGAAAGAAAAGCTGTGCCTGCAAACTTAAATGGGTTTTATTTTTGTTTCAAGGACACAGACTGCCCCAGGGTGGGCACTGACCTGTTGCATTGCCATCTCCTAACTTTCTGTGAGAACCTACGAACTACTCTTCTGTCTTCTGTACTCAGTTTTTTTCCCTGGGATTGGAACTGCTGTACTGACCATTGGCATGCACATACCTACGTACTTTTTATTTATTCAAAGGCGAGAAGAGCAAACTGCATAATTTACCAACCCTTCCTAGGTGGTCACACCTTCCTTTTCTCTCCTGTCTGTCCTAACCCAGCTGCCATCTGTTCTCCTAAGCACCCCAGGCTCTCCTGCACTTGACAATGCATTGTAGTGTTACATGCAGAAAAATGAACTGCGATAGAAATCTGAAATTCTTTTTCTATCTATAGTGTGTCCAATTTCCTGTGTTTTGTTGGTTGCAGCCAATTTGTGTATGTATGCTTTCAAATTTCCTTTTGTGTATCTGTATTCCAAAGGAAGAATGAAAAAAAAATCAACCATAAGAGTTATAAAATGTGTATTATTTACTCGGTAGAACTTTGGATTATTAACTAAGCATATAGGCCGTAAATTATTTAAAACATGTATCATGCACTCGAGAATAAAAAGACTTGTTCCGGTCTTAGTGGGGAAATTATATATTTAGGACATTTTTCAAAATATATTATTCCATCAGTTTTACTGGTCAACTGAGTATGAATTTTAGATATTATTAAAATACATTGAAAAGATAACAAGGATCTCAATCTGCTGGATATGCTTTTCCTTTAATTTTAGACATGCTTATCATTTACGAATTTTTCAGCTTCCTCAGCTGTTCACTGCTGTTACATTTAGCTAACATTATTTTCTAGAAAAATATCTGCAATAAAATGCCCAATAATGAACAATAATCTTTTAAAAGTTGCAATAAATACTTTGGGTCATTTCTTTAATAGTCATCAAAATTTTTCTTCTGAGAGAAAGAGGTAGAGCTCATAAACACACGTACATACATATCCTTATTAGTGATTTTTTTTTAGAGAAGTTGTGGGTCTACAGAAAAACCATACATAAAATACAGGGTTCCCATACAGCACCCCACTATTAATACTGTTCGTTGGTGTGGTATATTTGTTACAATTGATGAAAGCACATTCTTATAATTTAACTATTTACTATAGTCCATGGTTTAAATTAGAGTTCACTGTGTTGTGCAGTACATTCTATTTTTTAAAAATTTATTCTAGTAAGATACACACAGCCTAATATTTCCCCCTTTTAACCACATTCAAATATTTAATTGTGCTGTTAATCTTATTCATAGTTTTGTGCTACCATCACCACCATCCATTATCAAAACTTCGCCATCATCCCAAGTAGAGTCTCTGTACATTTTAAACCTTAACTCCCTATTTGCCACCCTTACACCATCACCTAGTAACCTCTATTCTAGATTCTGACTCTAAGGTTTGCTTATTTTAATTATTTCATATCCATGAAATCATACAATATTTATCCTTTTGTATCTGGCTTATTTCACTCAACATGATGTCTTCAAGGTTCATCCATGTTGTCCCATGTACAAGACTTCATTCCTTTTTACAGGGAATTCCGTTGTGTGTATTTATAACATTTAGCTTACATATTCATAGGTTAATGGACAGATGGATTGCTTCCATCTTTTGGCGATTGTGAATAATGCTGCTATGAACATCAGTGTGCAAATATCTGTTTCAGTCCTTGCTTTCAATGTTTTGGAGTACATACCTAGAAGTAGGTGTGCCAGATCATATGATAAATCTATACTTAACTTTCTGAGGAACTGCCAAAATATCTTCCACAGCGTCTGCACCATTTTAAATTCCTAGCAGGGAAGGATGAGTGTTCCTATTTTTTGGCATCCATTTCTTGGAACAGTAGCCATTCTAGTGGGTGTGAAATGGTATCTCATTGTGGTTTTGATTTGCATTTCCCTAATGACTAATGATGTTGGGCATCTTTTTGTGTGCTTTTAAGCCATTTGTATATCTTCTTTGGAGAAATGTCTATTCAAGTCTTTTGCCCAGTTTTAAATTGGCTTGCTTGTCTTTTTATTGTTGAGTTGAAGGATTTCTTTATTTATTCTAGATATTAAGCCAGAATATTAATATGTTTTCCAAATATGTTCTCCCATTGCCTACATTGTTGTTTTACTTTCATGATTAAGTCCTTTGAGGCACAAAATTTTTCATTTTGATGACAAACCATTTATCTATTTTTTTTTTCTGCTTTTATTTGTGCTTTGAGTGTAAAGTCTAAGAAACCATTGCCTAACATAAGGTCCCGAAGATGCTTTCCGACAATTTCTTCTAAAGTTTTATAGCACTGTCTCTTTTATATAAGTCTTTGATTCATTTTGAGTTGATTTTTGTATATACTGTGAGGTAGGGGTTCTCCTTTTTTTAAAATGAAGATCCAGTTTTTTGAGCACCACTGATGAAGAGACTATTCTTTCTTAATTGAGAGGTCTTTGTCCCTTGTAAAAACTCAGTTGCTAATAAATGTGAAAGTTGACTTCTGAGCTCTCTATTTAATTCTGTTGGTCTATCTGTCTGTCCTTGTGCCAGCACCATGTTGTATCGATTACTTTGACATTCAAATAAGTTTTAAGATTGGAACATGTGAATCTTCCAACTTTGTTTTTCTTTTTAAAGATGACTTTGGCTATTCAGAGCCCTTTAATGTTCCATATAAATTCAATAATTGGCTTTACCATTTCTGCAAATGTTGTTGGAATTTTGATTTGGGTTTATGTTAAATGTATAAATACAAGTGGGTAGAATTGACACAGAATGTCCGACCATTTATTTAGGTCTTTGATTTCTTTTAGCAATGTTTTGTAGTTCCTGTACATAAGTGCTTTACATCTTTGAGTAGATTTATTCCCAGAGATTTGATTATTTTAGTTGCTAATGTAATTGGATTTTTTCCTTGATTTCATCTTATGATTTTTCATTACTCATGTATAAAAACACTATTGATTTGGGGAAATCGATCTTGTACCCCACCAATTTGCAGAATTCGTTTATTGGCTCTAGGAACTTTGTTGTGGAGTTTTCAGGATTTTCTGTATATAGGATCATGTCCCTTGCAAATAGGGGAAGTTTTACTTATTCTCTTCCAATTTGGATGGCTTTTATTTCTTTTTCTTGCCTAAATTCTCTGGCTAGAAATTCCAGTACAATGTTGATTAATGGTGGTAACAGTGAGTGCTCTTGTCTTATTCCTGAAGTCAGAGGGAAAGCTTTCAGTCTTTCACCATTAAGTATGATGTTAGCTGTGAGTTTTTCGTATATATCCTTTATCATGTTGAGGAAGTTTCTTTCTATTTCTTGTTTTCTAAATTTTTGTATCAAGAAGGAGTGATAGATTTTGTGAAATGTTTTTTCTTGATCACTTGAGATGATCATGTGGTTTTAGTTCTTCATTCTGTTCATGTGGTACAGTACATAAATTATTATTATTATTATTTTTTCATGTTGAACGAACCTTGCATATCTGGGATAAATCCCACTTAATCATGGTGTATAATTCTTTTATATTTTTTTCAATTTTGTTTGCTAGTATTTGTTCAGGATTTTTGCATTTATTTCATTGGAGATATTGGTTTGTAATTTTCTTTTCTTGTGATATCTTTATCTGGCTTTGGAATGAGGGTGATATTGATCTTATGGAATGAATTAGGGGGTGTTCCCTCCTCTTCAGTTTTTTTGAAAAGTTTGAGCAGTATTGGTGTTTATTTTTCTTGGAATGTTTAATAAAATTATCAGTGAGGCCATCTTGGTCCTGGGATTTTCTTTTCTGGAAAACTTTTGATTACTGATTAAAATTCTTTACTTGTTATTGGTCTGTTGATGTCTTCTATTTCTTCTTGTTAGTGTAGGTAATTTGTGTGTTTCTAGGAATGTGTCTATTTCCACCAGGTTTTCTAATTTGTTGGTGTACAGTTGTTCATAGTATCCTCTGATAGTCCCTTTTATTTCTATAGGGTCAGTGGTAATTTCCCTCTTTTCATTTCTGATCTTAGTTACTTGTGCTCTCTCTCTTTTATTCTTGTTCAGTCTAGCTAAATGTTTGTCAATTTTATCGTTCTTTTCAAATAACCAAATTTTGGTTTTGTTGATACTCTCTAATACCTTAAAATAATTTTTAAAAAATTTTCTATCTCATTTATCCCCACCCTGATCTTTGTTATTTCCTTCCTTTGCTCATTTTGGGGTTTCTGCTCTTCTTTTTCTAGTTCTTCTGGTTTTGAGGTTAGGTATCTGATTTGAAGTCTTTCTTTTTTTAAAAAATGTAACAATTTAGAGAACTGCCTTTGCTGGATCTCATGTGTTTTTTTTTAAACAATTTATTGAAGTGTATCATTCATACATGAACATACATAAACTATAAGTGTTCAGCAAAAATTGTGAACTTACAAAACAAACATGCATAAAATCATACAGGGCTCCCACATATCTCCCCACCATAAATACTTTGCATTGTTGTGAAACATTTGTTAACAAATTATGAAAGAGCATTGTCAAACTATTACTACTAACTATAGTCTGTATCTTACTCCCCTATATATATATATATTTTTTTTTTTTTTTGATTTGAAGACATTCCCCAGTTAACCTTTTTTTTTTTATTTTTTTTATTTTTTATTTTTTATTTATTTTTATTGTGGGTAAAAATCAAAATTCTCACAATACATACAAACATTTGCAAAATGATATATAAATATATATGCATATATGTGTATTTGCTTACAAAAATATATATTTTTAAGGATTTATTTATTTATTTACTTTTATCCATTTTTACACACATACCTCCCCCCACCCCCGTTTTTGCTGTTTTTGTGTCCATTTGCTGGGCAACTCTCTGTGTCCATTTCCTGCCCTCTTTTCTCCTCCTTCTCCTCCTGTCTTCACTGGGATTCGCTTCTCAGATCCTCTGTTGTGGGAGAGAGTCATCCTACTGCCTGCACCACCTTAGTTCCTGTTTTTTTGTCTTGTCTTGGCTCTCCTTTGTGTCACTCTCATGTTATGTCACCATCTTGCTGTGTGGCTCGCAGAGCCTGACGGCACACCTGAGCACAGGACCTAGTGGCTCACCCTTACGTGGGACCTGGCAGCGTACCCATGCACGGGGCCTGTGGGCTTGCCCGCTCGCGGGGACTGGTGGCGCACCCGCACGCAGGGCCTAGTGGCTCATGCGTCTTCTATATTTTTCTTTTTTAAATTTTTACTGGGAGTTCCTGAGGATTGGACCCAGGTTTCTCCATATGGGAGATGGACACCTAAGCATTTGAGCCACATCTGTCCCCCAAGCATTTGAGCCACATCTGTCCCCTGCTATATCTCTTAAGGTTGACCAAAGATACCTAGAGTTACAGCCTTTTCCCATACAGGATATTCATATAATAAATCAGGCTTAGTTTATCACTAGCATTCTAAAAACCAGACTTAGGGAGAAAAACTAGGTCTGGGGACACATGCATGGTTTCCAATATAGCAAATGTTTAGCCTACCCTGATTATCACAAAATCAGGACAGTGAGAATATTCACATCTTAAGTTTTTTATGTTTTGCTTTCACTTTCATTTGCTTAAAGTTATTTTCTAAATTACCTTGTGATTTCCTTTCGAACCCATTGGTATGTTGATTACTTTCCACATATTCTTGAATTTTCCATTTCTCCCTCTGTTATTGAATTCTAGCTTCATTCCATTGTGGTCAGAGAAGATACATTATAGGATTTTGATATTTTTAATTTATTGAGGCTTGTTTTGTGACCTAAGATATGGTCTATATAGGAGAATGATCCATGTGCACCTAAAGAAATGTGTATTCTGTTTTTGTCTTCTATATATGTCTTCTAGGTCTAATTGGCTTAGAGTTTCATTTAAGTTTTTTATTTCCTTTTCGATCTTCTAGATGTTCTATCTATCCACTGTTAAAAGTCTTGTATTACAGCCTCCTATTCTTATTGTAGAACCATCTATTTCAAATCTGTCAGTTTTTGCTTCATATATTTTGAGGCTCTAACTTAGATATATAATTGTTACATGTTCTTGTTGAAATGATCCTTTCATCAGTATATAAAACTGTCTTTGCTCCTCATAACAGTTTTTTATTTAAAATATATTATATCTGATGTTGGTATACCTATGCCAGGTCTCTTCTGGTTACTACTTGCATTTTTTTCCACCCTTGCACTTTCAACCTACTTATGTCTTTGATTCTAAGGTGAGGCTTTTATACACAGCATAGAGTTGGGTCGTGCTTTTTTATCCATTCTGCCTTTTGACTGGAGAGTTTAAACTTTTATATTTAAAGTCACTACTGATGATGCAGGATTTTCTTCTGCCATTTTACTATTTAGTCTTTGTAAGTATTATATATTTTTGTATCTCAATTATTCTGTTAAGGCCTACTTTCATATTTATTTGAGTTTTTACATTTACCATATTAACTCCCTTCTTATTCTATGTGGATATATTTTTCATATATTTTCCTTGTGGGGTTAAAATTTAATATTCTAAATATATAACAATCATATTTGATTTGATACCAACTTGTCTTCACTAGCACACTCATTTGGTGTTCCTACCCTTCTTCCCCCCACCATTTTTTGTACTTTTTACAAATTATATTTTTATACATTATATGACCATAACCGTAATTTTTTATCATTACTTTTTAGTGCATTTTCATTTTAGCACCTGTAGGAATAAAAATGGAGTTATATACTAAAATCTATGGTAGGATAGCAGTGGCATTTATAATTACCCAAATGGTTACCTTACTAGAAGTCTATTTTTTTATGGTTCTTTGAACCACTGTCTAGTTTCCTTTCCTGTCGATCTGAAGAACTCACTTTAGTAATGCTTGTAGGGCAGGTCTAGTGTTGTTAAACTTACCTCAGCTTTTGTTTATCTGGGAATGTCTTGATCTCTCCTTCATTTTTGTTTTCTTTTTTTTTTTTTAAGGAGGTACCAGTAATTGAACCCAGGACCTTGTACATGGGAAGCAGGTGCTCAGCTACTGAGCTACATCTGCTCCCTTCTCTCCTTCATTTTTGAAAGAAAGTCTTGCTGGATATAAAATTCTTGGTTGACAATTGTTTTCTTTTAGCACTTTAAGTATTTCAACCCACTGCCTTCTTGCCTGGTTTCTGATGAGAAATTGGTACTCAATCTAATTGAGTCTCTCTTACATGTAATATGTTGTTATTCTCTTGCTCTTTTCAGAATCCTCTTCTTGTCCTTTGCAAGTGAGAATTAGATGAGTGTGTAACAGGGTATTTTTTTCTTTATGTTTTCCCCATTTGGTGTTCTCTAGTATTCTTGGATGTGCATATTCACATCTTTTGCTAAGTTTGGGAAATTTTCTGTCATTATTTCTTTGAATTTTCCTTCTGCCCCTTTATCTCTTTCTTCTCCTTCAGGGACTCAATAATATCATTATAATTATCATTATGCTTGATGGTGTCCAAGAAGTCTCAGGCTATTTTTGATTTTTACTTTCCCTCCCTTTTTTTTCCAGCTCCTCAGCCAGACTCATTTCAATTGTCTTGTCTTCAAATTTGCTGATTTTTTCCTGCTAGCTTGAATCTGCAGTTGAAACCCTCCTGGGAAGTTTTCATTTCATTTATCATGTCTTCAACTACATTAGTTCTCCTTGGTTCCTCTTTAAAATATATATGTCTTTATTGAGATTCTTATATTATTCATTCATTATTCATTTCCTGACATCTTTTTGCTTTCTCTGTATTTTCCTTCATTTTTGAATATGCTAAGAATCATTTTTAAAAGTCTTTGTTTGGTATATTCAAAGTCTGGTCTTCTTCATTTTTTTTTTCTAGATTTTTATCTTCTTTTTTTGGATGGGCCATCTTTTCCTGTTTCTTTGTTTGTCTCATAATGTTTTGTTGCACACTGAACATTTTAATATATTAAAATATGAATTCTCTGATATATTCCCTGAGATGTCTGTTTCTTGATATTGTAACCAGCTGGTGAAATGATGGAGACTTTCTTCAGTGTCAGGAGCTAACATAACCAAGCAAACCTAAGCAAAAACACCTTTTATTATCTTTGCATATTGGCTTTGCTTTGGATGGTTCTTTCTGTCATTGATCAGCCATCCTCTCAGGAAAGTCAGATCAAGGCTAAAGTGAGACAGAATCGTTCTGTCTTTTCTGGGCCTCTCTTGTCCTGGGCTTGTACTTACCAGTGGTCTTAGGAGTTCCCATATTTAAAGGAGCTTTACTGCCCCGCTATTTCCCAGGAAACACTCTCCCTCTCTTGTTTGTTCCACTGCAGAAAGTCTGCCCCAGAACATTCACCTCAATTGTTTCTTACACAGTGGTCATTGTCTCAAGCTTCTTTTGCCTGGAGTGCAAATTCTGGTAGAGAGCACTTGCTGAGGAGGAGTTTCCCATGTCAGTCTTTCCCACCCAAAACAAGGCTAAGGACCCACAAAGGACCTGAGGAGGTGTGAAGGAGGGGCTAGGAAGTGTGTCAGGAGCTTATTCCACTGTTACCCAAAACTGTGCTCTCTTGACTCAGAACGTGAACAGCACATACATCCCTTTGTCTGCCTCCAGAGCTCTGACTAAGCATACCATCTTCAAGTTTCCTCTGCCACCTTTGTCTGGGCAGGTTGAAACAATGGCCACCTTCAGAGCTGGGTCCCCAGTGATCCAAAGGTAATCAAAAGTAGTGATCCACAATTGGACTGTACCCCACCCTTTGTGGTACCAGGGAGCTACACCAGGGGCTGGACCCCACTGATGATTGCCACAAGAGTGGGGGATGGGTGCTGGTAGCTGCTGTGTGGAGAAAGCAATTTACTGGTATTTTCTGTAATTTACCAGCCTCTTCCTCCTATTCTTCCCCCTATTCAACTGGACTCCAGACTTTTGATGAATCAGCCTGTTTAACAGTTGTTCTGGTGGAGGGACTAAGTCCTGAATTTTCCTACTCCACCATCTCCTCACAATCTCCTCCTTATCAGGTACATTGATTTCAATCGTTCTAATGTAACATCACTATTTATCTTCAAAACAATCATTTATCTATCAAATTTTATATTTATAAGATCTTAAATCTAATAGATGTGCTTTTTTTCTTTTCCTGACAGTTTAGATAATCAGTGAAAATTTAGAATGATCGCCATTCATATCAAGTTCTGAATTCTAGTATATGTGATAAACAATAATTCCATATTCACTATGTTTTTCCTTGTGAGGGAAACTGAGGTTGTACTTTTAAAATTTTATATATAAATGTACTTCAGTAGTCTCTAACTTAAGGATATCCATACATGGAAAATGGATATTGAAGAACAGGAAAAATTAAAACCAGAACTTTTATCATTCTTAGTTAAGGCTGGATACTATAAAAGAATTAAAAGTGAAAATAAAGCAAAAGCCTTCTAATTGTTTATGACCAAGAAATAGTCTTCATTTGATATCATATATGAGAGTATTAGGTGGAAATAGAATATTTCTGTAAGTATGTCCGATAAGACATTTATGAAATAGCTGACACTACAATAACATTTCTAATTACAGTTAACTATATAGGGTCTATTGGAAATGTTCTATGTTTACCTCCTATTTTCATGGATAAATAGATTTCTAACTGTAATTATCTAATTCTTGCTAGAGTCTACATGGCTACCTAAAGTCCTCTACTAAGTATGTAACTTTGGCCAATTTACTCAACTTCTCTAAGCCTCAGTTTCCCCTTGTATAAAATGGAAATGGAACTGGTTCTATTTTTACCACCAATTCCTGCAGCCTATTGTTGGACAACTCAGGAGCTAAGGATAGATTTTGCTTGTGTAATGAGTTATAAAAGCAAAACAGAAACAGCAACAAAGAAGGCTATGCAGCAGACACCTTATGTGGCCTGCAAAGCCTGAAATATTTACTATCTGGCCCTTTAAAGAAGAAATTTTTGACCCTTAAACTGTATCATAGGGTTGGGAAAGTGAATGCAAAGCGCTTGGCCTGGTACTTGGCATATGGGCAGGTCTAAATAAATGGCAGTTGTTATTGTTTATGTTAATACAGATAAGAAGAAGATATTAATATTCTTGTTAATGAACCGACCCATTGTTTGAGTCCCATTTAAATTTGGTCTTATTCTAGATAAAATTAAAAGGCCTTTTTTGGGGGGAAGGATAGTGAAGATTCTTCACTATCTTAGAAAGCTTAACAATGTACTTTTACTGGCATTATTTTTATTATTATTAATGCAACTCCAATGGGAGAAGCCATCCCTGGGAAGAAGAGATGTCAGAAGATAGGTTCATAAAAACATGTCAAAGGTCATTAGAAAGGAAGTAACTTAATCTACTTTGTCTTTATGTATTTTTATGTCTCGTGAAAAAAAAAAAAAGAACTGTAGTCACTTGATTACTTGATTTCTCTTTTGCTGAACAGAGGTTTCAATTAGGAAAGATTGATGTTTCCAACAGGAAAAAAAATGTTAGAAGGAAGATATGGAAATGAAATAAGTTTATTGTTTTGTTTTAACTCCAGAGAATACAAAGCATTAAGTCCCAGGCTTTCTGAATGCCCTGGCAATCTTACATAAGCCCACCACGAACTAAAGTTCATAGAAGAAAACATGCTCTCTTCTTTAAGCATTATATTAAAATGCATTAATATAAATAAACCTGTGTCAACTGTCCTGGATAGTGGAATCCTGTGGGTCCCAGCCAGTAGATGCTTGGAAATGTCATGCTGGAGAATGGAGCAGTGGAACCTGCTCAGGGAAGTCTTGTTTGGATGCAAGCTTGGGTCCTGCTAAGTGTGTGGGAACAAAGTTAAGCATCCTGTCTGTGTGCACACGCACACACACACACACACAAAACAAGTAGGAAAATCAGCAGGGGTTCAAGTTAAAAGGCACAGTCTTGTAAACAGACCTGATTTGGTCAGGCAGTAGCAGGATTTGTGAGGGCTATGGCTGGGTAGAAATGAAATAGGCCATGATTCTCCATCAAATTCCTTTGCAAATACATTTTGGGTTTCCTGCTAGAGCTTTCCCTGCTGCTCTGCATTCTGATAGCCAAGCGACAAGATTCTGGAGCCTTCACTTAAAAGTATAATCACAAACCTATAGATAATGGACCCATACTTAATACTAAAAGGCATCCAGTGGGCTCCTTAGTGAAGCACTAATCCTCAAACATTTTCATTACAAACTTTCCTGGAGAAGTAAAGAAAAATGGTGACTGTCTGAGATTTTAATAAGATGAAGAAAATCATGGCATCTTTCTACAATTTATGGGTTGGGTCCATTTCTGGAAATTTGTCAGTGCCAGTTTCTTCAAAAACAATAAGATTGAGACTAAGCAAAGTGATGGAGAGAGTCATGTAGCACAGAACAAGACCCAAAAGCAGTGAAGCAGGCAGAATATGCCAATCATGGTAGGTCATAAAGAGTGCCCATCAGAAGGACAGCGGGAAGAACCCATGTTATAAACCTAGCTGGATATCATGAGCCTTCTTTCATGAAACCCAACTTTGAAGTGATAAACTGATAGCCCTAAAATTTGATGCTGAATTGATCTTGATCTCAATTCAGCTACACTCTCTCTACTGGAACTACTGTGGATCCTAAACATAAAAAAACAGATATACGTTTCTGGAGCTTCGGGACTTTTCTACATTGTCTCTACCCAATCTGAACTGAAATTGCAAGATGATTCTGAAAAACTCTTCTGGTTCAAAACTCACTCTTAGAGATTATTTGGGGGGTAGTTTTATGATTGACTTGGTAAAATTATTATTCATTTTTTGAACAATTCGGTTGGTTGTCAGCCAAAGTTCATCCGAAGGCAAAATATTGTTACAAGTGATCCTGGTTTGCATCCTCAATCCTTATTTTTGCCTTTATTTTTACCATCTACCCTGTAATTCACCCCCATGACCTGACCATTCATTACTCAAGGATTTCATCTTTTGGGGCATACAAGGCTACATCTCCTATCACGAACCTACTGTTAGGAACTGGAATTGCTGAGGAACAATAAAGAGGATGGTTGTTCCCACCTAAGATTATAAGCCCTACTCCTTTGAAATGGGAACATTTAGGATTCATTTCAAAGTTACTGGTAACCTCTAAATACACTGGACTGATGTCAGGGATGGTAGCAAAAAATATATCCACGGGAGCCCTCCTTGAGAATCCATAATGTGTCTTCAGAAAGCCTTTTTTCTACAGGAAATAGGTTCCTCAAGTTCTGTCTTTAAATTTTTTTAATAAGCAAGTAAATGTTGGTCTTTAACCAAATGGCAAAATGCTAAATGTTGGGTAGTTTTGCCTTTAAAAGTGTTCACATTTCCTTCCACCTTAAAGGAACAAGGAAGATGGTGAGGAACTTGTTCCCTCGACACATCAACATCTGTGAAATGGCCACATTGACCAAAACACTTGGAAAGAGAGTTGCTGATTTCTGGAAAAAGTCCTCAAGCTACCATAGTACGTAAGGCCTGGCAGCAAGTACTGGCCCAGCACAGTCACCAAGGGTCTAAGGAGGGCATACTGACTTTCAGAACTGCCCCTATGTTCTGAGTGTTTGTCTCTCAGTGCTGGGCCGGGGCTGGGGTGGATTGTCAGCATCCTATCATGAGGCAAACCTTTTTATTTTCTTCCTTTTAATTTTTCCTTCTTTACCTTCTTGTGCTCCTGTGCTCCCTGCTTCTTCTTATCTTCCTCAGTCTATTCTTTCTCTTCATCATTAAATTTTCTGGGAATTAGAAAGTTGGGGTTCACTATGATTTGGATCTTTGAAACTGAATGAGGACTGCATTCTGTGAACTCTTAGCTTCCAGTATTTTTAGTGTGGTATAGGAGTCCGTGGGATGGTAAGGGAATGTCACTGTAAGTGGCGAAGGAGTGGAGAAAGGGAACAAACATTTATTATCCATTGCCTACATGTCCAGAACGGAACTAATCACTCTTTCTATATTATTGCACTTAATGATGACACCCAATCTGTAAGGTAAATATTATCTTGCATTTACCAAACCAGGGAAAATCTTTAAAATAAAAAATATGGCCAAGATCATGTGTCTTTATAAGTGGCAAAGCTGGATATCAATATATGTCTATCCAACTCCAAAGTCCATGTTCTTTTGGATAATTATACATAGGAAATTGAGACTTGTATGAGTTTTCAGACAAAGGAATTTGTAGGGAAATGCCATGAAAAGTATATTTAGTTCTATACCTTTCTATAATAAATATCTTGAATTTCTGCTACATGCCAGGCTTTCAGCTAAACACTATCAGTATAATATTGAATAAGACAAAGTCCCTGCCCTCTGGGAGCTTAACATTCTTGTAAGGTATGCTGGGAATGAATTATTAAGAAATTAAATAGATAAATAAAATAAGAGGAGGGTGATTTACTTCTATTAGGTGGTCAGGAAGAATTTGCTAAGGAAAAGACATTTATGCCTAGATGAAGGATGAGAAGGACCTGGCCTTGCCAAGACTTGTAAGATAAGTGATTCAAACAAAGAGAACAAAAGGCCACTATAAAAGGAACAAAATGAGCAAAGAGATTGGAGAAATTGGCCGGAGCCTGATAATATAGAAACTTACGTGTACTTTAGTGCATTTGTTATTTATTCTAAGTGGAGTGAAAAGCCATTGAAGGCTTTGATGTGGAGTGTTATGATATGATTTTAAATAAAAATAATAAAAAAACCCTGAGTGCTGAGTGCATCTCTCCATCTGCATTATGCTTAAAGGAATTCCCAGCCTAGAGTAAGTGCAATAGAGGTAATAGCTATTGTTGCAAAGAAATACTTTTTTTTTTTTGAGATAGAAAGGTAAGTCAGGCAAAGGAATACTTAGTTGTGAAACATAGGGGAAGGAATTTGAGGCAATTGGTAACTGAAACCTTCTACAATCTCAATAAATAAGAGGAAAATTCCTCTTCTGACAATGACAATGAGGAGGGCAGACCTGGGGTCCAACATTTAGAGGAAGTAGTAAAATTTAAGCACAGGTTGTGGAAAATGGGAGGAAAAAAAGAAGAAATAAGAGCATCAAGGAGAAGTGAGGACCCAACTGAGGGTGTTATGAATACACTTATCCAAAGACCATTGTACCTCATTGTGGGATTTTGTCCAGCAGTTTCTCCCAGATAGTGGAGTCCCAGAGATTGATCCAAGAACAGTAAATTAACCAAAGTAGGTTAGCGTGCACTACAGTAACAATCATAACCCGAGTGACTTAGCACTACAAAGCTTATTCTTTCTTCACACACCAAGTCCCATGGAGGTCGAAAGGAGAGGTGGAAGGGGGGCTGCTGCACACAGTCCTTCAGGACGCCGCTGCCAGTGACACCATCATGTTTTAAAAGGACTCTTAGGGCACGAGTTCTCCGTATTGCAAGGGAAGGAAGAACGTACAATCTCAGCTTGTAAGTGATGCATGTCACTTTCTCTCATATCTTATTAGTTAGAATTAGCCACTGGACTTGCCTAATTACAGAGACATCAGGACATGGAGGTGAGTGAATGAGATATTTCTAAGTATTTTCCTGACTCTTGTCACTTTGACATTTTGTAGAACAGTTGTGTTGGAATGATCAGGGCGTAAGAGAATTATATTTGCAGGGGAGAGTCCTATTTTGCATCAGGAGAGCCTAGGATCCATGCTAAATGGACAAAGTATAAAATGAGATGGAGGCAAATAGACTGCATGAATAATCAAATGTCATGAGACAGGATGTCTCAATGAAGTATAAAATAATGGTAATTTTCATGTTAGTAAGAAAGTGAAAGATGATTTTATAATTAAAGAGTAAGATTTAGGTATAGGTGCCTAAATAGTAAAAAAAATCTAGCAACAACTAGTATTTCTTTTCTTATTCTGTGCCAGAAAATTTACAAGCTGTAGCTGATCAATTCTTCCAAGAACCCTACAAGAAAGGTCTAATTATTATATATATATATATATATATATATTTATTTATTTATATATTTATAAAGAAACTGTCATAGTATTGATTAACTTATTCCAATGTGCCTAGCTACAAATAGGTGCAGATATGAGACTTGATCTGTCTGTAGTAGATTGAATTATGTACTCCAGAAAAACATATTCTTAATCCATTCCTGTGGATGTGAACCCACTGTAAACAGGACATTTTGAAGAAGATATTTTTAGTTAAGGTGTGGCCACATGAATCAGGATAGGTCTAATCCTATTACTGCAGGCCTTATAGGGAAGGCCATAAAAAGAAAACCACCAGTGAGAAAAGGATAGTTAATAAAATCCTGAAGAAAAAGGAGAAGATCCCACCATCTTTGTTCCTTATGACAAAAAAGCCAAGGACCCAATTATTGGAGACAGCTAACCCCAGAACACCAGAGTCTTCTGGGAGAAGGTATCATCTGGCTGATGCCTAGATTTTAGATTTCTAGCCTCAAAACTGTGAACCAATTAATTTCTGTTGTTTAAGTCAATTTATCATATGGTATTTTTTTTTTTTTTAAGCATCTGGGAAACTAAGAGACTTTCCAAAACCGAAATTCAAACTTTAAAAATTCTGTCTTGGGAGCAGATGTGACTCAAGCAGTTGAGCACCTCCTTTCCAAATGGGAAGTCTTGGGTTCAGTCCCCAGTGCCTCCTAAAACAAACAAACAAACAAACAACAAGCAAACAAACAAACAAAAAAAACAACTCAGGAGAGCCATGTGTCTCAGTGGTTGAGTGCTGGCTTCCCACATACGAGGTCTGGGGTTCAATCCCCGGCCCCATTATCTCAAAAAAAAACAAAAAACAAAAAACAACATTCTGTCTTCTGGATAATACAATTGTCCTAGAAAATTTCAATATCCAGGATATGAGATTGAGAGTAGGATGGTAAGTAGAGTGAAAGATTTCTGGAAAGAAGGCATTATAGCATTATTTAATTAGAGCTTGGGAAATATGTATGGGAAACATATAGGATTATACCAAGAGTTGATGTAAATTAAAATTATAGATAAGTATCCCTTATAAATATGGATAAAAAATCCTTACAAAAGTTTAGAAAATCAAGACCAAGTAGTGTTTATTTCAGGAATACAAGGTTCGTTTTACAGCTAAAACTAAATCAATGTTGCTAAAAATATAAAATATATGACCTTCTCAATAGATACAGGAAAAATATTTCACCAAATTAGATAACCATTCATGATGAAAAAAAAAATCTCAACAAACTAGAAATAGACTGAAACTGCCTCAGATCCAATAAAAAATCATCTGTAAAAAATCTCCACCTTTTACTTGGAAAATATTGATATTTAATCCTTTTCTACTAGGATGAGGAACAAAGAAAGGCTTTATAATACTTTTATTCAACCTTTATTAAAGATCCTGACCAGTGTAGTAAGGCAGGAAAATTAAATAGGAAGCATGGTGATCAAAAGGAAGATTAAACATGTATATGCAGATGATATGATTGTGCTATAGAATATTCCAAGGAATCTATAAAATACACTAGAACTAATAAGTCAATTTAGCAAGGTCAAGGATACAAGGTCAACAACAACAAAAAATCAATTGCATTTTCACAATGAATGCAAAAAGTTATAGCAAAATATTGGAAAATGAAATTAAATTTGTATTAGTAGTCATAATAAACTTTGGGATAAAATTAGCAAAATACATATAAGACCTCTACAATATAAATTCCAATATGTTGCTGGAATAAGTTTAAAAGCATAAATAAGTGGAGTGTTAAACCGTGTTCATGACTTGGAAGGCTCAGTGTTGTAAAGATATCAATAGATATCTATAGATTCAATGCAATCCCAATCAAAATCACAAGCTATTTTGTAGAATTAACAAGATGTTTTTAAATTTTGTATGCAATACAAAGGACCTACCTAGATCCTAGCTCAAAGCTGAAACAATCTTGGAAAAGGAGAACAGAGTTGTACATTTCATATTGTGTTGATTTTAAGATCTAACCTAGTGGCAATTGTGTGGTATTGGCATAAAGATCTATTTATAACTCAGTTGAACAGAACAGAGTCCAGAAATAAACCTATACCTAAAAAGTCAATTAATTTTAGACAAAGATGCCAAAGCAATTCAGTGAGGAAAGGAAATTATTTTTCAACAAATGACTCCATTACAACTACATAAACATATGGATAATGTTTATGAATAAAATTAGCCTTAAACTCTACCTTATTCTATACACAAAAATTAGATCTAAAGGTAAAAGCTAAAACAATAATCTTCTAAAAGGAATTATAAGAGGATATCATTTTGATATCATGGTAAGCAAAGATTTCTTGTCAAGGAAACAAAAAGCAACAACCATAAAAGAAAAATAAGTTAAAGAAATGGACTTCACCAGAATGATTTTTAAGTGTCCATAAAACCATACCATTAAGAAAATAAAAAGGCAAATATTCATAGCACATTTATCTCACAAACTCTTTGTATCCAGAATAAAGACCTACAAATCACTGATAAAAAAATAACTACAAAAAAAAAAAAATTAATTACCCAATACAACAGGCAAAAAAATTGAACAGGCACTTCTCAAAAGATATGGCAAGTCAATAAGAGCATTGAAAACATCACAAAGAGAATAAATACCATTTCACCCCCACCTGAAGAGCTAAATTGTAGCCTTACAGCACTAAATGTTGGCGAGGATATGGAACAATTGAAACTTTCATACATTACTGAGGGGGTATAAAATAGTACAATCACTTTGGAAAACTGTTTGGCTGTTTCTTACAAAGTTAAGCACACTCTGTCTCACCCTATGTCCAGAAATTCCACTGCTAGGTGTTTAACCAAGCTAAGTTAACCTTGTGCCTACAAATACCTGCATACCAGAATGTCTATAGCAACTTGATCATAATAATTCCAGACTGGAAACAACCCAATATCCTTTAACAGAAAAATAAACAGTGAATTTGAAATAAAGTTTTTAATAAAAAAAGAAAAAAGGAAAAATAAACACAGAGCATGATAGATGTATATGCTGGAACAGTATTCAGCATTTTAAAAGAATAAGCCACTGGATTTTGCATAAGAACTTTGAAGAATTTTAAACGCATTTGGTTGAGTAAAAGATGGCAGCCACAAAAGAGTACATACTGATTGATACTATTTATTTGAGGTTCAAACCTAGTCTATGTTGGTTGAACTCAGAATAGTGGCTGTCTAGAGGGGCTGGGGAATGACCGTGGTGGAGCGGAAATTTCTGGCATGTGGAAATGTTCTGCATCTTGACTAGGGTGTCAGTTACATGGATTTATGTGTTTGGCAAAAATTACTGTATTGTATACTCAAGATCTGCACATTTCGTTGTATATAAATTTTACCTTAATAAATTAAAACTTGCCCAAGCTTGGCTAATAGATAAGAACAATATGAAAAGGAGGAGTCTGCTTACTTGTTCCAGTGTTGCTGACTTTTTGAACATTCCCTGAGTACTGTATGCTTTCATACTTCCTTACTGGCCTCTTCCTCACCTCAACCCTCTAACAAAATTTGCTCCCGGCTTTTTTGTATGCAGTTCCCTTACTTGGGAATCTCTGCTCTTGGTGTTTTGATAACTCCCTTCAGGTATTAAGAGAACACATTTTCTTCCATTTCTTCAAAGTAAGACCTTTTATCACACCCCTTTTTCCAATGAAGGTGTGAAAGGACAAACAGTATATCAAAGTGTTGACTTTCTGCCAAATATTTATTTGTTACAGGCATTAAATGCTGGAGTTCAGTGTCAATGAAGAAGCTTAAAAATATATCATGTAATCAAATCTGGGAACCTAGACTTTTAGCTTTTATTTTTTAATCAGTTACTCAAACAATACTTATTTGTCAGACTGTTTCATGGGCACTGAAAATGCATTCAAGAGATTTTACTCTGGAAATATGTTGGCTGATCTTTTTTTTTTTTTTAAAGATTTTATTTTTTATTTATTCATCCCCCCCTTGCTGCTTGTGCTCGCTGGGTCAGCTAACCACGCTGTGCGGGCGGGCTTGCCTTCACCAGGAGGCCCCGGGAACCGAACCCTACTGATTGAGCCACAGCCGCTTCCCTTGGCTGATCTTAATAAAATAACCACATAACGAATACACAAACAAAATGACAAACCCCCGAAGGAAAGCAAGTCTTCCAAGACTCCTTTATCTCCCTCCTTTCTCTATTATGAATTTCACTGTCTATTCTCCCTCTCAAAAACCATTCTAGTGTGTCTCTTCAACTCTGTTTCCCTGCCTGTTAACCGTGCTCAAGATCTTGTTGTCTCTTACTGGCACCAAGATGGCCTCTTCTTCATCTTTGTGTTCTAATTGGGTCCAACTCCTCTCTTGCCACTGTTCCTCTCCCTCTCCCTCTTCACCCATCATCCGTACCTTCCAGGCTCTAGCCAGACCAACAGAGTGATTTGGAAAATAGACTCTTATCTTTCATTTTCTTCCACCTTAATATAGGCTATTTCCTCTCTTTCTTGAAAGCCCACATTCTTTGCACCTTAAGAGCCTGGCCAGGTACTGACTCCTTCTTTAAGATCTAAGTAGTTAACTAGTCTCTTTTTGGGAAGCCATCATCTGCTCTCTCTTATCCATGCTTCTCTTTAATGATTTTTTTAAGGAGGTACCAGGGATTGAACCCAGGACCTCTTACATGGGAAGCAAGCACTCAACCACTGAGCTATATCCACTCCCCTCTCTTTGATGATTTTTGTCATTTTGTCTTTTTACCTGCTAGATTGTAAACTCTTTGAGAAAAGAATTATATTTTGTGATCTATATGTTCTAATTTCTAACATGGTGCCTGACCAATAGCAAGCACTCAATAAATATTTGTTGACAGAATGTTTCTTCAGAAATATGTAAAAATGCAGCCAAACTTTCTCTAAGGGAATGTTTTTCTTTTGTTTGTTTCATTTTAGTTTCTTTTATTTTTGGTCTTATTTATTTCTTTACATACATATATACACAAATGTAAACCATAAACAAAGGTTATTCTGGGAAGATGCAAAAAGAAATAACAAATACGGGTGTTTTTTTCCTAGAGTTGAACATTTTTGCCTTTTATTTTGCACAAAAAAGATTCTGAAACAATATTCTTCATTTTTGTAAATTAATGAAGTAAAAACCAGCTATAACTCAGAAACCCATATTTATAAAAGAAAAGCAGTGAGACTTGTTAATATTCTTTTGAGAAGATGATATTCCTTTGCCCGATTGATTTGTGCACAAATCCTTGGCCCACTTATAACACGATGAGGATAATAGGTTGGTATCAAAACTAAAGACTAAAGTCTGCGTCTAAATTATGAGTTGCTTGCTTGTGGGAAATTTACTAACTGGGACTGCTTCCAAAAGCACTTCACTGTAGCTTCATGGAATTTTCTCAACGGTTTTATTTGTTCCTTCTCCACACCTCTTCCCTGGTGCACAGAGGCACATCTGTCTGTTTTCTGCCTTATCAAACATGCATCTACATCTGCAAGGAAAACTCTACTTCCTCGGCTAAAAACCTGTATCTGATTGTGGTAATAAAGCTCTACTTCCTCAGTTCAAAACATACATCAGACAAGACCAATTACTTCAAATGACTCATAGTAACAGGCAAAGCTAGAATCGTCTTTTCAAAGCCTTTGAACTTCTACCGCTTCAAAGGTGTACTAAAATGTGGTTATGAGGCGATTGTCTAAAATTGCCAAATTACCAGTTTCCAAGCTTTGACATTTGTTATTTTGCATAACTAGACAAAGGAAATCAGTGAGATTACGCAGCGAGAGGAAAAGAGAAAACAAATAACAGACAAAAAAAGAAACTATGACATAGGTAAGGCTTGTGAGTAGGATACCTCTTCTTAAGCAAGAGACAGGAAAGGGCTTTAACCATTGATATAATTAGGATACTAAATTAAACAAGTGGTATTTTTAATTCTTGGCCTTGCTCTGAAAAGCATAGAAGTTTTATTTCTCTATAATGGGTAATAAATAAAGTTTTCCTTAAAGGAAGTCACCATCTGGAAGGACTGCCAGATACTTTGAATTTGGCAAAGAATTTCCTTATGTTTACTTATAGGTCCAAAGTATAAACAATGGTAAATAGCAGTTGAAACTCCTAATGGCCTGTCAGTTGTGGGACAACTTGTGTGAACTGAATTTGTGGCCATACCTGTTTCTGCCATTTCTCCAGGTATAAACTTAGCACAGAATTTCTTCAAGGGAAATATTTTTTATGTTGATTGCTTCCTACTGTACCATTTCAACACTATATGAAATTTTGGTGGTTGTAAACTTTTTTTTTTTTAATTCCACCTTCTTTATAAATCTTCTTCCAAAGAACTCACGTAGGTTATGTAGAGAGGAGTAGCACAGTGTTGGTTATAGGCTTATTCCCTAGAGGCAGAAGCCTGGGTTCAAATCCTCGCTCCTTCCATCCACACATTTAAATGTATGACCTTGGACAAGTTACTTAACTTCTCTCTGTCCAAGACATTTATAAAATAAGGATAACTTACTACAATGGGTTGCTGTGTGTACTAAATATATGAATATTTATAAACACTTCAAAGAGTACCTGGAACAAGGTAAGAATTTTACATGTTTTGTAATTTAAAAAAATAGTGAATATGTATATGTAATTTACCTTTGAGAGACTAAGTAAATTGAAAGCACGATATTTTTGCTTTTTAAAAGTGAGGAAAAATTTTGAAACCCACTGCCTGGATAGAAGGAAAAGTAATTGGTATCCCAAACTGTCTAGCTTTTTCTGTATTCATCCAAAAGTCTTTGCTGATTTTAAAAAGACTATATCTTGCCTCAAAATAACTTTATTTTCTTAGACCATCATTGCTGTTAAAATGAGAAGCAAAGGATTCCCAATCCTTGAAAAATTTCCCCTTTTCAGCAATAAATGGGAAATTTTAATGAAGTGATATTATTCACACTTTATAAATACCTGACAGCTGTGATGCTACCACAGAGTCTTAGCAATTTAGATTAAGAGAAGACACTTTAGGTTATTTAGTTCAAGTCTCTCACATTGCAAAAGAAGAAAAAGCCTTCAGTGAAATAAACATTAGGTGGCTTTCCCAAACTAACAATCAATTAGCAGTGGGTAGGGACCACACTGTAAAAAGCATGGTTTTTTGGAGTCAGGCAGTGCTGAGTTCAAATTCCATATCTCTCACTACCATATCAATGACAATCTTAATCTTCCTGTCTCTGACCTTAAAAGAGAGAGAGATAATGTTTGTAAATGAGATGAATGTTAAGCAATTAACACATCGACTTGACTGTGGCAAACTCTCAAAAATGGTACCTATTTTTATTGTTATTTCCATAATTTCTTTGTCTCCAGTGCATCTTCCATCCTAAAACCAAATACCAGATGTTAAAGTAAATGACCATCTCCTCCAAGTGATTACTGTCAAATCATAGCTTAAGTGATTTGCTCACCTTCAATGTGTTCAACATAATGTGGTTTGTAAATGCACAGTTGGCACCTTAATTTGGTGGGCAAATTATGAGTGATTCAAATTTTCATAGTCATATTTAAATATAGCATGGATCTTGTAAATAAACCGGTGGAGTCAAGTTTATCTTGTCTACTTTGTGTTACCCAGCTCTTGTACAGGAAATGGAGTGTATTTAATATTGATGACTCTGTATGTGTCATTTAATCGTCTCTATTGATTGGATTTCATCAGAGTGTGGGGTTTGGACAGAGGTTTGATTAGTCTGCAAGGATTCTTTACTGTTTTCTTTTACCCGACACGTATCAATGCACCTTCTGGTGTGATATCACTTTCACAATCAATATCTGGAAAAAAGCCCTGCACACAGGCCTCCAGGAAAAGAGAGAAGGCACTGCCTCTAAGTCCCCTTATACATATAGATCAAACCTCTCCAATTGAAAAAGGTTTATTGCATGTTTTAACGCAGGATAGAGTGAGAAAAAAGACCTGAAGGAGTCTCCAAAGATTTCTTGTGTAATTTGCTCATCATTTTTTATTTAAGAGTGTCAAATTCTCCCTTTTAATGTTGGTTGACATTGGAGAATGGATCACTTTTATCAGTGAAATTTGCAGTTTCAATCTAGTGTTGTTTTTTTTTTTTCTATATATAATAATAGTCTATAAATATATTATTTGGGTAAATTGATATCTTAGACAGTCTATGCTAGTCCAAATTCATTTTGCATGGATTTTACTGCTGTGACATGTCCACTGGACCTCTCTGACTAATCGTCCACTGAGGCAAAGTTTAGTTTTCTATATGCCAAAGTTGTTTCACCAGGAATACACAGAGCTCATGCTCCAGATTTAAATAGCACCAACTAAGTAGCATTAAGCATCAAGTGTGTCTCTTTATTCTAGGTTCGTGGAGTTTGTGGTGGTGTCTTAATGGTGACGGGGAAAGGGGGTGGGATAAAATGCTTATTTATGTCTCCTCTGAAACATGGAATTTTTTTAAAGGTCAGTTGCTGGGACCTTGGTGGTTAGGCTTGAACTGAAACTCCTGGAAGTAGATGAGGCCGTTTCGATTGTATCAGACTATTTTATGTATCAAAAGCCTGAGGTTTGGAAATAATATATTCTGCCCTGTAAAATATAAATTCTCAGTCAAACAAGTTACCTGGCATCAAGACACCAGTGCTATATCCTAAGATGGAAGTTTTCTGCCATATATGGTAGGGATGAATGAGTAAGAAACACGAACTCCTTTCTTTATTACTGACTAGCTCTTTTTTGCAATACCTATCACCTCTTATAGGTTCAGCATCTTCTCCTGCAGCTTCTTTTACCCTTGTGTGGTGCTTTTCATTTTGCCATGTGTTACATTAGAATAATGATTAGCTAATTAAGTCTCAGGAACCAAGTCTGACTTCCTGTTATATAAATAAACTTTTATTAGAGCAAAAGCGTATCCATTTTTAAAGTATTTTCTATGGTTGCTTTCTCACAACATTGGCAGAATGGAATAGTTGAGACAGAGACCATCTGACCTGCAAAGTCTAAGACATGTAATTTCTGGCCCTTTAAAGAAAAAGTTTGTCTAGACCTACTTTAGAACAAGTTTCCACTGTGAAAGTACAATGTGGGACAAGTTGGAGAAAAGAGTCAGTTTAGTTCCAAAATGTTATCCTGTTCTCTTGTAATAATTACATTTTCTATATATTTTGTATATTCTACTTATAAAGTTATAAATATTTGATTATCATTTTTATTCACATATTTATATAATATTATCAGAACTACAAGGCAATATAAAATTGTTGAAAATGTAGGTCTATACATTTTGCCATCTTACTCTTTCTGATGACATCATAAGTATTTTTTTTTTAAATCCCTCCTCACTCCCTCCTGTATCCCATAAAAGAGTTAAAGTGTGTGGTTGCATTGAGTGAAGGTATATGTTTTTCCATATATTTTTTGATTTTATCAATATTTTTTTAAATCACATGAAAATATTTCTTTGATTAAAAATAGTTTAAAAACCTACATTTTCAAAAGACTTTACTTTAGATTCTGGTCATTATTTTATAAAGGGTATAAATTTTTTCTGCCTTTAGCAAGATACAATATCATGTCAACATCACTGTGTAGCACAGTAATTTTCATGTAAATATTGATTTAATTTTTCCTACATTTAAAATCATGAACCATAGGCTTGAAAATGATAGCTGTTTAACCAAAGCAAAGATTCTCAGGCATGACCATTGCCAAACTGTTTCAGAACTTAATAAAAGAAACCACCATTTATTGAGCATTTGTTAATTACCAAGTGTTTTAGGCATAACGTTTCAGTTAGTCCCTCTAACAATGCTGTGAGGAGGGATGTAGTTGAGGAAATAGTCAGAATTTAGTCAAGTTGGGAGTAATAAACAAATGTGTGAGACTCAGTGACTCCCTTTCATGGGTACTTATTCTCACAGCAGGGGCTGGGCTGAAAAAATGGAATATGCATTCTTGATCTGCCCTCCTGACATGTAGCATATTTGTGATATACTCTGCTAAAGATTTGTTCTGCCCAAGTCACTTCCCCTGCTCACAAACTTTCCAAAACCAAGGAACTAAGTTAAGATGCCTAGCATCCTCAGGCAAGCATCTCCTTGGCTAACCTTCTACAACTTTTCTTCTTTCTAAAAGGGGAGAAGTGTGCCTGTCTGAAAGTTAAGAGTTTTGAAACAGAAGGGTAGAATTTGTTACCAAAGTAGCAGAAGTTACCAGTAGTGGAGTCTTAAAAAAATTTTTTTATTAGTATTTTTTAAAGAAATCTGTCTGAATGGGCTGTTTCTTTAGGCAGGTGGAAAACAATCACACTCTCCACCAATACCTCCATGATAATGGTAAAGGTGGTCCGGGCAGAATTGTTTCTCTGCAGGCAGGATATATTGTCTGGAGAATGTTTTCTCTGCTTTGAGAAGGGTCAGTGCTACAAATCTAAGAGAACATGCACATGCGTGTATGTGTGTCTATATTCTTGTTGTTTAGATCCTGAAAGGGATGAGAACCTGAAAGCAAAGGAGGCATAAAGAACATCGAGAAAGGTCCTCACCGCAGAATGGAGATCCCGGCATAGAAAAGAGCCTGGGATGGAGTTGTGAGCTTGGTCTAACTCAGACTGGGGAAGACTTGTGAGAGGTGTGATTGAAGATGAAAAACCTTCGTCTTCATCTTCATTGAAGATGTACGGGTGTTGGAAGCAGCATCAGATACAGTTTTTTATGGTGCCTGAAGCTGGTACAATTTGGGGGGTCCTTCGTTAAGAAAATAAAGACAAAATTAGTTCCAGAGCATTTGGAATGGCACCTTAAAGTGTAGGTTTTCTTGGCTTCATAGTTGAACACTTAGCTTCTAACCTCATTTTGCACGTGGGAAATATAAGATTATGCCCCAGTAAATAAGTGGAGAAACTTGTCTTCCCCCCTCAAGTCTCTGAAGGATGGTTCAGACTCCAAAGTCTAGACACACCAGAACTCTTGTGTTCCTGGAGCCGGCTGAGTTTTGTCACCTGGAGACAGACTGGGATCCAGGCAGACTAGTGCCATGTAATAAAGGTCTAGGCCTCCAGCTCCGAGAGTGACCATAAATGGCAGTGATGATGACTCTGTGCTGATTATCCCATCATTATCTGCGAACGTTCAGAAACGTGTGGAAGAGTTGCAGATTACATTCTGCCCTGGAGTGTAGAATTCAGATGAAAGACTGCTTTGAAGGCTCATTCTCATATACCTGAAGGGGATCTTGGGGAAGCAGAGCTTTTATAGGGCCATGGGCTGCAGATGGAGGAGCAGGACGCTGTCCAGAATAAAGGTACATGAGGGACCTAATCCTGTGTGGGGAGGAAATAGCACCTCTCACACAGGATTAGATGCTAAGTCTCTGCTTGGACATTTGGGTCTCAAGGTGATCCATATTTATGCATTTATCAAATGCATCAAAAGTTGTAGGAATAGGTTGGCAAAGTGTGGTACACATACAGTCAAAGCAAAAGAATTCTAAATATACATCCTTATAGTTCCTGTCACTGAGCCCTTGCCTCCATGTCCCTGCCTTCTTGCTTATCACCTGCAGTTTCCCAATCCATCGGCGACTGTTGAAAGTGACCTGGCCTACAAGGTCCAGACCAACTGGCCATAAATTCTTAAAGCCTTCCCAGATTTCCCCAGTCAGAAATTAGGTACTGTCTTTCTTTTTGAGGAATTTTGTCTTCCTCGTTCTCTCTCTCCCTCTCCATGGTACTTCCCACTTTCACCTAAAAGTATGGTTAATTTTCACATGTTTGGATTAGGCACTTTTGTCTATAAGGGTCAGAAAGTCACTCCAGTTATCTTAAATCTTCTGGATTTCTGTTTGTTTGCTTATTAGCATTTATATAAATGTAAAACTGCAATTACAATATCTTGGAAAACCAGGAACAGCCCTAGATCTGAGCCTCCAGAGGGGAACAGAGTTGGGAACCCACGCAGCTTATGGGTGGGGCAGTAATCTTCATTGATTTGCCCTGAAGGAAGTTACCAGGGCTCACTTACCTTTGTACTCTATGTAATAGCAAGCGTAGTGCACCAAACACAGGAGACCTTCAGCACTTGGTGCATGGATGGATGGAGGGTTACCTGGACCATAAAGTGCTTATGTTTCCCAGAGGAAGAGACCATTCCAATAGCAGATGATATGCTCTAGATCACCCATATATTATTAATTTCATTCAACTCCTCTTTCTCCCCAGGGCCAAAAATCCTTCTGTGACAGTTTGAAGCTGGGTGGATCCCAGAAAATCATGTCCTTACGGCTGATCGACTCTTGTGTGTGGAGCACTTTTTGGGGGTTCAATTCATTTGGAGGCCTTTGATTGGAGTACTTCAGTGAGGTGTGACCCAGGGTGGGTCTTGGTCCTTTTGTGGGAGTCGTTTATAAACAGGAGAAGCATGCAGAGACACAGAAAAAAGGTGGCAGAGACAGAGAAACACCAAGAGCCTGAGAGAGAGGTCTCAGAGGATGGAGGCAGGAATAAGTGGAGCATAGAGGCTTAGAAAGAGGCTCCCAGAGAGGTGCAAAGAAAGGAGGCCCAGAAGAGAAGGGAGAGACAAGCCATATTGCTGAGTGCCTACAGCTGAGCTTGGGGAGAAAGTAAGCTTGGAGGAAAAGCCTGGAGTAGAGACCCGGAATGGAGAGCTGCCATTGTGTTTTGTCACGGGGAAGGAGTCCAGGATCTACCTGAAGTTGACCTTTGGTGAGACAGCATCTCTGATGTTGCCTTGATTTGGATGTTTTCAAAGCCTCAGAACTGTAAGCTTTTAACCTAATAAATTCCCATTGCAAAAGCCAACCCATTTCTGGTATTTTGCTCCCAGCAGCTTTAGCAAACCAAAAACACCTTGCATTTGCACTGTGACAGTACTTAGTTTCCAGACTCTCCTACTTCAATCTCTGTCTCATTCTCAGTGTCACTAAAAGCAAAGAACCTGATACATACTAGATCTCAATAAATGTTGAATGAAGGACTGACCAAAAACCAGCTATAATATTCTTCTGTATATATACCAAATATAAGTTACCAGGGCTTGGGGATTTTTATATACCATATTCTTGTATTTTTCACTAAGATCAAGAAGGGAGTTGTTATTCTTTGATACATGACTGTCTTCATTTTTTACATCACTGCATTGGCCCACTGAGAAAAACTAGTATATAGTTGTACTCAAAACACAACTCTGCAGCTCATGAGAACTACTTTCTTATCTGACAAAAATAGATTTCTACAGAAGAAACAAAATTAAATAGAATATATTCAAATATGAAATAAATATTTTAAATGGAATCAAATTCTTGGAGAAGATATGAAAGCTCTACCTCTGGAGTCAGAGTAGGGATGGGGAGGGGGCTTGTAAATTTAGTTGAGGAGCTAAGCAAAAAATGATTGTGTAGTATGTTGCAAAGAATAATCCTGAATTGGCATGAGCAGGAAAGGTAGGATTTGCCTACTTCTTTGAACAACAGTTCAAATCCTTCATGTTCATTATACTGTAGACCATTAAGCTATTTTATGGGCAAGAGAGAAGTTCAAGTACAGCACAATTTGCCAAAAGGATTATGAAGTTCATTTTGATTGATCAATAATTAACTGTACCTTGTGAAATTACAGGCTTGACTAACTGTGGAACGTATTGTAGTGCCAGAAAGAACAGAAAAAAAACGAGAAAAAATGATGGAAATGGAAACATCTGTCCCCTTTATGCTGCAAGAGCTGGTAACCAAGATCTCTCTTTCGCCTTCTCTATCAAAAGTACAAACAGCATGAAGCAGGGATTGGATTGATATGGGACACTACAGAAGATGTTTACTTATAATTATTTCTAATACTTTTTTGAAGCTCAAGGATAAAACATTTCCAATTATTCATCAAGCTCTTGGAACTCATCGGCCTCTATAATAGGGATTTAGCAGAACAACAAATAGCACACAAGGATACAGATGAAAGGAAGGAATGTGAAGGGATTATTACCATGAATCAGCAAAGGACTATTTGATGGAATTGCAACAATACAGGGAGTCAGAGAGAGATAAAAAATAATGCTAATTGATAAATACAGAGCTGTTTAGCATTAATTTGAATTATGTCATGGCTGTGAAATGAACAATACCTATAATTTTACTTTCACAAAGGCTATACACACACACACACACACACATTTATCTTTTCAAAGACAACTAGTTGTGCCTGCCAGCCTTAGTTTGTCGAAAATACATGACTATTTTGGTGACTCATTTATGGTTTGCATCTTGCCTCCACCCAAACAGTTCAGAGCATTTAACCTAGACTATTTTGAATCTGAAGCAAAAGCATGAGGCCACCTCTGGTTACTATTGTATATTTCCTTTACATACTTTCCCTTCTTTGCTACTACAGAGAAAAGTTAAATTATGTACAGATAATGGCAACTGGACTGTGGATTTGCTGAGAAAAAAAAAATGTGTTTGACAGAGTTTTAGATGCTGGTGATTTCAAAGTGGAAGGGAGGGAAGGTAAAATCACTTTCTAGGCACATGTAGCTGAGTCATTTTCCCACCCATTTACCTCAAGTCAAGGAATGGATTGTCTTTCTCAAAGATATTGAATTTAAGTTTTTTTTTTTTTAGCTTCCTCTGATTAGATGCAATATTTTTATTTTTTAAAATAAAATAAAAAATATTTTAAGGAAAAGATAACAGATTCAAATTAAATAGCAAGATGGGATCTCAAAGTGTTTTCTACTGTCCCAGAATAACCCACCAATTAGTTAAGCCATTCAGTAATGATGTTGAATTGCTCAATGGCCCCTTCCCTCATAAACTCTGTTTGCCCCAGCAGCTCCTTTCGTTAGACAGAAAGCCTGCTTCAAAGGGACTAAGATAAAGTCTTGAGGACCTATGTAGTTTTGTTTTAATTTTCCTTAATCTCTGTGTTATATAACTGAAACTTTTAGTTTTACACAGGAATATTATGCTTGCTAGAGTAACCAAGCATAAAAGACTTATGATGTCATAGCATAACATAATAAATCAGTTTTTATAACTAGTAATGTTGTACTTTAAAGGGTTTAGAAAAAAATCAGTTACAGTGTAAATCAAATACCATACTTTTATAATTTCAAATACATCTGCTACTGTTTTACTCTTAATAAAGATTACTCCACAAATGGGTATAATTGTAGTTCTAAACATAGGGACGGTCCCTGGTCAGTTTTTTTTGGGGTAGAGGCAAAAGTCACAAGATACCATAGAAACCTAAACTGAGACCTTTAGAATACCAGATAGGTCAAGAAATACATTTGTATGAAATAGAATTCCAACTTTTTGAATAGGGAAAGGATTTACAGAGAGGGGAAAAAAAAATGAGAAGGTATCCAGTCATCTTCTATGCATATCTCTCCTGAATTTGGAAATAGGAAATATATTTCAGTTTTATACTGATTTTTCTATGGCTTTAGAAATTATTTATTTACATTACACTAAAATAAATACCACAATAAAGTTTTTGTTTACTATGATTTAAAGTAAAGTAAATGTTTTATGACCAAGATTTAAAGTTACATTTGTGACTGCAAATAATTCTTAGAAATGAATATTTTCCTGTTTTGCTCCTATACTAAACAAATCTGCAGCATGTTACTTTAAAAATGAAATAAAGCTTGTGTTCATAGTGACAGTCAATAACACTACAGCATAATAATCAATTGCTATTTGTAGCAGCAGGACTAGCAGTGGGGGCAGATCAGTGCAAATTACTGTCGTGGTGTGCTGTCACATATGTAGCCAGCCTCTATAACCCAAGACAAATGATGCCCTATTCAATGCAACGTGACAGTACTTAGTCATACCTGCACAACAGCAAAGCAATGTGTGCGGGCATCAGATATAACAAAAGTGGATATAAATCTAAAATTTCGATGGGTAAGAAAAATAAATTAATCCAGCTATGAATTCTGCTCCCAAGATGTAAACTTAAATGCTCATACTTTTTTCTATGAGCTGGAAATAGGTGGATTACAGGTGTCTGGGGAGCTACGAAAAGGTTAGATGGATTTTTAAAGTGAACACTAGAGAAGACTGTGCTGTGCTTTACTCCAGTGTTGTGGGGAGATGACTCTAAAACCCGGTATTGGGCATAAATCACTCCTTATGGCCAATTCTAATGACAAAGGAAATGATCGTTTATTTTCCATACAAATAAACAACAACCAAATTAGGGAAAACAAACAAACATGTTTATCGGTTGCCCTGATCATTAAACTATTTTTTAATCTTTTTCCTTTTTATATTGAAATAGAAGGGAAAAGCAGGCCTCTGGTCTATGTTTGGAAAACTTTTAAGTCCTTTAACAAATCAAGTAGATAATTTTGAAGCCAGGCCTACTGACTTTCTATGTTAGTCTCTTAATTTGATGAGTTGGGCAGGTAATACATCAAGTATTGGGAGAGAGAGAGGAAACTGCTAATTCAAATCTACTCATGCCTATATTTACAGTAACTGAGTTGAGCAAATTGATGGCATACTAATCCCTTCAATTCTAATACTCCCCAATAATTAATTAAGTCTGTAGAGAGGTATATTAACTCATTCAGGGAAAAATGTTTCAAGTGTTGCCTTGAACATGATCAGGACTGCCTAAAGAATTTACTGGGCCCAGTGCAAAATGAACTGTGGCCCTTTGTTTGAAAGTGAGAATTTCAGGACGACAATAGCAGGGCATCCAAGCCAATGCGGGGCATTCTAAGCACGGGGTCTCTTGCAAGGTACAGTTTATCCATTCTTGAAGGCAGTCCTGAATGGGATCGTTTATGGTCCTTCCTTCAACTTCACCTTCAACACTAGCCCAGTTTTGTGTGGTCAACTCCCTGGAAAAATGATCTCTAAAACAAGTGCTGCAGGCTGACAGGCCACGCGCTGAAGCCAGCCTGCGAACATGATTTGTTTAGCCTGATGGGTGATGATTTGGGTTGAGACCCAGTGACAGCTGCTTCCTTTGGAAGGGACTTGCTTTTTCCAGTTTTTCACAGACCCAGATCCTCATTATTGTTCTACAAGGGGCTATTTTTGTCCCTTATATTACCTGCCCAGCCCCTGTTGACACTGAGTCTGTTATGCATCAGTAGCATTAAAATCTTTAGGCAGCATTCTGTGCTCCTAATAGCAGGACAAGTAACAGTAGTAAGAACATCATGCTGATAAAGCTACAAGGATCTTCAGCTTCATAACTAATGTAATGAAGAATTTTGTACAAACTTTTGTTCTCTGCTGTATTTTACTGACAAAAGCTGTTTGTTTCTGGGAAGAAGAAAGCAGATGGCAATACATTTAGATCAACCATTGACAGTCAGACAATTGTTTGGGATATCAGTTCCTTAAGATCCATGTAGCTCTATCAGCATTTTTTGATGTTTCACTAAAAACTCTATTTTCATTCAGAGAAATATTTGCCTTGTAACCCAGTATGGGTTAGGTCTATCTTCTGGAGAATGCTTTAAAAATATTATTGGTGTTTGCCTGACAGAGAACAGATATGGCTACTGCTACCACTCTTAACAATTTTACTAAAAAATATCATTTTAATGATTGAAACTGTGTGAAGACTTTGAACTTGTCCATTTAAAATACTCACTCCAGTGCTCAAAGATTAAATGAGGGATGGTAGAGATGGGATTATGCTTTTTCCAGAATACATTTAAGGGGGAGCGATATGTTTCACAGAAAATTTTTCTCTTGGAGTTTTCTATCCTGTAAAGGTGTGATTCACTTGGCTCAAACAGGCTGTGATGCTGATCTCACTAACCCACATTTCTGGGAGGGTTATGCTTTCAGGTGTATCTACTCTCAATTCTTGATTTTCATTTTCCATCTTGGTCTCCTTTTATAATTGGTGAGTTACAATTATATGCACTGCATCTCGTGGGTAAGAAAGCTGGCTTATGCAAACATGAGTAAGACTAGGGCTTTACCTAAATGGAATAGTGATTGTACATGTTCTTTCGTTGTGTAGAACCATCGGGAGCCAAGTGGGGCAAGGATGAGGCTGACGTTCCTCCCTGTGTTTGACTAACCTGCGTAAATTCGCACGCCTAGTAAGTGTCAAAGCAAAGCTTTGGACCCATGCTCAAAGGCTTTGGCTGTTTCATTATGACAAGCTGTCTTTCTGCAGCTTGGGAGTGATAGGCCTTTGTACGTAAACAGACTTATCAACAAATATCTCAGCTGACATCTTTGAGGGCTTTTTTCAGCTTGCATTGGAAACAAAGTTTGTAGAACAGGGAACTCAAAATAAAAATAGTTATGACACCACAAAAATTTAAAATAATTAGAATTATTTCTGAATTAAGGGTTCTTAAGAAAGAAGTACATACCTATAAACAAGTTGATAGAGATTGTTTTTAATAGCATATTCCATGGCATCAAAGAATCTATTCAGATTGCATGTAGTTGGCTATAATTGAGATACTGAATTTTGTGAATCACAAGAGAAATATTAACCTTTGGTCTTTATATTTTTAGTGGTAAGTGTATTACATTGCAACCTCAATTTTTGAAAACCATTTATTTTTTCAACAGATATGGAGAAGGGATAGGACATGTACAGCAATGAATGACCCACTGTCCCCTTCTCAGTTTGACTTCAGTGATTAATAAATTACTTGTGTGATATTTCTCAGTTAACTAAAATATAAATTATATAGTCCTGTCCCAAATATCTTCTGGAAGTAGAGAACATTTAGAATGACACATGTGGAGAAAAAAAAAATCTCACATTCAGGAGAATAAACAGCAAGTACAAGTATCAATTCCAAGTTAATATACACAGATTCTTTTGTGTATTTTTTAAAAATAAAATGCAACATCAATGTTATAAAACTGCATCAATTAACTAATTTTACAATCTGTAATTTCATCACAAACTTTCCAAGTACTATAAACACTGTTTATTTTTGATGCCCTTTCTATGAGTTCTGAAAACTCTCATGTGAAATAAATAGCAGTGCATTAAGCCCCATCATTCATTGGTAGTACTGTTCACTTATAAGTAGAGAAAGAAAAAAAGAAACCTAGCAAAGCCCATGTATTTTATGCAGCATGTATACGATGAAGAACATATCGAGATTTTTATTAAAATAGAAACTCACATTGAATGTTTGCTTGTAATACTGACAGTATGCTCACAACTGTTAGTTCTTAAAAACGTTGTGAAGAATTTTAATGATCTGAATTGTAAGAAATGCATTAGCATTAACTAAAGATGGTGAAAAATCTCTAGTTCTAATTTGAAGCCCCTTCACCTCCTTCCCCATCCCCACCTTGTTTTTACTACTTCTTTTTCCTTTTCCTTACTTTGGATTTTGTCACCTGAACCAGTATAGCCTTTTAGGAAATTGAGAGGGTAATAACAACTTGAATTAATATGAATGGGTCTAACCATCAGGATTTAATTGACTAAAATAGACTTAATATATTTTTGAATAAGAAAAAGAAAACTTAATGAGATAATTTTATTCATATTATAATACTTAAATTGCTGAAGGGAACAGAGTGTCAAAAATAGTATTGTCTCCTTGTTGCTCAAATGTGGCCTCTCTCTAAGCCAAACTCAGCATATGATTGCATTACCTTCCCCCCAACGTGGGACATGACTCCCGGGGATGAGCCTCCCTGGCAACGAGGGATTAATACCAAGTCCCAAATGGCAGCTTTGTGCAGTGGCAGTATCGTAGCCAATGAGGTTTATCCGAGGCACGATTATTGCTAATTGAAAACTTTTCCCAAGTGCTAACTGGCAACACAACTGGAAAAAGACCTTGAATAAAAGGGGGAAACGGTAAAGACAAATGAGTTCAAGTGGCTAAGAGACTTCAAAGAGAGTCGGGAGGTCATCCCAGAGGTAACTCTTACGCACACCTCAGTAGGAGCTCATAGAACATCTAAGTGCCTATCACCCTACTCAGTGGCGTTCCTGAGAGCTCCAGAGACACCCTGGTCTTATATAAGGGGGGATAGCCCAGAGACTGATGCCTTATCAGTGGGTTCTATTTTGGAATCTGGGCTCCTGAGAGTGACAAAATTAGACTCAAATAAGTCCTCCCTGCACATGGTTCACCAGTCCCTTCTATTCAAACCTACATGTGATGCTGGAGTTTCTTAGGTATACTTCCAGAGACTGGAGCCTCCCGCCTACCTATGTGCCAGGTGTGCATGAAATCTAGGTGGAGCTGCAACTCCTACCCTACAGATCAATGGACTCATTCAAGTCACCTGGTGAGGAGACAACGATGGGAAATGGCCATCCCAGGGAATGGAGAGGGCCTGCATCCGCAGCCAGGATCATCCCACCCACCATATCCATGGGATATAAGCCCTCTCTCACTTGGAGTTGGAGTGGACATCACCATCCCAGTCGCCTCTGGATTGGGGAAAGAACTATGGACTAGAGTGGACTTGATGGTATTCTCTTGCTCACATATGGTGATTCTTGCAATGCAAGAAATTATAACAATGAGGTGGAGCCAGTGGCCACTTGACAGTTTTTGGGTAGGGAGGGGATGAGCAGTTGAAATACAGGGGCTTCTTTGGGAGTTGGAGGTTGTCCTGAGTACTGTTGTGGCAATGGACGTAGGCCATTTTAAATCAGCACACACCACTCAGAACTGAGTGGGAGAGAGTGTGGTCTACAGTGTGAACTGTGGTCTATGGTTGGTGGCAAGGCTCCAGGATGTGTAAGTTCATTGAGGTTGGTGGGCCACACTGAGGGAGATGTTTGTGTGGGATGTGGTGGGAGGTGTGGGAGGTGGGCAACATGGGAATCCCAGTGGGTTCCGTGTAATATTTTAGGTAATCTAAGCAACTCTTAAAATATATGTATATATATATATAAAAATAACATTTTTGTAAGCAAATACACATATATGCATATATATTTATATATCATTTTACAAATGTTTGTATGTATTGTGAGAATTTTGATTTTTACCCATAATAAAAAAAAAAATAAATAAGTAAAAAAAAAAAAAAAAAAATAGTATTGTGATCTCCCATCTTGCAAGATGGCAGGTGAGAGAGAAAGTCAAGGAAGCACAAAGCTGAAAGCAAGGAAACCCAGAAGAGAAGGGAGAGACCAGTAGATGCCACAATGTGCCTTGCCATGTGGCAGAGGAGCCAAGGATTGCTGGCAGCTGGTCTTTGGGAAGAAAATATTACTTTAATGATACCTTGATTTGGACATTTTCTTGGCCTCAAATTGTAAGCTAATAAATTCCTGTTGTTTAAGCTGAACCATTTCATGGATTCTGCTTAAAGCAGCCTAGAAAACAAAAACAGAGATTAAGCCCAGACACCAAGTAGGTGAGATCTTCAACACAGAAAAATACAAATTTACAGAGCAGTATAATTTCCATTAGAAAGCTCTGGGGACCTACAACATGCCAAAATCAAAGCTCTTTCTCTTCTCCAAGGCTACCTGCCTTCTGTGTTTTCTGTCACAAATGGAGTTTAATCTCACAAATTGTTGCTCTAAATTTCTTGCAAAGAACTCTAATTAAAATAACTGAAACATTAAAAATATAGTATTGCTTTAAAAGTCTTATTCATACCAGCAATTTTTTTCAATTCAATTATTTTATCTTCAAATTTGGGTACATAGAACAAGTTTACATTTCACCAAAAAGAAATGTTCACAATAACCAATTTTTCAAAATCACTTCTTTTTAAATTAGGTAACATTTTTGTCATTGGCCAGTTGGATTCTATATGTAAATTGTAACTAACAGGTAGTGTTAATCACTTACTCTTTTTTCCCCAGAAGTAAAAGTGAGGATTTTTAAAATACAATATTACAAAGTTAAAATCATAATGCTGTTGACAGATTTGGAGTTTTGCATAAACCTGAAACTTTATTTTTATTTATCATATAACAGATGATATGAATGTAATGGTTAATATTAAGACACAGATTCCATTTATAGAAATAAGAATAGATACTAATAGATAAAATAATATATTTAAGATTAAACACTAATAGAAAAATAGGTAAAAGTGTATTAGAATATGTGCTCTATCTGTAAGTATATTTCTATTATGTTAATTAATGAAAAGTAACAAATATAAAATTTGCTTAGTCTTGGGAAAACTCTAAATTCCATACAACACAGATATAATGCTTCAAGAAAAAGAGTACCCCTGACTAGGGTATTCCGAGGGAGTAGACACCACCTGATATTTAGGATATTATTGAAAGTTGCAGAAGGGTCGTTTATTAATAGTACAGTTTCAAAAGCTGACAACACTATATAAAACTTGCAGAAAAATTGGCAAACAACCATCCTACCTCTAGAAAACATATTCCATTTCACATAGACATCCATGGAGATATTTTGAAGCACTTAGGCTTCATCAAAGTATAGCATTTGTAATATGGGAGAACAGCCTTCAATAATGGCCCTTCCCTTAAAATGGTGGCAATTGCCAAGGGTCTAATATAATTTGGTAAAAAGTGTCTTTTGTACTTCAATCAAGAGCTGATTTAATCTTATTACAAAAATTATAATGGTTTTATTGAACTCCTATCTAGTCTCTATTGGTCTAGTCATGTGGATGGAAAATTACTTCCTCTTTTTTGTTCTTTTAACTTAAGATGTTTTGGAAAAGGAAATTAAACTTAAAGTTATCAAGATAATGTTGCAGTTGCTGCTAACAAGAAAACTTTGAAGTTAAACTAAATTAGTTGGGGGGATGTCAGTGATACTTCCATGGAGAGCTTAGATGCTTCATGCCAGTTATATAGGAACACCCTTTTCCCAGACACGGGGAGATAGTAATTGTTTCATACTATTCTTGAAATCTCCAGCAAGCTACCCTTCTACACATAGTAGCATTATCCATTCTACATCACAGCCCTGAACAAGTTGTATAACCTATTTGAGAAGCTGATGGGCTAAAAAGAAGTAACTCTCACACACATTTATACTTTCAATTGAAAATATTAAATTAGTGTGTAGGTGAAAATTTTTGGAGATAGAGTGAAAAGTGAGCTATAGGAGTTAACTGCCAAGAGCCGGTGGGATTTAAGATTTTCCAGACAGGTTTTTCCATAGTTCTCTCTTTGCACAATAAGAGTGGATACAAAGACTTTCAGAGTTATTGATTAATAGAAGAGATCCTGGTGAGCTCAAGTGCCTCTGCACACAATCTCTTATTCCTCGGCATTTGCCCACTTTGCTTCCATCTTTAGTCACAAACTGACCTGGTCTCTGGAACAAATCTGGTTTCTAAGAAAATATCTGTTGTTTCAGCATAAAATAAATCTTGGTTTTGCTCAGATCATGTAGCTCCCATAACTAGGCTCAAGGCTTTTCCTTGAAATTAAGTCCGCCCATGCCTTATATAACTCTTTTTTGGAACTTAGCACACATCATGTAAGAATACCCAGTGCCATATCTGCCCTTTGACAGGGTTCAAATGCCTCAGCAGTTAGAAGTGTTTTTAAACCTTAGTCCTTGCACCTGGATTCCTGCTACTCATTCTTGGTTCCACTGACCCTGACAAGGTACCTACCTGGAATTTTGCCACTTTCGTGTGAAATTCACCCTGTTTTTTACTATTGAATCACTCAGACACTATCAATCACTTAAAAATTATTTATTTGTTGAATACTAATTTATGGAATAGCCAGGAACTGCTAAAGGAAGGATGCAGTAGTGAACAAGACAGAGCATTTCACCTCTCCTCCTGCAGATTCCAAGCTGGTGAGGAATGCTGGAATTGTATACATGAGCAAAGGAGTGATGGATGTTGCAAAGGGCCATGGTGTCAAAGTGTGTGTCCAGGTACCTATCTTGGCCTGGATGATCAAAGAATGGCTTCTGGGGAAGAGATATTTGAGCTGAACTATGAAATAAGAATGAGTTAAGTGAGCATGGAAGAAGAGCATGTAAGCAGAAGGAAACACATATATGAGACCCAGAAGCATAAAAGGGCATGCCATGGATTAAGAAAATAAAAGTCAGATAGCTGGACTGTGTTGAGCTGAATTTTTTCCTGTTGCCCGTATCTGAGACTTGCCACAATTACCTGCCTGCCTTGTTTCTAGTGGTGTCCACCCCACGGTTTCCTAAAACATTGGTGTCTGAGGTCCTGATCTGAATATAAAGTTGCTTTGAGGATGCTCAACACAGAAACAGGAGCTAAAAGCAGAGTCTGGTGAACTGTCTATGCTGGATGTCCAAAGCCAGGATTGGAGTAATAGGTTAGGCGTGCTTTGTGAGCGAGAAAGGGCAGAATGATGAAGGGGTTATGACCATTAGTGAGGGTAAGTCTTGCCCAGCTCAAGTTTTCTAAGAAATGAATGAAAATATAACTATTCCCAGGCCCATTTTCATTTGGAATAGAATGTTGATATTTAAGCTTAATATTTAAGGTTCTAAATTTTATTTAGCACTTTTTAAAAAAATTCAGAATGTCATTAAAATTTGGAACAATACATAGCATTGTTTGGACATTACCTCTTTCTTGTTCATTTGACATAGGTGATTAAATATCCCTCCCAATCTTTATTATGCTGTATATATTACTATTTATGTTCCACAAAGTATGGTTTACAATAATTTAACCTAATTTTCTCTACTCTTCCTTGCTCAAGATCAGCTCAAGTAAGCACACATGGTAACTGTGAGCTTATATGCTTAAGATCTCCAAAAGAACTGCATTTTGGAGGCAAGTGTAGAATCACCATTTCAAGACTGCCTTAGGCCTAACTAGGATAGGACAAAGGATGCCTGTTGCAGTAGGTGGGAGATGTGAAGCAACGGTGTGACTGGAATTGTTTCCAGTTGTTTCCGAGGGCAGACAGAGTTGGTGCAGTCTGAAAGAAGAGTAATAGTAAGAAGGGGAGGTAAATTTGTCTCTGCCTATAGCCTATTTCTCTTCTTGAAGATTTTATGGTAATTTGATGTGCCTGATCTTCCTTCTTAGTCTGAAACAGATCTGTTCCATATTTGCACGGACTCAACTTAAGCCTTCTTCTAATGAAAAGGCTGAAGAGTGAGCTCAAATAGCAACTTCAAGAATACTGGAGCTTTCACCGGAGAGTTTTCACAAACATGAATTATTGCAATAATTTGAATCAATCTGGGCCTGCTTGCTTTCCCCTTCCAGCCATTTTATAAAAGGTTCCATACCTGAGACACAGACATAACTCTAAATGCGTTGAAGGGGAAGCAAAGAAGATGTTAGGTAACCTCTCAAATGGCCCCCAATGATTCCTGACTCCTTATGTGTATGTTTTTTTGTGATCCCCTCCATGTGAGTGTAGGTAGATCTAGTGATACACTTTAACAAAAGTAATCTTGCAATTGATGGCATATTTTTATATAACCTAAACGTGCAAATACCCAGCAATTGTTTTCCTGGGCATTTATCCCAGAGAAAAGAAGACTTATGACCACACGAAAATATACAAATGTTCACAGCTTTATTTATAAGAACCAAAAAACTTGCAATAGCCTCAATGTCCTTCGACAAATAAATAATTAAACAAACTGTGGTACATGCGTACATATGATATATATACTATAAAAAGAAAAAAAAAATCTATTAATTCTCATAAAACTTGGATGAATCTCCAGGAAATTATACTGAGTGGAAAAAAAAGCCAATCCCAAGAGGTTATATACCACACAATTCCATTTATATAATGTTTTTGAAATGATAAAATTTTAGAAATGGAGAACAGATTAGTAGTTGCCAGGAATTGGGGGTGGTGGTGGTGGATGGCAAAGGAAATGGGTGTGATTATAAAAGAGCAACATTAGAGATAATTGAGGTAATGGAACTGTTTAGTATCTTGACTGTGGTGATGGATATATGAACTTACACATGTGATAATATTGGAAGGAACTAAATTCTTGCACACATATAAGTACAAGTAAAAACTGGTGAAAATGAAGAAGATCAGTAGTTTGTATCAAAGTCAGTATTCTGCATGTGATGCTATTTCACTGAAGTTTGCTTGGTAAAGGGTTCACGGGATAGCTCTGTATAATTTCTTAAAACTGCAAGTGACTCTACAATTATATCAATTAAAAATTGCAATAAAAATAGATGGGATGCTACTTCCTGGATTAAGTTGCAAAGAGACTGATCTCCCTCTGTCTCTCTCTGTCTCTCTTTCTCTCTCTCTCTCTGGCCTTAGCTCCAAGGGAAGCTACATGACCTGGGAGGAAGTGCTGTGTCAAGGCCCACACATCGAAAAACTGATGCCAACATCCTGGCCAACAAGAAGGAAGGACCTGGGACCTGCGAACAGCTGCCTGAGTGAGCTTGAAAAGGGATCCTCGAGGCTTGCCTACAGCTGTGTGAGTGAGCATGAAAGTGATCCTTCCCATATAACATAGGGAAGAATCACCCAACTGACAATACATCTTAAAAATTGTCTCCGTTTAGTTCCTCAGTGTCCCACAGTGTAGTAATTTCCCCAGACTCCCTTCTCCTTTCGTCTTCCCCTTCCAGGGGAAATGCACAAACAAACAAGCTTCTGCCACATGGCAAGTCTCTCTGCTCCTGGATTACACACCACCTCTACTCCACGCTGCACTTACCTGCTCGTCTGACAGGTATGGTACCCTACTCCCTGTCCTCTTTTGCATTGACCAATAGGAAGCTGTTTCAGGAGACTGGAGTGAAGTTGGAGTCACATTTTCTGGCTCCTGCCTGTGAGGTCAACTTGAACAGGCTGTGTGGCTATATCCATGCAGCCTGCTCTCCTGGACTCTGGACGCTCGCCTCTTCTGTGCTGCTCCCTTCAGGACCTGGGGCACACGGCAGCTCTGATGCTGTCAGCTCTGAGTTCTGGTATTGTCACCTGAGGGCCCCCCTAATTCCCAACTACACCTTTGCAAATAGTCCCTGGCAAATGATCCTAATTTGATAGTGCCGTCGGCTTCCTGCTGGAACTCAACGTAATTTTGATTTTACTCCCTTTTCTCTTCACTGACACACTATCCCCCACCTTTTCTTCCACCCACAAGCTTCTTTTTTCATCTTCTTCTTTCTTCAGTGAGTTCCTCTAATGTTAATGAATTTATCTTCTCTAATTCTGTTTCGGGGGTCAGAGCTGAGCATGACAGAGAGCATTCCTAGGAAGTCAGAAATTGGGGAACAGTTGTGAAGGTGTTAGCATTTTGACCTAATGCCATGGTGTAAGGTTGTACAATTTTTGTGGGATACAAATTCTCTAGGCTGAGGGAGCAAATGAAGGCTAAAATCCAGACCATTCTCTACCTGCCAAACCCTCAAGAAAAGGACACATGACTTTTCTTCTAGAGACATCTCCTGCTAGCCAAGTCATGCTCCAGAGGTGACCATTTGCTGCCCTTTCTAAATGGCACAGGATGCTCTATGCTCCTCCAACACCGTTTTGTTTCTGTCAAACTAGCATTATTATTTATAGTGTCCCCAAAATACTGCACTAGAACAGAACTCCTTCAAACGAATGAGAGATTTCTTTGGATCAAGGTGTGTGATTTTTAGTATAGGAAGCTAAAGAGGACATTTGTACCCTGCTTTCCATCTTAAAAATAGCCATCATGTTCTCCTTTAGCTGGCAAGGGTTCCTTCATTTGTAATATCCCTGTATGCATCATTTATCAGATTTCTGTAGCCTATTGAATGACGGCCAACATGATTGGGCGTCAATAAAAACATGAAATCAAGCCATAATGTAAGATATTTTTAAAACTAATTTGGCACCTTAATTTTGCCAAAGCCCTATGTATTTAGAGTTCCTCTCAGCCGATTAATGCACCCTCATGATTTATCAATCGAGCAAAATTAAAATGCAAGTGACAAACACACCAGCCTAAACATAAACATGCATATCATCTTCTAAAAGTGTTAAGGAGTTTGGATAAAAGCTGATCTGTGAATTATCCAGAAACTGAACATCTCTTATTCACTCATTCATTCATCTGTAACACGGTCTTTATGATTACCTAAGGGCATCCTGTGCTTTGAGGTTCCTGGATCTATGTGTTTTACACAGGACTCTAGTTTCTCCTGTACTGAGTCAGCAGCATGGTACATGGATGGAAGGCAGCCGGTTTCAGGGGAGGAGGGACTGACTTCCCTTACATGGCTCTCAGTAGAGTGAGCCTTTCCTTTTATATATGACTTCTGGGCAATAATTTCATTTGATGTGATGGTGTGATGGTGAAAATGGATCCATACCATCTTTCCCTGATTTTAAAATATGACACATATTTGATTTTACCAAATATCTCTGTGTAAATATGTAATTTCATTAGAGTCCTAAGCATTAAACTCACGACTATTAATATTGCACTTTAAAATCATCTCTGCTAGGCCTTGATAAATTTATTATTAAATATTGGGTTTTAGAAAGATGCATTTTAATCACTCATGTTGAAATATTTGACTTGTAAAGTATTTAATGAGAAGATGCTATTTTGGATTTTACCCGAATTTAAATATCACTTTTTATTTGAAAAATACATATAAATGAGAAATGGGATAGGCATTGAGAGTAGAATGTTTTTGCAAACATGACAGAATATAACAAAACTCCTTCAAAATATGTAGTTTTATCCGCCAAAGCTTAAGATACATATTTTTTTCTTATCAACATCTAGCATTTCAAATAAAATAGTAGAGTAGACAGAAAAGAATTTTGTGCATGTGGAGCTTTCAAGAATTTTATGGACATTTATTTATAAATATATGTGCAAATATTCTCTTTTTTTCTATATTTTCTCCTTGTTGGCCAATTGCAACTGCTCACTTACAATTGTACTTGAGTGCTTAGTGACCAGAAAATTTACAAATGCTGCTGCTGCCAAAGAAACTGAAATTACACAACCAGATTGAAGGAAATACTACAGGCAAAAATTAGCCCTCATTACTTATCCCTGCTAATATTGCAGAAAATTGAAATGCTTGCCTCAGTGAGAACTGAAAAGCATTTCTTGAAGTTTATTTAGAACAACCTACAAAACTTTTATATATACATAGATATAATCATTTTATGACATTGTTTTTATACTTTGCAACTATATTTTAAAATTCATTTGCAGTCAGTCAAAGACATTTTTAAAAATAAAATTCCATACTTTCTGTTTGCATTATGATTCTATATTTAAAACCTATGTAAAGGCAAAAGTTTTAGGACACATTGATGGGATTTATTACTATTCCTATTTCTATATGTTGTTTACTAATTTAATATAATTGTCATAATGATACTTTATGTTGGCACAAAATTATACATACAAATTTAAGCTATCAATAAACAATCAGGTTTTTTTTTTTTTTTTTTGTAGACTGGTTAGAAACCTAATAATAATTCAGGTTCAGTTGTAAATATATTTATTTAATACATATTATATAATGATAGTATTTAAGGTCTTATGTAGAATTCATATATGAGTGAGAGGAAATATATTGGCTAGTAAGGGAGATTTATATATATCAATAACCCCAAGCCAGGCAGAATGTTCTAAATGTTCCAGTGGAGGTAAAAACATGTTGACCACATTAAGAGAGCAATTATTTTGTTTTGTTTCATACATTTCCTTTATTTTTAAAGTTTTTATATATATTTCTTTACATGCAATGACTTCTCTCTATCTTTATTCATATTTGAGAATGAGAGTAAGAGAAAAAGTGAAAGGGAGAGGAATTGTGAAACAGAAATAAATAAGCCATATATATATATGTATGTATATGTATGTATATATATGTATGTATGTATATGTCTTTTGTATTGTGCATTTGTGCCTTTGGTTTGGGTGAAACCACAGTAGGCTCTTCCAACACACTACTTTTCATCCACTTATGACAATAATGACTATACTTTTATTGTTATTTTCAATGTTCATTTTCACAAATGACCTTACTGTCAACATCTCTGTCAAGTACATTTCCCAAACACCTGTTATAAAATGCTACAGGCTTCCATGCACATGTGTTACCATATTGGAATGATCCAGTTCATTTGACTTAATGCAAATAGGTAGAGTACACAGTTCCTAACATATTTAAGCTGCATTATATTTTGACCAAGGGAGATGTTGGGAAGATTTTGGATGGCTTAATGTGTAAAGATTCTTTCAGCATGATTATTACTGAAATCAACTGACCAAGGAAATACCTTTGAAAAAACAAGCTCTTCTTAATTAAAAATAACGCTGAGACATATGATAAAAGGAATGTAATTAAACTAGAGTCTTCACAAAGCCATGACACATGTATTCATGAGTATAAGTAGTTATACTTATTATTTTTTTAAAGTTTATAAATTTTCTGTTTACTGAAATCTTTTCTGAAGGGTTTTTGATTAATAACCATTCTTAAATAAATAAAAATGAGCAAATACTCTGTTGGAATTTTCACCTTTGGAATATGTCATGTACTGAGGAACGATTAAGTATTTAATATCTCTAGTATGACCTGATAAAGAGTTTTGTCAGGGCTCATCCAGTCGACCAAGATGATGGCATAAAACACTACAGGCTGCCAATCCCCCACAGAATCTTTGAACAACTAGCAAAAACTGGCAAAGCCATCTTGTCCAGAATTTCACAAACACTTAAAGGGTCGCAGTAACTAGGCAAGCGCCCAAACAAGAAAACACAGTTTGAAGAAAAGGTAAGAGAAGCTCCTGGTGCCCTCAGGGGCCCCTCTGCTATACCCTCACCAGTGCAGCGTGGAGCTGGTCGTGATTCCCTTGTGGGTCCCTGGCCCTGTTCCACAGAGCTAAGAATAACACTTATGTGCCTACTGATGTGCCTGTATGCCAGTGCCAGTCTATTTGCTGACAGACTGAAAGATTGAACCAGAAAACTGATTTCTGGCTTGCCCTCCCAGAACTTGCCCTGCAGACAGAAGGAGTTTGCACACAGCTAAAGTAATATAAGAAATGACTGAATCAGAGCAACCTGGGCAAAGGATTACCTGTTTTAAGTCTCACAATAGAGCACCAGGGAGGGGGTGAAAGTCCATTTCATAGGGAGTAGAGGGGGCATTTGAATTCGTGTAAACAGGGGAATTCCTAATGTCACAAGAAAGCACATGCCCAGGACAAGATTCAGGCTCAAAAAAGAAGTAGATACTGCACTTCACTTTTGCCTCTTTTGATAGGACTCAGTCCTGAAGGAGAGCACCACTTAAGAGACAATTTGCAAAGACTGAAAATGGTTTTGTTTTATTTCTGTGTTGGTTATTTTTGTTAGCTCCCAGTACTCAAGAAAATCTATGTCATATTAATGACTGGATATAAAATTAAAGAAGAGGAATAAATCCCAGTCCTCTAACACTAACTAACTCTAAAACTAACACTTTAAAATCTTAATATGTATAATGTGTAACAAAAGATTACAAGGCAAACAAAAAACCAGGAAATAATGGCATATCCAAAGGAACAAGATATCAATGAAGAAGATCAGACTTTGGACATACCATACAAAGACTTTAAAAAGATTAAGGGAAATACAGAGAAAGAACTAAAGAAAATCAGGCAAACAAGGTATGAACAATCTAAGAATTTCAATAAAGAGATAGAAATTTTGAAAAGAACCAAACTGGAGTTGAAGACAAAATAACTGAAATGAAAAAATTCCCTAGAGGATTTTAACAGCAGATTGGAGCTGGAAGAAAAATCAGTGAATTCAAAGACAAGACAATTGAAATTATTTAGGCTGAGGAGTAGAAAGAAAAAAGAATGAAAAAATGTGAACAGAGTCTAAGAGAACTGTGGGACACTATCAATCTTTCCATTTATGGGAATCCCAGAGGAGAAGAGAGAAATGGGTAGAAGGAATATTCAAAGAATTAATAGCAGAAAATTTCTCAAATTTAACAAAAGACAGGAATATACACATACAAGAAGTCCAGTGAACCCCAAAGAAGAAAGAGTAGAAGAGAACTATGATCAGATACATAGAAGTCAAGCTGTCAAATACTATGCACAAGGAGGGAGTTCTGAAAACTACAAGAGAAAAGTAACATGTCATGTACAAGGGAATACCAATAAAATTAAGTGCCAATTTCTCATCAGAAACCCCAGAGGCAAGAAGGCAATGGAATAAATTATTTAAAGTGCTAAAAGAAAACAATTACTTTGGGCCCTACTTTGGAGTTTGTACTCCCAAGAGTGACGGAGTTGGACTCAGTTATGGCTTCCTTATACATGGCTCATCTGTCCCTTCTATTTAGACCTATATATGGGGCTGGAGTTTGTAGGTATATGTCCTAGAGACTGGAATCTTTGTGATGTCCGTGTGCCGGCTGGGCCCTGAGCCTTAGCAGAGTTGCAACACTTACTCTCCAGTTCATTGGACTCACTCAGGACAACTCACAAGGAGATGAGAATTGACAACCACCATACCAAGGAAATGAGAGAGCCTACAACTACAAGCAAGAGAGTCCCATCCATCGGCTGGATGGGATGACAGGCCCTCTCAATTACAGGTGGAGTGGACATCACCATCACAGAATCCTCAGGATTAGGGAATGAACTGTGGACTAATGTGGACTTACTGGTATTCTGCTATAGACTTATTGTGATTCTAGCAATGGAAGAATTTATATAATTGATGTGGAGGCAGTGGCCACTGGAGGCTCTAGGGGCAGGGAGAGGGAAAAATAGGTGTAATATGGGGGATTTTTCGGGACTTGGGAATCGGCCTGAATGACATTTCAATGACAGATATAGGCCATTTTATATCTTCCCATAACCTGCAGAATTGTGTGGGAGAGAGTGTAAACTACAATGTGGACTATGGTCCATGCTCAGTGGCAATGTCCCAGGATGCATTTATCAATTGCAATGAATGTGCCACACTAATGAAGGATGGTGTTTATGTGAGAGGGTGTGGGAGGTGTGGGGAGTGGGGCATATAGAAATCCCTATATTTTTTGTGTAACTTTTATCTAATCTAAGTATCTCTTTAAAAAAAATTTTTTTTAATTAAAAAAAAAAAGAAAACAATTGCTAAGCAAAAATTTATATCCAGGGAGAATGTCTTTCAAAAATGAGGGAGAGATTATGAAATTCCCAGATAAACAAAATCTGAGGGAGTTCCTCACCACTGGACTTGTACAATGTTGAGGATGTGGTAGCTTGGAGCTACAGAACCCAGAAAAACCTATCTTTAAACTTAATCCATTTGTGTGGTTGTGAACCCATTGTAAACTGTACCTCTTGATGAGGTTAACTACAGTGAAGGTGTGGCACAATTGAATTAAGATAGGTCTTAATCCTATTACTGAATGCCTTATAGGCAAGGCCACAGGGAGACAGAAGCCTGAGAAAGCAACCAGGTCTGGAACATAGGGGAACACAACAGAGAAAGGTGAAACAATGTATGTATTGCCATGGGACAGAAAAGCCAAGGACCAGGGATTGCTGGTAACCAATCCCAGAATGCCATAGTCTTTTGGGGGAAAGCATCACCTTGATGATGCTTGACTTTGGAGTTCTCCTGGCCTCAAAAGTGTAAGTCAATAAATTCCTATTGTTTATGTCAACCAATTGTATGGCATTTGATTTATCAGCCAGTAAAATAAAATGGGAATTTCTTCAGACTGAAGAGAAAGGACATAGACAGTGGATCAGAGTGGCAAAAAGAAATTAAGACCACTAGTAAAGGAAACTATGTGGGTAATTATAAATGCCAGCACTGTTGTATTGTAATTTTTGGTATGTAACTTCACTTTTCACTTCCTGGATATAAAATACAAATGAATAGAAAGTTATGATAAATCTTTGTTTTGAACACACAATTTATAAAGCTATAATTTATAACAAGTATGAAAAAAAGATGGGGGGATAGAGGTTTATAGGAACAGTGTATGTCTATGTCACTTATTTTACCTTTATATCAAATCAAATGTGATTGTTATAGATTTAGCATGTTAACATTTATTCACATGGTATCCACAAAGAAAACATATTAATAATATATACAGAAAGGAATGAGAAGGGCCTCAAAATGATAAAATGCAAAAGAAATAAATATGAAAGTAGGCATTAATGGAAGAATCTAAGGGCAAAAATTTTTACAAAATACAAATAGCAAAATGGCAGATGAAAGTCCTGCATTATCAATAGTGACTTTATATATAGATGGATTAAACTCTCCAATCAAAAGTCATGGATACAAAAAACATGACCCAACTATATGCTATATATAAGGGACTTACCTTAAATTCAAATACAAAGTAAGTTCAACATGAAAGAATGGGATATATATACACAGACACACACACACACACACATATATCATCCAAACGGTAAACAAAAATGATCTGGGGTAGCTATACTAATAACAGAAAAAAATACACTTTAAGTCACTTTAAGTGTGAGGGAAAAAGAAGGTCATTATATTCTGATAAAGGAATTAATTCAACAAGAAGATATAACAATTATAAATATATATGCACCTAATAGCAGAGCTTCAAAATATATGAAGCAAGTATTGGCAGATTTCAAAGGAAAATAGATGGTTCTACATGAATAGTAGGAAAATTTAATACACCGCTTTCAATAATCAATACAACATCAAGATAGAAGATCAATAAAGAAATAAAAGACTTGATAAATACTAAAAACCAACTAGACCTAACAGACATATACAGTAGACTTGACTGACAGCAGCAGTATACACATTCTTCTCTTGTGTACAGGGGTAATTCTCCAGTACAAACCATATGTTAAGCCACAAAATAAGTCTCATATTTTTGAAAAATTGCAATCATACTATGTATCTCTCTGGCCATACTGGAATGAAGCTAGAAACCAATAACAGGAAAATTCACAAATATGTGGAAATTAAACATTGCAGTCTTAACCAATGGGTCAAAATAGGAATCATAAGGGGAATCAATATCTTGTGGAGAATGATAATGAAAACACAATATACCAAAACTATGGTAGGCAGGGAAGGCAGTGGTGAGAAGGAAATTTATAGCCCTTTAAATGCTTAAGTTATAAAAGAAGAAAGATCTAAAATCAGAGACCTAGCCTGACAAATGTAAGAGTTAGAAAAAAAGAATAGCAAGCTAAACACAAAGTGAGCAAAAGGAAGGAAATTTCAAAGATTAGAGTGGAGATAAAAGAAATAGAGAATTAATAAAACAATAGAGAAAATCAATGAAACCAAAATTTGATTCTTTAAAAGAATCAATAAAAGCGACATATCATTTGCTATATTGACAAAGAAAACAAGAGAGGAGGCAAATAAATAAAATCAGAAATGGAAGGGAGGGCATTACTACTAACACTACAGAAAGTAAAAGGATTATAAGAAGATACTATGAATAACTGTACACCAACAAAATAGATATCCTAGATGAAATGGACAAGTTCCTAGAAGTACACAAACAGCCTACAATGAGTCCAGAAGAAATACAAGATTTCAACAGACCAATAACAAGCAAAGAGATTGAATCCATAATAAAAAATCTCTGAGCAAAGAAAAGATTAGGACCAGATAGCTTCACTGGTGAAGTTTATCAAACATTCCAAGAAGAATTAACACCAATTCTGGTCAAACTCTTCCAAAAATTTGAAGAGGAGGGAATACTTCCTAACATTCTATGAGGCCTGTAAAGCCTTAATGCCAAAGTCAGATAAAAATACCACAATAAAAGAAAATTGCAGACCAATATGCCTTATTAATATAGATACAAAAATCCATAACAAAATACTAGCAAATAGAATCCAACAGCATATTAATAGAATTATACATCATGATCAAGTATTATTTATTCCAGTTATACAAGGGACATTCAACATAAAATTAATGTAATATACCCACTAATGGAATGAAGGTTAAAAAAAACCACATGACTATCTCAAATTATGCAGAAAAATGCATTTGACAAAATCCAGCACAACTTCTTGATAACAAATAAATAGAATTGAATGAAACTTCCTTAATATGATAAAGGGCATATATGAAAAACCCATGATTAAGACCATACTGTTATTTAACATTGTACTGAAAATTCTAGCCAAAGCAATCAGGCAGTTTAAAAAATAAATAATAAAAGACACCCAAATTGGAAAGGAAGAAATAAAACTTTCTCTTTTTGCAGATAACATAATCCTATATATAGAAAATCCTGAAAAATCACAACATAGCTACTAGAGCTAATAAACCCATTCAATAAATTGACAGTGTACAAGGTCAACACTCAAATCAGTAGTTTCTATACAGTAGCAGTAAACAACCTGAAAAGGAAATCAAGAAAAAAATCCTTTTGTAATAGCAACTGATGATGTAAAGGGCTTAGACATAGAAAATTACAAAAATTTGCTAAAAGTAATAAAATAAAACCTAAATTAATGGAAAGGCATACCCTGTTCACAGAACAGGAAACTAAATATCATTAAGATGTCAATTCTACCCAAACTGTTTTACAGATAAAAGCAACCCCATTAAAAATTCCAAAGATTTATTTGGAGGAATGGAAAAGCCAATCATTGAACTTATGTGTAAGGATTATGGGGGCTGAGTAGCCAAAACAATCTTGAAAAAGAACAAAGTTGGAGGACTCACACTTCCCAATCTTAAAATTTATTGCAAAGCCACAAGAGTCCACACAGGATGCTACTGGCACAAGGCCTCATATATAGACCAGTGGAATGGAATTGAGAGCTCAGAAATCAACCTTTACATTTATGGCCAACTGATTGTTGTTTGTTTGTTTGTTTGTTTTGTGTATTCCTGGAGGTACTGCAATACCAGGTCAATGTGCAGAGTGGATGGAGCAAGCCCCTATTCCACCTCCCAGCTCTAAAAATACATTTAATACGATGTCCTCAGATAGAGGACGTATCAGATATTAAACTGATAAGAACAGATACTACACTTGATCTTAGCCAAAAGGCCAAGAAGCGATAGCCAATTGTTTGTTGAAAAGACTATTCTCTCTTGACAAGGGGGCAAATTGATATCCATATGCAAAAGAATGAACATGAACCTCACACCATATAAAAAATCAACTCAGAAAGGATCAACGACCTAAATATAAGATCCAAAACTATAAAACTCCTAAAATAAAACGTAAGGAAGCATCTTTGGAGCCTTGTGTTAAGCAATGGCTTTTCAGTCTTTATACCCAAAGCATGAGAAACAAAAGAAAAAAATAGATAAATGGGACCTCATAAAAATTTAAAACTTTTGCACATCAAAGGACTTATCATGAAAATAAAAGGACAATATTTATCAGGGGTTCTTAACAAGGGGTTGGTGAGCTTGAATTGAAATTCAAAAAAACATTATTCTTGTGTGTACATGTTTGTGCCAGTGTGATATATTTATTAAATAATACACAGTATAGTGTGGACTTACTAAGGGGTCTGTGCTTTTCACTTGACTGGCAAAGGGGTCCATGGAAAAAAAAGGTTAAGAACTCCTGATCTACAAGATGGGAGAAAATATTTTGGAACCCCTTATCCCATAAGGGTTTGATATCCAGAATAGATAAATAAATCCTCCAACTCAATAACAAAAAGACAAACAACCAGTTAAAAAAAAAATGGATGAAAGATATGCATAGACATTTCTTCAAAGAATAGATACACATGGTCAAAAAGCCTATGAAAAATGCATAATATAATTTGCCAAATGTAAATCACAAGGTACCATTTCACACCCACTAGAATGGTTAGTATTAAAAAATGGAAAATTACAAGTGTTAAAGAGGATGTGGAGAAATAGGAACACTCTTGCGTTGCAGCTAGGAAAGTAAAATGTTTCAGCCTCTGTGGAGAACAGTTTGGCAGTTCCTCAGAAAGTTAAGTATAGAATTACCATATGACCCAGCAATCACACTTCTAGGTATTGAATTGAAAGCAGGAACACTTCAATGTTCACAGCAGCATTATCCATAATTGCCAAAAGTAGGAAGCAACTCAAGTGTCCATCAACAGATGAAGGGATAAATAAAATGTGGTATATACATAAAATGGAATATTATTCAGCCATAAAAGAAATGAAGCTCTTATACATGCAGCAATTTGTATGGACCTTGAAGACATCATGTTGATTGAATTATGCTAAATAAATAAGGACAAATACTGTACGATCTCTCTGATATAAAATAATTAGAATAATCAAATTCATAGTATCAGAAACCAGAATACAGTTTACCAGGAGCAAGAGTTGGGTAGGAGATGGTGAATTAATGCTTACTATTTGGGGTGATGGGAAAGTTTTGGTAATGGATCGTGGTGATGGTAACACCGCATCATGAGTGTAACAACACCACTGAATTCTGTATTTGATTGAGGTTAAGAAGGGAAATTTTAAGTTACATATATGTTACTAGAATAAACTTTTTTAAAAAGTTCTATTAGCCATTTATTTCTCACACTGGTGGTATGGAATGAGGCCAGCATAATATAGAATAGAAATAAATTTTAATATTAATTCAATCATCTCATTTATTCAATTAAAAATATTTCAGGTGCCTACTTGTGCAATACTTTGTGCTTGAACTTGTTTCGTAATTGAGTAAGACGAGGTACCTGTTTTCAAAGAATTTTCATTACATGTTCACACACACACGTGCACAGATATACACACCAACTAGCTCAGATTTTCTTTCAGTTCAGGTATAAGGCTGGAGCAGAAAACCTAACCACATTTTGGTAAGAATGAGAACACAATTATATTAGAAAAAAATAAAACAGAAACAAACAACTGTAAATCAATTTTCTTTTTCTTCCCATTTATGACTGTAATTGTGGATCCCATTTCCTTAACAGAAATGGTAGACCAGGAATGGGATGCAGTCTTCAGGTGCACAGAAATATGTGCAGTGGCAAAGCGCTCTATCCAAGGGCAAATCGACAGGCATATGCATCAAATCGACAGGCCTATGAATGCCTATTTTGTTGCAAGCCACTAAGGTAAATAATATCACTCTCTGATAGACACTGAAGTTCACAATCACCAGCTTAATAAACACCATATGACAACACATGTTTCACCATAAATGTTATATATTTCCCCAGTGTAAATTCATGTTATTTTACTTCTGTATAAAACAATGATGCATGTATTCCATTATGGAATAATAAGTGTTTGTTTTGTGTGTGACTAGATTGGCATGATGAAAAAATATTGAAAATGCATTTCTTACAGACCCAGAATTTAACAGGGTATATTGTTCAATTATAAAAGATCATTGTTCTGACTATCTTTTCGAAAGCTGTACAAGCTTGAGGATACTTGTGTTCACAATCACAGCCCTTTTCTTGTCCACCATGAGTTTAATTCTCTGCTACTCTTCTGGAACCTTTTTTAAAAATCTTGAAGTCATCAGTTAATAATTTACATTTCAGTTCATTGGGTCCTAAAACCTAAGTTTTACTGATTAGAGAAACATTATTCAGAAGAAATAAAAGACAAGGAAATAGAATACGAACTGAACACAAGAGATGATTGAAAAATAAGATGATATAAATGATATGATTTTTAAAATTTCTGGAATATCTATCTCACTGATGTTGTATAAAGATGTTTCTGTAATGATTCAGAGATGCTTGAATGTCCTTATGCATAGCTAAAGCTGTTTATTTAATATCAAAAAATTTGCTACAGATGACTTTTCAAGATTTTTTTCCCCCTAGATATTTAACAAAACTTGCTCACAAATAAGCTCTGGAGAAGAATATTTTTCTTATTGGTGATTTAGATTGGATCTGAGGAAACAAAGGGTAATTTATAACTTTAATTTACTAAAAGCATGTGAATTGAATATGCTAGGATTCAATAATGTTACTGTGATACTTAACTCCAGCTGTATCTGTCTTTATGAATGGTGATTTAAAAAGGCAAATTTGCTTACATCTTTCCTTGCTGACACTAAGGTCATTGCTTTATGGGTTTGCTTTCATTTGCTCATCCATAGTAATTTCTATTTTTGGCTACTCTTGCAAAAAATTAGATGCTCTGGATCAAAATAGATATTCTCATGGTGCAATTGTAGCACCAGGCAAGAACTACTGTATAGGAAAAAAGGAGAATATGGCCGGTTTTATCATAAAACACAACCAATATTATGATATTTAACACGGAGGAAACATTCCATGCACTGCTCTTTGTTACCGCGTAAAAATGCCTTCATAATGGTTGTTTCTTGACAAGAGGTCTTTATAAAGGAAATAATTTATTGCCCTACCTGTAACTGAAATAATGTTTAAATCATTAAAAAAAAAAAAAAAGTCTAGTAGCTCCTTCAGAGTAAATCTTCCACAACTTGGTACAGCGCTAATCGTAAGCATGTTATACAGTAAGTTTGCCCGAAGCTAAGTTAAGCAGGCAGATTAGGAGTGTAATATAGTATCAAGACTCATAAATCAAGCATGCTTGCAGATTTCCTTTCACTTACTGTTCCTTCTTACAGTTCAGACAAGTCATAATTATACATCAGTAGGCACTATGAACAGAAGAATGAGCTACAACATAACGCACAATAAACCCTGTCATATAAAAGCAAACTGGATAAAATAACAGGAGCAATACTCCATTTTACAACATCACACTAAAGAATTACACCGTGCCATTGTGTATTATTCTGATCAATCATGAATCCATCCACAATTGACAGCTCAGTGGGCTAAAATTTACCATTGAAGAATAGTTTCCAGTTTTATTATTTTCTTGTTTGATTATTCACATTAAGCATAAGACTGTGTGATTCTGAAAAGCCACAGGTACATAATATAACACTACCCTGCACACATTGTAATTAAATAAATTCCGCTAATGCTCTTTTAAAGCTTTCTTTTATTAGACATGCTTGAAATAATTCATACTGGATGAACTATAAGTGGTTCTTTATTCATGTTTTATTAGTATTATAATTTTGAGTAATTATTCAGGTATTCTTGTTACCTTAGACCAAAGAGATGTTGACTCTGAAGTCTTTTCTGTTATTTTCAGGCTTAGATGATATTACCACTAAGCTCAAAGGACCCTCCTTTATCACTAGATTTGAGCTGAACATTGAAAATGGGATTTAATGAAACATGAGCAAATATTGGTTGTTTCAATTCTAATAAAACATTTAAAAGAACTAATAAATGTTAGGTAATTGTTGAATGCTAATCTAAAATTGCTACTACTGGTTTTATTTTATATTCAGAACTCAGCAGGTGTTAAGGGAGATATTTTTCACATTATTCATCAAATATTGTTTTGAGAGGCACTAAGGTGTTTTTACCTCCTCTACATTCATAAGAATGTAATTGTGGCTAATATATTAATGATATATCAGAAATATAAAGAAAATAATTTTAAAATCAGGGAGTAAATTATATACTGTAATAAAATTTCCTTTCAGATGTTAATGGGTCCACGTTTTAACCATTATTCCTATGTACATGAAGGGGACTGTATTGATGAATGGAGAGCTCACATGACTATTTTTATTTTAATTAATGCTTGTTTAATGCTTTGTTTCCTCCATGGGATACATTTTTGGAGGATATTAGGATTTAGAGGGCAAAGAGGGAATAGAGGTTTAGGGAAAATTTTGGAGGGGCTGAAGGGAGTGAGGGTAACTGCCATATTTTTTTGCAAAACCACAGTGACCTTGCAATCATAAGACCAGGGTTGAGACTTGAGTTGAGCCAAACTATACTAAGATCTTAAAAGTCAAGACAATGTTTTTGACATTTATCAACAGAACCAGCACTGTTTGGAGGATATAAGTTCATCTTATACAGAAAAACATTTCCTGATACCTCTCCTTTGCTCCCAGAATATTCTGGGCTAACCTTAACACAGCAATTAACTTGCTCCACTGTAATTGTTTACTTGTCTCCTCCTAATTTTTGAGGGCAAAAACTGCATCTTATTTATTATTCTATAGTCAAGATTAGCAAAGTTCCTGGCATGGAATTGAAGCTCAAATATTTGTTGTTTAGTCTTTACTCAATAATAATGATACTACTATTAATAATACTTATTGCTGGTATATTATGTATCAGGCTCTGTGCTATGTGCTTTATAGACTAGATCTCATTTAATCTTCAGAAAAATTGGATATAGATTTTACTTTTATTATTCCAGTTTTGTACATGGAACTTGCCCAACAAGAAGACATAGGATCTGAACCCAGACAGTCCAGCTCCAGAGGCCTTCTTGTGAACTATGCCTTCCTCCCTATATTCCTGGGTCAGCCCCTTAACCTTTCATAATCCTTAAGGAAGTTCCTATCAAAACTGGTTGAGGTCAAAGGTCATTGCTGGGCTAAGTCTCCTAGTTTGCCCAGGGAGGAATCCCACGAGAACCTGTACACAGAGCATCTTTCTAGATGTACTTGGCACCAACAGATATAATGGAAGCAGCAGCTCTGGGGTTGGATTGCATTTTTCCTTTCTGTCACTGAGAGCATTATTTTTCCTTTCTGACAATGAGGACTTTATCTATGTAGAATTTTTTTGACCTTTTTTTTTTTTTTCATTTTTTACAGGGTTTGCTTACAACCCATAAACTACTCATAATTTTTTTTGTTTTGTTTTGTTTCAAACCTTCTGAAAAAGAGAGACAGCCTTCCAAACCCCAATTAACTTTCACCAGGACAAAGGTATGAAGAAGCTCCAGGGATGAAGTTTGCAGTGACTTTTATTAGGATTAGCCCAAAATAAATTCTTATATTATTGGCTTGCTTTATTGAAACCATGCATATACGTGTGCTTTTCTTATTTTATTTTTACCCCAAATAATATTTACTTGAGATTACATTAACTAGTCCATCTAGGCCAAATTAGTCAATCAGGGGGAAATAAAGGTGAGATACTGGTAACATATTTAATGGCCATATTAAAACCCCTGCCTGATTGAATATGTAAGAGCTTATCCATTGGTTTGTTATGACCTTAAAAGAATGAAAGAAGACTCTGAGAGCCTAGAGAAGACCTAGACTCAAGAGAGGTAGAAGTCAGGGGTTAATTCTGAACATAAATTTTTAAGCGTGTTAACTTAAAATTATTCGTAGCCCTAACATTTCATTTTATCAGATTATTTCCACCTTTTTCCTTTCATGAAGTTATTCTTTATTTGTAACAGTAGGAAAATTTATCAATGTATAATGATTAAGAAGGAAAACAGATTTTACATTTTATAATACAAAACCAAAGCAACAAAGACAAAACAATATTGGAAAATATTACCACAGTAGCTGAAACTCTGTTCCCTCAGGCTTAATGGATTGCTCCACATATTTGTTAGGTTTCATCATTAACTTTTTGAAGATAGAGCAAAGATGAGTGCATCTTATTCTTATTTGAGATTTATATCAGAAACATTGTTGACTTGAGATGAAATAAGTTGGCCATTTTCTGTCACTGTCCCGGTTCTTCTGCTTTTATTTGATTCCCTTGATTGAGCCATGCTAGTTCCTATCGTGAAGTTTTTACGTGAACTGCTAATAAATATCTCAAGCAACCGGTAACTTTGTTATATTCATTTTTTTCTTATTGGTTATATTAGCAAAATTCAAAAGGTGAGTACAAAATGTGAATAAAGGGAAGGGTAAAAGACCCAATAATCTACAAACTGGGAAAATAATCCCTGAATAATTGAGAAGCCTCCATCTTGTGTCATAGACACTTGTGTACCATTAATTTATTGGAAGTTACAATTAACGCCAAGATCAGCAGCTTAAGTTCTGAACTGTTTGCCTCTTCTCCATTGCAGTGTGGATCTAGTCAAGAATTCATGAATTAGTTACTTAAGACTGACAATGGATCAGGCATTGCCCAAGGAAATTGAAAGGGTTATGAAGTCCTAAAAAATCTCAATTGTAGAAACTGAGTAAAAAGGGATTAGCATCTCTGTCAAGCTGAGAGGTGACAGAGGGTAATTTTATCTTCAACTCAAATGTTGCTAACATGAGGATGAATTAGTATAAAAAGTAATAAAAAGTATTCAGGGGACATCTGTTAACTTGGCCAGCCTAATTTAAAAAAAAAACTTTAAGATTTCTAAATAGTCATCATTTTTCAATGGGTATCTATGTGGACAGCAAAACTGTGTGGGAAAGACATTTTGGCAATAGAAAATATCTGTTGGAATGTAAGGATACTGAAATAATGAGTAATTCATAGTTGATTTGCAGTTTGAAGATTATTTAAGTATATGCAGCCGCAGGGTTAAAAAGACTTTTCTTTCTCATTTATTTTCTTAGAAACTGTTATTATCCAGGCTGTTTAAATAGCAACTATGCAAATTTCTCATGCTTTATAAATGCTTCACCAAAGAATTCTCGACCAATCAATTAATTCTATTTATTTATTTTTCTGATTCTCAGCAGATGAGTATCTAGTTAGAATGCTTTGTTTTATTTTTCCCTAAGTTGGCTGGTAAAGAACTATAAATCCATTTCCTATAGAAGTCTACTGGGAAGAAGGAAAATAGTGAGTCACATGAAATACATTGTTTTTCTCCCCCAGGAAGGTTAACACTTTCCTTTTCCTACCTCATTTTTTGCCGCTTTCACCGTTGGAATCCAGAGGAGAGAAAAATATAAGATAACAATTTTCTTATGAAAATTTTGTATAATAAGAATTATTTAGTATATATTGAGTATATTTAGCAGGCATATGAGTTTATGTTAATCTCAAACTGTCTCCAACTCCTATTTATAAAAAAATCTGGAGGTGAAGGAAACTGGAATAAATCTTCACAAAATGGAATCTCAAATCTAGAAGGAACATCTTAAAGTCATAGACATATAGATGACCTTTAAACATATGAGCCTTCAAGGGAATCAGTACAGTTGGACAAGAGAATAGATACTATGACCAAGCCCTTTGTTACTCTAGCATTCGGAGGTTGGAAGAGGAAGAGAAATTAGCAAGAGTGACTGAAAAGAAGAAAACAGTGAGATAGGAGAAAAATCAAGGGAGTGTGATATTTTGAAAGCCACATGAGAAAAGTACTTCCAGATTCACTATGATAGAAACTGAGAATTAGTCATTAGATTAGGAATGGGGACATACTAGATGACTGACAAAAGCAGTGCCTGTGGCATTTCTAATAGAAAGCCTTATTCAAGAGGGTTTAAGGGAGAATGTTGTAGAGAAATTGGTGACAGTATGTTTGAACAACTGTTGTGAGGAACTTTTCTGTAAAGGGGAGCAGAGCGATGGGAATTTTACATCAGATAAGAACACATGCTGTAGTTATATCCACATCTATGTCTATATATCTATATTGCTCTAGCTATGTACATGTAAATATCTATTACACATACATGTTATCAGGAACTGAAGGCAAAATATCTGGTTTCAGCTTCTGGTAGTTGGTTAGTTGGGTAGCTGGAGTTTGTGCAAATTCTCTTTTGACTGCTTCAGGTTTTTCAGTGAAGTAGGAAGTCTAGACATCAGCTGAGTGTAGGATGGACAGGGAGGTATCGAAGTTTGGGGGAGAGAGAAAGATGAAATAATCTAGAAGAGTAGGATAAGTAAACACAGCATGACTATGTGGCAACATCAGAATTCTTGGCTATGAATTTAAGGCAAAACCAAGTAGCAAATTGCATGTTTTTCTCCAGACATGGGCAGGAAAAGAGGGAGAGTTATATTTACTCATTGTTTTCAAGAAAATATAATAAAATAATGGAGAGGAAAAGAAGTTGGGAGTGTAAGCAAGGAAATAATTGCACTGATTGACCATGGAAATCAAGCTGGTAAGAATTTATGTGACCTCTTGCAGCATGTTCCTAAATGGTGGCCTTGGCTGCTTTCTCTCTTCCCTCTCTATTCTCTGCGTTGCCACGTATCTGTCCTGTAGAGCAGAACTGATCATTCCTCTCCTTTCCTTGGTTCCCTCTGAAGGCTACACTTGGTCTTCAGGAGAAAATGTAAACTTAGCATGACATTAAACTCTCTTCACCTTCAGACTTCAGCTTACATCTCACTTGCTTCTGCCTCTGTCCAGTCTCCTCAATACTCAATTATGACCTGCTTTTTCAAGCATGTTCTTAGTCCATACTGTTCTCTTTGATGGAGAGGTCCTTTTATCAAGTTCCTAGCTCCAATTCATTTTTTTTTTTATTATTTATTTTTTATTTTTTGTAATGGATACATATAAATTTTTTTTGAATCAATATATTACACAATATATTTGGTTCATAGTAACGCACTCATACAGTATTTGTCCTTTTGTGTCTGGCTTGCTTCACTCAACATAATGTCCTCCAGGTTCATCCATGTTGCCATATGCTTTATGACTTCATTTCTTCTTACAGCTGCATAATATCCCATCGTGTGAATAGACCACAGTTTGTTTATCCATTCATCTGTTGATGGACACCTGGATTGTTTTCAACTTTTGGCAATGGTGAATAATGTTGCTATGAACATCGGTGTGCAGATGTCTGTTCGTGTCACTGCTCTCGGTTCTTCTGGGTATATACCCAGTAGTGGTATTGCAGGTTCACATGGCAAGTCTATATTCAACTTCTTTAGGAAATGCCAAATAGTCCTCCATAGTGGTTGTACCATCCTGCATTCCCACCAACAGTGAAGAAGTGTTCCTATCTCTCCACATCTTCTCCAACACTTGTAGTTCTCTGTCTTTTTAATAGTGGCCATTCTGATAGGTGTGAAATGATATCTCATTGTAGTTTTGATTTGCATTTCCCTAATCATGAGTGATGTGGAGCATTTCTTCATGTGTTTGTTTGCCATTTGTATTTCTTCTTAGGGGAAATGTCTATTCAAGTCTTTGGCCCATTTTTTAATTGGGTCATTTGTCTTTTTATTGTTGAGTTGTAACATCTCTTTATATATCCTGGATATTAAACCCTTATCAGTTATGTGATTTCCAAATATTTTTTCCCATTGAGTTGGCTGCCTTTTCACCCTTCTGACAAAGTCCTGTGAGGTGCAAAAGTGTTTAATTTTGAGGATGTCCCATTTATCTACTTTTTCTTTTGTTGCACGTGCTTTGGGTGTAAGGTCCAAGAAACCACCACCTGCTACAAGGTCTTGAAGATGTTAACCTATATTTTCTTCTAGTAGTTTTATGGTCCTGGCTTTTATATTTAGATCTTTGATCCATTTTGAGTTGATTCTTGTATAGGTGGTGAGATAGGGGTCCTCTTTCATTCTTTTGGTTATAGATATCTAGTTCTTCCAACACCATTTGTTGAAGAAACTGTTTTTTCCCTTTAGCGTGGGCTTGGTAGGTTTGTCAAAAACCAGTTGACTGTATACGTGATGGTATATTTCTGGATTCTCAATTCTATTCCACTGATCGATATGTCTATCTTTATGCCAGTACCATGCTGTTTTGACCACTGTAGCTTTGTAATATGTTTCAAAGTCAGGCAGTGAAATTCCTCCTACATCGCTCTTCTTTTTTAGAATGCTTTTGGCTATTCGGGTGCACTTACCCTTCCAGATGAATTTGGTAATTGCCTTCTCTAATTCTGTAAAGTAAGCTGTTGGGATTTTGATTGGTATTGCATTGAATCTATAAATCAGTTTGGGCAAGATTGACATCTTCACGATATTTATTCTCCCAATCCATGAACACAGAATGTCTTTCCATTTGTTTAGGTCTTTTTAAATTTCTTTTAGCATTGTTTTGTAGTTTTCTGCATATAGGTCCTGTACTTCTCTGGTTAAATTAACTCCTAGGTATTTGAGTCTTTTTGTTGCTATTCAAAATGGAATTTTCCTCCTGATTTCCTCCTCAGATTGTTCATACTAGTGTACAAAAACATTACTGATTTTTGTACAGACCAGTGGCAGGTTGATCTTGTATCCTGCCACTTTGCTGAACTCATTTATTAGTTCAAGTAGCTTTGTTGTGGATACTTCAGGATTTTCTAAATACAGGATCATGTCATCCGCAAACAGTGAGAGTTTTACTTCCTCTTTTCCTATTTGGACGCCTTTAATTTTTTTGTCTTGACTAATTGCCCTAGCTAGAACTTCTAGTACAATGTTGAATAACGATGGTGATAGTGGGCATCCTTGTCTTGTTCCTGATCTTAGGGGGAAAGCTTTCAACCTTTCCCTATTGAGTATGATGTTGGCTGTGGGTTTTTCATATATACCTTTTATCATATTTAGGAATTTTCCTTTTATTCCTATCTTTTGAAGTATTTTTATCAAAAAAAGGATGTTGGATTTTGTTGAATGCCTTTTCTGCATCTATTGAGATGATCATGTGGTTTTTTTTCCCTTCAATTTGTTAATGTGATATATTACATTGATTGATTTTCTTATGTTGAACCAGCCTTGATACCAGGAATAAATCCCACTTGGTCGTGATGTATAAATCTTTTGATATGCTGTTGGATTCGATTTGCAAGTATTTTGTTGAGAATTTTTGCATCTATGTTCTTGAGAGAGATTGGTCTGTAATTTTCTTTTCTTGTGGAATCTTTATCTGGCTTTGGTATTAGGGTGATGTTGGCTTCATAAAATGTGTTGTGTAATTTTCCATCCTCTTCAATTTTTTGGAAGAGTTTAAACAGGATTGGTGTTAATTCTTTTAGAAATGCTTGGTAGAATTCACCTGTGAAGCCATCTGGTCCTGGAATTTTCTTTGCTGGGAGATTTTTGATGACGGATTCAATCTCCTTAATTGCGATTGGTTTGTTAAGTTCTTGTATTTCTTGTTGTGTCAGTGTAGGTTGGTTATGAGTTTCTAGAAATTTGTCCATTTCATCCAGGTTGTCTAGTTTGTTGGCATAGAGTTTCTCATAATATCCTCTTATGATTCTTTTTATTTCTGTGAAGTCATTTGTAATTTCCTCCCTTTCATTTCTCATTGTATTTATTTGCATCTTCTCTCTTTTTTTCTTTGTTAGTCTAGCGAGGGGTTTGTCAATTTTATTGATCTTCTCAAAGAACCAGCTTTCGGTTTTGTTGATTTTCTCTATTGTTTTTCTGTTCTCCTTTTCATTTATTTCTGCTCTAATCTTTATTATTTCTTTCTTTCGTTTTGCTTTGGGATTGGTTTGCTGTCTTTTTCTAGTTTCTCAGGTTGTTCAGTTAAATCTTTGAGTTTAGCTCTTTCTTGTTTTTTAATATAGGCATTTAGGGCTATAAATTTCTCTCTCAAGACTGCCTTCGCTGTATCCCATAAGTTTTGATACGTTGTGTTCTCATTTTCATTTGTCTCAATATATTTACTGATTTTACTTGGAATTTCTTCTTTGACCCACTGAATATTTAGGAGTATGTTGTTCAGCCTCCACACATTTGCAAATTTACTTTTTTCCAGTCTGTTATTGATTTCTAGTTTCATTCCATTATGATCTAAGAAGGTGCTTTATATAATTTCAATCTTTTTATATTTATTGAGAGCTGTATTGTGACCTAACATGTGATTTATCCTGGAGAAAGATCCATGGGCACTTGAGAAGAATGCATAACCCGCTGAGTTTGGATGCAGTGTTCTGTATATGTCTGTTAGGTCTAACTTGTTTATCATATTGTTCAAGTTCTCTGTTTCCTTGTTGATCTTCTGTCTAGTTGTTCTATCTAATGATGTGAGAGGGGTGTTGAAGTCTCCAACTATTATTGTAGAAATGTCTATTTCTCCCTTCAGTTTTGCCAGAGTTTGTCTCACATATTTTGGGGCACCCTGGTTAGGTCCGTAGATATTTATGACTGTTATATCTTCCTGGAGCATTGTCCCTTTTATTAATATATAATGGCCTTCTGCATCTCTTACCACTTTTTTGCATTTGAAGTCTGTTTTGTCTGATATTAGTATAGCTACCCCTGCTCTTTTCTGGTTACTATTCGCGTGGAGTATCTTTTTCCAACCTTTTACTTTCAGTCGGTTTGTATCCTTGGGTCTGAGGTGTAAGCAGCATATGGATGGCTCATGTTTTTTTTATCCATTCTGTCAGCCTGTATCTTTTGATTGGGGAATTTAATCCACTCACATTCAATGATGTTACTGAAAATGCACTATTTATTTCCTGCGTTTTATTCTTTGGTTTTCATATGTCATATTATTTTTGTCTCTCTTTTTACTCTTTTGGTTATCCTTTCTGCTTTTCTTTCTTCTATACTCTCCTCCAAGCCTCTCTCTCCTGTCTTTTTCTTTCAGGTTCTAAGGCTTCCTTTAATATTTCCTGCAAAGGTGGATTCTTTTTTGCAAACTCTCTTAGTTTCTGTTTGTTTGTGAATACTTTATATTCACCTTCATATTTGAAGGACAGTTTTGCTGGATAAAGAATTCTCGGCTGGCAGTTTTGCTCTTTCAGTTTCCTAATTGTATCATACCACTGTCTTCTCACCTCCATGGTTTCTGAAGAGAAATCTGCACAAAGTCTTACTGGACGTCCTTTGTACGTGATCATTGGCTTCTCTCTTGCTGCTCTGAGAATTTTCTCTTTATCTTTTAAATTTGACATTCTGAATAATATGTGTCTTGGTGTAGGTCTATTTGGATTTATTCTCATTGGGGTATGGTGTGCTTCTTGGACATGTAAGTTCATTTCTTTAGTGAGAGCTGGGAAATTTTCAGCTATTAGTTCCTCAAATACTCTTTCTGCCCCTTTTCCTTTCTCTTCTCCTTCTGGAACTCCCATGATACGTATGTTCTTGCGTTTTGTGTTGACATTCAACTCTCTGAGCTCCTGCTCAAATTTTTCCATTCTTTTCTCCCTCTGTTCTTTTCTCTCTTCAATTTTAGCTGCTCTGTCTTCGGTATCACTTATTCTTTCTTCTATCATTTCGAGTCTGCTGTTGTATGCCTCAAATGTATTTTTTACTTTACCTATTGTGTCTTTCACTCCCATGAACTCCGTTACTTTTCTGTTTAGGATTTCAAATTCTTCTTTGCGTTCGTTCAATGACTTCTTGATGTCATTTATCTCTTTAACTGTATTCTCTTTCATCTCATTAATTTGATTTTGGAAATTTGTGCTCATCTCACTGATTAGTTCTCTCAAATTTGGCATCTCTTCTGGGACTTTGCTGTATTCCGTTTCTTGGGTCATGTCTTCTATTTTCTTAGTATGGCTTGTAATTTTTTGCTGGTGCTTAGGCATCTGGTTAGTTTGTATTTTACTTAGATGCTCTATCTCCTTCTCTTTTATGGCGTTTTAGTGGCAGGAGGCTGTGAGTTACCACAGCTCTTTGATTTTTGGCTCAACCTTGATTGTTAGGATTGTTATGCTAGTTGCTCAAAACTGGGCACTGGACCCAGTAATTGGTTGTAGAGTCATTTCCTAGGGCCTTGGGCAGGGAGGCTATAGAGGCCAGGAAAAGCCTCTCTTACTTATTAATTTTCTTATGTGCACTTCCTTGGTCTGCCAGGAGATGGCGCTTGTTGGCAGCTCTCAATTCAATGCCTGGTCAGAGCGTATTTGTTGTGGTACAGACCAGATCAATATGATAGAGCTTCCTTTCTGGGGGCTAAGATCCCTGTGATTCAAACTTTCTGAGACAGTTCTCCATACTTCTCTTGTAGCGCCCTCCTTTTCCCAGCTAGGAAATATTTCCACTCCCTTCTGAATCCTCAACAATCAGTCCCTGTTAGTAGAGGAGGAAATTGGGAGGTTTGTATATCTTTACCCCCTTGCAGGCTCCAAGGCAAACAATGGTGCATCCCGACCCAGACTGGAAGGGCTCTCGGGACAGGGCAGACCAAACCTGGGAGTCAAAAGCATGGTCAGCCCCAAGCTCTCTCTCCCCTCTCCTATGGAGTCCTCAACAATTAGTCCAGGCTAGAAGAGAAGGAGGTTCCAAGGTTCGGATTTCTCCAGTTCTTCCTAGGCTCCCAGGGCAAACCGCCATGTGGAAGGGTCCGTGGGGCTCCACAGCCCAAATTTACAGGGCAGAACCTCAGTCAGCCTAAGGCTGTGTCCCTCTCTCCCCACTTTCTGGGAGTGGTATATCCCTGGAGCCCCCTTTGTCTGTAGTCGCAGGCCCAGAGGCCCGAGAATTCTGAAGTGTGGGGGAGGGTGCCGGCAGCGGCAGAAGCTGCTACTTTCAACTCACGGTTCTGTCATCACGATTTCCTTCTTCTGTCCCTCTCTCCTCTGGGTGGTGTGCCGCCTTCATCTGCTGTCCTAAACCCTTTTATCTTTTTCGGGGCTGTTTCAGCTTGTCCTCTAGCTATTTTTCTGGAGAAGAGATTCCCGTGTCTTACCAGTCCGCCATCTTCCCAGAAGTCCTCCAATTCAATCTTGAAAACCCAAAGAGAATTTACTGCTTTGCGAAAATGTCCTCATTTTTTTTTCTAGTCACAGCTAATTTCTTTGTTTTCATAACACCTAGTTAATACTTTACTAGGACATTTTAACACTCTATTTTAATCAACTATGGACATGTCCCAATCCCCAAAAGTGGTAAGTTTTTAATGTTTTGGAATGGATATTGTTTATATTATATTTATATGATTTATATTTTTGATTCCTGGGATTCAATCAAGCCCAAGTGTATAGTTATCATGAATAAATGAACAAACAAATGGGACACATTGTGGTACTAAATGACCTTAAGCCCTCGATAGAAAATAGAGAAGTTTGGGTTTAATCTGGTACGTATAAGAAGCTGACACAAAGTCTTAACCATAAAACAAAGATTATATGAAATACAGTTAGAGGTAAAATGTGTTGGTAATGCTTTGGGAGGATTATGCCACAGTGTCTAAGAGGGAAAAGGGTGAGGGCATCAATTTGAAAGGAGAATGAAACAGATCTGAGAAGTTAGTGGAGAAGAAGCTCTCCTCATCCGATGGACTTTGTGAATCTTGCCAAGGTTTTTATAGCATGAGATATCTTGGTGCACCTGGACATGCCGGTGACTGACCTGGCAATATTTACAGTTTCTTTTGGTACAGTTCCTCCCATCCATGGTGCCTCAGTTTCCCTTCAGAACTGTGGTGGTGGTGATTGTATATTCTGACTACCTATAAATGTTAGGGACTAGAAATAAGGTAATGTATATGAATTTTCTTTGAAAGTGCTAGATAAAGACATGGCATTATTAATTGCCTAAAATAAGAAAGAAAATCAGAAATATTAGTTGTGTTGTGAAAAATGGAAAGTTAGACACAGACTGGCTAAATTTATTTAATAAATGAATCCTGACTTAATGCACAAACTATTCATACCAAATTTTTTACTTTAGTCCCAGAAATGCACTTGTGGAAATGAATAACTTCAAACTTTAGAAACTGAATAACTATGGAAAGTCTGACAACAGCATTAATGATTGGAATGTTCCCACGATATCAGTCATGGTATTTTTTTAATGGTGTATTTAACAGTGAGCTAATAATATACTGGATGTTTTTCACAACGAAGGGAGAGTTAGGCTTTGAAAGAAATCAGGTTATATGTAGAGATTAAACAACCTAAGCAAAACGTAAACCAGAAAGTAGGCTCAGAAGGGAAGTGCAGGGAGAGTAAACAGAAGTCATCAAAAAAGGCAGGAGAATTGAGAGGAAAAAACAAAGGAGACACTGATGAATTAAAGTAACTAAGAAAATTCATTCAGGATTTTCGGTTTACAAGGTCTAAGAGAAAATATAGTAATCTGAAAAGCAACCAGTCTGATCTTGTGCCTTCTGTCACTAGATTCACCATTAGGATGTTATATGTGGCAATTGTAGGCTAAACTTTTGTGGGCTAGTTAAGAGCTGTGGCCAGCTACAGTTTTGAACCTGTGGTCTAGTTGTTTACGTACTTCTCACAATAACTAATATATATTTGAGAAAAATCCTGGTTTATGTGTTTCACGTGTTGCATTTTCAATCTAAGTCTTTTAATTCATCATTGCTAGCATTATATATCTGAAAAGAGAAATAAGTAAAGCAGGAAAGAGGGAATAATGCTTTAGTTTCTAAAAAAAAACCTAATGTTCAATATAGATAAGTGATGACTCTGTAGAAAGCTAAATATTTAAGGGAGTTGGTTCTCATTAGGAAATTTATGTTCAGAGTGATGTTTGAAGATATTTAAGTTTGAGAATCATAGAGACATACAGTTTCTAAAATATACATATTTTCTTACTTGGAGTCTTTAGAGAATTTGATGTTATTTGATGTAAGAAGAAGAAGAACCTGTAAATGGAAGGGATTTTCAATTACAAACATGTGGAACTTTTGCTAGAGCCATTCTGCAACTCCATCTTACAAAAGAAATTGCCTCCAAAGAAAATTTACCAACTAGATGCCTGTAAGTCAGATACTATATAGCCCACAGACATGGCACAGTCTCTCAAAAAATGTTGAATTAATTGCCAGCATTAAAATATTGGGAGACTTTACATTTTTAATAAAAATTTAAATTTCCAGAAAAAAACTTCCAAGATCTGGCATCCCTGAGCATACATCCTTTCCTGGTAATCAACTGGGCTGCATAGTCGCTGCCACTTTGAATGAGGTACCTACTCTCTTGTACCCTGAGGTCCTCCACATACCCTAGCTGCTTTAAACATGCTGACTTCACTTGTTTAAGTGACCTGACTGGCACCTGTTAGCATCTGAGCTTGCATTCCTGCTTTAAATTGGTGCCCAGGCCATCTCTGACAGAATCTGAATTTAAAGCTCATGTTGCCATGTTAAGAATTCTATCACATGAAGAGGACCAGGGCAGTTGCAGTGATAAAAGCAAATCGTATGGATCAATTGTAATTGATAACACCCCCCAAAAAGCAAGTGATATTGTATTTTAACCATAGCAATAAAGTTGTTAAAATAGAAATGAGAAGGTTAATCCAGATTATTTAATGTGAAAACTACTTTATCTGAAAAATAATCAGGGGATAAAAATTGACAGAAAAGGGCTAAATCAAATTTGAAATTAGATCCACATTTTGGCCGTAAGAAAGAGAATCATTTATTTATAAGAAAGAGGGGATGTTAAAAATGGTGAGATGAAAACAAAGAAAACATCCTAATAGAATGAATTGTTAAAGCACCTCTCTCCGAATCTAGACAGAATGGTCTCAACAAATTACACAGATTACAAAGCTGCCACCCTACCATTTCTAAATAAAATAAAGCAGAATTTTAGAAATATGAATTGATCATATGTTATTTTTCCCATTTGAACCAGATTGCTTGGGTTAAATTGCTATTTAAGTTGAATTTGATAAAAATAAAATTCATAAATGCATGCAGAATATATTCATAAGAATATTGCACCTTGCGGAAAAAGTAGATGAAGTAGATAATATGATATTTTTTTTATTGGACCAATAAATAAAAGGCAATTCTCAGGCCCCAAAGTCTCAAGAATAGTTTCACTTTAAATAAACATACTCATGAAGCATTTTATTGCAACATTTTCTTGTGGGAATATATAGGTAAATGGCTGAAAGAATGTGAAAATGCTTTGTAAACTGTAATGCTCTATTTAAAAATTCTTCACATTTCTAGCATAGAACTGGGCCCTATCATGACCTCTGTTTGCTAAGCTTAACATGTATCTTACAGGATTAAAATAAATTCCAAGATAAAGGATCAATAAATATATCATCATGTGGTAGAAATTATTGAACCTACAATATGACAAAATGTTGAATTAGCACTGGTATTAATACATATAATGATAGGCTCATAATTGTATTTCATATAATTGCTATATAGTTATTCTTTCAATTATATTATTGTACTTCTAATAGCTAGCATTTATTGAATGCTTACTTTGTGCTGCTATTAACTAATCTAATCTTCACAGCAACATTATAGTTGAAACTACTATTTTCTGCATTTTGAAGAAGAGGAAACTGAGGCACAGAAACATGAGTAACTTCTCTGAGATTACACAGTTAAGAAGTGTTGGAGTTGGGATTTAAATCTGACCAATCTGGCTCTAGAATCTGTGTTGCACTAGATGAAAAAGCTCATAGAAAGACTAATGAGAGATTACTAAAATAAATCTGTGTTGTGCTTGTCTCAAAGTGTGCAACTTAGGAAAACTCCTAAACTTTTCTGATTTGGAGTCTGTTCTCTGAAGATAAAAGAAGCAAGACTATTGGTTTGTGACAAATATTAAATAAGTTTATATTTGTACTTTATACTAATCTAGGGGCTCTTTTAGAGGTTCTCCCTTACAAGGTTTGCAATGATTAACAGATCATAAGACCATGACTCAATTCCCCTGTGACATAAATTGAAGAAAAGCAGCCTCCAGCCATAACCTACATGACTGATTGAGCAAGCCATCCCCTACAGGCTTGGAGGCAGCCACCCCCTCCCAAGACTGAACAAAGGAGCCATATAGCAGTGGAGCAGATAAGGCCCTTCACCCCTTCCAGACCCAGGCACCACCAACCCTTCCCACATTCCAAGAACACCCTACCTCCTAGCCCACTACCCACTAGCCATTTGGCCCAAGGTGTATTCAGTTTCCCCACCTATTGATGTACTGTATAAAGTCACCTTCCAGGGGTGGGCTGAAGTCTATTCTCCATTAGGAGAGCTTCTCAATAAACTTCCTGCCTGCAATCATCAGACTCCACATCCCAGTGAGTACTGCTTTTCTCCAACAGGCTCAAAATAAGGGAGTTAGCAATTCTTACAGTTTATTAATAATTGTGGTATTTTTGAAATAATTACTGTGTACCCTACCAAAAGAAATGTTTTTATTCTTAATCCACATTCCTATGTGAGTGAGCTCATTCATTTGCAAATAGGACTTTTTGAAGATGCTATTCTTAGATAAGGTGTGGCTCAGCAAAATCACTGTAGGCCTTAATCCATAAGGAGTCCTTCATAAACAAAAGAAATGTGGCCACAATTAGAGAAAGAGCCAGAAGCCAGAAATCAGTGGAAACCAGGGGAGCAGACACAAGGAGAGAGAGATCACCAGGTGACAGGAGGCAGAGGGGCAAGCCAAGGATTGCAGCAAGGCAAGCCAACACTAGAATGCTACAGACTTTGGAGAGAAAGCGTGGTGTTGCCAGTGCCTTGATTTTGGACTTCTAACTTTTGAAACTTTGAGACAATAAATGCTTGTTGTTTAAGCCTACCCATTATGTGGTGATTATCACAGCAGCTGGGCAAACTAAGACAATAATGTTCACATGCTAACAATCATAATGATTGACAGACCTCTACAATAGTGATTTACAAATAAAAATGTCATTTACTTTTACAAAAATGGGGGGATTGGTTAATGCCATTTTTACCTATAAGATATAGGTTTTGCCCAAAGTAAGATAATGTTTACAATGTTGTTAAGTGTCTGAATAAAATACTGATAAATACATTCTTTGTTGTTTTTCTTTTGCTATTGACCAAAGCATGGCTACTAGTCTTTCAAAACATAGTCCTTTAAAATCTAGTTCTCCATAGTGAGACATAGTAAGACAGTGCTTTTTTTTAAATTCACATTTTAGTTGAATAATTATTTTATGTTCATCTTTATGATCATAAAGTATTGAATGCAATTAAGCTAAATTTCTGTAAATGCAATTTGAAAGATATTGATTATGAAATAAAACTTGCACAGCTGTACATGATGGACTGACCTTACAGATGTGCCCATGCCACAAAAGTTTCAGAACAGAAAAGTGAGCATGGCTGGGTGGACTATTTAGGGATGAAAGGGTCCATGGCCGAGAGCCACAGAATAAGGCAGACTTTCCCTTTCCTTGCTAAGGCTGAGAAATCTGGAGAGTGGTGAAATGGAGTGGAGTAGGGAAGAGAGAATGAGAAGGAAAGCACTACAGCCCAAAAGTACCCCAAATTTTCATTGGGGTGCACAGAATTGCAGGATGTACCATGAGGTTGAGGACTTAAGAATAAAGGGAACCTGGAACATTTAAGAGAAAACAAGGGTACCAGTGAATAGGGGAACTGGGAACAAGGATTTCAAAATGGTGTCAGCAGAGAGCAGATGTCTCTGACCTCTACTACTTTGACCCCATACAGCGTTCCTGAATCGTAGAATTTACAGTAGCGTAAAGGGTAAAACCTGAATTGGGTGAGTTTAAGGGAAATAAAGAGAAAGCATTAACATGATTGAGTTTTTCAAGAACTGATTGGGTTAAATATCTTCTCATCAGATTACATGGAATCTCAAAAATCATATTCTTGATATGTCTGATTATAAGTCCTATTCCAATGATATATACCATAGTAAAATAGAAAATCTGAGTAAGTCATGTGAAACTATTAGAGCTAAACACCATGGTTTTGTACATGTTATAAAATTTAGTTTTAAAAACGAATATCAGGAGCGAATATGGCTCAATCAGGAGCGAATATGGCTCAAGCAGTTGAGTGCCTACCTCCCACATGGGAGGTCCTGGGTTCAGTTCCCAGTGCCTCCTAAAGAAAACAAACAGACTACGAGCATACAACAAGGTGACAATGAGCAAAAACAGTGAGTAAACAATGAGCAAATAGACAAGGGACCCAACTCAGAGGAGCCTATGTTGCTCAGTGGTTAAGCTCTGGCCTCCCACATGCAAGGTCTTGGGTTCAATCTCTGGTCCCTGTACCTCAAAAATAAAATCTTGAGAAAGAAACTCATTAATATAGTCAGCAAAAATACAGTCCTAAGGATTAACATAATTGAGAATTCAGGACCCATATGAAGATAACGACATAATTGTATTGACATTGAAAAATTTAAGAAATGGGAAAAAAGCCCATGCTTTTACATGGGAAGACTAACAATAACAAATCTTCCTAATTTAATGTAATTCTTTTCAATTAGAAATAATTTATGTCCTATTTTATCTGAAAAATAATCAGGTAATAAAAACTAAGAAAATTCTGAAGATGAAAGAAAATGAGTGGAGTATTCTCATAATAAACTATTAAAATATAGTAAATCACAATATTTTAGGGGAGCAACTAGTTCCAGAATAAAAAAAGATGCCAATGAAATGGACAAGAAATCCAACAACCGAAGTCAAATATATGTATTGAATAAATGACACCACCACCATTTCAAATAAGTGTAGAAAAAGAAATTTAATAGATAGTGATGAGATCATGATGAACTATCTGAAAAAAAAAATTCAATTATTCCTTTACTACTCACAGTAAAGTAATTTTCAGATGGTTATGAGAGTTAAATGTTAAAAATAATACCCAGGAGAAGCGAGAAAGAACAGGCTGGTGTTTTTAAACTTGTAAGGCAAAAAGATTACTTGATAGTATGATATCACAAATTGAAAGACTGATATATGTGACCATATAAAATGTACTAATTAATTAATTAATCAGTTAATTAATTTTTGTTTGGCATAGCACATAATGAAACAACAGTCTCACCAAAACAAAAGTGAAAGGCAAATGACAAAATGGAGAAAAATGTTTTACATGGGTAATATACCTTGAGTAATATCTTTAATGTATAAAGAAGTCCTACAAACATAATGACTAAATAAATACAATAATATAGAAGTGGAAGAAAGCATATGAGAAACTTTCAATTTTCTTGGTAAGCAATATCTTGTTCTCTGGTTTATCAAATTAAGAATTTTTATGATAACATCTTTTTTGGTTTAGGATAAGAAAGCTTACTCTCATACATTGCTAGGAGCAAGGTAAATTAATACAAACTTTCAAAAGGATAGTGTGGTAATATTTTTCATAAGGCCAAAGAGCACATAGTCATTGACCTGGTATTTCCATTAAATTTATGGAAGTAATCTGACAGCTATATAAATGTTTTTCATTACAATCTTGTTCATACTACTAAAAAAACTTAGAAACATTGTAAAAGTCCAACAATAGTGAGACATCATCCAATATTTTGGATTAGGATATGAAATTTTGCTAAAAGTGATATTGATCTTTTGACATGAAAAAAGGTTAATGTGTGTGTATATAGTATAATGTTATTTTAAGAAACAACTTACACAAAGTTTTTATGTAGATATGTATACACACACATATATGGACTAAGAGATATATACACATACATATATATGCACTTGCATATGGACACACACACACATACATATACTCATATATAAATCTTGTTTAAACCTCACATATATGACAAATGCATTGATATATATGTATATATTCATTTATTTCTATATGTGTATATATACATACATAATGTATTTGTCATATATATCCATATATGTATGTGAATGTGTATGTGTGTATATACATGCACACACATATATGTATACACACATATACATACACACACATACTCAACTGATTTAAACAATAATTGTTAACCATGATTATCTGTAGGTGGTAGGAATAATGATGATTTTAATATTTTTTTGCTTATCTCTATCTTTAAATTCTCTATAATGTGCATATTGCTTATGTAATTAAATAAATAATATGAATAATTTGCCTATCATGAGTTAGTAACTAACACCTTGGTTCTTTCATACATGCCATCAGTGCAATTTTGATTATATTTTACGCTTGGGTGAAAATAAAAGTTCAACCCTTGCATTAATCTCCAGCAGTAGTTGGCTAAATCGAACTGTTCTTTAGTGATGATTCTATAGAAAGTAACCGTGTTCTCACAACAGGCATCTCCCTACAGAATGATTCACTGAGACTAGGCTGTGACTCATTAGCCTTCTTCAAAAGCTAAAATTTGAAAACCAGGGAAAGATAATTTAAGACTGACACAAAGTCCTAGTAATGAAATGCTGTAAAATTTTTCGCCCCAACATTTCAATGAGTAGACCTCTCAAAATTTATCTTAAATTCTTGGTGAATAATCTCCGTAAAACAGCATACCATCTTTTCTTTGACTGCAGCACATGTCTTCCTTGCCTAGTGGGAACCCTAATTGGCTTTAAATTGCCAAAGTGCTCATTATGGGATGTTTAGTAGCTAAAGTTTGTACATTATATTTGAAAATCAACCTTAATTTTTCAGCCTGAGATGAATACTGGGATTCCACAATAAACACAATCAGAGATTTACAGAAACCTAGTGAACTCTGTTTATTATACTTGCCTGGAATAGCTACAGAAAAGGTCAGAGGTCCAACATCTTCACGCAGAGACAGATCATGTCCTAGTTGGTTCTGAGGAGGAAAGAAACAGTAGGTGATGCTTTAATGAGTGGCTTACCATGGGAAACACACTGTGTGATAATAGCAGCGTTGGTAAGACAAGAAGGACTCTTTTTTTCTTTCTTTTAAAAAAAGGGTTTAGCTAGGTTTACATTGCTTTAATGCTTATATTTCAACAGGAGTAGACAAAATTGTTCACTGAGAAATTATTAATAAATTCCGTGAGGCCTAAGCAACTTTGATTGCACAAACTTGATTGGAAATTCTCTTTTATTTTATCAAAAGCTAGCCTTTATAAATATAAGCACCTGGGTTGGACTCTTTTGATTTCTTGAATTTGTGATTTACTTTTAGTCTTCTCTGTTTGAGTTGGTATTAAGTGAAGAAAATACAACAGAAGGTTCATAGAGGTAGAAATTTTATTGTTAAAAAAAAAGAAGAAAAAAAAGTCTTATGATACAAGAGAATTTGCTGGAATTACAGGAGGGATGTGCAAAGGTAGCCCTTATTTTCTTAAGTGCCTTTTACAAAATGTTGTGAACCAAGAAGGAAACTTAGTTTAGCAGATCTGCTTCCTCATCTCAGCACACTCTCTTCCATTTATTCCCTCAGGAATATAAGAATAGAGTCAATATCTAAAAGAAACTCTTGTGTACCAATTCCTCTCAAACTTTAATGAGCACAGGAATCACCATGAAGCGATTCTGATTAAGTAGGTCTGTGATTCTGCATTTCTAGCAGGATCCCGCGATGGCCATGGGGCTGGTCAGCAGCCCCTCTGTGTAGTAAAGTTGTATATAAGTAAACACAAAATTAATAATTGAAAAGATAACGCCATAGAAAAATTGATCAATAATAGAGAATAGAATGACAAGAAACGGTCTTAATATAATAAGAATTTAGTAAATGATAAAGGTAGATGTTTAAATCAGTGAAGGAAGAGTTAGTCTGTCACTGGACTTGAGAATATTGATTCATTGTTTAATGCAAAGAAAATTGCATCCCTTCTCAGACCAAGACCAAAGTCCTTGCCAGGTGTTTTAGTAAATTCCAATACTAGTGAAATTATAAAACTATAAAGTAAGTATAAACTCAGAAAAGGGAGGATAATTTTAAGTATAAAAAAAGGAAGAACTCTAGAGAAAAACAATGATATATTAAATTTTTATGTCAGATTTTTATATTAAAATAATTAAGAGGTAAATTATAAAGCTATGAAGGTATTTTCAAAGTGTAAAATCTCTATTAGAAAATTATTTCTTATGTTTCTATCTTCTGATGGAGTGATTCTACTTAGTTTTGGAAAATATTCAGAGATATATGCAGAAATGATTTTACATAGACTTACATAGTCAATTGTACTATTAAAGAACAGAAAACATCCAAATTCAACAATTGGGGATGAGTCCCAATATATAGACTGTGAAATACTGTGCAGATATTAAAAGTGATAGTTTGAAAGAATGTTAATATTATCAGGAATGCTACTGTTTATTTTTAAGTGTAAAAGAAATGAAATTCTATTACACTGAAGATATATGTATGCATGTGTATAATGTATGTAATACATATATGCATATAGTACCTATACCTATATATATATACACACACACATACATACATGCACATATACATACATATATACATTGAGAAAGAAAACATAAATATTGTCTCTGGTTGCTGGAATTACAGGTGAAGTTTATGTTTGTACACTGTTGTATATCCAAATTTTCTGCAAAAGACGTATTATTTTTATTATCATTAAAGACACTATAGGTATTCTTTTTCTAATGAAGGACTAAGAATCCAGAAAGAAGATGTGTTTTTCTTGCTACTATTTTAGTCCTGACAGAAACCAGACCAGAGAAATCCCAGAGCACCATGTGTCCTGGTAGCCTCTCCCATGACTACTAAATTATGCATCAGGGAATTCAAGTGTAAGGCAGAATCCAGATTCTTCTTCATTTTTCATTTGTCAATAATAAACCATTACTAAGCATCTGTATTTCCAGACTCTGTTAATACATCTTCTTGTAGAATATTCTGGTAAATATGATAAAATATATACACTTACACATAAAGTTTTTGTCTTTTACAGTTAAGGATATATTTTCACTTCAAGGTTTTTATGCTTTATCTAAAAATATGGTTGTGATGGATATAGAAAGCTTTGATTTATAAAAGATACTATACACGATGGCCACTGTGAATACATTACATATCATTTTCACAAATCCTTTGCAATATGGGTGTTATCATCCCCAGTTTACAGATTCAGAAACTGAATAGAGATCACAGTCATAGATCTATCTATGGCCAACATTCCTTCCTTTACATTATGTTGACTTCTTCATAGTTTGTACTTAATAACCAAGGAGAAAGAAGAAAGAATAAAAAGGTATTCCATACTGTTATATAGAATGGATTTGCAACCAGGTGCTAGTTTCAGCTTCCGGAGATATTCTGTCCTGATTTCTTAAGCCCAAGACTCTGGCATCTGTCCCATGAATAGAGAACAGACATTGATTGATTTATTTTAAGGGTCTTTTTGTTCTATAGATATTCCTTACAAGCAAGTGTCCAGCAAGTTCTGTGAGCAACCAGGCTTTTATTAAACTTCTTACACATTTTAGAGAGCTAGTAAACAAATGGAAGCAAGTTGTAAATGAGGAGACAAATCCTTAAGATATTTAAAAAGAAGGCAAAGAGGTCATGAAAATTTGTCTAATAGGACACTATTTCTGCTCCTGGTTATAAGGAGACAGGTGTGCACCAGTTGTTCAAATAACCTGAGCATATCCTTCCTTCTGCCTCCAAATTCTTTTGTCCAAACAATAAGGAATTGATTTTTTTAAATGTCATTTAATAAGAGGATCAACATACATTTATTTGTTTATTTATTTATTTTTATTTTATTTATTTATTTATTTATTTATTTGTTTGTTTGTTTGTTTGTTTGTTTGTTTATTTTATTTATTTATTTTTTTCCTGAGGAACAGAGTCACTCTTGAGAAGTGGTGCTGGTAGGGTTGGAATGAGACCAGCACAGGACTTTCTGAGACGTGGGATTCAGTGACTTTGATTACTTCCTTCAGCACACACACCAGGGCATTGCTGTCCCCTTATTTCTCAGGTTGGAATGCCATAGCTCTTAAAGCACACATGTGCTTTATTTCTGGCAGCAAAATCTAAACTCTGTCTAAACTTACAAATTCTCCCATTGTTTCTCTGACTTATAGCTAAGTTTTTGGATCCATTAAACTCTTTTGCATCAGTTCCACAAACTTAGACAAAAGGAACATGTGACATATTGATTTGGGTATCTTCCCTCTACAAAAAAAAAAAGACTGAAAAAAACTAAACTTTTAAGAACTTTTAAGTTTGCAGTTTCCACACTCATAAGCCTGGGCACCAGGAATTGCCAAAGTCATTTATGTGGTCATCAGAATAGAGGTGCCCCAGGTATAATCTTAGGAGAATCGGTACAGCTTAGCAGTTGAGAGTGCATGGCCGGGACCTAGAAAGCTTTAATTTGAATTCTAGCTCTGCTACTTACTTGCTAATATGACTTAGGCAAATTATTTAACTTCTATCTTGTTTAGTTTACTTACTTATAAATGTTAATAATAAGAATACCTATCTCAAAGCTTTGTTTGGAGAATTATATAAAAATGATGAGGTGCTTGGTATATATATTAAGGTCTCAAATAATGTTAGCTACTATTATTATAATCTTAGTTCCAGGAATTATACTAGGTTTCTGGGGATACAAAAATGAATAAAATATGGACTCCTTCTTAGAGGATATTAAGTTCTACCAGAAGATACTAAAAGCATAAACAAATCATTTCAACTCATTATGATAAGAGCTATGCTAGTTATAGAGCCTGAATATTATGGAAGCATACATCTATATCATATAGATATAATTGAAGCTACAAGAGCATATGAAAATTTCCAGGTTAAAGAAATGGATGACGAATAAAACATTGGTCACAAAGCAATTTTAGATATCAGATAGAGCAAAATTTCTCAACCTTGGCACTATTGATATCTCATGCCAATAATTTTTGTTTCCTGAGGGTGTCCAGCATTGCAGGATATTTGGTAGGATACCTAGCCTCTACCCACTAGTCTGCAGTAGCATATCCTCCTTTCTTCAGTGAGAAACAAAAATATCTCCTTATATTGCCAAATGTCTCCTGGAGGATGCCATCACTGAGACAGAAGATGAGAAACTATGAAATAGGCTAAGAAAAGACTTTCAGCATGGTAGGATGAGAGCCAGTCTTTAATTGTGTCACGAAAATTAAAGTTTATATTTTAAAAATAGAGAGAGTATTCATTGGTTTTAAGGCAGATAGGTTTAATGCTGGATAGTGAAAATTACTGCTGATAAAAATGCATCAGTTCAGAATTAGACCTTTCTGCATGTTTTTTTCCCCTTTAATATTTGTCCCCATTAATACTTAGCTAGATATACTAATGGTAACTTTTTTCAATAACTTTTTAAGAAACAGAATGTTTGGGATTGAGGAAAGAATGACAAATAAAGCTCTAGTCGTTTTGTCCTATTATTTTTCCACCCCCTCCAAAGAAGATTGTATTCAAAAGGATTCATCTTCCATAGGCATTTTCATCAGCAGTACATCAGGATTGATAAATTTGCCACAGATTCTTCATTTGAAGAAAAAAAGTCATACTCAAAAAAGAGTACTTCTTTAATGACAATATATAAAGATATGAAACCCAAGCACATTTATTTTATGTCATTTAGAAGGATAATGGGAATGTATTAATTAGTGTACAAGCGTAGCTGCTATATGAAAGGAACTCAAAATTACAATGGCTTTATAGGTAGAAGTCTGTTGTTCTCTAATTTAATAGTGTCCACCTCAACAGTTCAGATTGAGGACATTGCTTGGCTCCACACTTCCATTCAAATGCCAGGGTTACATTCATCTTACCATTCACCCACCCCTATTGACTACTCTCACCTGCATGGCTCAGGCTGGAATGAGCATATTAGTGTTCATAGGAAGGGGAAAAGAGTTGAGAGGATGTATGGCCACTGGGTATATGCCCATCACTTCTGCTCACATTTTAAGTGCATGATTACACATAGCTGCAAGGGAGGCTGAAAAAATAATCTTTTGCTGGGCAGCTGGGAGCTATGTTCCTGTTTCTATGAAAGAAGGGGGGGGAATTTTTTTGGACAAGTAGCTCTCTGAATCACGAAGAGTAAATTGAGCAAAATCAGTATTATCCAAATGGTTTGAAAAAAATGCAGCAATTTCCTTCTATAAGATATGTAGATAAAGGGGTAATTTTAAGGCCTCCCTATGATACATTTTATAAAGCATAATTGTCAACAATGTAAAGGAGAAAAATATTTTTATTTTGAATCTTATTAGGTTCAAACCCTCTTTCATGGAATTTCCTGTGGAGAGATATGAAGAAAAAAAGGAGAGCAAAACAAGTAACCTCATTTTTAGAACATAAAGACACTACTGCAATTATACTGAATCATGCACTCATCCATGCTTAATGTGCAAGGGATGTCAGTTCACTCAGTACCAAAGATAACTCTTTTAACTGTTTCTCCATATTTTAAAAGATAATTCTTTAAAATATTTTTTAACAATGGAAATCAAATTATGTCACTTAGATGATAAGTTTTCTTTACTGGTGTGAATGGTTGATGTGCAGTTTACAATATCAAAGACATTTATAATTTTAAAATAGATATAAGATTTATGGGAGGTAAATATACATTTATGAAAGGATATTTTTTCATCATTTTTTACATATTTACATATAGAACATTATTAGTGTTGTATACTAAACTTGAGGGTATGAAAGTTATTTCTGAACGAAATAAGTGGCATGACTATATGAAATGTTCGTAGAAACTCAACTGTTTTCTTGCTTCTCCCATTGAAACTTAATTGCTTTAGTTTTCGAGTGCAGTGTGCTAAATTTCTCCAGAACTTAAATGCATAAAATAATTATTTCATTAAGCTCATGATTCTGTTAGGCACAGTTCTAGGAAGCACAGAGGGCACAGCTTGTCCTTTTTCCCTGCTGTCTGATGCTGTTGAACCCTAAATTAGCCTATTCATAGGCCTTTATGGCAACCACAGTAAGGTAGAGAAGAAAATTTTCCACTATCCCCTAAGTGTCCTATCTGAAAAGCACACAACCTCCCCTCCCTTGAACAATCTTGCAAGAACGTATCAACCCTGCAGCTATGCCCCAGACTATCAGGACGTTCTGTGCAAACGCTAACTAACTGCCAAAAGCCGTTTCTGTACATGCTGCTTGCTTGCAAACTGCGTCTGCAACCCCCTATAAAAGGGAGCCATTTTAGAACCTCGGGGCTGCAGTTCTCTCCTGCATGAGATGTGCTGCAGACGCCCGCGGGCTTAGCTCAATAAACTTTATAAAAGTGGTTAAAGTCTGAGTGTGGTTGATCTCCTGGGTTATGACAATGCTTCAGTTGGGATGGTTTGAAGGGTTGGAATTAGCTGAAGTGGCTCGAATTGGACCATATATCTGAGGCCTCTTTCCTGGCTGTTTGCTTAGGTTTTAGGTTTCTCTCCAAATGGCATTGGTAGGGGCTGTAGGGGCCAAGATTTTTTCTCTCACTTGCCTGGTACTTGGGCCTGGAAGTCCACAACAGCTCTGGTCTGGTGAGCCATCACTGTCTTTGCATGTGGCCTCTCCGTGTGGCTGGGATGTTCTTTTTAATTCATGGTCATCTGGCTACACCCAGAGTGAGCATTCTAAGAACACAAGGTGAAGGCAGTCTTGACAGTCTTGTAGCATTCCTTCTGCCACAGTCACAGGCACCTCTTGATGGAAGGAGTGGTATAACCATACAAGGAAAGCAGAATTGTTTGGGGTCATCTTTATAAACTAGCCACTGCAACAATAAAGCAATAAATCTTCTATTAGGCCAGATATTAAAAATATTTGAGAAAATATCATGCTACACACGATATTGGTTTTTTTTCCCTACTGATTTTAGGGTATATTTACTGGACCTCTGAATCTGGCCTTTTGAATATCATGGTTTAAATATTGGCTAAACGGAAACTGGGAGAGGTAAGTAGAGAGAAAAAAATTCATCATTCATGAGAAAAAGTAAAAAACAAACAGAAAACTTGTAGTCCATTAATAATGATGAAAATAGATGTAACAAATATAATTTGCTTCACCAGCTTGCAGTAAAATTAAGTACTCATCACTTTTTAATATATAAATGATTTTTGGATTCCCACTTAATTGTCAGGACATCCATTATATTTTAGTGCCTCTCTTTCCCCATATAATCCTGAACCCCAGAACCAAAGAAAAATCTGTCCTGCTTTCAAAATGCCAGGTGCAAAGACAATTGGAGAAACTGGTCTGTCCACCATAGGGCCCCATTTTCTGCTGTACTTGTTTCAATTACAACAACATGCATCCATATTGAAAAGTGAGCCAACACAATTTGACATGCCCTTGTCCACTGTTGTGGTGATACTTTTACAGAGCCAAGGAGGTTGATTCCATCGCTTTGTGAATCTAGTACTTAACTTCAGATTTGGACTCCCAAGTTCATAGTGCTTCTCTCTCTTCTTCTGCCTAGTTATTGTTTCCATAGCTGGCTTCATGCTTTAGCCAATTTGTTACCAGAAACAGTGTTCTCAGCTATACATCCTGAGTAGTTTATGGCTTAGATCCACAGGAGTCTTTTGCAGAGTGTTAGCCTGTACAGTGGACGACATTAAAAAATCAGATTTTACATACAAATCCAGAGTTCTAGTTTATCTTTAAAAACTAGATCAGACAACATTTGCTGATCAGTCCTACAAGGCAACCACAGAGCAACTGCATACCCTTGGGTGCTTGGCCACACTCACTCCCTTCACTCATTTTTGTTAATCAAACACTGGGATCTATTGCTGCCACTGCAGATCTGGTTCCTCGTTTTAAATATGGGTCTCTAAGTCATACTCTTCTTCCCTCACCGCCGTTGTTCTAAACTTGTAATCTAGGGACTCTGGGGATTCCTGAGATCCTTTCAGAGTATCTGGGAGGACAAAATTATTTTCATAATAATATTAAAATATGACTCTGATTTTCACTTTCATCCTCCCACAAATGAAAAGTGGAATTTTCTACTGTACATTTGGAAGAGCTGCATAACTTGGTAAACCAATATTTTCCAAATGACCAATGCATGGAGATACAAAGTCATGCATGGGTAAAAGATTCATTCAAAATGCATGATGAACCAATGGATGTTAATGCAAGGGAATATAAAACATTCATTGATATTGCTTTAGATTTCACATTGCAACTAATTTTTAAGAAACTACCACTTGCTGAGTTTTGGTATAGTATTAGAAATATTAAAAATTATGCAAAAAAGCTACTAAACTACTTTTCCCTTTTCCAACTACCTATTTGTGTGAGGTCGCATTTTCTTCTATATTTCAACCGTAACGACCTATTACAATAGATCAAATGCAGAAGAAGAAATAAGAATCCAACTGTCTTCTATTTGGCCAGATATTAAAAATATTTGCAAAAATACTGCTCTAAATAGAGAAAACTTGTCAATGGCAGCTTCTGCCCACCTAACTAGGCCCCCTGCTACTTATCGAACTTGCTAATGGCAAGATAAGTTATGAAGATTAACTTAATCAAAATGATTAACATGTCAACAAAGAAAATGTCATTTACTATTTTAACTGGTGCTATTAATGTTTAATGATATAAGGAAATACAAATTGATCAATTATTAATATTTAACTAAGATAAACCTAATGATTTCCATTTATGCAAATACACCTATAGTATAATTCAATATATGCAAAAATCACTCATATTTTATAGAACTACTTTTTAGGAAGGTGAAGAATTTTTAGGTATTAGTTATGTAATTTTTGATTACTTGATTATATATGTCATATATTTAATGTTTACATGTTTATATATATTTTATAACAATAGCTGAATAATACAGTATTTTCTTTGCTCTGGCTTAAAATTAGACATTAAAAATACTCGACAAACAAAAAAGTTTTATTATATTGACATAATATTTTCTAACTAGGGTTCTGTTTGAATGAGAATCTCAAAACTTGTTTTCACAAAGCAAAAAATTAGGTAAATAAAATAAAAAGCTGTTTTATTTTACCCTAAGAACTAGTTAATTTTGTGTCATACGTATGACTGCTGGTTAGGTTGGAAGTTTAGATACATATTGTTCCCTGTATTCAGGACATATTTATAGTTTGCTTATTACTTTATATATTTGTTTATTTAGATAATTTTCTGACACCTGCTCATGGCAGATTGTGTCGATAGATTGTATTGGCCATAATCAGTTGTTACCTGCCATCTGTCCAGTAAAGGTGAGTTCAATAAGAGTTGAACGTCTTAAAAGATACTTTTTTGTTAGTTAGAATTTTCCTTTCATCCTTAAGAAGGCATTGGCAAAAAGAAAAATGTTATTGACAAATCATGTTGTCAGATACAGCATCTTTCATCTATATCAGGTGTTTTTTTCTTTATCAGAAATGCTTTGGTCATTGTTTGGATTTAATCAGAAAAACACATCAGAAGGAGTATTCTACATTACAAGAGAATCTGTTAGTTTTAAATTAAGCATTTAGTTTGTTTGGAATCTTGAATAGCTTTGAATTGCACTATTTTCTTTTTCCTTTTCAGGTGGATTTTTACACTTTGGAAAACTCTAAAATCTCCAACTAAAGTGAATCTTTGTAAGTAAAGCACACATCTACAATATTGTTTATACCGTTATGAAATGACAGCAACTCTATTATAGATTTTTTGAATCCATAAAAAGTAAACAGCATTCAATGGGGGAAGGATAGTAAGGTAGTGTCTGAATGTGTTAAAAATAAAACAATTTCTTTGGAACAATGACAATCACTTGAAATTATTTTTAAATAACAGAAGAATTTAATACAACCTTGAAAGTCAACTATAAAATGCATCTAATATTAAAAAAAAAAGGAGTCAATGTTTCTATTTCTTAAAGTGGGTCAAAATTCACCTTTTTTCCCCCAAAGTAGTGCTTAATTTTAGTGGAAGATATAATACTAAAACTCAGTTCGTGTTTCCTTTCACTTTTGTAATTATTTAACCAATTTTACTTGAATATCGCCATATGCCAGGCTTTGGGGATACAGTATTTAGCAAGATAGATGTGTTCCCAGCCCTTCTGCAGCTGAAGTTCTAGCTTTGAGTGATATCCTAGAGTAGTCAGGCTATTTGGTCCCACCCGTGCCTCTAACCATTGTTATTTGAATAATCACATTTTGTGTAAGTGTATATATTAGCTAATAACAATTGTAAAATTTTTGTTGAAAGAAAAATTTGAACATTGTGAGACATATGAGAATTTATCTAGTGACCTGTGATGTGAACTGTACTTTGAATATATATTTATTGGAGAGGAGAGGCCCTGGGTTTTTGTTGCCCTTGTAAATTCTGCCTAGTTATCTGGCATGATAAGAATTTTTCACAGACTGCTTTGAGAAAGTAGTGCAACACTAGTTTAGAGTACTCTCTTGGACTTTGGGGAGTTAAAAGAAAGGAACAGGGCAAGTCCTTAAAGACCTTCTGGTATAATAGGAAGATAGCACCAACATAAATATATGGATATAAACACAAGTGACTCCAAGAAATAAATATACACAATCAGCTGCTGGACCAAAGCCTCTCTCAAGGGCCTCTTTGTGCTATATGATCTCATGATTTGTTGAGCTAGCTTTCTGCTAGAATTCCAAAAGGCAAGAAGTCTGAACACCTGAGAATCCTCATAGCCTCTCTGGAATGGCTGAATTGAGCCTAAGGTCATATCTAACAGACACACAGCATGTCGCTCTATCAGAAGCAGAGTCAAATTGCCACCAGGTCGACATGCTGCCAAAGTATTTAACAGAAGAATGAAAAAATACAACTAACTGAGCCATTGTCTATATGACATGGAAGAATTGCTCAACTAAATAGTTTTTAGTTGTTTTGGCACCACTTCGAGACTGCATCATATACAAGCGCTCTGCTTGAGTCATCACACATTCCAAAGATGTTGTGGTACAAATCTAACAAATCACAAGAATTGTGCTTCTTTTGATTTAATAAATTATTTCTCTTGAAAATTTAAGCCACAGTTTCCTTATTTCTTTTAAGATATATCAAATCTTTTTATGGGAGAAAAATTTTGAATGAAAAATTTTCTACTGCATTCAATACTCAAATTGTTTTAGCAGAGTGAGATTTTTTTTTCCAATAAATTATCTGGCATGAACTAAGTTGGATGAGGGCAAATTCTTCTCCTTGAAAGGTAGCACTTGGGGATAGGGATTTTGACTGAGTGTGGGAATAGCTGTGCTACATGAAACAAAGAAGCATGAATAAAATCACACCAGAGGTGACTGCAGATCATTTTAAATGGTACAATTATGTAATGAACCTCAAAAACACAGGTGCCTTTAAACCATCAGGTCTAAAGGGTACAAATGAAAGAAATTGTGGGACATATAAATGAGAGTCTGCCTTTTCCTAAGACAAGCAAGTTGGAATGAAGGGATTGAAGCAAGAGAACAGAAGATGATTTGCAGAATAAGGCAGCCTCAGTTGGTCACATGAGGTAGAGAGAGCTGTGAAGGGCATCAAGTAAATTTAGCAAAATAGTAGTAGATATGATGTGACTGAACATAGTCTTTATTTGGTAAGGGAGACATTCTTCTGATCTCAAATAATTTCCTGATTTTTAAGAAAAGCTATCTATGATAAAGTAAACCCATTGATAGGCATTACATGTGCAGTGACACTAACCTAATAACCTTTGAAGAGCCCAAGTTGGTCATTGAGTAGAACCTTTTGGTCATTTATCTGGGGACACGGAGACTTGGAAAGGTCAAGGGACTTATCCAAGTTTATATGAAGTTGACAGAACAAGGAAAGAGGGAACAGGTTCCTGAGCCTATTCAAGTGCTCTTTTATTCATTGGATTAAAAGGCTAGAAATAAAAGTGGGCCTTTTATCATTGTTCTTGACATATCTACATAACAGGTCATTTTAGTTGTGTTCTTAATGTGAGGAGCCACCTACTTTTGCCATTTTTTACTGTTAATTATTAAGCATTGATGGAATTTCTGGGTTTCTGGAACCTAATTAACTTGTACATTTATATTAGGCATGATTGAAAAATAAGTGTAAAAGAGATGTCTTTTTAAAATGAAGCATAGAACCTGTTTGTTTTTACTACAAGCCAGCTTCCTAGCTCTACTCTTGGGTTCTTAGTTTTGAATTACCTATTTTTCCCTTCTTTCAGTTAATTCCTGAAAGGCTTTCTCTTGTCCGTTTTCTGTTTGTTTGTTTGCTTGTTTTTGGTTTTTCATTCATCTGCTCTTCATATATATGCCCACAAAGAATGCTGGCTGAATTCCTATGATAGTGTGGAGACAAATCTACAGATGGAAAATGTATGGCCAACAGGTATCTTCATTTACTTCCTGACAAATGTAAAAGGCACAGTTAATTTCTCCAGTCCAAAGGTAAACACCTGGTAAGAAAACAGGTGGTCCCCCCCAGAAGCAATTCGTTGAAAGTGGAGGTAACGTTGGACTAGCCTTAAGTATATAAAGGAAGAAAATTCTGTGAGGTTCAGTAATACTAGAAAATCTGAAGAAATCGTGTAGTCCAACAAATTTAATAGTAGAAATAGCAGGATTTTGTACTAGTGCCTGATACTTGCCAGTTGTTAAAAAGATAAGAGACCTAAACCACATTAACACTAATTATTTGGAATGTTTCTTATACAAGAGAACTCCATCTTTTGTATCTCCCTTCACCATTTAAGTTACTGCTCTGTCAGTTGTTACTTCTTGGGGTGAAATATGAAGATTTGATCTTCAGTGTTTTCATTCACTCCCTAATTTGGGAAATTTGTTATAAAACTTTAAATTGCATTTGTTTCCTCACTTTTGTATTGCAATAGTTCCTTGTTTACAAAGTGACATTATCCCTAAATTGGTAATACAAACATGAGGTTTTTAAACAATATTTAATAAACACCTTGTCACTTTAAGAACTAATAATATATGTAATACTGACTATTGTTTAGTAAGAAATTTATAATTAACACAGTCATATTCCTTGTATATATTTAACTTTTAGATCTTGTACTTAAAAAATCTATAAGTAAAGAAAAAGAATCGTTTATACTTAAAGCTCCAAAATTCTGCTTTCATGATTTTTTTGTTCCTATCATTACTGCTACATTTATTCATTTTATTCTTGAGATTCATTAATTCCAAAATATTCTGGATACCTCATAGGAACAAGATATTATACGAGGTGCTACAGGGACATGAGATTAAAACATACGACTATTCTATTCAAGACCAGAGTAATTCTGATAGGGTGAGTGTTGTATGTGGAGGGCAGATATTTATCCTTCAAATTGAAGAAAGACTTGGCCACTTGATTCAGACTCTCTCTTACTCCTGGAGGGCTGATTAATCTAATTCAGTGAATTGGAAAGAATTGGAAGGAAGCTACAAATGTAACTCAGAGCCTATCTTTTCCTTGTTTTCTTTGGCTTTCAAGAATATAGAGGGCAAAGTAAACTACCGTGGGTCAGTATGTGTCTGCTGAAGCTTGTGAATATAATAGGGTTAAGTTTAATACAGATATGAAATAATAACCCCACTAGGATAGTTCTATAAATAATCAGTTTTTATTAGTAATATCAATGATAATTTTATCTCTATTTCACTAAACCTCAAAAAATCATAAGCATAATATGAACAAGAAGAAAGTTATTAATATGTTTAAAGAGACATAGATAAAGGATGATAGTTATTAAAAGACAAAAGTTTACTTCTGACTGAGATGCTCAGAGAAATTTCATGGAGAAAGTAGCATGTGAGCTGAACTTGAAAGAGTAGATAGAATTTACACAAAAGGAGGTTGGAGAACAATAAGGTTAAAATCAGAGAAGTGATGAAATATCAGAACTATGTAGAAAGACATAAGCAAAGAAATTTGACAGGTGTGCTGCATTTGTAAAATTCCCTTCAGTAGTCTTGTTCTCTTAGGAAATGGCAACTTCATCCTTCCAGTTACTCAGGTCAAAAATAAAGAGACATCACTGACTTCTTTATTTCTCTTATAATCCACATCCAATCTGCCAATAAATCTGTCCTTTCCAACTTCAAAAATATATCCATAACCCAACTGTTTCTCAATCTTGCTACCAGTCTCCATCCTCAAAGGCTTCCCTTCTCCCTCAGAGAAGAAGCTAAAGACCTTTTAATGACCTATAGAGCTCTATGAGGTCTGGACTCTGATATTGCTCTATTTCATCTTTGACAAATCTCTGCCTCTCATCAAATTCTAGCCACCCTGGCCTCTTAATTTATGTCAACCAGGCTCTGGTCTCAAGACCTACCTATTGGGACTCTGTCTGCTTAAAATTCTTCCTCCAGATATCTGTATGGCTCTCTCCCTCATCTGGTTTAGGGCTCTGTGCAAATCTCACCTTATCAGGGAATTCATCCTTAACAATCCTACTTAAAACAGTAGTTCTGGTCCCCATCCCTTCTCCATTCTCCCATATCCCTCTTCTCTGCTTTAATTTACTTAATAGGACCTATCACTGGCTGTTTCAAACGAGGCTAGGATCTGCTGTAGCAACTAGTGACCCCCAAATTCCCAGTCTCTTACAATATCCAGCTCCATGTCCGTGGGAGGTCATGTGTGGCTCAGTTCCATGTAATCTTCCTGGGACCCAGGAAAAGGAGTGCCCTCTATTTGAAACAGTGTTGGCTATTTTGTCAGAGGCAAAACAAAATGCAAAATACAAGCTAGTTCTTTAAGCTTTTTCCTGCAAATGACCTATATCATTTCCACTCACATTTCACAGTGTCCAAAGCAAGAAATTTAGCCTAACCCGTTATTAATAAAGTGATGCAGTGTCACTCTCATGCAACACATGGAAGGGCATTGGAATATTTGGAAACCAGTAATATAATCTACCACACTTTGTAGTATACTATAGATTTTATTTGTTTGATTATTGATGGAATTACTTCATGCCTTAGAGAATGTTCCCCAAAACATATTTGATGGAAAATGTGTGCAGAAAGTTTATTGAGTGTGCTCTTGGGAAATATGCCTGTAGGGATGTGAAAAAGGCAGGATTGGGCAGACAAAGGAGCTGACCTTCATGTGGCTATAACTGAAGCTTCAGTCCACCCCACAGAGAGCCCAGGAACTGGGAAGGCCATTCAAGGTTGTCCCAAATTCAGGCTAGGGATCCAGGCCTTCATATTTCCACATCTACCAGTCATTGGCTGCAAGTGTCTTCCTACAAGGGGATGGGACCTTAAGCAAGGAAGTTCCCTGGAGCAGGGAGCAAATGCAAGTAAGGGCATATGTGTGAACAGTCAGCAGCCCATGCTCCCAGCAAAGGAGATGGGGGCTGAGGGGAATGGAGTTGGCGGGGTGGGCGTGGGGGAGTGTGTCTACCTGAACAGTATATCTTGGCAGCACACCCTAGTATCAAACCTCTCCACCAAGATGAGATGCTCATGAGAGTGGGGGCTTTTGACTGTTTTGTTTATTGCTACAGCTACCATGCCTTGAGCATTTCCTGATGTGATATGTGTTCAATATTTGTTGAAAGAACAAATGACTAAATGAATAGTTTGTGTGAAAATCAGATCAGAAAGGTAGAAACAGGTAAAGCATGGAACATCCTCAATACTTAAATAAGGAGTTTATATGGAAATTCTCTGAGCAGAGAAGTTAAATGTGTAGAAGTATGTGACAGGAGTACAGATCAAATAGCATTGTGCACAATGGGTTAATTAGGGAGAAATGATTCTCCGAGGCTAATGGCATATTTCAGGCAATGTGATCCTGAAAGGGGTAAGAGCTGTGGTATTGGAGGTGGAACAGTGAAGGGGACAAGGGCTGCAGACTGTCTGACAACAACAAAAATTGGACAAACTTGGCAAAAGGACAGAAAAGGAGAGCAGAAAAAAATCAAAGATGACTTGGATATGGTAAAATATGAGAATAAAAAGTGCTTTCAGAGGGAAGCTGAAGCACTTTCTCTGTTTAGCTCTGGGGAAAGTACCAAAAGATCTGGGAACAGATACACTTTCAATCATTCATGCAGGGTCCAGATTTATGCCCTGTGATTTATGTATCAGATGATTTTGTTCTTTTTTTTTTTCATTAAAAGTGGTGGGAGGTGTGGGAGGTGGGCAACATGGGAATCCCAGTGGGTTCCATGTAATATTTTGGGTAATCTAAGCACCTCTTAAAATATATGTATATATATATATAATTAACATTTTTGTAAGCAAATACACATATATGCATATATATTTATATATCATTTTGCAAATGTTTGTATGTATTGTGAGAATTTTGATTTTTACCCACAATAAAAATAAATAAAAAATTTTAAAAAAAAAGTATAAACATGAGTCATTGTCATCATAAGATTTATTTTCATAAAACTGATTTTCTTAATAATACTGGTTTTTGGTACCAGATATACACTGCAGAATTTGGTTGTTTGCAATAGAAAACATGAAGCATCCCATTACTTAGAAGTTATTGATAGTTTAAACAGTAATGACCATCTGTTAGACACCTTGAGACAATACATACTGATGGTATATATTAGTAATATATATGGACCTATTCTGAATATTTTCTGAGAACTTGAAGGGTTATATAATAAGCCCATGTCTGGTTGGGATATAGTGTTATTTCCGTCAATTTAGATGATTGGCAACAGTCTTACTTTACAGGTAGATATTCTGTACAGTAAGTGAATGATATTTATGCCATAAACAACCATAACCAATGAAAAAATTATGAATGTTCAGAATAGTAAGCCTAATTTCTCTACTGGCCAGGAGATGATAATATGAAATGTTGTACAAAGGTACATAAAATATATTACGTTTTTGTGAATACTAAATAAAGATTGGAAATTATTAAAGTTATTCACTTTCAATCCATAATAATTTGGAAAAGAATGTTCTGACCAAATATTCCTGTTACTTTATATAAACTATATGGCTTACCAAATTCCCACGACTAAAATGCAATAAAAATATTTAAAACTCTAATTAGAAGTTTGATTAATTAATTTCCATGTTTTAAAATCAAAATTACATGTTCACCACTTTGCGTTTTAAGTAAAATCATCTCACCCTCAATTGTTAGGTATTATATCTCATGGGATCTATAGAATCATAAAATACCAAGAATATTAAGATACATTCTCACAGGAAAAACACATATTTCCAGATTTTTGTACAATGCCTGATGTAATAGAAGTTCGAGATGATTGACTGAACTAATAAATAAATGAATGCATGTACGGGGATATCAGCAAATTTGCAGGTGGGTAAGATTTCAATTATTATATGTGTGTCCTGTTTTTCATTTAAAATGTTATTTTCTATATATGTGTTTCAGCATAAAATAGTATTTGTTTATTGCTGCCTACAAAAGTGCCATATATTTTCCACATTGATTTTCAGGGCTAAGGAAATGATTTTAAGTTCTTTGTAGCCTATGGCTAGATCATAATACTGTACATTTCAAAGTGTCCATGTGCCTTTAAAGTGATGGTTGAAGAATCTCTCAAGGCATAATAAAAGCTAAAGTCTTTTTTAAAAGTAGTTTGCTCACCTTTCTTTAAAAAAATTGGGAGGGGTTAGGAAACTTGGGGTTTATCGAATCAAGCAAAACCTCACTCCCATAGTAACCTATTCAGGGGTGATATTGATCAATAGAGTCAAAAGACATAAGCATCTAACTAAAATAACCAATGACTTTCTTATCCTCAGTGGGTTTTTCATGAGTTTCTTGTAGGTAAGAACACAAATATGATTTTTCTTTACAGATATTTTGTTTACTCCTATTCAATATGCCTCAGAGGTTCTCCAACATCAGTAAAGTTCACAGTTCATTCGATTGTGTTAGTTGTTTTTCCCAGGAATTGGAGTTTTCACAGATTCAGAAAATCTATTGGTTAGAAATCTAAATAATTTGCTACAAATCTTTGACATAAAAATATCAGACATTTTTAAAGTACATTTCTTTTCCTTAAGAATTTGACAGACACTTTTATTTGCATTAAAACCATTTATTTCATTCATTTAAAGCTCCCACAATGCATTTCCTTGGCCTATCTTTTTTTTAAAAAAAACAGTTTTATTCATACACCATACAATCCTTTCAAAGTGTACAATGGTTCTCAGTACAATCATAGACTTGTGCTTTCATCACAATCAATTTTAGAACATTTTCATTTCTCCAAAAAGGAAAATCCCATTCCCCTTATAACCCCTTATTATTGACACTTAGCATTGGTGTGGTATGTTTGTTAAAATAGATGCAAGAATATTAAAATATTACTGTTAACTATGGTTCATAGTTTACGTTAGGTGTATTTTTTCCCATATACCACCCTATTATTAACACTTTGTAAGAATGACATACATTTGTTCTATTTTAAGGAAGAACATTTTCATATTTGTAGGTATTAACCACTTTCATCGTCCACAACAGGGTTCCCAATGACAGATACTTTTTAATTATAATTATGTTTTACAAGTAAAGGTTCAATCATAAGGAGTGTTTGTAAGCACCTATCTTTTGTCTTAATGAGAAGGCAATTGAATTCAGGAATAAACTTAATGTTCGATGATTTTCATTTGGTATATAATTATAAATCAGATTCTAAGATTCTGTAATCTTTTTGGATTTAAACTCTTTGGAATCCTCTGTTTATTATCTGCTTTTCTTCTGTTCTTTGGACCTTGGCGTATTTTCTTTTTTCTTTCCTCTTTTGTTACGTCCTCACTTTCCTTGCGTTCTCTTTTATATGTTTGAATGCTTCTTGCTTACAAATTTTTGGTGCCGGATTTGGAGTTTTTTTGTTGCAAAAAGAATCATGCACCCCAAAAAGAGATGTGTTTGGGCATCATCAGACCCCTGTGAAACTTAAATCCTGGTGATGGATACCCATATCCCAAAATCAACGTGAATATGAAAACAAGAAAACACAAAACAGAGCAAAACAATTGAGCTCCATGCCATCTAAAAAATAAGTAAAACAGACCAACTTTCCAGAATCCAGGGGTTTGTTGTGGCGGAGGCACTAACCTCTCTGCATCACCAGTTTTCATACTTGATCAAAAAAGGGAGTCAAAATTAAATACCCCCCAACGTCTTTCTTGCAATGCATGGTTAATGTTTCCCTCTCCCACTTCAATTATGCCATCTTCATTATGCTTCCTTCCTCACGATCACAACTGTTAAAATGAAAAGCCTCTTTCTGAGTGCCACAGCTCCATTATGCAGGCCTCTACCTGTGCTGGCAGCATGCTCTTCTTCTCACCTCATATTGCCTTTTGCTTGGGGAGGAGATCCCTGCCGTGCATCTCAAACTGAAAACTGAAAGAAAATTAAGTTGCTGTTTGGAGTTTGAGTGAATTATGGAAAACAGGCCAGTTTTTGTCGACCAGGCATGTTGGTTTAAGCTATACCCACCTTCTACCCCATTCCCTACAGTGGTAGCTGTCAGAATAGAAATTGCATCTAAACTTTTTATCAGCTGGTACCTGAGACAAGGATACACTCAGACTTGGCATTTCCTTCGGGCCATGGCTATGTGTTGAAAATTATGGAACACAAAATGGTTGGTCTGGCCATTTTAGTCATCTCAGTAACTGATTTGAGGCATTGAACTGTAAAGCCTGGCAACTCAAGAATTTGTTTCTAATTCAGATAAACTAAAAGCCAGACTATTTGACAGCAACATGTGAGAAATGAATAAATATCAACCTGTCTTCAGCTAATACAAAGTTCACTTTAGGTAAGCAGACATTATTTGAAGGTTTTGCATTTTGTTGGGATATTTTTTTCCCACTTACTGATATCTTTACAATTTTGTGTGAGAATGTCTAAAGGCCGACATATGCAGACCCAGTTGAAGCTTTAGGACTTTGCATTAAGAACACAAGTCATTTGGGAAGTTGAAATGCTCTTATATGTGTTGGTAACCAAAAACTAGACAAACAATAAGGTAGATGGGTGACTACTGATCTTTAGAAGAATTAGCCTGCAGTCTGCAACAAAGAGGCATCTTGGAAAGTCACAGAATAAGTTGGTTGCTGATGCAATCGTATTAAAGCAAAATTTTGGTGGCATTATTAACCATGTAAAATAGGTAGAAGAGTGTTGTTTATGCAATGTGTTTTGAGAATCCTCTATCAAGGTAAATCAGTCCAAAAATATTTTCAAAGTTTCCGTGCCTGTAGCCAAGACAAAGATAGCTTCTGTTAAGGAGAAAATGTTATTGGAGAGGGGCAACTCACAAAGCCAGTCTCTAACGTGTCAACATGGACATCTAACGTTGACCTTGTAATTGGAAGCTCTGTCTTAGAATCATAAGTTCAGACAATTTAAGTTGAATGTCTTTGAAGCATAATTGAGAGTCTGAGAAGTTAGGAGATTGGTGCTGGGTTCCTTGACTACATCTGTAGAATACCACAATTATTGGTCACTAAATTACATGGAGTCCTTTGAGGAAATGGAAGCCCAAGGCATTGAGGGTGAGCAGAGAAAATGAATCAAATAAAAAAATAATAATAATTCTATTAAACCAGAGTTATCTGAACGTTTAGTCTCATAGCAACATATAACCTTCAATTACATTTTAAAATTCATGTGTTCGTTTTAGGGCAGGATATAATAATAACTAATTTTGCATTTGTGCTTTTTTTTATGTTAGGTCAATATATTCCAAAAAGTGTTTTAAATTTCATTTAAAGACAAGTTTTAATTGTGTTTATAACATATAATGATATTTTAAATAATTCCATGAATTAACATGTGACAACAATCCAGTGAATTTTAAGTTAATTATATAATAAGATACAATTGTTTAAAACTATATTAATATAACATATTGTGTTATGTTTGGTTTTAAGACTTAGTTATAGTAAGATGTAGATAGAAATTGTAATCTATATTCTAGTATCATCAAAAAATTTTTAAAAAAGCTTTCATGACTCCTATGATTAGAATCTTACATGTTTTGCTTTAAAACTAGCGATTTATAAGTAATTTTTAGTTTGTAAATTAAAAATAAGGGTATCAATTTTAGATTGTTTTAGAAAGCATGTCTTTGCTGAGTGAATATGGAAAGTCTTCATTTCCAGTCAGGGAAAAGCCAACTTGAATATAAAAATCACTTTATCTTTTTAATCTTTTTAAAAATCAAAGTACAGTGCATATTAAAAGACTTGCACACATGTACAGTGTAACCAGGTAATGGATAAATGTATATGTCCATGTGGCTACCACCCCAATCAACGGAGAGAACATTTCCAGCATCCCAGAGTGTTCCTTCATGTCCTTTTCAGGCAATTCTCAGTCTGTTAAGCAACTACTGTTCTGATTTTTATCACCATAAATTAGATTTGTTTGTTTTTGAACTTTATATAAATGGAATCATATAGTACATAACTTACCTTTGATTTTTGAAATCCACCCATATTATGGTTTATATGAGGTATCATCTCTTTTTGTTGTCAAATAATGTTCCACTATACATCCCAATTTGTTCATCTATTCTACTATTGATGGACACTTGTTTCCAGCCTGCGGATATTATGAATAAAGCTGCTATACACATTCTTGTATAAATCTTTCTAGGCCATAGGCTTTCATTTCTCTTCGGTAAATACCTAGAAGTAGAACTGCTGGATCATAGAGCTGGTATAAGTTTAACTTTATAAGGAACTGCAAGCACTTTTTGAAAGTGGTTTATCATTTCACACTCCTATCAATAATAGACGAATGTTTAATTTATTGCATATCCTGCCAACATTTGGTGTTGTTAATCTTTTATACTTTAGCCATTCTAACCGGTGTGAAGTGGTACTTCACTTCGGCTTTATTAACATTGTTTTGCTTATGCTTGGCATGCTTTAGAGGAATTTTTATCAGATTAATATAAATAACATATATTGGGTAGAACAATTTAGGCATGTTTTCAGAATTATCAGAATATTTATTCTCCTCAAAGTTAAAAAAATTCAACTTAATGCTTCCCTTTTTTACCAGGAATCTCTTATATATTTCTGAATTAAATAATAAATTACCAGGATAAAAACAATTTGTAACTACATACCAGGCAAAACCATTATAGTATTAGCGATACTTTTACCAAGCTATGTGAAATTAGGCATCACTTCCAGCCTATCAAAAAACTTCACTCAAGAACACTGAAATATTGATGTTTTTCAAAAGGTTTAAAATTAATGGCTATGAGATAGGTAATTATCAATATACCTTCCAGTTTCTAAATCCTATGCTGTTAAGTAATATTCCATCTTAATATTAATGCTTACACCATCTTTTGATACTACAACAGATGAAAAGAAGTATACCTCAAGAAACAAAGATCCAGGAAACAAACAATATTCATAATAGTTATTAATTAATATTTTTGAGGATATTATTTATCAAAGTAGTCATTTTTATGCCAGAGCTGAAGTCCTAGTCCTAATTCTTCCATCAACATGGTTTCTTTAACGTTAGGCTTGCTTAGTACATTGTTGAGCTGAGGCTGTTTAGGACAAATCATCAAAATTGTTTCATAAGTAAAATATGCAGCCAGAAGGTAGCATTGATGTGTCCACACTAACAAATAACCAGTTTAACTTCTTTGTTGATTTTTTTTTTCCCTGTTGAAATGAATGGCTGGCAGAATCGTTTCTTTGTTTATTTGGTTAGAGCCACAGTCTCCAGGACTTTACCTATTCAATTATGTCTGAGTTGACATCTGACTCTGGAGATGTCAAAGATTATAAGTTATTTTCCCACTGGTACCAGATGAATTAAGTTCTATTTGGGAAGACTTTGAGTTTGTATGGAGGAGTTAAAAGATTTCAATAAAAATTATAAAAGTGTGCAAAAATAATAAAGCAGTAACCGCAGGATATAAAAATCTATCTGAATTCTTTAAAAGGTTATGAGTAATTTCCCTTGAATAAACAAGTTATTCTGAAAGGGTTCGAAAGGAATTTAGAGGGAAAGCCAAGGAGAGCATATGAAAACCCACATAGCAAGCAAGATAACATTTTTAAAAAGTTTGTCAACCTAATGAGCACTTAATTAAAGTCAACAGAGTCTCTGGGTCTCCAAGTAGTTTTCAAAAAGAGCATTTGGGAAGGAGAAGAAAATTCTCTATGCTTGTCCTCTTTTTCTCTTGTTCTCCATTTCTCTGATAACTATGGAAAGACCTTAAAATATTTTCTTTGGGGCTTTATTCTTATTAACTCTTCCTTCTCATCATCCAGCATAGTTTAAGAATAACCAAAATGTACTTTTTTTTTCCTACTAAAATACCAATATTGTGATCTTAGAAAAATATACAGTTTCACTAGTTTGGTTGACCACAAAATTTGTAGCTTTGTGATGTCTTAACCAGATAAAGTGCTCTTCCACTCCTTCACCTTCCCTTCCCTTAGATTGTATATTTTAAACCTCAGTTCGGTCATCTCAGGAACAGCTTTTATCTGCTCACTTCTTGTCAGAAATGACTAAGAAGTATAAAAGGAAGAAGAGGGATGCAGGAAGCAGCCAGAAGTTAAGGATAGAATACGGATTCTAATTCTTTAATACTTTGTTAAAAAATAAATTACTATTGAAATGTTTAGGAATCTTGAGAAATAGAGATAGAAGATAGAGAGAGGAGAGAGAGAGGGGGGAGAGAGAGAGAAAGAGAGAGAGAGAGAGAGAGAGAGAGAGAGAGAGAGAGAGAGATAACACCTAATCTCTAATCATCTCATAATGCAGGGGTAACTGCTTTGTAAAATTTGGACTATTTATTCCATTTCTTTTCTGTATATAAAAACCAGGATTATGGTTGTGAGTCTAGAATCTGCTTCCTCTAACCCCTCAACCCTGACTCCTGACCTCCTCCTCTTCCCCAATTTGTTGATATTGGCTAATTTTAAAGGGAAGTTGAGAAACCTCCTAGAAAAAGAATTTTAAAAAACTGTCAGTATCTGAGGCTCAGATTTATATGATATTGTGGAGCACAAAGCAAAATGCATGGAAGGATTATGGTGCCATTAGGAGAAATATTCATCTTGAAAGCAGGGCAGGGGAAAAACAGCCTGAGGGAAGGAAAATAATATTTCCAGGTAAGATAGGGCTCTTACTAGAATCAGCAAAAAACTAGCCACCTTGGAGATATTTGTGTTCTCAGAGGACAGAATGATCATTTGAGTGTATATATATTTTTTTAATTAGTTTTTTTTATTTTTAAAGAAGCTTTAGATTATATAAATGTTACATAAAAATATAGGGGATTCCCATCCCACCCCCTCCCATTCCACACTTTCCCACTTTAACATCTTTCATTAGTGTGGTACATTTGTTACAATTGATGGACGCATATTAAAGCTTTGCTACTAACCATGGACTATAGTTTACATTATAGCTTACACTCTGTCCTGCACAGTTTTGTAGGTTATGACAAACTATATAATGGCCTGTATCCATCATTGCAATGTCATGCAGGACAATTCCAATGTCCTGAAAATGCCCCCATATTATACCTCTTCTTCCCTCTCCCATCCCTCAGAACCTCTAGTGGTCACTGCCTTTATATCAATGATACAAGTTCTTCCATTGCTAGAATAATAAGCCTATAATAAAATAATAATAAGTCTACTTTAGTCCATAGTTCATTCCCCAACTTGAGGATTTGGGGATGGTGGTGCCCCTCTGTTTCTAATTGAGAGGGACCTTAGATCCCATGGAGGCAGATGGATGGAACTATCTTGCTTGCAGTTGCAGACTCTCTGTTCCTTGGGATGGGTGTTGTCCATCATCATCTCCTTGTTAGTTGTCCTGAATGGGTCCAAAGAACTGGAGAGTGGGTGTTGCAACTCTACTGAGATTCAGAGCTCAACTTACACATGGACAGACCAAAGATTTAAGTCTCTGGGACATATATTTAATAAATATAGTGCTAACTATAAGTACAAATAAAAGAGGTATAGTTTCCCATGTGTAGGGAAACTATAAATGAGTCTAACTCTGTTACATGAGGTAGCATAATTCCAAAGTAAAGCCCACAGACAGGTTGCTGAATTTCTGAGCTTGTCTGCTCTGCTTATAGTGTTTGGATGTGTCTAGAGCCCTCAGGAGCCCTGTTCTTTGAGACACTGTTTACTGTGGCAGTCAATGAGATCCTGCTGAGACGTGCATAAGTATAATCTCTGAAATGACCTCCTGTCTCACTTTGAAATCTCTTAGCCATAAAACTTCATTTGTATTTAATATTTCCTCCTTTTGGTCAAGGTCTTTTTACAAATGCATTGCTAGTTGGCACTTGGTAATAATCTTTCAGTGCTGGGGAGACTTATTCCTGGGAGTCATGCCCTACGCTGGGGGGTGGGGAAGAGATAGTGCATTTATATGCATTTAAGTGTGGCTTAAAGAGAGGCCACATTTGAGCAACAAGGAGGCTTTTAGAGGGTAACTCTTAGGCAATATATAATATTAGGCTAAGTTTCAATTTCACAAGAAAAAGTTCAGAAGCACAACCATCAATATCAAGAGCCTGGAATAATGGTCTGTCTTCCTCTCTAGGTACTGCCCTTGTACTTGGGGGATTCTTGCTATTCTATTAGAGAATGTAGCAGGACTCCCCAGGATGGGAATTCAATATTCTTTCGGTTATTGTGTAGGTTCCCACCCACCAAAACAATGTCCCATGAACATTTGAACATATGCATATGCCTTAGAGGTATGCCCCAGGTGTACCCCTCCCCACACATCCCCCCATTACCAACACCCCACACCAGTGATCCTCCCTTGAAATAATTGTGACCCTCTTAATGCAAAAGTTCTCCAAAAGTGAAGCCAACAAAATAACCAAATAAAATTACTAATAAAATAAAACAATAATATTTTTAAAAATAACAAATAAAATACAAAAAAGTTTGAAATAATATAAATTTTTTTTTAGATATTATATCTTTCATTACTGTAAGATCTGTTGTCTTGTATGCAGATTGACGATTTCTTCGTATCTTCCCCCAGTGTCTTATTTTTTCATTTTATCTTGAAAGAAGTTTTAGTTTACAGAAAAGTCACAGAAAATTTAAGGGATTCCCATATACCCAAAACCCTTCCCCTTTTTCACTCTCCGCATTAATAACATTTTACATGCAGATAGTACATTTGTAGCATTGCTACTAACCGTGGTCAATGGTTTCCATTTTGAACCTCATACTTTTATAGGTTTTGATGAAATTTAAAATAGCCTGTATCTGTTATTACAAGATCATGCAGAACAATTCTAATGCCCTAAAAATGCCCTATATTCCCTCTATTCTATTCTTCCCTTGCTCTCCTCTTGGAACCAATGTAACCACTAAGTTTCAATTTTTGAAGAATAAAAATCATAGTTACTTGCAATATAATATTGAGGGCTTGACATATTGGTCTGTTTTCTTTTGTTAGGCACTGCCTGTGTTCTCAAGGGATTCTTGTCCCTCTAATTGAGAACATAGCAAGACTCCCCAGAATGGGACTTTAATATGTTCTTGTTTATTGTGTGAGTCTCCACCAACTGAGACAACACACTATGACAAGATGAACACTTACATATTCCATAGAAGTATACCCCAGTTGTGTCCTATCCTGTATATCCCCCCACACCCAACACCCTACATCAGTAACCTTCCCTTGCCATATTTGCCAAAAGAACAGTCCTACCATTGTAGTTTTAACCACAGACCTGCAAATTCCCAGAGTTCACCTGCTCTTTCCTCCAACCTTCCCCCCGGTTCCATGGAAAGTCCAACCCAACTCCCCCATCCTACTCCCCTTCACAGACCAGCACTGCTGAAACCAATCACATCATTGCACCACTCTCACTCTCATCCATTGCCCAACCACACCCTTTCATCTTATCATAGATTTTACCAAAAGTAGGTATAACAAACATCAATATATTCTTTTAAATTTTACTGCTATTTTTATGTATTTCCAGCTGATTAGTGGTACGAATGGAATTTGAACCTAAAAAGTTTCATTTCCAAAGTTCTTGCTTTAATCATTATCTGGTTTTATCCCATATAAAAGCAGTAAGCAAGTTCTTAAATAGTCTTGATGACAAGTTTCATCACTTATTAATATTTAAGTGGGTGGAACAATTTAAATTATATTTTTTACTTATTTTGTTTTATTTTTAGTTTAAGAACAAGGACCATGATGTCACACAATGGAGAATGACATTCAGTGCATATGATAACAAAAATCTAAATGTTTACAAAGGGAGGTTCCCCAGAACCTTTAAAAAATATGAGGAGGGAGTGGATGTGGCTCAAGCAGTTGAGTGCCTGCCTCCCACATGGGAGGTCCTTGTTCCGTTCCCGGTGCCTCCTAAAGAAAAAACAAGGAAACAACAAGCAAAAACAATGAGCAAAAACAACAAGCAAACAGATGAGGGAGCCATCCCTGGAGGAGGTGGAGGGTGTTGAATATATGGAAACAAATTGCTTCCTAATACCATTGTATATTCCTGAAAATCCAAACTAGAAAATGTCCTTAAAAGTTTTCTAAAGCAATCCTGCTTACACTATGTTTTTGGTCTTATACAAATCTCTAAAATGTTAGGTTTCTCTTCAGTCCATGCCTAATTAATTACCTTTGCATTAATGTGCACCCAAATTATAGTGGAGCATTACTGTACAAAAATTAGTATTCAGAAATTCCAGTCTACGGCCATACACCCTGAACGCGCCCGATCTCGTCTGATCTCGGAAGCTAAGCAGGGTCGGGCCTGGTTAGTACTTGGATGGGAGAAATTCCTCCTAGAGGACTTTAAGAAGAGAGTGGGCTCTTATGAATTTATGAGCCAATGTCTTCACCCAAAGACTGACTGAATGATATCATGGAGTGAGAATTGTCTCTTAGGAGGATTGAGAGTGGTCCTTAGGCTCTGTAAATTTTGTATGGGCATAACCACAGTGGATAATTACCTCTCCCCTACAGTACATGGGCACTCAAGGGAGTTAAGAATGGTCAAATTGAGTCAACTTGTAGTCTGTTGACCTGTATCCATCCACTTTTCATTGCCACTTTAAACAAAAGTTGCTGCAGAGAGCAAAATTATACCATCACAGAATTTCTTCCCTAGGATAAACCCAAAAGGCTTGCAATAGGACCCTACAAAACAATGCCTTCTAGATATCCCAACCCCAAGGAATAATAGAAAACTAATTTCTCCTACCAATAACAAATCCAGAAAATCAAACAAGGCCACCATCTGCATGTCGTATATTCAATAGAATACAGACATTTAAATGGAAAACAAAAAAGAACCCTTGGGAATTTCTCAGCATCCCGTTTCTACCACCCCAAGAAACAAAGAAAGCTATGGCAAATAAATAAAATACATGATCTTTAAACTTTATTCCTTAGGTAACCCATAGAATAAACTTGAAATTTATGTATTCCTCTTTACATATTTAAAAGTTGACAAGTGAAGGTTTAAATGAGATTGTTTTTTCATAGTAGAAAGGTAAAATGTTTCCATTTTTAGAAAAGGAAATATGATTAAGTTTGGTTATAATTGAAATAAAAATTTTATATAATTGATAAATAGGTTTTAGTCACCTTATTAAATAAAACACAATAAATCTAAAAGAAATCATGTAAAACTTTTATAACTCTGTCTCTATTCTGGATGCTATCTGGCAAAAATTTCTTGTTATAGAAAACATTCCAGTTATATTTAAAATAACCAACTTTTATTATTTGGGCAGTTTGAATTTAGGATGTCCCAACACTGACCAAACAACTTATTTGTAATGCCCCTCCTCATTTTTAGCAGAAATATGCATAAAACAGAGTAAGAAAGTCTTGGTTAGTCTGTAAAGCCAGCTGCATCGAAACTAAGTGTAAGTGTTTTGATTTCCCTTTGACTAGCTCTGGAAAATTTTTACGTCTCTGTACAATGCACCATCTTAACATTTGCAATAGACAAGCGGTATGTATTTCTTCTGTATGATGGCAAAAGGTCTATTTTGAAGGCAAGGTCATACTAAGGTAAATCAGTTATTTTGGGAAAAAAATTATATGCAATTTGAATATTTAAAACTTGGTCCTCTAAAACTATCCATGCTTGTGCACCACTAAAATATCTCATGACCTAAAGTGTGCCCTACCTCTTTTTGAACTGATGGGATAAGGAAGAGCTCCTTCCTAGAAGTTATCAACCTTCTCATACTATGAATAACCAAAGGCATCTGTTGGCAGGAGCTTGTGAAGGAGCACTGGGGACCAAAATTAAGGAGGTAAGAGGAATATCAGCTTCTCATTTTGAATACTTCAGAGCCATGGGGGAGGGCAGAGAATTTTCCTGAAGAGTGGAATAAACAAGTAAGCAAGTATTCTTTTGTGAGTTAAAGATGGGGAACTAAAACTCCCTAGGTGAAGATTTTTGCTTTAGAGCTGAAAGAGGTGTTAGAATCATGTGTGTATCTTTGTTCTTGAAGTCTGCATCTTTATCAAGCATTATCAGGGAAGGCTGGGCAGCCACCAGGGAGGCGCTCATGATTAGTGATGCGTGTGGCCAGACAGAGTATTACCAACACCTCAGAAAACAGAAGGTCTCCCCAATATCCTGGGTCTTTCAACCAGTCCTTGTACAGGAGTGCACTTGCATAGCCACCATACATCCACACACATGCACACACACATTTACATACACACATGGATACACACACACGAGCATCTCTGGATGTCAGAAGACAACCCATTGGCATCTAAAAATTGATCTAAAGTTATCTGAGGGAAGCGGCTGTGGCTCAATCAGTAGGGCTCCCGTTTACCATATGGAAGGCCCCAGGTTCGGTTCCCGGGGCCTCCTGGTGAAGGCAAGCCCGCCCGCATGGCGTGGTTAGCTGACCCAGCGAGCACAAGCAGCAAGGGGGGGGATAAATGAATAAATAAATAAAATCTAAAAAAAATAATAATAATAAAGTTATCTGACACTTTTCAGCTTCTGGTGGAATCTGGGGAAGTTCTCATCACATTCACCAGAAGCTTCTTTCTGGGCAACCAAACTGCCAGTTTAAAACCTATTATCCTTCATTCGTCTGTCTGCTCTGATACACATCATCTATCCCCATAGTTTTCTACTCTCTAATCACAAAATATCATCCTGTTCTTTCTCCTAATTATTTCTTTACATCTTGCAGATCCCTGATTTAAGAATAAACCAGCACAACTCCAGCCTCAACTTCTCCAAGGAATTATCTCTCACGCAACCTCTCCTTGTCTGAATTCTCTCATGAAGTCATGCTCTAATTTGCTCAAGTAGAAGTTTCTCATTCTCCTTTGTCCTATGGACCTTGGTGTTCTCTTTTCCAAGAGAACAATTATTAATTATAATAATTATAATAATTATAATTAATAATTAATGCTATTATCAGAGCATTAATAGCAGGACAAAAATGGTATGAAAGCTTTCCTATCCAAGGGGATCTGGACCAAGTACCCATATTATACACCACCTCCTCTGTCCCCTTTGCTCCTCTTGTGTCTCTTCTCTATCTGCAACCTTCTGTCTTTCCAGCTGAGGTAGATTCAAGATGGCTGCACTTTCTTTGATACCCCTGCCACTGAAAGGAGTCTACATCCTTTTCCCTTTAATCAGGGCAGTAACTGTGACTACTTGACCAATAGAATAAGGCAAAAATCACACTGTGCCAGATTCTGGGCCCAGATTTTAAGTCTCAGCTTCCACTTCCTGTCTCTTAGAATGGTTGTGCTTAGAACCAGCTCACATGCTGCAAAGAAGCCCAAAGCAGCTCCAGGACTAGGCCCAGAGGGACAGAAAAGAGGCCACTAGGCACCAGCCTTGGCTGGGTGCCCAGATGACAGCAAGCACTAACTTGCCAGTACTAACTTGTAAGTGAGCTATATTACAGATGAATTCTCTGATCCCCAGTTATACCTGCCCTCCTTACCCCCTGTGAGGGTACTACCTGTGAAATGGAGATGAACTGTCCAAAATTGCAGGTTTGTGAACAAAATAAAAGATTGTTGTTATTTAAGCCAATAAGTTTTGGGGTGATGTTTTAACAGCAATCAATTAAACCAGAACACTTGCTTACCTACCTAGTTTAAAGTGGCATATTCCATGACTTAATTATTGCCAGTATTCCCGTCTTGAAGACCTGTAGATCTTTAGGTGTCTCCTATGGACAAAACATTTATTGTAGGTCAGCCCAGCCATCTGCCTTCACCTTGTCTACCCTCATGCAGAGCCCTGCTGTAATTGCACACTTTCCTGCCTCAGTGGAATTGCACCCTGCTTAGAACTCGAATATTTCCTCACCAATCCTTTCATTTTCCAGAAATGTTTTAGGCCTACTGTCCTTTTCCCACTCCTTTGACCAAGACATCTAATTCATCCTTTTCAGCAGATGAACTCAGCTCCCATTCATAGAGAAAATAGAAACCTCAGAGGCAAACTCCATCTCCTCCAATATACTGCCAAATTATTCTGTCAGTTTCTCTCCCCTCTCCTTCAGTATAGCTGTTGTCCTCACTACTTTAACTAATTCCAGCTAGACAATTACATATTCCTATTTTTATATCCACAGGATATTCTCTATCTCTTCTTATATATATTTTAGGAGATACCAGGAATTGAACCCATGACCTTGCACATGGGAAACAGATGCTTATTTAACTTGATTTCTCAGCAGCTCTTGGTTTTGTTGACCACCCTCTTTTTCTGAAATGTTTTGTTCCTTTAGTTACTATTACTTGTTCTCCTAATTGTCTGCCTACCTCTTTTACTCCTCCTTCCTAGTTTTCTTTGCTAGCTCTTCTTCCTTTATTTGCTTGGTATCATTCCTAGTTCTACTAAAGACGAGTAAGGCTATGTCAAATTACATATTCTTCCCGTGTGACCTCATGTATCCCACATCTACAAAATTTATATTTCCAGTCTAGATATTTCTCTTGAGATCTGGGCCACTGTATCATATCCGAGACTTGTGGAGAAGAAAACATGCTATCTTGAGCCTTAAACTTATTCCTTCTCCTGTGTTTCTATAACAGTAAAAGATAACACCATTCTCTCAGTCGCTAAAATCAGAAACTCCTGCATAATTTTGACTCTTCACTTTCCCTCATCCAACACATCTGAACATTGACAAGACTTGTACGTTGTACATTTGAATTATCACTTAAATATCTATACTTCTTTCCATCCCAGTTTAGAGAGTGATCATCATTTTCTCTTATTGGACTTACATCTGTTCCTTACATTATTCATGATATTTCTAAAATGTAACTATGATCATGAAATTTCTTCAATTAGGAAAATTTTCATTAGCGACTATTCCTTTCAAAGTCTTCCCTACTTTTCCAACTTCATTCTCTACAACCTTATCATTCTCACCAAAAGTTTCCAAGCTGCCTTTTGTCCCAGACCACTGAAACTTTATACATGATTTCTTCCCACATAAAACACTAAGAACCTTATTCTTCCTAGACCTCTACCCACCCAACATGGCAATTCTAGTCATCTTTCTGACTTCAGTTAAACCTCACTTCTTTCAGGAAGCCCTCATTAAACTCCAAAATTCAGATTGCACATCCATCATATATGTTTCTCTAATACACTGATTATCACTCACAATAGTACTTATCACACTACTTTGCAATTTCCCATCTTCTTATCAGCTGACTACACTAGTCTGTAAGCTCTGTGAGAATGGACAATGTGTTTTGTTTAGAGATGTATCCTCAAGGCCTAGCATTATGCCTGGCACATACATAAAAAATATTTTTGAGTAAATAAATGAATTAATTGGCACTCTCATTTTTCTAATTAGATAGTTAAGTCCCTGAGAGCAAAAATTTGGAGGACACAATTTTATGTAGGCTTTCTGGTGTTCTTCTCCTGTCATCAGTTTGAAACTAATATGACTAGAGTTGTATTTGAGTGTAAAGTTTTGCATTTAAGCACCCTGGAGAATAGGCATTGCCAAGCTTTGGTGATAGTAAAGGATCAGGGCCTCATTCCATAACTTATCTCTCAGATATCCAACATTTGAATATCACAGTCAGAGCCAAAAGATAAGGGAAGTTCTGAGTTTTTTTAAAAAAAATTTCATTAAATAAAATACTTTCTCGGTTATAAAAAAAATTAAATTTGGGTATTAAATTTTATCTCTTTTTAATGACTAATATGAAATCTAAATGGACTGCTCATCAGTTATTTGAAACAAATATCTCTGAGGTTATTGCTGGCAAAATCTACTTCTGGACAACTGCAATTCAAATGGAAAATAGAAGATTTGCTCATTTCTGTTGATTTTCCTTATCGTTAAAGCTTAACATAATTTCTTTTTCACTAGGATTTGAATTTCTGGCTGAACTGTATTATTTACCTTTGTAACTCTGACACTTGGCATAATATCTGGCAAAAGAAGGTAGGCTTTAAAACATATTAGGTGAATGCATACTTTTAAAGGTTCTATCTAAATTCATTGTGAAAATAGCAAAAATGAATAAATAAATAAATAGAAGCCCACATCCATCATTTTAAAATCTGTTTATTTAATCCGGAACTACCTTCTGGATATAAGTGTGAAAACCAATCAATTTTCCCTCCTGCTAGAAGGAAGGGGCCACTAAGAATTAAGAATAGGTATTTTCCCTTCCTGCAAATATTTTATAACATAAAACTTTAAAATCACAAGCATTAAAATTCCTAATTAACATAAGACATTATACCACAGCTCCTATAATAAATACAAATAGATAATCCAATCAGGAATGTGAGTACCTTTTGCAAATTATGGCATGAATCATATATAATCATATAAAACTTAAGTTAAGAAAAATTATGTGGACTTTGGTTAATGGCCTGGTTAGTTTTGACAGCCTTGAGGATTTTTTTTCAGACAATCTATATAAAACAAAATCTTCATCTATTAATAAAATATGTTTATAAAATAAGTTCTGCACCTTATATTTCCCCAAACAATCAACATGTGAAGGGATTTATTCAAAAGCTGTCAACCAGCTGAAGAAACTAGAGAATGCAAACAAGATTGAACTGACTATTCTCTAAGTAAGAATCTAAGACGGAGACATCTCTGACAGCCTCTTGGAGATTTAAAAATAGAAATAAATTAAAAAAAATCAAGTCATCATAGTGGCTCCCATTCTACTGGATGCTGTGGGGTGCTGACCAGCTAGCCCTTTAGGACTAAGGCATTCATTCTTCTAGCTGTAAAGTATTGGTGTTGACAGGTCTCAGCTGAGTCCCTAACAACTTTTGTTGAGCCAATGTCAAGTTCAACTCATCCCAGAGACCAATTCTGCACCCTTAACCTCCCTCAGGCCTGATCTAGAGAGCATATCCAATGACCATCTTGCACACAAATCTCAGACTTAGAGAACCCAACCTAAGACAAACGTTCAGATGAAAGAAAACTTGGATTGTGTGCTTATAAGGATAACAAAATTGGTTGAAAGTAAGAAATCAATCTAAATATCTTTTCTGCATCAAACACCTTGGAAGGTATCGGCACCCAGAGATGGATTGGTTTTCACTGATTTGACCAGGTGTTTGTTGTATAGATATATCTTTAAAGGCACATAAAAAGACACACACACACACACAAATACTACACATATAATCCATGTCTTCATCATGCTTCTCATTGTCTCATCACACCCAGGGCTGCTGTTTCCTTATTTCTTCCTATTTCCTTATACTTGGCAACTACTTATTTTGTTTCAGTGAAATATACTCACAATTTATATAAATGAAAACAAATACTAAGTCCTATGGCAACTGACTTTCTTTAGATTACAAACATGTGGAGTCAGCCATTTTTGTGACTGTCCAAAGCAACATTTCCCTAATCTTAAATTGTCATAAGAGAATAGGATGCTTTATAAAAATACAGAGATTCTCATTCAGTCATTCTGGGGTGGGGTTTGGCACAATTTAACCCAGGGGAATCTACTAATCAAGTAAGCCAGAGAAAACAGCCAGAAGAGAAACCAATAGCTTAACATTCTGAAGCCTTGTCCTTCTCACACTTCAATGTGCATACAAATCAACAGGGTAACTTGTTAAAATGCAGATTTTAGTTCTGGGCTGGAGCATGAATTTAAGCATTTCTTTTCTTTTTTTTTTTTTTTTTAACAAATCTATTTTATTGGTACATATTAATAAAGCATACAATTCATTCAATGTGTACAATAATAGTATTTGGTATAATCTCATAGTTGTACATTCATCATTTCAATCATTATTAGAGTATTTTCATTATTTCAATAATAATAGTAAACAAAAACTGACAAACAATAAACAAGAAAATTCTTCACCTCTCCATCTCTCTGTTTCCACTTCTTTTTTATTTATTTATATATATATAAATATATTTTAAGAGGTGCTTAGATTACCGAAAATATTACACAGAACCCCCTGGGATTCCCATGTTGCCCACCCCCCACACCTCCCACCACATCCCACACAAACATCTCCCACAAGTGTGGCCCACCACCCTCAATGGAATTACACATCCTGGGGCCTTGCCACCAACCATAGACCACATTTCACATCATAGACCACACTCTCTCCCACACAGTTCTGAGTGGTGTGTGCTGATTTAAAATGGCCTATATCCGTTGCCACAACGGTACACAGGACAACCTCCAAGTCCCAAAGAAGCCCCTGTATTTCAACTACTCGTCCCCTCCCTGCCCCCAAAGTGTCAAGTGGCCACTGGCTCCACCTCATTGTTATAATTTCTTCCATCGCTAGAATCACCATATGTGCACAACAGAATACCATCAAGTCCACTGTAGCCCATAGTTCTTCCCCCAATCCTGAGGGGACTGGGATGGTGATGTCCACTCCACCTCCAAGTGAGAGAGGGCTTATATCCCATGGATATGGTGGGTGGGATGATCCTGCCTGCAGATGCAGGCCCTCTCCATTCCCTGGGTTGGGGATTGCCCATCGTTGTCTCCTCGCCAGGTGACTTGGATGAGTCCATTGAGCTGTAGGGTAGGAGTTGCAGCTCCACTGAGATTCCAGGCACACCTGGCACATAGGTAGCTCATAGGCTCCAGTCTCTGGAAGTATACCTAAAAACTTCTGCATCACATATAGGTTTGAATAGAAGGGACTGATGAACCATGTGCAGGGAGGACTTATTTGAGTCCAATTCTGTCACTCTCAGGAGCACAAATTCCAAAGTAGAGCCCACTGATAAGGCATCAGTCTCTGGGGTTATCCCCACTTATGTAGGACCTGGGTGTCTCCAGAGCTCTCAGGAGCCCCTCTGTTTGGGTTGATATGCACTTTGATGTTCTATGAGCTCCTACTGAGGTGTGCATAAGAGTTACCTCTGGGATGACCTCCCGACTCTCTTTGAAGTCTCTTAGCCACTTGAACTCATTTGTCTTTACCTTTTCCCCCTTTTATTCAAGGTCTTTTTCCAGTTGTGTTGCCAGTTGGCACTTGGTATTAATCCCTCGTTGCCAGGGAGGCTCATCCCCGGGAGTCATGTCCCACGTTGGGGGGAAGGTAATGCAATCATATGCTGAGTTTGGCTTAGAGAGAGACCACATTTGAGCAACAAGGAGGCTCTCAGGTGGCAACTCTTAGGCACCCCACAACTGCAGGCTAAGTCTCAGTTACAAGAGCAAAGACTCACAAGAGTAGTCATCAATAAAAAGAACACATCAGTGGGTCATCCTGTTTGACAGACACTGTCCCTGCACTCAGAGGACTATTGCTGCTCCCTTGGAGACTGTGGCAGAGCTCTCCAGGCTAGGAATTCAGATTCCCTCATTTATTGTGTGATTGTCCACCCATCGTGACCATGCCCCATCTTTTGATCTTTAGAACGATTTTGTATATCTTCATGTATATTCGGATGAACTAATTCCCATGAATCCCCCCTCCCAGACACCCCCCACCAATAATCCCCTGCAGTACCCATTGTAACCCTTCTGTGATCCAAATCCTCCTTGAACATGTAGTCCATAAAATAATCAAATACATTTACTACGAAAAAGAAACAACTATGATAAGCTTACATGCAAGAGACAAACATAAGGAAACTCAGGGAAAAAAAAAAAAGAGAGAAGGAAAAAAAAAAACAAGAAAAAAAACAAAAACAAATAAACAAACAACAAAAAAACAAAACAAAATATAATTAGCGGATTGGGACATTCAAAAAAATGGGCAAAAAAGCAAAGGAAATGACTTTAAAAAAAAATATATATATATATATATATTTATCCTTTTTTTTTTCCCCTTTCTCTTTTCATTTTTTCCTTCCTTTTATCACTGTGTTATTGGATGTCCAGTGTGCTGTGACATCTTCCCCCTCTCAATCCCCATTGTCTCCCAATTTTTCATTTAATTTTCAAAGAAGTTTTAGGTCACAGCAAAGTCACACATGGAGTGCCGGAGACTCCCAGATACCAAACCACCCCCCCTTCCCCACCCATTATTAACCCCCCCCTTTTTTTTTGATGTTAATATTGTTATAACTGTTATACAGAAAGCAAAATATAGCAACTAAACATTGTCAATGATTTACAGTATAGTTTACAATTTAGATGATAGTTTAATAATTTTGATGATATTTACCATATCCTGTGTCCATTACTGTAAGGTAATGAAAAACCTTACCCATGACCACCCAACACCCCATTAGATCTTGACTGTTCCCTTTCTCCCAGCCCCCCAGGGCCCATGATACCTCCCTATCCCGACCCATGGAATGTCAAGATTCACAGTTTTATGCCCTGGGAATTTGAACCTGCCCTTCCTAATCCACCCACCTGCCAGCGCTGCACCACCAAACCCAGGAACACCACCACACATCTGCCCCATCCCCCAACATGCAACCACACTCTATCCCTTTACCATAGATTATGTCCATATGGATGATGGCTCAAAGTCTGCTCTTCTCTCACTCTCCCTTGTTAACCTATCTTTCAGACAATGGTTCTCAGAGACTGCTCACTTTCCTCAGTTCAGATCAGTGAGGTCATATACTGTTCATCCTTCAGTGCCTGGCTTGCTTCACTCAACATAAGGTCTTCAAGATTCATCCACGTTATTCCATGTGTTAGCACTTTGTTCCTTCTTACAGCTGAGTAATATTCCATTGTATGTATGTACCACATTTTGCTTATCCATTCCTCTGTTGATGGGCACCGGGGCTGATTCCAACTTTTGGCAACGGTGAACAATGCCGCTATGAACATTGGTGTGCATATATCTGTTTGTGTCTTTGCTTTCAGTTCTTCTGGGTATATACCCATCAGTGGAATTGCTGGATCATACGGAAGATCTATTGTTAGTTTTCTGAGGAACCGCCAAACTGTCCTCCACAGTGGTTGGACCATACCGCAGTCCCACCAGCAGTGGATGAGGGTTCCTATTCCTCCACATCCTCTCCAACATTTAGTGTCTCCTGTTTTTTTAATAGCTTCCATTCTGATGGATGTAAGATGGTATCTCATTGAAGTTTTGATTTGTATTTCCCTGATAGCAAGCGATGTTGAGCATTTTTTCATGTGCTTTTGAGCCATTTGTATTTCTTCATTGGAGAATTGTCTTTTCAGGTCACTTGCCCATTTTTTAAATGGGTTGTTTGTCCTTTTATTTTCAAGATGTAGGATTTCTTTATATATGCAGGATATTAGGCTCCTATCAGATATATGGTTGCCAAATATTTTCTCCCATTGGGTAGGCTGCCTTTTTATTTTCTTAATAACATCCTTTGAGGTGCAGAAAGGATGTTAACAAGCTCCCAGGTTAAGCTGATGGTCCATGACCACTTTGAGTAATAAAAGTGTAGTCCATTCATAGCAACTAGAAGTTAGAGCATTTCACAAGTGTATCTTAGTTAGCTGTTTTGGAAAATGGGCTTTATGAAATTTTAGTGTTTTATACAAGAGCAAATGTCCTTTCCCCATTCTTTTTGTTTTTTCTAATTGATGTCTACAGAATGTATGGAAAGGATGCTCCTTTTACTCTACAGGTCATGGCACTATGGTTTGTTGGCCATGTTTCTAGACGGTGGAGATGCCTGCAATTTTTATGCCTTGACCAAATCTTTCTGACTCACTCTCAAGGTTGACCTCAGATATTCTCAAATTGATCAGCTGCTTTTATGTCCTTCAAAGTTCAGCTTAATGAAAAGGTTTTTAAGACTTATAAAAGTATCCTCTAGGAAAAGGTTTATGTGACATATTCTTGGGTGACATACTGTGGACTGAGTTGTTATATGGTGTGTCCTGGGAACACAGACTCAGGCACAACAGAAACTTTCCTCAAATGACTACTTTATTACTTACATAGCACAAAGGGTCCAAAAGAGCATTATGGCTAGTCTCCTGGATGGCACATCCCATGCACTCCCATTGCATAGGAGAGGAGAAACAAAGCTCTGTGGCCCGAGGGCAGGGTGTTTATATAACACAGGGGGAGGGGACTCTGCCAGGGAGAGTTCTTACCCTGATATGCAGCTGGGATTTAAGGTATGGTCAGGCCTTTTCGTTAGACTTAATGTCTCCCCTTGAGCTGCAGAATGGAAACATATTGAAACATTTGCACACAATAGAAAAGGAGTGGAGTGGGTAGGCAAGGGCTGGGAGATGTCCTCTAAGTATGTCCATGACTTCCCCAGAACATTCCATGCAAAACTAGTCAATAGATTGTTTTATTGTATGTTTTCAGTTTAAAAGAAAGACAATTTTATGACCACTATATGAACTGGTAGGTCAAGGTTGATAAGCATTAAATGAGTGTTTTGAAAGTTCCTTTACATACCAATGTTCTCCTCCAGCTCTGCTTTATTGTCTGGTCTTTTTACTTTGGGTGTCCTCAAGGATAAAGCAGCTGTGTTTTAGATAACTATGCCCCTTATGTTGAAGACGGATTTTGTAGTCAATTTCAACAAACTATATATATATATGTGTGTGTGTGTGTGTGTGTGTGTGTGCTTTTTTTTCTATTTGTCTTTCATCATTAACACACAATAATGTCACTACTTTTGTATCTTTATTCTTGAGACTCTCAGGAGAAAAAAACTAACCCCAATATAATTAAATTAAATGACAACTGAGATGTCAGATAACTTTAGTCAAAGTCTTCATAGAAAAGAGAATGCTTTGCCATAGAAAGCCTAAGTCTTCCTGGAACTTCCTTGCACTTGATTTTGATTCAATTGAATTGAGTGATATTTTCCTTTAAGCATTCATAAGATGGCTGATCTTTTTCTCTAATTTCAAGTCAATGATTACTATTCTTGCAAGGCTTTCACTTTAGTGTTAATTCTTTATTTTTCACACAGTTTTGGAATTGGAGACCACTCTCAGCATCATTTCTCTAGCTGCTGATTGGATTTTCAGCTCAGCTTTATTTTTTATTTATTTTTACACTGTCTCAGAAAGAGTAAGCATCCTTATAAAGGAGCTCCTCATCCTCCTCAACAGAGTAGCTATCTCCCTAACCAAATGAAATCTTTGTAAGATTATCACATTTTATAGTATTTTTCCATTCTGCAATTACCTTGTTTATTCATGCTTCCTTGGCAACCACAATATAAACTGCACAAGGACAGGTAATGTGTTTGTTCTGTTCACTGTGTATCTCTCAACACCTAAAACAGCACCTTGGACATAATAGTTCTCAAAAATTTCTGAAATGAATAAAAGAATGAAGAATGAATGACTCCAATTCTCAATGCTTCTTAGATTAACCCATACATTCCTTATCTGTCTTTATTTTATTGGGTCATTGAGACAAGAAATAAATAATGTCAGATCACTTCCAGGATTCTAGGGGTGTTCAGTGAGGGAAATATAATAAATATCCTAGTATAACTTACATATTCTGCATTGCTTACAAATGGATTTTCAACCCAGAGAAATATATTTTGACCCAAAGACCATGGAGCCATATCCCAGGAAGTTTCTTGGAATGTAATTAAGAAAAAAAAAAAAACCTAAATGCCTCCTTGATTCTAATATAGTTCCAAATTCAGCTCCTTAGTCTAGGAGATCATGAAGCTGAACTGCAGGTCAAAGTAGGGAAGAACAGGGTATTGGCTGGGTGATAAGATGGAACACATTTCTTAATATTGTCTTTTGTTATTTGTTGGCTCTATCATACATACTGAAATTTTAAAATTCAGTAATCTTTCACAGTTTCTAAAGTCATATAAAGTAAAAAGTGTATCTATGTTAAGAGAAGACTCCTTCCCAGGAAATTTAATGTATTAGTCAGGGTTCTCTAGGGAAACCAAACCAACAGGAGATAAATACATGTGTGTGTGTGTGTGTGTGTGTCATGTAAATGCTATGAGATTTTTAAAAATAGGAATTGGCCCATGTGACTGTGGGGATGGGTAAGTCCAAATTCCATAGGGCAGGCTGCAAGCTGGGATCTCTGATGAAATTTTTCAATGAATTGTTCAGGAAAAGCTGGCTGGTTGAATTTGAGATGGAAATTCTCATTTCTGACTGCTGAAATCATCTCTTCTCCTTTTAAAGCCTTCAACTGATTGGGTGAGACTTCTTTCATTGTTGAAGGCAATTTCCTCAGTGAATTGTGGATAGAATCAGCTGTAGCTGCAGTCAACTTACTGATGATTTAGGTCCTCAAGAAATCTTCCCAGTAACATCAGACCAGTGCTTGCTTGACCAAACAACTGGACACCATAACTTGGTCAAGTTGATACACGAACTTAACCATCATAGCTACATACACATGCTTGACTCATTAGGAATGCAGTGGGCAAACTATGGCACAAAGACTGTGCTTGGCCAGGTGTAGAAAATGGAAGAAAGGAAATGGACTTTTAAAAGGCTGTTTCCTTAAAGTACCTTTGCTGGGGCTGCTACCTTAAAGATATATTGCCATACATGTAGTATGGAGAGATGGGAGGTCTCAAAGTTAGAAAATCTTGGTTCTAGGTTTTACCACTAGCATCTTGAATGTTCTGGGTTACAAATGACCCTTAATATAGGACTAATTATTCCTTACCTATTTGTCATATGAAGCTACCATGACAAATAATAGCTGCAAAATACTTTTTAAAAATCAAGATATATGATACCAATATTAAGTATTATTTCTATTTTTACTAACATAAAAGAGGATATTCTGGTAGCAATTGTAATGTTGATAGTAGTGGAGTCTCACAAACATAATTTAAGAGTAAAATACTTGCTTTTAATCTCTGGATGTGTATTTTTTTCCATTGTGTTCTATGGATTATTTTTAAAAGGTGTGATAATAAAATTTAGTGAAGAGATCTTAAGGATCATCTAATAATCCCTTCAATGTACAAATAAGGATAATGAGGCCCAAGAAAATTAAATGACTTGCTCTAGATATTAGAAGTGTTCTGCTGTTTATTTGAAGTTTGGGACTATGATCCAGAGATCTCTTTACTCCCAATTCAAGGAGTAAAGAAGAAGAAGGAAAACCAGATAGTGAAGCTTTTTTTCTATTTATTTGTTGTCTGTGAGGACTAATATATTCATAAGGACTAGTCTTTTAAATATTTAGTTCCAAGCCATGACTTCCTCAGCATGATGTTATCATTCTTCTAGAGCAATTTGCCATGAACTAGGGCTTTAAAAATCAATGATGAATATGAAGGCAAATACTAGAAAGTGGATCATGCAGCCATATTAAAATACATGAAAATGACCTCTTTATAGCTTAGATCATGGTTTCTTGGCATTTGTCTTTTTTTTTAAAAAAAAAAAAAAAAGAGGCAACAAATATTGATACTATCAATTAAATTTTTAAAATTGTTTTTCATAAAGGGAAAATGTATTTGGGAATCCACTTAGTAAAGCTGAGTCTTTTGAAAGATGTTGCTGTCATCACTATGGGTCATTTGGTTCACCTGCTAATTCCCAAGAACGTGTATACAGCAAAAGGTCTCTGCCTGAGGCAGTCTCTCCTAATGCTCAAACCAAATCAGTGGAATGGATTGGATACATATAAATGTTTTCTCTCCTTCCCAGTACCAGAGAGCTCAAATTGCTGAACACTGCATTCCCTTTAGTGGCTGAGAAACATGTGTTCTTTATTATAAAAGGTTTAGGATGGCATACTGTGTAATAGCTCAGATGAGTGAAAACAAATTTAAATATAAGCAATGCACTGGCTTATACTTTGCATGTTGTAAATACTCTTAGAAACAGTATGGGGCCTTATTAAGTTTGAACCTCAGGTCTTTCAACTTCCCTGAGAAAAGAGAACAAATGGTAAATGCATGAGAAAATAAGTAACTAACTTCTGTGATTTCCCACTTCAGCTCAAGCCCAGATATTTTTGTCAGTTGTTAATTACAGTCATATTTCTCTAAAGCATTTTCTTTTTTTCTTAAGGAGAAAAAAAAGGAAAGAAACATTTCAAGAAGAAAGGCTGAACCAAGCAGGATAAGTTCACATTTCTTCCGAGTGGAGAGGAACTCACAGGGATGACGGCCATTGGTAGGGTTTCCTGCTGGAGAAGAGGGAGCTGGGTGCTTAGCTGGAGTAAGTGCATGTGGAATTCAGACTAGGACAAGCCAAAATGTTGAGCTAGTCTAGATTCAAAGGAAAAAGTGGCAAGAACTCTGGATTGAAACCAGAGGACATCTCAGGGGAAAGATAAAAAGAAAGTATGATGGCATACAAATACCTTATTTTTAAAAACCTGCACAGTATGCATTCAGTGCTTTCTTCTCTCTTATTTCTATATAAATATGTGTACATGAGGTGTATTGATACTCAAAGACTCTAACATTTGGGCACTTCTTCTTGTACATCATACATCTAGTAGAGTGCCGGCATAAGGGCCAGGAAGGGAAAGGTAGCATTTCACATGAGGAGAAATTAAGGAACAGAGAAGTAAAATAATTGACTTAAGTCACATAATTAAATTACTAGTGGGGTTTGCATTTGGGCCAGATGCCCCAACCCCTCATCCTGCATCATTTCTAGAGTATTTGCATTGGATGTGGCTGCATAGTATATTTACTCCAGTCTTCCGTCATCTGTTCTACCTTCCCTCAGAGGTTAAAATACCGGCCTGGCGATGATGCTGGAGGTGAGGGGGAGTGGGGGGGGGGTTGGTTGGACTATCCATGGAACAGGGGGAAGGGCTGGAAAAGGGAACAGGTGAACTCTGGGGATTTGTACATCTGTGGTTGAAACTACAATGGTGGGAATGTTCTTTTGGCAAATATGGCAGGGGAGGTTACTGGTGCAGGGCATTGGGAGTGGGGGGATGTGTTGGATAGGGTGCACTTGGGGCATGTTTCTATGGATTATGAAAATGTTCATCTTGTGATAGGGTGTTAACTCAGTGGATGGAGACCCACACAATAAACAAGAAAATATGAAACGCCCATCCTGGAGAATCCTACTACGTTCTCAATTAGAGAAGCAAGAAGCTCTGGAGAACATAGGCAGTGCCTAATAAAAGAAAGCAGACCAATATGACAAACACTAAATTTTAATGCATGTAACTATGAACCTTATTCTTCAAAAATTGAAACTTAGTGATTACCGTAGGTCCTGCGGGGAGGAGAGGGGGAGGGAAGAATAGAATAGATGGAACATAGGGCATTTGTAGGGAATTGGAATTGTTCTGCATGATCTTGCAATGGTGGATACAGGCTATTATAAATTTTGTCAAAACCTATAAAAGTATACAGTGCAAAATATAATCCATAATGTAAACCATTGGCCATGGTTACTAGCAATGCTTCAATATTTGTTTATCAATTGTAACAAATGTACAATACTCATGTAACATGTTAACTATAGGGGAAAATGTGAGAAGGAGAGGGTTGGGATATAAGAGAATCCCCTATATTTTTTAAGTGACTTTTCTGTAACCTAAAGTTTCTTTGAAAATAAAGCAAATATATATATATATATATATATATATATATATATATATATATATATA
>JAKSZT010053928.1:33636464-33758466 GCA_026826555.1 Tolypeutes matacus | reverse complement strand
AGTCTTCTTAGTCTATGTCTCTTCCAAAAAAGTGAGAGAAAAAGCAGTTAAAACTTCTGTTCCTAAAAAAATCTGTATACAAATATTCATATCAGTTTTATGTGTAAAAGCCCCAAACTAAAAATAACCCAGATGTCCTTCAGTGAATGAATGGTTAAACAAACTATGGTACATCCATACCATGGAATACTACTCAGGAATAAAAAAGAATTAATGATTGACACATGCAACAACTTGGATGTATCTCAAGGGAATTATCCTAAGTAAAAAAGCTAGGACCATACTGCTTTTCAACAAACTGCATGACTTGATTTCATTTGTATCACATCTGGAAATGAGAAAAGTATAAAATGGAGACTAGGCAAGGGGTAAGGGATGAGGAGGGATATAAGATGAAGTACAGCACACCATTCAGAACTGTGTGGTAGAGAGTGTGGTCTACGATGTGAACTGTGGTCTAGGGTTGATGGCAAGGCCCCAGGATGTGTAAGTCCATTGAGGGTGATGGGCCACACTTGTGGGAGACGTTTGTGTGGGATGTGGTGGGAGGTGTGGGAGGTGGGGAACATGGGAATCCCTGTAGGTTCTGCATCATAGTTACATAATCTAAGCACCTCTAAGCATTTATATATATAAATGTTATTTATATATATAAATAACATTTTTGTAAGTAAATGCACATATATGCATATATATTTATATATCATTTTACAAATATTGGTATGTATTGTGAAAAATTGGATTTTTATCCACAATAAAAACTAAATTAATCAAAAAAAAAAGAAAAAGAAAAGATGAAGTGCAGGACAGAGGTGAGTGTGGTTCTAACACAGCAACATGAGGGATCCTTTTGGTGACAGAACGGTTCATTATCTTGATGACAGTGGTGGATACATGAGCCTAGATATGTGAGAAAAATTGCATAGAAGTAAACACACATGCATGAACAGGTGAGTACATGTAACTTAGGGGAAAGTGAATAAGAGTCATAGAACATAGCAATGTCAATTTCTTGGTTGTGATATTATGCAATAGTTTGCAGGATGTTACTTCTGGTGGTACTCAGTCAAGGATGCAAGGGTTCTCTCTGTATTACTTCTTACAGTCATGAGTCTATACACAAGTGTTTCTACACACATATGAAAATAAAATATTTAATTGTTAAAAAGTAGAATAAAGAAATAAATTATGGAGGGCTGCATGATTGTGCCATGGCCTGCCCGTGTTACCCCATCACATCACCTGCCTGACCGTTGCAGAATTTGGGCTGTGTAGCTCCTCACTTCCTGCAGCTCAGAATGGATCCTGTCAAAGGAATGGCTGTGGGTTTGAAGCTGGAAACAGAACAGAATCAGGGAGGCACAATTCAGTGCACATAAAGGGAGACCATAAAAATTCTCCTCAGAGAAATGCCTTTGATAGTTTGCAATTACAGAAAGGTCAGCAAAGCCAGAGCACACAATGGTATTGCTAATCATTTCTTAGCAGGTGAGTTTCTGCCTGTTGGCAATTGAATCATGTTCTGCACAAAAGACAGGTCCTGTGGGTGTGGACCCATTTGAAAAAAGGACTTTTGAAGATGTTATTAGTTAGGATGGGCCCAAATTGGATGAGTGTGGGCCTTAATCCAATATGGCTGAAGTCCTTTTTTTTTTTTTTAACTTTGTTTTTAAAAAAGTTTTAGGTTACAGAAATGTTACATTGAAAATATAGGAGATTCCCACAGCCAGAGTCCTTTTAAGCAAAGGAAATGGGACACACTGAGAGAAGCCACAGAGAGAAACAAGAATCCAGAAGTCTAGGAACCCGGAAGAGAAAGGAGATGGCATTGTCATGTGATGGCACAGCCAAGGAACCCCAAGGATCCCAGCAGCCAGCCCCAGGATGCCACAGTCTTCAGGAGAAAGCATCACCTTGCTGACACATGGACTTGGGACTCCTCCTCCAACCTGTGAGCCAATAAATTCCCATTTAAGCCAACCCAAGGTAGGGTATTTAAGTAGCTAGGAAACTGAAACACTGTCCAAAAAGTATAGTGGGCCCACACATTTTCTGCGGAGTCCCTTGTCTCACACATGAAGCTGGTGGAAACAAGGTTCAGGCTAAAATCTGGTCTGTCCTCACACAATTGCATTGTGATGGAATACACTGCATAGGTATCCCCATCATCTACTAAAACATAATTGCCCTGCAATTAGCCAATATAATAAGCAGGGAGGCTATGCAATAATGAAGGCTGGTTAAAGGAGAGTGGTAAATAGTTTCAAAAGGTCCATTTTAATCAATGATCTTAATGTGCTATGAAATTACGAATGCCGCATACAATTAAATAAAATATTAATTAAAAAAAAAAGAACACTTTGGCTATCTCCTAAAAGCTGCACAAATTCAACATTCAAACCTAGTTCCTCTGAACTTCTGGTGCTTCCTTTGCTCAATGAAGCCAGGAGAAGAAGCAGGTAAGTCCAGAAGCCACCACTCTTTCACGCCTCAGGTCTGCCTCCATGCGTCGGCGAGGCGTAGGTGTCCAACCAAAGGCTCAACGTTTTAAAGGCTTGCCTTCAGAGATCTGGGGGAGGGACAAATCTCTATTTGTTTATAGTCTTTAGCTCTAATTACATAATTACATTGGAAGGGGGACGGATGGCTGAGGAAATCCAACAAAGCAAACAAGGTAAAATTGTAACAGGTCAGTCCAGCTATTATCGTTCCTGCCCTCTGTGGTGTGTGTGTGCGCAAGTGTGTGTCAGCCAGGCTGGCGCGTGGCGTAACAGATAAAGGCAGTCAGGGGCGTGTGCAAGGCTATCATTTTACCTTCCTGCTCTGTGGCACCCAGATTATCGCATTGAAATTGGAAGGTAGGCTGGATGTTGTGGAAACAAAGGGCTCCTAGGCAGGTAATAGAGCAGAGGTAATTAGCCTCAAGTACCTGTAATCCTAGGAGATGTACTTTGAGATAAAAGCTAGGGAAAGTCCCTCAGGTATGACTAATAGATCCCCAGCCAGGTTGACTCTGGATCAGGTGTAGTGTGTCAGCTGTGCTGAATGCAGCCTATTGATCCAGGATGCTTGCTCTTTTCTGCCACAAATTGAATTCAAATTGCTTACAAGAGGAAGGCATCTGGCTTACCTGATTCATATTTCAGTAAGCTATTCTTCAATACTATTGCTAGTCTTTTTTAAAAGCTGCCTTTTAAAATATATCTGCTTATATCTTGTATATGGTTTTCCTCAAAACCCTTTTGTAAAGGCTCTAGATTAGTGCATCATAGCCACGTTTCATATTTTAAAACAATGGGGAAAAGTTTACTTAAAGATGATGGCCCCTCTCTGCTTGGTGATATTTTACAAAGGAATTTTTTTTATTTACTTCAAGGGAAAGATGGGTCTAGTTTTCTATTTATTAGCTAATTATAAGAGCTTAAATAATTACAGGCAATTTCTAGGTACTGAAGATACATAAGTGAACAAAACAATTACTGTACTCATAGACTATATGCATTCTGGTAGAGGGGAAAAAGATGATATAAGCTAACAAAATAAATAAAAATTTCAGTAATATTAGAAGATGTAAGTGCTACAGAAAATAATAGAAGCAGTATAAGTGGGGTTGTAAGTACCGGAAAGGGGTAGTGGCAATTTTAAGTGGGATATATAGGGTAAGTTAATTGAGAAAGTGATATTTGAGCACAGACATCAATGAGTTGAAAGGGGCAGCCATGTGGATTTCTGGGGAATAATAACTATAAAACATGTTACTTTTTATCCAGTAAGCACTCAATTGGTATAGACCAGGCATATTCTTGATTTAGCCAAATACTTCTGGGTCATGATTCAGTGAGAACTAAGGTTGCCGTCCTCAAATATAAAGTGGGGGAAATAAGATAAATGTCAAAATATTTTGGAAAGTTTGAAATGAAATAAAATGCACTTGTTACCATTGTTTGGCTAAGTATTACAAGTTAATAGAGGAAGTGAGCCAGCATTTCATAGCAAGTTTAATTAAAGATTTTCCACACATTTTATAGTGCTATTTTCCCATTTCTCAGTCACAGAGTTTGGTTTCTGAAGTTAGGCAAGAGAAGTGATGTGCTGGATTAGTGCAAACCAGCTTATGAAAGCCACCCACGCCCGTCTCTTTCCCATTTCCCCTTAGGTACATCCTTTTGGTAGACTGAAGTCAGCTATTGTGGGTATATTCATGCCATAAAAATTGGAAAATTCTATAAACTGGGGTTTGTTTGTTTTTTTGTCCCCAGGGAGCCAGTTTTTATACATTTGCCAGCATATCACTGAAAATATTCTACAGAGTCAATTTTGATTAGTTTAAACTTATTGGTTTAATTGCAAAAACTGTGCCCATTTTCTCATGAATCCTTCAGTGACAGTCCTATATCAATCACCAGTTTTATTCCCATCTTTCTTTTTATTTCCCAACCTAAGAAATTTGGCCCATTAGTGGCCATTTTATTTACAGTCAGCCTGACCAGGCAGGAACTGCCTCAAGTTAGAGGAAAAACACTTCTTTGTGATGTTTGTTTTAAATGAAGTTTGACTCCACCTGTAGGAATTGTACTCTTCAATGGGGAAAATAATTTAAATATGAATAAATAGTGTAATCTGTTGACTAAATACCTTCTAGACAATCTGTGAAAACCTAGAAATAACTAAATTAATTGAAGAAGTGCTGATTGTAGGGGTATGGATTGTCTGCTTCACCTATATTCACTTTTGACTCAGTAACTAATAGTTAACTGAGCATTGTTTGCGTCTGATCGTTTTCCCAGCTTTGAAAAAGTACATTTGTCTCCTGATTCACATTTAGGATTTAGTAGGCATTCTTGAACTAGGGCAGATGTACAAGATCAGTAAGAAGTTGGAGAATTTCTCAAATTCTCAGGATAATGTTTCATAATGATTTACCCTCCTTACTGAATGTTTGTCATTAAATCAACAATGTTTCCAAGCCAAGAAGTGTAAAGACTATTTTGCTTATTCTTATTCTACACCTACAGGGCCTAAAAGTTAGACCAGATTTTTTGATAAGGATTCAAGACACAAACTAGACAGCTGCTGTTTTCTCACTCATTTCACTCTATTACTGGTTAACTTAGTGGAAAAATATAAATTTTCCAGGGATTTTAGGTTGAAGGTATCTCAGCCAATGTAGACTTGTGCTTGACTTGAGGTCTAATTTAACTCCCGTGTAGTATTGATCACCGTGGATCACCAGGGACACTTGCAGTCTTCCTTTGCCAAAGGTAGACAGTGGTCTAAGAGAAAAGTATAATAAATGTCTCTGTCCAGTCTCGTCGATATCCAACTGCATTTTGAGTGTGTGTGTGTGCCATTTTGAGTGCATCAGTATTTCACGTTTATTGTAGTGTGATGAAACACCTTTCCAAATGGCCAGAGGGACTCTCAGCAGTAAGCATTTAGGCAGTACAAATTGGAGTGAACAGGAGGACAGTTAGCGGAGAATATTTCTGAGGTCAAAGTAGTCCGGGAAGGCGCTGAATCAGCTAAATGCAGAGTTAAGAGCTACAGTACCTGCCGCAAAGTAAATATAGATTACCTTCTTGATGACAAATTGATTCACTGGACAAGGATCTTTCAGACAAAGACATAAGTACAAAAAAAAAATTAAGCAATTCACACTGGCCAATTTTTTAACCCTTTATCCAGTAACCATCCTATCTCCTTATAATTTTCTACTTCACATCATTTCAGTCTAAAAGAATCAATTGAACAAGTAAATACATATGTAAAACTCAAAATTCCAACCTTAGTGTGAGCAACATTGAAAGACAAACTATTAATTCTTCCTCATTTAACAGTCCTTTTGTTAATGATCAGTTCTAGATCTGGAGAGTATAGAAAGCACTATTATGTGATTGTTGTGATTATCACATCTGGAAAACTTACACATGGGTAGAAAATCAGTTTAATGCAGAAGGTCCAGTTTGCATTTATTCAGCAAATATTTTTGAGCCACTTCTGTGTGCCTGCCTGCTCATATATATTTACTTTAAAAAGCACTGTCTTCAACAGATGTCTTTGAACCTAATTAGTTCAGTTTATGAAAACTGACTAGATTTTCACTGGAATTGGGAGGAATAGGTAATGCCTTTATTCATTTAGTTAGCAAACATTCATTGAACACATACTCCAAAGTTTAGTGACAGATGATGGAATATTAGACTCAGATGCTTAGTTCCTTCCCTCCAGGAGCTCACAGTTTATTTGGGGAACAAACAAGGTAATTAAAATAGAGTGTGATGGATAATATGAAAAGGGGCTCAGAAAGGAGGCAGAGTAGTCAAGTAACCCAGGATGGTAGGGAGGACAGAGTTCACAGAAGGGTTTCTGGAAGAGATGATAAAATGGGAGGGTAGGACCCAGAAGCATTAAAAAGGAAAAGAGGATGGAGGATGGGTGTAAGAAGGAGGTGTATCCAGAGCAAGCCACAGCACACATAAAGGATGGCCCAGGCGGTCAGGTAGCTAGATAAAGTTTGGTGTGGCTACATACAACTAAAAGCTACTGTGGGTGTGCAGGATGTGCAGGAGTAGTATAATGAACTGAAATCCCTATTAAAGGTAGGCAGGGTAGAAAATATGCAAAATTAATAATAATAAACCAATGAGAGGATTCCTTGTACTAAGGAAGATTATGACATAGCATCAGACTGTGTAACTGAGATGATTAAAAGAAGAAATCAATTTGAGTTGGACCAATTGCAGATGGCTTCTTCTGAAAATATTAGAAATATAATAGTTCCATTGCATCTTTAAAAAATCGTAACACAAAATCTAAACAGATCCATATTGAGAAATTCAATTTTCCTGGACAACTATTGTAAAGTACAATGGGGAATTTTACTCATTAATTTTTCTTCTCATTTTAACTGAATTTACCGAAGTGGTTTTTTTTTCAGGTAACAATTATCTTTGTATACTGCAGATCACCTGTGTATAATCAGCTCTGCGAAGGGGATCAGAAGGACAGTCCAAGAGTCCTCCAAGTTTTACAAACCCAGATTCTGGGCAAATCCAAAGAGCACCCAAGAATATACAGAATTTCCTCTTCAGAGAGCACAGATTCAGCTAAAGATGTATTATATGCCGACTGAGATCACAAACCTCGTGTAAGTCACAGTCTACATTTTAAAGAAAACAACTCCTTTGGTTAGATTGACTGAAATAACAAGAATTCACCACTTGCCTAAAACTGGTTTATCTTCTCATGTTCTAAGAATAATGCCCTTATATCTGGACAAATAAGGTACAAGCCTGATATACCATCTACCTGGGATGTGCTACCTGCCTGAACTGGCCACTCACTCCCCTTGAACCAGTTGAGAAATAATCACAAATTTGATGGCACTATGTCCTAGTTACTCCTAGGTAATGCTCAACTGCAGGAAAAAAATGAAGAGAGCTACTTATGTGAGAAGACATTTCCTGGAGTTCCTTCATGACCTGAAGGATGGAAAATGTACGTTGCAATTCACTGAAACCTAGAGACAATTTGAAAGGGAAAGGGCATGCTCCAATCAATCATTTAAGCGATTTTAAAATTTTATATCAGCTAGTATTTTTAAAGTCACAGAAGTATTAAAATAAACAAATAAACAGCTTAAATAAATAGATCAGTAAAATGTGTGTAGATAGAAGGGGCTCAAATATCAACAGAGATCACTTCTTTTTATGTAGAATCTCCAAATTTATAAATTTATAGGAATCAATTTAATATCTGATATATTAGTTCAAATTCTGTCTGACATTAACATTTTACTGACTTGTGGAGATGTGTGAGGATAAAATTTGCTTCTGTCATCTTGTTAGAACCCAGGAAGGAAGAGATGGAGAGAGGATGAGGGAGAAGGAGAAAGAAAGAGAGAGAGAGAAAGAGAAACATCATTGCTAATGAAGAGATAGCAATGCATACATTTTATGTCAATCAAAAATAAATAAAAAAAAAAAAACTGCCTAGGTGATGATGGGCAACTACCATACCAAGGAACTGAGAGAGTCTACAACTGCAAGCAAGAGAGTCCCATCCATCGGCCCTATGGGATTGAGGCCCCCTCTCAATTAGAAGTGGAGTGTATATCACCATCCCAGAATCCTCAGGTTTGGGGAATGAACTGTGGACTAGAGTGGTCTTGCTGATATTCTACTATAGACTTACTGTTGTTCTAGCAATGGAAGAAATTATATCATTGATGTGGAGGCAGTGGCCACTAGAAGTACTGAGGGCAGGGAGAGGGAAAAACAGGTGTAATGCGGGGGCATTTTCGGGACTTGGGAATTGTCCTGAATGACATTGCAACGACAGATACAGGTAATTATATATCTTACCATAACCTACAGAATTGGGTGGGAGAGAGTATAAACTATAATGTAAACTTAGTGCTTAGTGGCAATGCTCCAAAATGTGTTAATCAATTGCAATGATTGCACCACACCAATGAAGGATGTTGTTAATATGGGAAAGTGTGGGAGGGGTAGGGAGTAGGGCATATGGGAATCCCCTACATTTTTTATGTAACATTTATATAATCTAGGTATCTTTAAAAATAAAATAAAATAAAATAAAAAATGAAAAATAAAAAAATAAAAATATTTTAAAAACTGCCTGACTCCAATTTCCATTACTAAGCAAATATCTGAAGAGTTGTATGCTTTTTTAAAAAATCATGTTTTCATATATCTAATCACATCTGTGAACACATTAGTGGGGATAGAGTTGCTAGCATATGTTTCCAAGTGTGTTCCATTATATTCCAACTGCAATTTTCTGAACACTAATTTACAGCTGTACTTTTAGCTTACTCCTGCTACACCAAAGTAAATACTGTATATATTTCAGGAATTCTGTACAAAATTATATATTTGATAACAGAGTGGCTGCTAATTCAGTAAACATTTCATAGCTGCATTGTACACACTTTGGTTCCATACGATTTTTGCACAGCAGGCACATGATGGAGGGGAATTTGTATACATTAATATTTTGAAGTCAAATCTTTGAAACCCCTGTCAGTTATTTCACATACCGTTTGGTAAATCTCCAGAATCCCATGTCATCCTGGATAAGAGGAGGGAAACCCATTCTAGAGATGAATTGACTGAGGCAATGAGAAGTAAAAATGATTTATTGAAGTAGCATCAAATCAAGAGCATGGAGAATGAGAGGAGATAGATCATGGCCTGTTGATTTATTTATTTATTTATTTATTTATTTATTTATTTATTTATTTATTTATTTTTTCTATGATAGTGTCACACTTTTATTATTTATTTATTTATTTATTTATTTATTTATTTATTTTTTATTATGGGTAAAAATCAAAATTCTCACAATACATACAAACATTTGTAAAATGATATATAAATATATATGCATATATGTGTATTTGCTTACAAAAATGTTATTTTTATATATATATATATACATATATTTTAAGAGGTGCTTAGATTACCTAAAATATTATACGGAACCCACTCGGATTCCCATGTTGCCCACCTCCCACACCTCCCACCACATCCAACACAAACATCTCCCATAGTGTGGCCCACCAACCTCAATGAACTTACACATCCTGGAGCCTTGCCACCAACCATAGACCACAGTTCACACTGTAGACCACACTCTCTCCCACTCAGTTCTGAGTGGTGTGTGCTGATTTAAATCGCCTCTGGATTGGGGGAAGAACTATGGACTAGAGTGGACTTGATGGTATTCTCTTGCTCACATATGGTGATTCTTGCAATGCAAGAAATTATAACAATGAGGTGGAGCCAGTGGCCACTTGACAGTTTTTTGGGTAGGGAGGGGATGAGCAGTTGAAATACAGGGGCTTCTTTGGGAGTTGGAGGTTGGCCTGTTGATTTAACTAGCTTCAACCCAGGCCTCCCAGCAGGTGTCAGAGATGTGGTCTCCCAGAGAAACTGGCTGTTAACTGGAAGGCTTTGACTGAAACTGTAGGACACAATACAATCACCTCACCTCTAAGCTTAATATCCTTCACCTTTGGTACTAGGGATGCACATAGCTTCCCACTCTGATGTCTTTGCCCCAGGCAATGGCTAAGGAAAGAAGAGCTGCTGCATTTAAGGTATTGCAGTTCATGGGTCTCTAAAGCACCGGGGGCAGCTATATGCACTAGTGGTAGGCAGTATTTTCACTTTAATCACATTGAAAGCATGAATAATAGAGAAGCAGGAGGACTTGCAGCATGGATAACAAAATGTTCTTTTTTCCCCCTTTATAGCAACATGAAGCTTAGTTAGCAATTGCACCAAACATTGATTTTGCTGCCCTGTTTGTAGGCACTACAGGGGTCTTTTTAGCTGTAGAACACAGATGTATGCTGAGGAGCCTTTGATTTGGTTTTCCTTACAAGTTTGTTTTACAGAGTAGGCCATTGGCAGCATGTGTTGTTCCAGTCGTTATACAAGATCTATATCTTTGCTTTGTATTTAAGAATCACCTGTCCCCACACTTGCCTTTCTCATCTTCTACCAATTCTCAAGTGTTTCTCATTTTTCCCCACCCCAGTCTGAAGTTCTGGGTTTCTTGTATAGAGTTTGTATAAAAACATCATATCAGTAAACAATTCCTCCTAGTACTCTCCCCTTGCTGCTTCTCAGGCATGCTGTGGAATTCTCATTATTGGTAGTGGGAGTTATGCATGTGCTTCAGAGAACAGGCCCCTTAGTGTAAACTTTTTGACAGGAGTCTCCAAACCAACTTTTCAAAACCCTCGTCTCGTTTATTTTCCTCCTGGTTTGATGTCAGTCATCAATCGAACAGGAGACAACTCATTTCATTTCTGTGACACACCATGATGGACTTGTGTTGCAACCCTGACTTATTTTGAGAACTTCAATTTCTCAAGCTGAAGGCTTGAATGTCCCATGGTTGGAAGAGCTATTGATCTGATGTAGATGAACGGCTCAAGAGGAACTGATACATTCCTTACAGCACTTTCTTTTTTCCCTTGCCTTTCCTTGCTACAACATAATGTAGTCATTGTGGGAGTTTATTGTCATCTACAAAGTTTGATTCTGGCATCTGGTCTATACTTGTTTTTTAAATCTTTTCTTTTCACTGTAATCTTTGTCTTCATGTAGTATTGCTCCATTTCATTTCAGATGAATTGACTATTAACTGAAGACTTATATTTTCTTGGTCCATTTAAAACTTGCTCTAGAAAATTTGGACCCGGAGAGCAAGTGATATTATTTCCACTGTAACCTACTTAGTGATTTTAGAAGAAAGAATGTATAGTATTTCTCTCAAATATAAGATGCAAAGACCACAGTAAAATTTTAGAATTTAAGTTATTTTTAAAATATTAATTTAAGTATCTGCAAATAATCCAATATGGGCACCATTTAAATAATGTAATTTTTTAAAACTGGCAAAATTTCAGGAGGAAATAATTACTTTGATATACCCTTCTGGGATGGGAAAGGGTGGCTCCACACTGTCCTAGGATTTAATAAACTTAAACTACGTTGTCCTAAAATTTCTTTCTCCAATTAAGAAATGCTTGGTTTAGAGGTAGAGAAGAGCATGATCAGTTGATCTCTACCAACTCAAGACACCAAAAGACAAACATATAAACTCTCCTGGGAAAACTTCATGGAAATACACCTTTTTTTTTTTTTTTAAATTTCTTCCTAACCTTTATTACAGTGATTAATATAGTCTAAGCTCAGTACAAGCTAATTTAGATGCCATGACAGTTTGAATTTGGTGAATTCCAAAAAGAAAAAGATTATGTTCTTGAAATAATCCATTCCTGTGGGTGTGGGACCTTTTTGATTGGACTACATCAGTGAGGCATAACTCAGATTGTGTCTCTGCCCTCTTACCAGGACTTTATATAAAGGGAGACACACAGAGAGATTCTCAGAGAAAGGAAGCTGCCATTTTTTAGCCTGCCATATGAGAGAGGATTCAAGGATCACCAGTAGCTGATTTTGGCGAGAAAGCATCTCTGATGGTGCTTTGATTTGGATATTTCATAGCTTTGGAACTATAAGCATTTACCCTAAATAAAATCCCCATTATAAAAGCCAACCCATTTCTGATACTTTGCATCGGCAGCCCTGTGGCAAACTAAGACAGATGCATTTGTTCATCTAGCCTTCTTTGGGTTACTAGAAAGAAAATCTAATTATTATATACTTTTTATAAGTGAGGACACTTGAGTTCAAACTTAACAAGTAACAAAGGCAAAGCAACTATTGGAACGAAGCCTGTTCCAGCAGACCTGGAATGTTCAGGGTTCTGTAAGGAAAATAATTTATATCAGAAAGAGACTTTAACAAAGGGACAACTTCCAGACCTTTGTGGAAGGAACCACAAAGATAGTGAGGCATTCAGAGACTAGCAAGACTGCAAGCCATTAGCACATTTGGAACTAGCTGGGCAGTTATGCAAAGAGCATAGTTAGTAGGAAATTGTGGGAGCTAGATCTTGGAGAAGAGACATCTAGAAAGGTCTACACTGGGTTAAGAGATGTGGCACCAAAACCTCCCTCTTTTCTCCTCTTTTATCCCTTGCCTTTGCTTTCCATTGGCTGCACCCTACTAGAAGCTATCACAAAGGAGTCTGGGCAATACAGTCCTTGGGGAACATTTCAGGGCACAGAACAAGACAAAGAAGGGCAGAGAATGGGTGGGGGAATGTGACATGGGTGACAGGAAAGCATGCGCTCTAACCAATTGGCTATCTGGATAGCAAAGGTATGGTCCACATCTAGAAAATAAGCTGCCCTGCAAAGAAAAGGCAATGTCACATAAAACATTTGACAAATAGTATAAAACAATGTTTTCATATACATTTATACCAGTTTTGTGGAATATTTTGTATTTCTTTCTGGAAATGAAATGGGTACATTTTATAAGATATATTTTCCTTAAATAGTGTTTAACTTTAAAGTGCTTCTATAAACTTTACTTTTTCATGTCTAAAAATATTTTAAAAGTCCAGATAATTTTAAAATGTAACCCTAAAACTTGTTCTTAAGCCTAATTTACTCATTAAAATGTGTGCATGGAAATTCTTATTGCTATTTCTCTTTTTCATAAACTAACAACTTCCTTTCCATTTAAAAAAAAAATTGTCCATATCATTCATTTAGACACTGGCATCTCTAATGCTATTGATAAACTATAAATAAAGTTAGGCATGGATGAAGAACAACACAAAATGACTTAACCTGCCATTCCCAACCCTTCACAATCATACCTGATCTTCTATTCTACTCTCATCCTCAAGGACTCTTTCTCCTATGCTAGGGGTCAGGCAGACTGGGGCTCCCTTCTGTACAAAGTGCATGTGATGTATATTCTCTGCTCTTGTTCCCCTTGATTGCTCTGGCTGTAATGCCAATTCTGTATAATCAGAGCTGCCTTCCAACTGGCTTCCCTGTAAATAGTCTCCCTACATTTAGTACTACCGCCCTCACTGCTGTCTGTGTTATCTTAATAAAAAAGCAAATATGATTATACTATTTGTCCTCCTAATAGCCTCCTCTGACTCTCAGATGCCCACAGGATGAAAAATCTAAGCTTCTTAAATTGGCAAACAACTCATTCACAGTTTGGCTCCAACCCACTCCTTCAGCCTCATCTTTTCCAGCATCATGTTCCATGCAGTCTATGCCCATCCAAAGCAAGGCAATGGGCTGCCATTTCCCTTTGTCTTTGTGTATGATATGCCTTGATATCTCTTCTTTTCCTTTATCCCTTGGCAAAATCCACATACCCGTATATCTATCCACAATTATTAATTTATTTATGCATCCAATTCAATTATTGATTTACCTCTATTTTGTGTAAGATACTCTGTCAGGAGTTAAATTTTCAATGGTGAGCAGAAATAATAGCCCCTACCAGCATGAGGTTTGGTCTAGTTGGTGGAGATGGATATTTATCAGAAAGCCATGAAACTGCCTCCAACCAATTAGTAACAACTTTGCTTCTCTTTAACATTAGTAATTTTTCCTATCTGTAAATTTTCCTTTTAAACTTGTTTTGCAGGCAGCTATATAACCAAAAGCTATATAACCTAAGCACACACAGAAATACAGATGGAGTCCTTAGATGACTTTGAAGAAACCAGGAATAAAAAACTATCCCTCTCTGAACTAATGAACTGAAAGGCATTGGAAGCAAAATTTAATGTGAGAGGTCCTTCAACAAGAATAAACTCATCTGGAACTGCCTTACCATATGTAGACAAATATATACTTAGCTAATCAAACCATGCCACGTCAACCTTCCCTAAAGCAACACCCACCTCCTATCCCAGTAAAATCTCCCCTAACCCTCAAATCAAGGAGACAGAGTTGAGCCTTGCCTCCTGTCTCCTTGCTGGTCTACCTCACAATAAAGCTCTTTCTTTTCTCAAAATCCCGATGACTTAGAATTGACTCCTGTACACATTGGGCAGCAAGCACTTGCTTGATAACAACCATACAAGTATAAAAACAAACAAATATAATTTGGGTTATGAAGGAAAGGAACATAATATCATGAGAATATTTAACAAAACAATCCTTTGACTGGTGGTGGTAGTGGGGAGGGAAGCTGTAAGAGAAATGTCTCCTGTGGAAGTGATGCTCATGCTGATGTATGAAGAGGAAAAGGAGATAATTTGGCTAAAATGAGAAGGGGAAAAAAAGCATTCCAAGCAGAGAAAATGGCATATGCAAAATCTTTGTAGTGGGAGAGAACATATCAAGTAGAACAGAACAGAAAAGGGGGGCACAGCTTTTGTCCAGAAGAGTGCTAGCTAGGAGAGAAGAGTGTAAGATTTAGATGGAGAGAAGAGGTCAGCAGACACTAGACCATATAAGGTTTTGTTAACCTTGGTGAGGATGTTTTTGCTTTATATAAATACCCATGAAAAGGATTCATTGCCTGGGGATGGGCAGGAAGGGGAGCTGATTAAGTTTATACTTTTATCACTTTGGTTGCAGAGAGGAGTCAGAAGGGAAGCAGGAAATCCAGTTATGAGGCTAATTCCAAAGTCCAGTGAGAGAGCACTGTAGCTTGATGGTGATGGGCAGGATAGAAATTGAGGAAAGAGGGCAGATTTATGAGATAGTTGGGGGAGAAAAACTACACAAGAAAAGTGGAAGAAGAAGGGGGTGGGGTCAAGGACAACTCAAAAATTTCTGATGTGTGCACCAGTTGGATCCAGTCACCAAAGCAAATGTTTATTATTCAAGTCCAGATTCAATGCATCCCCTACATTATTGTGTCCTTGACTTTCATAATGTCAGTTTAAACTTGTTGTGCCCTATGCTACAACAAAGCTTTATCCATACCCTATTACAGAACTTAACATGTTCTGTTTATGAACTTTATGGGGTTTGTATTTTATTCTCCTTTGTTTTACTAGTGCCTACCATATCTGCAATATCTTATCTGGTGCTTGATAAGAATTTATTGAATGAATGAATAAATGAATGAATATCTTTATAATTCATATAAAGAAGCTAATCTCCGAATGTTGGGTTACAGGCACTCAAAATCCTGCATATGGATGGAATTTTAGAGATTGTTTGGGCCAAACTGTTCTTTAAAATAGAAGTAATGGGTGGCTTGTGATGTTAAGTAATTTGCTTGGGTTTAAATATCCAGAAAATGTGAAGGAAGACTAATGATCTTCTCCCTCTCCTGTCAATTGAATGGCCATTCCAATTTCATATTTTGTCTTCCCTGATTTCTTCCTGATGGGAGAAACAGTTCTGTCCCATCTCACTTAAGTGGTGACTTCCCTTTGGGGTTAGTAACTTCTCTGCACTCATTTATTTTGAAGTCAATGTCTCAGGCATTACTGAACTAGAGTGGTTATGCCTTACCAATAATTGTTTACAGGTCAGTTTAACAAACATTTACAGAAAAATAAAGGGGATAAGAGTGTTTTAAGAAGTACAGTGGGGAATGAAATGAATTAATGAATGTTATAAGGGTGTTTTAGTAACTACAATTTAATATAATATGGCAATCACAATGATATTATAATGCATGTTTGAAATGGCTTTTCAAATTATATTTTGAAAATATATTATGAGTATAATCTGGCAACTTTATTGAGATCTAAATTGAAATTTTCTCTGCTCTCTCCTTCCTTCTATTCATCCCCCTCCCATTTAGCAGGTCTGGAATAAGATATCTGAAGCCCAGTGACACATAAAAAGAAAAAAGCAGAAAAGTTGCATACTTTCTCATATTTGAAGTAACCTACAAATTATCCATTTTGTTTCCATATCCATGTTTGTAGATATAAAAATATGCATTTCTCAATTGTGTGCTACGGTATTTTAAATGTGATATACATATTTTTTAGTCCATCAAAAGCACAGAAAGTGTTATCCAAACTCTAATTTTCTTATAGCACTAAGAAAATAAACCCGTATTTCTCCCTGAGGACTAATATATTTAGAGGAAATATTTAAGTACTGAAGGCAAGAAAGACTTGGGTTAGATGTTTGAAAGGAATGAAAACAGGGGAGCTGTGTCTTGTAACCTTTTCCTAAGGTATTACAATTATGATAATAATGATTTTGAATATAATGGCTAACATTCATCACATGTTTTTTAATGTGTCTGGCACATGTATAATTTTATTAAATCATTACTGCATACTTATGTGTAAGTTCTATATTTATCCTCATTTAATATATGAGATAACTAAAGCTTAGAGGGAGCAGGCCACTTGCCCAAGTCACACAGTCAGTAAGAGGGTGAGTATGGATTTGAAATAATTTCTATTTGCAGAATCTGATGCTTCTGCTAACCATTTTTCTGTTAGTTAGTCCTAAATTTCTAATTCAGCAGTCCCAAACCCATTCCTGTTTGTAGTTTTGTTTATATTTTTATTTTTGTTACTTGAAGAAATATATGGGTAAAAAATGAGTATACTGAATTTCTTTGGCTTGCCTTCCCAGCACTTTATTTTCTACATGTTGCCCTTGATCCATTCCATAAACATGACTCCAATGTTCTATGATACTGTGATACATCCTTGACTTTAGATGTAGAACTGAGCACCTCTTCTAAGACTATAATATATACACCTTCCCAAAGAATTATGGAGAGGGGAAAAATCAGTGTCTTTCTAAAGCCTGGACTTGTATCAGGCAAAATCAGTCCATGTTGTCTGCTACATGAGACTGAAATGTAGCAAGAGGAATGTAGACTGTAAAAGAATATTGTGTTCCGATTGTTCCTGAATTCTGGCAGAATTCCTGTTCTAGTTTTGTTTTGTTTTGTTTTGTTTTGTTTTTCTGAGACATCTCAAGTTCCTTATGATAAATCACCTTCTCCATTAAGCTACTTTACATTGGGTAGGTATAAGTAACTTTTTTTGTTGTTTTGTAATCATCTATTTTGTTTTAATTTTATTTTTATTAGAGAAGTTGTGACCTTACATAACTATCACACATAATGTGCAGAATTCCCATACACCACCCCACCACCAAGTCCTTGCCTTGATTGGAACATTTGTTACAAATTGTGAAGAACATCATCAAAATATTGCTAACTATGGTCCAAAGCTTACATTTGGTGTATTTTTTCCATAAACCACCCTATTATTAATACCATGCATTAGTATTATATATTTTTCAGCATTCATGAGAGAACATTCTCATATTTGTGCTGTTAACCACAGTCTACCCTCCACCACATGATTCACTGTTATATAGTCCCATGCCTTGTACACGCTATACAAAGTGTATTCTCAGTGGCTCTCAGTTTCATCTCAGAGTTGTGGTATCATTGTCTCAGTCAATTTTAGAATTTTTTTGTTATTCCAATAGAAAAAATCCCATACCCCTCTATTACTGACTCTGGCATTGATATAGTACCTTCTTTGCTACTGATGTAAGAATATTACAATATTGCTGTTAACTATAGTTCATAAGTTACATTAATTGTGTTTTTCCTATGTACCTCCACAGTCTTAGCACACTGTAATAGTGAACTACAGTTGTTTTAGTTCATAGAAGAACATTCTTGTATTTGTACTATTTACCACACTCCTCATCCACCACTGAGTTCACTATGTTAACACAGAGGAAAAGTTCAGCATAGCTTCTGTATTCCTAATCCTGTCTTTGAAATTTTGTGTTTTGCCCTTATTGAATAAAGTTCTCATTTGTCCATCATAAATTCAACATCAAATATGATGAAGTATCTGCTCTTTGCCAGACAGTTTACTAAATATTGAGGACATAAATATAAAGAAAAGAAGTTCCTGCCCAAAAGAAGTTCCAGTTTTATGGGAGACATTTACTATCTCTCTTTCTCTCTTGCTCTTGCTCTTACTCTTGTGATTTAAATAAAGAGAAGGGTAAGATGGTGAATGTTTTATGAAAGTTTTGCTCACATATCATGATAGGAATTGGACTCTGGTAGGAATTAGATCTCTCTTATCTGATTTATGCTAGTCTTACTTGGGGTAATGGAGCATCTTTGGAATTGCTGGCAGAGCAGATTTCTTATTTGGGGAAATACTATGTGCAGTTAGTACTGGTCTTGGGCACCTCCATGAAGCCGGCTAGTTTCAGTGTCCTTCAACACTCACTTTACACTACTAACTCAAAGCCTATGACCCCAGTGCCCTCATGGTTTCCTTTGAGTGCTCAAGTTCACTCACTTGATATCTCCAGGAGGTCCCATGTTCTGAATGTTATCTGTTCTTCTTCCACTAGCAAAGTATTCCAACTCTGAGTTTCATTTGTCTGGTGTCATACCCTTTAGTTGATGAAGACTAACTAATGTGACAAACCAATCCATGGGAATGTGTTAGTGGATATTGTTTAACTTGTGTGATTTTGATGTACTGTACATCATAAGAACAAATAATGATAGGGACTCAGGCTGATAGTTGTTAAGATATTTTTGAACAGATGGGATGATGGAGCTCTTTTCAATCACAATTGAAGTATCTGTTTAGATGTTGGAACTTCTTTCAGAAAATGGAATTATATTTATTTTGTATGGAATAAATTTTAATCTTATAAAAGCTGTGACCTATAATTTTAACAATTAGATTACTTTAGACCCTAGCATTTCTGATAATACCCAAAGCCAAAATGGATTACCTGTAGAGTTAAAAATTTTTGCAAGAAGCTTTTTGTTAAAGATAGAAGCTTAAAAATGTTTCATTTATTAACTATTCAACAGATCTAGAAAAAGAATAAAATATCATCTCCAAATTCCACTTAATGAAAAGCAGAAAGCTTCAGACAGATGTTTCCTTTCAAAAGTAATATTTGATTAGAAATTTAAGATGTTAAAGATGATGGGAGAGCAATAATGATGGATTTAGACAAAAAACAGCAGTGATAAAAAATTATAAATTTGAAATTAACTCTAGGTCCCTAGACTTGCCTGAGAGAATAAACTTGGCAAAATATCTCTGGATATCCAAACTGTACTCTTCAACATTTTGTCATGTGGAAGCAAAAATTTAAAAAGGAAAAAGAAAAGTTTATGAAGTTCTTAAGAAACTATAGCTAAATTTGTTAATGCCCTAGTAGTATTTGTTCTTTCTCCTCTAGCCCCTTTCTTCTAAAGTCCGTCCATGGTGGATTAAACCCCAATCTCTCCATCCTAATAGGAAGGATTCTGACCCTTTTTCTATTTAGCAAGTAATCTACTTGGACTTTAAATTTGCATTTTTAGAATTGATTCCTCTAAACATGACTACTTTAAGTACTACTTTTCAATTGCCTTATGATAATTCATGTAGGAAATGACATTCAATTGTTAAATATAATTCTTAGTCAACCATAATTGTTGCCTAATTTGCATGTAGCTCACCCGATGTGCAAGATGATGATACTTGTTATTATGTCATATTTCTTCTGATAAACATTAAAAAATGGGTTCCAGTTTTCAATTGGGGGACTCAAGCCCTATTGACTTGAATGTTAGTTTGAGGACTCAAACTAAGCACCTGCTCAATTTTACCTGCCCCATGACAGGCTCATTGTCTCATTTCATTTTTTTGTATGGGTAGTATTTTAATTTACAAAGGGGATTGCATTTGTCATTTCATTTAAATTTTAATTTTTATTCATTTTTTTGAAGTGGGAAGCAAGTCAACTTCAAGTTCCATTGATGTGATTGACAATATAGCAATATCCTGTTTTTATTTAGTGCCCATCTGTTTTCAGATTGTTAAGAACCAAATTAATTGAATCTTCACATAATTCCTTAAATAAGCATAAGGAGAAAGTTGTCTTTCAGTTTATTTATTCAAAACTGAGTGGCTTCAGTTTTGGGTTCAAGGTGAAAAAGGGATGGAGATAGGTATGGATGAAGAGAGTCAGAGAAAGAATTCAGTTACTCAGTCACCTACACAGAATGACAAGGATTAAGCACAGCCCCCACCACGGAGTTACAATGTCAGAGAGAAAGCGGTTTACTCAAGAGAGAATGAGCATCAAGTAACTGTTGTATCATGAGAAATTAAGAATTTTAACTCAATTTGCAAAGAAAAAAAAAGGTAACTACGTATTTTGCTTTACACACTAAGACGATGTCCTGTTTATTGGGTTTCTATAAGTGTTTAAAATGGCCAAACCACTGCATACTTAGCCTACTTGATATTCGAATGGGTCATTTTATACCCCCCCCATCTCTTTATAACAAAATTGGTTTCAGTACTGTTTATGGATCAAAGAGTAATAATCCTTATTTCTTTTATTCATCTTTAGTTTTTAAAACTGTTGGTGTTAAAATAGGATGTATACTGACTGAAATGATGCCGTTATCCTGGTTGTGATACTGTACAGTTTTGCAGGCTGTCACCGTTGGGGATACCTTGGTAAAGAATACATGGGATCTCTGTGTTTTATCTTACAGCATGTGATCTACATTTATCTAAAAATAAACTGTTAATTTAAAAACAAAAGGAAACCAATTACAAACACACTACCTGACACAAACACTGACTTCATTTTTTTTCTATTTCCTTCTAGCTTTTGGCTATCTGTATATACGATACATGTGTGCACAGTTACTGTCACAGTATACAATTTTATACCATTTCCTTTTTTTAAAAACATTAATTAGTAACCTATTTTCCCTGTTGTATACTCTTCCTAATTATTATTATTGATGACTGCTCAGTCAAGTTAGGCCATAACTAACCCCTGTTTGGAAATCAAAGTGCTCACCTTTACTGAAGAAAACTTCTGTATATGAATGATAGCAAAGGAAATAGTTTATGAAAGAAAAGGAAATTAAAGACTTAAACATCCTTGTTGCAGAAGTGAATAAAGGTGAAGGGTATGATTTCCTCAGAGCTGTAAAATCTTATAACTTTACTTTGTAACAGAACTCTACTAAATGCTATAGCTAATATACATATTTTTAAATTTAAGATAATTAAGAATAATTTGCCTGTGATGAGTATATAGAGGTTCATTATTCTAGCATGTAATTTTGAAAATATTTAAAGTTCCCCTAGTTAAAAAGGATTATCAAAAAGAATTTACTTATAAAAGATTTTTCCAACACCCTTTGGAATAGTTTGAAATATCAGTTCATCTACAGGCACATTAGTTCAAATGGCACATTTATGAGAATTTTTTAAAGATACCTCTCCTTAAGTGTTCCAGTATCGCACAATGACTAAATGTAATGTAGTATCTTAGATGAGATCCTGCAGTAGAACAAAGGGCGTTAGGCAAAAATTTAGGAAACCTGAGTAAAGTAGAGACTTTTCTTAATAATAGTGTATTAATATTGGTTCTTTAATTGGGGAAATGCACCATACCAAAGTAAGATATGACTAATAGGAGAAACTGGTTATGGGGTATATGGAAACATTCTATACTATCTACATATTTTTTCTGTAAATCCAGACTGTTCTAAAAGAAAAAAAGTATATTATAAAAAAGAAAAAATTACAATGTTAATGATATTCAATTTCAATAATATATTTCATGGATGAACTAAAATTTGCACTTAACTCACATTTCTATTGTCACTGTCTTAACTTTTAAAAGTAAATAAAAATTCCTAGTGCTTACACACAACAACAGAATTAAAGTAATTCAAATTATATTCCACTGACTTTTATAATCACTGTCAAAGTGCAGGAATATTTGTACTGCTGGGGTTAGAGACAGGATCTGACCTTGAAGAGGGCTTGAATAATTTGAAACACCTACAAGCTTACTCTCCAAATGTAATGCATGCATCTGGGCTTTTCCCAGAGTCGTGGACTGACTATAATCTGAAGATCTCAGAATTACCTTCCATGTGGAACACTATGTTTATTACAGGAAAAGTAATGAAATGTGCTAAATTTATAGACATACAATACTTAATAATAACTGCAGCCATTGTTTAGAACATATACTAAAACGTTTTTAGAAGAGATATATTTTATCATTTATATTATTTAGTGTTGCTTGTGCATGATAATAATGAAAAACAAATCAACTTAGAGTTGGTTTTACTTTTGTTTTTAAATTCTCCTGGAATTTTGCCTTGTTTCCTGCACTAAGGTTTACTGCTCCTGCTGCCCTGTCTTTGGTATGCCATTGAGGCAGGCATAATTTTAGATATTGAGGAAACAGTAGTGGTTTCTTCTCTCATGGTATTTACATTTTCGTGGGATACTCAGATAATAAACAAGTAAATAAATCAATAGAAGAGATAATTTCACATGGTGGTAAGTGCAGGGTGGAATGTGTTTCTACCAGGACCCGAAACGTTTTCTGGGCTCTGCGCCTTGTTTTTTATAGTAGGGGATGCATGATGCAGCAATTTTTCTTTTCCTTAAGAGGGGGATATCTCAGGACATCCACAGGCCTTTGGAACCTTAAAAACTTCAATGAACTTGTAGGTTCCTGAAACTTCCTAGGGTTTATCTCCCACTTTCTGCAGTAAATGTGTCTAACCAATTCTTCCAATGTACTAGCCACCTCTAGCTTGCCTTGTCCAATCAGCATATTGCTATCAATGCAATGGATTGGTGTGATATTCAGAGGGGTGACTAGGATGTCTGAATCTCCTCAGACTATACTATGAGGGAGGAGAGCTAATGTGGTTCTGAGGTAAAACTCTAAATGAATATTTTCATCTATCCCACATAAAAGTCAATTGCTTTTGATATTCCTTCTTGATTAGTATTGAAAAGAATGAATTCTCCCAATCAAAGCTCACATGCCAGGGAAATGAGGTTTTATGAATCTGCTCTAGCAACATTACCATGTCCAGTACGCAGCTGTAAGTGGCTACTACTTGGCTAAGCCTGAGATAGCCCATTGTTGTCCTTCAGTTTCTGCAGGGTCAGAGAAAAAGTGGAGATATGATGGGACCACCACCCCAGCATCCTACAGGTGTTTAATGGTAGCTCTAATTTCTGCTACCCCCATTGCCTCTACCCTGGGGATTAAATAGGTAGGAGGAAATTTCAGAGGTTTCTTGCCAACAGGAAGGATCCAGTAAGGGATTTATTCCAATTGCCAAGTATATCAATTCCAGCTTTACTGGGGAAATGACTGCTAGGATCCATAATGAGTTGAACTTTAGCCAGGACTCCATTTATAATGTGACCCCATAAGCTTCCACTCTAAGAGAGGCCCATGACAATGCTTTGGGTCCTTGGGTATGGATGTCAACTCAGACACTGTATCTGATAGTTTTCCAAATATCTGGTTATCCGTTTTCCCCACTGTACAGTCATCTGAATAAATGTCTTTAGGTCCCTCTGGAAAAGAACTGGGGGCCATCACCATAGTATATACAAGCCACTTGGTGTCCTAGGGCTCCCACTTCAGTCAGGAGGTTCTGGATCTGAAAATTGGCTCAGGCTTGGAAACTGAACAGAGGATCATGACTTTTTATTGAGGCTACCACCCTCAGGTTCTTAGCATCTTTTATAGATGTTAAGCAGCAAGTTTGTTGGCTGTTCCCTTGTCTATTTTGACCCCAGGGACACCATGCTCTATTAACTATCTCCATAACTCCCTGTTGACTTTGACCATGCCTAGTACCTTTCCAGTTGTTGTCGTATTTGCAGCCACCTGGCCTCTCTTACTTTGTGCGGGACCCCATTATACCCATGAATATTAATGAACTCACTTTTGTGACTGCCTCTTCTACCATCAGTCCTACCCAGGCCAGTAGAGCAGGTCCTTTCAGCCATCACTGAAATCTCACCAGCACATTCCCATCAGTTTTGGTGAATGGTCTCTTCTTCATTGGCCTCATATAATATATATATTACAGGATACCTACTTCATTTAGCCACTTTACTTCTCCCTCTACCATTGCTAGGGCAGCTTGGATATTTCTACTTGGCTCAGCATTGACCTTAATCTTTTCCAAGTCTCTAAAGGCCACCCAGGTATAGTGTTTCCCTCAATCCTTGGGGTTCTTCATACAATATTAAATTCCATACCCTGAGACAATGCCCATAAGTCAATTATTAGATGTACTATGCCTGCTCTTCTACTTGCCTTTTAAACTTATTGCTAACACACCTCAGTTTCTCATTATCCCTCTGAAGGGCATCCATAAAATTTAGTAGGAGGCACCCAACTATGCTGACATTTTAGGAATTAGTCCCTCCTAAATTTCAAATACTGTAATCATCGTACCTGCAAGAGCTTTCCCCTCCACTAGGATGTATTTCCAGGACATCTCAGGTAAACTCTTGAACAACTGGTCTATTACAATGTACCTCATACCCTCAGAAAAGCATACTCTTGCCAGTGGGACAGTAGATGAGCCAGCCACAGGTCCCATCATAGAGTATCTTTTCTAAGAATGCTGCTGATACCACTTATATTACTTTAGATTCTCCAAGAAAGACATTCCAACACAGGATTACCAATTCAAGAGCTTTATTGGGAAAGTTTGGTGAGGTGGTTTCTCTTAGAAGAAGACCAAAAGGAATTCAAAGGCAAATGTTCCAGGGTCCTGTGGCATGGATAGATAAGGAGTAGAACTGCTGAGGCAAGGAGTAGCAATAAAAGAGAGACTTTTTCCCTAAGGTGCAACATTATTTCCAGCCATGACAAATAGAAGCAACATAGGGAGAATAAGCAGAATTCGAGAGTCTGTGGTAGGATGTGGGCAGCTATTCCAATCATCAGGGCGTTTAACCTGAATCGGCAAAGACTTTCTTGGGTGCAGCAGGAGCCCCACCTTGCAGATTTCTTAATAGGTCCATTCAGTATGTGCCTTGGTTTCTAGAAAAACAGGGACACATAAAACAAGGAAAATACTTTTTGAAACATTGAAAAAATGTGGTAGTTCAAAACCAACAACACAATAATAATTAAGTAGAAAATGGATTCCCTTATTCTCAGAATGTGGTTTAGACTTGTTTCAATTTTAAATCACTTGTGGTGAGAAAGGGAGACATTATAAGAATGGCTAATATAGTCATTGTTTATTAACATGATTCTGGATTTCTAGTCAATGAAATAATACAAGAAAAAAACTTAAGTATTGGAAATAAAAATAAAATATCTGGTTTAACATAAATATCCACTAAAGCAACTCAAAATAATCCATGGAAAATTAAAAATAATTTTAATTTAAAAATGATCTCTACCTATGCATAAGGATGCTGCAACACATTACATGAAAGATAATTTGAGAAATTACATGGATATGTATATGGTCCTGAGTGGCAAATTTCAATATTACAGCCATACAAATTTTTCCCAAATTAAGCTGTACATTTGATATAATGCAAATTTATATTAATATGAGGTATTCTAAAACTTGAAAATTTTACATTGGAATTTACCTGAAAAATGAATGAGCAAAAATAGCATATTGAAAATAAGAATAATGATAAGGGCACTTCTATTCCTATATATTGTATTAAAATGCTGCAGTTGCTTAAAAATTATGGTCCCATTGCTAATATAGACACATGTATATATAGACAAGAATAGATAGCCAAAATTTCCCTAAAGAACTTATTTTAATTTTGTTAATAAAAATGACATTTCAAGTAAGTTGTTAAGAAAAATCAATAAAACTTCTGTGAAAACTAACTTTATGGACTTAATGAAACAATTATTATTCAAGCAGGAACATATCTAAAATGACTAACATGTTAAGAGTTTAACTAATATCCTTTTATTTAGAAGCACCCAAAAAATACTCTCGTAAAAATAGGCTAAAAGTCTGCCAAGGATTTGGGCTTTTTCTAAAAAGAGATACGGTAATTTTAAATGCTCTTGGTCAAAAAGAATGCTATGACTACAAAGGGGAATTGGGGGTTTGGGGGCTGATGGAAATGTTCTATATATTGACTATGGTTGTGGTTATATGACTGGATGCATTTGTCAAAACTCTCACAATGTATCACCAAAAATGAAATTTATTTTATGTAAATCATACCTTAATCTATAAAAAAATTGACACCTGCTAAAAAAAAAGCATGCTATGATATGAAATCAATTTGTACTTAGAATCGTATTTAGCTTTAAGCTCTTTCTTTTACCAGACTTTTATTTGTTTATAAATGGATGACATAAATGTGCCTGTGCTTCCTAGGAAAAGATATTTTCTTTTGAGATAAAAAGCATGGGAGTAAAGGGTGCTTTTCATTCTTGTCAATACTTATTGACAAGTTTCATTTTCTTCTATTATAACTCCAGGAAAGAAAACTGTCCTGGAAGAAATATTTGCTGTATTCAGTGTAATGGCATTGCAATCAGGAAAACATAGACAGTGCACAGCTAGAAATATATGTTTGGTATTTTACAGTGAAGATGCAGTTGAAGATGTAGATTTGGAAATTTACCTCTTGAAGAAAATAGTTTATTGGAATGGGAATACATTTCTGGAAAACGTAAATCTTAAAAAAAAAAAAACAAATGAAATGATAAAAGTGATCTAAGTCCTATGTATGTAAATAAAATAATTATATTTATATTCTTATACAAACCTACACACACACGTTTTTCAGGGTGTCCCCAGACATATTCGCAGAAGGCATGGGATGGAAGTATTCTATTCTGATTGGAAAAAGTTATGTCCTACTGAACTTTTTCCAGTTTAAGTTGCCTTTCATAATGTGATAGTTCCACAAAACCATGCCCAGCTATGGCAAGATTCAGAAATAATAAATCAAATAACACTCCTACTGGGGAAAAACAAATATCTGAAGTTTTCCCCCAGGTGGTTCTAGTGGCAGCCAGGGTGTACTGAGAACTAGAGTAACCAAATTAACCTTCCCATTTTGCCCAGAACCGAGGGTATTCCCAGGAAGTGGGGATTTCAGGTGTAAAACTAGGACAGTCCTGGGAAGACCAAGACAAGTTGGTCATCCTCGATGCAACCAAAGAAGGAATTTGGAGGTCATGTGTAAAGTACTGATGGGCTAGTTGATGGTACTGTCAATAGATTCGCACACAACTCCTGGTAAGAGTCCAAAGGTCAGAGTGTGAGTGGGCAGTTACATAATGTAGGGCTTTGTATGATATGGAGAGAATATTGATGTTTGCTTCAAGTGTGACTGGCCTCCAGGGGGAGTTTTGGAAGGGGGAGTGATTCATGTGCTTCCATATGGTTTAAAGAATTTTTCCAGCTGTCATGGAGAGAATAGAGATGCCTACTTCTTCCTAGACAACAGATTGGGAGGAAATGCACCAAAACATTTCTATGGCTATTTTTGAGTGGCAAGAGTGATTTTTTTTTAATATTACTTTTTTGAATTCAAAATTTTCTTTACTGATCATGCATTATTATTTTAAAGCAAATGACTATTTAAAAAAAAAAAATATATATATATACTTTGTGAGATGATCAAAAGTAAGAGGGAAAAGGAGGCTGAAACAACTCATGTTCCTATTTAACTAAATGTAGGTCCATTATTTTGTGATTTTTTTCGTCAGAGTTTATAATTCATTTAACCAACTAGAGAAAATTAAAAGCCATGCTACCTAATACACACTATTTTCCTGAGAGGCCTCACTCCAGACTTTGGTTTGAAATTCAGAGTCCACTGACCTGCATATAATGAGAAAGAACAATTCAGATTTAAGAACAACAACAAAAAAACAATTGTCTTATGTTAGCAAAGAAATGGTTGCTATACAGTTTTATTTCAAGGGTTTTAAAATATATGAGGAATTCAGAGCTTAAAATTACCTAGACATGTGCAAATAACAGGTTTGACTCCTCCATTTTGGACATTTATACATTGTAAACTTTGATCAGGATAATAAAAATAAAGATAAAAGAAATTATTTTCCCCAAACACAATGGTACAACCCCATTTTCTACTGCTGGTGTCTTAGAAGGATGTAATAGATTTAATATTTAGAGATATTATCAAACATTTAATCTAGTGGCATCTTTGATATTTCTAACTTTCTAGGGTTTAGTTAAATTTGTGAAGGTTATTACATTGAAAATAACTTCTGAGTAAAAATGAATCATAAGTGTTTTCAATGTTAATGACCAGAGAGATTTTTCTTATCCTTACTCATGGATAATGATAGTGTCAGTGTATCATTGGAAACTATGAAAGCAAATGGCTATGTAATAACTTGTTTTTCTGCACTCCCATGTCATTATAAATTAGTGAAGTCCATCTCAAATTGTCAGCATCCTGTACCATTGATCTCTAAGCAAGTTTCTGGAAGCAGGAAGTTAGAGGGTATACTGTTAATATTGGCAGCTACAAATAGACTGCCTACAGGTTTGTTTTTGTTAGGAAAATTTTCAATTAGTGAAAGCCATGGGCATCAGCTTTCAAAAAGAGGAAAAAGAACTTCCTTATGAATCTTTGATCTTTTCTGCTGCATCATGTTTTTCATGAAAGAGTTACAGTGCACTTGCTTAGCTTCTACAAAATAATTCTGTTTTCAATCCAGCAGGGTTAAAGACTTAGACCTTTATCCAAATAATGGTGCAAGGAAAAATGTTAAATTTGTGTCATGTTTATAAGAGATTGACTAGATTATATTAGCTAAGGTTAGTAAGAAAATAAATTAAGGAACTTATTTCATTCTGCTTTATTAGAATTAAGAGTGTTAGCATTTCACAGATTGGCTTTGAGTGATCATTCCTTGGTGATATTTTTCTTTCATTCCATCTCTTTTTGAAACTATTGGTGCTTTCAGAGGTTTTCTTAATTCATGGAATCTCATTTCAAAATACTTTCAACATCCTCTCTTCCTGAGGGAGCTTAATTTTTTGATGGCAGAGAAGGGTAACTCTGGTGCTGCACTGTTTCCATCAATCAAGCATTTCCATAGACTCCTGTTTTATTTCTCACTCCCTCTGTTTTAGTTTTCTGGCTGCTAAAACAAATACCACACAATGGGTTGGATTAGCAACATGAATTAATGGTTCACAGTTTCAGAGGCTAGAAGACTTGCTTTCTCCCAAGGTTGGTATCTTGTGACCAGCCTGCAATCTTTGGGTTCCTTGGCCTTCCCATTACATGGGTATGCACATGGCAGTGTCTTCTCTTTTCTCTTCCAGGTTCCGTTAACTTCTAGCATCTGGCTGCTCCTCATGGTTACTTTTTCTGCGTTCAATTTCCTTTGCTTATAAGGACTTTAGCCACACTGGATTAAGACCCACCCTCATTCAGTTTGGGCACACCTTAGCTAATAGCATCTTCAAGGGTTGTATTTACAAATGTGTTCACACCCACAGGACCAGGTCCCTTGAACAAGCCTTTTGTGGGAAACATGATTCATTCTTTTTTTTTTTTTTTTTTTTTTTTTAAAATTTTTTAATTATTTTTATTTATTTATTTATTTATCCCCCCCTTGCTGCTTGTGCTCGCTGGGTCAGCTAACCACGCCGTGCAGGCGGGCTTGCCTTCACCAGGAGGCCCCGGGAACCGAACCCGGGCCCTCCCATATGGTAAACGGGAGCCCTACTGATTGAGCCACAGCCGCTTCCCATGATTCATTCTTAACAGTCCCCCATTAAAGAAAACAAATTTGGTTCATGTCCTAGACAGGATGTAGACATTTAGAAGGTGTAACTCCACACATAGAAATAGATGTTAGGGACTTTCATGACAGGAAAGTAATCTGGGTGAAATTTAGCCCTGCCAAGGTGTCAGTTAAACATGGGCATAGCTTGAGAATGGGAGTACATCAGATTTCTTGGAGCACTGTGATCAGATTGTAATTTTCTAGCATAGAGCATTGCACACAGAAGGCACTGCCAAAGGATCATTTAATTGGATTGTGTCGGGGGTTTGTCCATCTCTCTAATAAAAATAAATAAATATTTCCTTATTACAAGTAAAAGGCAGCCTTTGCATTATAAGATTTAATAATAAATTCCCTCCTCCTTGATATCCAGAAAATAGATTGTTCCTTGGTCCTAGACCTTCATGGAGAGGAGGGTAAGGTAGGGTAGTTCTGCAGCACTCATGGCATTAAAGGGCGGGTCCTAGATGAGTAAGGAATGAATCCTTATTAAACTCTGATAAATAAAGTTCATTGTAATTTCTTATTGCAAATGTAAGAAAATTTATAAATGCAGATAGTTAAATTTATTAATGATTATGAAATCTATTGTTAACATTTTTATAGGAAATAGGTAAGAAAGCAAAGAAAACTTCAAGTTTTGTGTGATTATTTAACAGTAATAATTATAGTGGTTTAGATTAACTGCTATAATTTATGCTAAATCTTGTGGAATAAAAATAATTATGCATTACTTTTAAATTGCAGATTAACTTTGTTGTAGGTTTTATTTAATTTTAACAGTAAACCCTTTATAGGATAAATATTCTTGCTCTGCCATTCATGTAATATGATCTATTCATACATTATAAACGATTATTGAAAATGTTAGTACAGAATATTTCTTTGGAAAAGCAAACAGGGAAAGGAAAGTCTATATGGAATCTAGGGAAGAAATAAACTATGATTTTATGCTCTGCCATTTCCATTCCCTGTTTTCACCTGTTCAAAAAAAAAAAAAATATCCTGTTATTGTGAAATACATAAAAGAGATTGAAAAGAAAATTCTCTGGATATTAAAAGTCCGTGACAAATTACATCCCCAAGGAGGATGTTTAGGCCTAGCCAACATTTCTCAAAGTGCATTCTTCAGAAGACAAGAGTCTGATAAAATGCTGTTAAGAATCCCACAGAAAATCTTCTGTGGTCAAATAAGTGAGGGAAATTTTACTTTTTAAATATACTAAGCAGAATATCAAAGTCAGGATATTACATGCAGCATTTCTCAAACTTACTTACATGTTGCAACTTTTTCTGTTGCGTAGCTCTGGTGGGTGTTCTGTGGAATAAAAATATAAAATATAAGATCCAAATCTTGTCTTTTTTCTTAACATCCTTAATATCACCATAACATCAATCTTACATCTGGATTGTTGTTGTCTAATTCTTTTAGTTTACTTTACTAACTCTTCTGAACTTTTGATTCCAATTAATATTTCATGGAATTAAAAAAAAAGGATTAAATGCTCTTTAGCTACTGCATGGACCCCCTAATGCTTGTCTTTATTATTTGCCCAGTCTAGATCTTGTCTTGCCACAATGAGCATTTCCTCATACATAACAAATAATTTCAATTTAAAACCTTTTATATTGTTCATTTAAAAAAATGAACAAAATGTTTAAGTAAAACATTTTGTAAGGGCCTATTTTTAAGACCATAAGTTTTTGTTTCTGAATGTGTTTGAGCACTTAACATATGGAAGGCTTTTACCTGGTGGCATTATAAAAATAAGGGATATGGCGATGTTTTTTTTTTGTACATAGAACCGACTAAATGCTCAGTCTTTCTAGTTCTGTTATTTTGTGACTTGATCAAATTTTACAATCTTTACAATCTATGTTTTCTAATGTTATTATCTAGTTATTCATCTCAAGCATAAAAATATTCAGTCCTCATTCTTTTTACTTTATTTTAGGAATTAGCCTCTAGACCTTATATTTACTCTCTTCACCTTTAAAATCTGTGACTGCATGTGGAGCCACAAAAATAATTATGTTGTTGATAAAATATAAAAATGTGTCTATAACAAACTGCACAATTTTCCCTGAAACTCTTGCATTTTGAAAGCATTTTTGACAGGGTTCCACATCAGTGGTTAATAGCAGAGTGTTAGGTGTGGGAGTATTGGAAAAGTAGAAAATTGGCTCTACAAATTAGAGACCCAAGAAACCAAGAAAAGCAGAGTCATAGATGGATGATACAACATTGGCAGCAGTGAATATGTGCAGACTGACAGCCAGAAGTAGATAGATCTAGATAATTTTAAGTCTAATAGATGAAAAAGAAAATAGTCAAGGCAGATAAATTACAGTTCTATGACAATAGCTGTCTGTTGGCATTCCTATTACTGAGCATGCCCTTGTTTTCTGGGTACACCAGTAACTGACAAAATCAACTATGTGCCAACACTTGGTGGGCTAAGTCTCTAGCCAGTAGCAATGTTTCTTTATTAAACCATGAAATGCACTTGGCCTTCTTCAGTTTCTAAGAAAAGAAGAAAGAACGGAAACTTTATTGGCATGAAGTGGATCATTTAGAAAACACAAATTATCCAAGGAGACATTTCCTCTGTGGTAGCTTAAATTATGTCCCCAACAAAAGGCATGTTCTTAATCTTGCTCCTCATACCCGATACTTGAAGAAGTTATTTATTAAGGTATGGTAAAATGAATCGGGGGGGCCATAATCCACATTTCTGGAGGCCACGGGTAGGAGCCAGAAGCCAAAGGTCTGTAGAAACTGGAAGAGCAGACCCAGGAAGAGACATGGCAATATGGGCCATGTGACAGGAGGCAGATTCAAGGCAAGGAACCCCAAGGATTGCTGCAAGGCAGCACCAGAATGCTACATATTTCAGCGAGAAAGAATAACTTTGCTGATGCCTTGATTTTGGACTTCTAGCCTTAGACAAAGTAAGACAATAAATCTTGCTTTTAAGCCAACTTGTGTTTGATATTTTTGATAGCAGCCTTGGCGAACTAAGGTTTCTTCCAATGTTAAAGTGTTTATTTATTTATTTATTTATTGTAGGTACCAGGGCCAGGGATTGAACCTGAGACCTCATATGTGGGAAGCCGGTGCTCAACCACTGAGCCACATCAGCAATCCTGAGTTGTTTTTTTCATTCGTTGGCTTGTTATTTGTTTGTTTGCTTGATTATTTTTTAGGAGGCACTGAGAACCAAACCTGGGACCTCCTATGTGGGAAGCAGGCACTCAACTGCTTGAGCCACATCTGCTCCCCAAAGTATTTATTTTTAAGTATGTTAACTACATTTGTTTCAAGAACCTTCTGATCATAAAGTACTGCTCATGTTATTTAATGACTTGCCAATAAGCAGAGTCCTGTTTCTTAGACATGCTTTTCATGAGTGCCCATTATCAAGATGACTGACAATGCAATAGGAGCATTTATGTATAATGCCTAATTTAAACCTTGACAAATTACCCTGGAAAGCTAGCAGCTTCATTTTATAAATATGAAGAGTGAGAAAGTTTCAGTAATTATTTCTAGTCATTTGCAGAATGAAAATTTAAATCTAGCATAGGCTGATTATAAGGTCCATATTCTTTACTTTATATCATCCTGTTTTGCACATTCATGTAAAATATTAACAAAGAAATATGCCTACTGTGGTACCATAGTATAAGAATAGTGGTTAGTTTATGGGTACTAGACTTTTTACTACTATGTGTCATAGGTTCACTCTCTTATTCTTTTCCCCTATTCTGCCCAAGATAGTTATCTCTCTTTTAAAAATTCTGAGGTTTATATTGCTATGATTGTTGATTAATTTGGATTTTATAGTATTAATTGAAAATAAATAAACTAAAGCTGTAAAGAACTACATAAAATAATTATAATTATTCTATGCATATTTATGAATAATCTACAATATCAGAGAGTTAGCTATTGATATTAATTTCCAAAACATTAAAACAAAGACATGGCAATTTTTAAAAATGAAAACAACAAAAAAACATTATCTCTGTTTTGACCGAGAATTCTAAAATGTTATGACCTATATTCTGCTCATATTACACTTTGTAAAGTATCTTGTTCTTGTCTATACCATCATACTAGTTTTCTTGAATTGAGGTTGTCAGTGTCAATTGGAGAGAATGATTTATTTTTTGAATTGTGATTGCCCAAAATTCTTCATTTACTTATTGTGATTGCGCAAAGTTCTTCATATACTTATGTTCTAAAGTTGATAGTTTGTTTTCCCCAAAACACTGTGAAAAAATCCTTGTTGTGGTGGTTTGAAGCTGTATGCAACCCAGAAAACCATGTTCTTAAATCTAATCCATACCTGTGGGTTTAAACCCAGTGTAAGTAGGATCTTTTGAAGAGGCTACTTTAGTTAAGATGTGACCAACCTCATTCAGGATGAGACTTAATCTTATTACTGGAGTCCTTTATATATGAAATGGAGAGAAAGAGAGAGAGAGAGAGAGAGAGAGAGAGAGAGAGAGACAGAGAGACAGAGAGACAGAGACAGAGAGAGAGCGAGAGAGAGACAGAGAGACAGAGAGACAGAGACAGAGAGAGAGCACCAGAGAAGCAAGAAACTGAAAGCAACAAAACCTAAAAGAGAAGGGAGAGTCTAGCAGATGCCACCATGTGCCTTGCCATGTGGCACAGGAGCCCAGGATCACTGACAGCCAGTCTTCAGTCATCATCACCTTGATGATGCCTTGATTTGTATATTTTCTTGGCCTCAAACTGTAAGTTAATCAATTCCCACTTTTTAAGCCAACTCATTTCAGGGTATCTGCTTAGAGCAGGCTAGGAAACTAAAACAGATTTTGTTTTTTTTCCGTGAGGTGCTGCTATTGCAAATAGTAAAAAATATAGAATTGAGTAATGGGTAGAGGTGTGAAGACTTGTGAGGTGCTTGATAGAAAGGCCTAGAATGCTTTGAAGAGGCTGTTGGTAGAAATATGTATCCTAACAGTACTTCTGAAGAGGACTTAAAAATGATCAAAGTGTCACTGGAAACTGGAAGAAAGACAGTCTTTCTTTAAAGTGGCAGAGAACTCGGGAAAACTGAGTTCTGGTGTGAGATGGAAGGCAGAATTTGAAAGTGATAAGCTTAAATATTTATCCGAGAAGATTTCCAAGCTAACTGTGGAAAGTGAAGCCTTGTTTCTCTTTGCAGCTTATAGCAAAATGCAAAAGGGAAGGGATAAAATGAGAACTGAACTCTTGGGCACAAAGAAACCAGAAACTAGTGGTTTGGAAATTCTGAGCCTCCAGAAAGCGAGTCATCAGAGACTAGTGCTCCATGTGATGGTTTAACTGAACATGGAACCAGTCAGCCATTTCAATGCAAGTTAGTAGTGGAAATGCAGTTATCCTGGACAGATTTGTGGAAAGTTCTTTTGTTTCATGGTTTGGACCCTTGTGTACTACATGCAAAACTGACAAGTTTTTTTGTTAGATCTGTATGAACAGAACCACTGCCAGACTGGATTAAAAGGGACAGAAAAGGGACAGATTGATGGAAAAAAATCACTTCAAGGGCAGAACCATGGAAGGTCAGATCTAGACTGAAGACATTTTTTCAGGCCAAGAGAGTGACCCACCCATATATGTGGAAAGATTGAATCTAACCCAGCACTTGGAAAGGACAGACCTTCTGTCCCATTCTTCAGGAATAATGCTACCGCTGCAGTTTTCTCAGATGCCAGGGTAATTGCGGAGAGTATGGCTGCCACCCTGATGCTTGAAGAGGTGAAACCTTCACTCCAGTGTTTAGGGAGAGCATGGCCACTGCACAAGCACTTGGAAGAGATGGACATCATTCCATGGACTCTCAGAACTTGAAATCTAATGGAGTATGCTCAGCAGGATTTCAGAAATGTTTGTGACCCATGACCCTGTTTTCCTTCCAATTACTGTCAATGGGAATGGGAATGTTAATCCTATGCCTAGCTCTCCTTTGTATATTGGAAACAGATAACTTGTTCTCTAGGTTTCACAGGTACACAGATGGAGAGGAATTGTGCCCAGGACAGACCACACTTATAACTGATTTTGATGAGACTTTGTAATTAGCATCGTTACTGAAATAACTTTAGGCTTTTGGGATGTTGTGATGGAATGAATGTATTGTGTGTGTGGAAATAACATGTCTTTCTGGGGTCCAGATTGCAGAGCCTCAAACTGTAAGCTAACAAATTCCTATTGTTTAAGCCAACCCATTTCGTGGTATCTGCTTTTAGCAGCCTAGGAAACTAAAATACTTATTAATAGTTAGTTAATTTAATGTGACTGTCTTCTCTCTATTTGAATAGCTGTGACATTCCCTAAGTCTCTCTGTGTGTCTCCTGGTGCATCATGTTGTTTTGCCCCATGGCGATAATGGAAGGATAATTTTAGGCTGCTTTAGGATATGCTGGGAATAATTATTTCTTGATTGTACCTGATTCTAAAAGAGCCCCTATACAGAAGTAATGAATACCCCCAATATTACCACTCTCATGGCACTTATCTGTAGATTTTTATTCACTAAAGTTAATCTCTTTCCTGTCAGCATCTTCTACACTGTAATTTTTTATATTTCTGTGATATTCTAGAGAATCTCTGAGATTCACTCAGAATGCTTACTCTGGCTCTAACATCAATCCATGGAAAGGGCTAGACTATGTTTAGCCTTAGGTGGTAGATGAGATATAAACCCTCCAGGATCTCTTTGATAGTTCAGTTTAATGCAAAGTGGTCAAAAATCTGGTTCCCACACTCATAAAAATAATCACTTTTCTTCTCAACTTAAAAAAAAAGAAAATTAGTGGAAATGTCTTGATTTAGTGGTGAAAATAGAAGTAAAATCAGATAAGGAGAGTTCCAGGTGGAGCCACCCCTCCAGTTCCTCCTGTAGAGGAGACAGACTGAAAGGTATCTTGACTTGAAGTTATAAATAGAAAGACTAGGGAAGAGCTTCAGTGGCCTTGTTTTTAATTCTTCCTGCAACCTGCCATCTTTACCAGTACATGGTTGATTTAAAGATATGGATGAAAGACAACAGGCCCACAATCAATCTATATAAGAAAAAGGTGATATTACAGTTTAAAAGGAGCAGCAGATGTGATTTAGGAACGCTCAAAGAGAATTGTTTGCCTTTAAACCACAATGGTTCTTAATCTTGAGATGATACTAAACCATTAGAATCTAGAGTCAGATTTAGGAAAACTTTAGCTGTGAGCTATAGGATAGTACTGAATTGAAAGTGGAAAAATCAATGTGAGTTACATTAAACTGTGAGGACATGAACATATAAGTAAAGTTATAAATCTTTCAGGAAGCAAAAAAAACTCAATTAGAATAATTTTAATTAAATCATTTCATAAGATAGGATAAAAACTTCAAATAAAGCCTGGAAAGATTAACCTTCAACAATAAACAACCAGTATTTATCGAGCATCTACTAGGAACCAGGATTTAAAATGTTAAGTATGCTATGAGAGTACAGTAGAGACTCTGCTCCAATGGAGCTTACAATCTACATTTATGCTGCCCAATTGAACTTTCCGAATGATGGACATGTTCTATATCTGCACTGTCCAATACAGTACCCACTACCTATATGTGGCTACTGAGCACTTGAAATGTGACTAGTTTGGCTGAGGAACCGAATTTTTCTTACTTTTAATTAAATTAAATCACACATGCATAGTCATATGTTGTTAGTGGCTACCACATTGGCAAACAAAAAAAGGAGACAGACATTAACAATCAAGAAAGCTTGCAAGTAGTTGCGACTCATCCTGTAGCATGCCCGCAATCCACATCTTGGATAGTGTACTTATCTCTTTTCTTGTTTCTTAATAAACTCTTTACTCCCTTGCTTAAAAAAAAGGAAAGAAAAAGTAAAAGAAAACATGTAATTATGACAGTTGTTCTGAAGGAAGAATAATGTGAATGATAGAGCTAGCCTGGGATGTAATGGTCAGAGAAGAGTTTCCTGTTTTTAAAGGATCATTCTAGATACAGTAGACAGAGGATTAATCAGAAAGATAAGAATGAATGTGAGGAGAAACTAGAGACCATGGAAGTAATCCAGGCATGATATGATACTGTTATCATATCATATTAACAGGAGAATTTTGGCAATAGGGATGGGGAGAAGTTGATGTGTTCCAGAGATATTAGAGAGGAGAACAAAAAGGATTTACTGAAATATCCTATATAGTATAGGGAGGGTTAGGAAAAGTCAGGTATCACAAATAATGCTTGCTTTCCTGATTGGAAGGACTAAATGTGTGGTGGGGCCAATTACTAATAAAGGACTCCGAAAGATAATCTAATCTGGGTGTGACAAGGATTTTGATTGTTGACTTAATGAACTTGTGTCTTTGTGACATTCAATTTTATATACCAGCCCTAAGATCAGAAGAGATTTCTGGTTAGGAAAGATAAACTTGAGGTTCACAGGGTGTTGATTAAAAAACTTAAAGTTATGAATAAGAAAGTGGTTTCTTATAGTGAGAGAGCAGAGTAAGAAGGGAAGATGGTATTAGCATTAATCCTTTCATAATTCTAATAGTTCATTTCTTTCCTTTATTGATTTAGTGTTTTATATGAATTTGTCTCTATGTCATCTCAATTCATTTTTAGAGGATACATTTGGAACACCTAAACATTTAGGCTCCATTTATACTGACTCATTTACTCCCAAGTTAGAACTTATGTTACACCTACTCTTATGGGTGTCTCTCAAAAATATATGTTGAAGTCCTATCCCCCAGTGCCTCAGAATGTGAACTTATTTGGAAATAAAGTCATTTTAGATGGAATTAGATTAAAATGAGGTCATAATGGTGTGTGTGTGGGGTCCTAATCCAATATAACTGGTGTCCTTAAAAGAAAAGGAAAGAATGTAGAGATGGGGGTGGGTTGGGGGATGTGTTAGGCCACTGAGGCAGAGAACAACGTGGATGGCAGCCATGGCCAGAAGCCAGGAGAAAGTCATGGAACAGAATCTTCCCTGCAGACTTTAGAGGAAGCACAGCCCTGTTGATAACTTGATTTCACACTTCTGGCTTCCAGAACTGTGAGACAATAAATTTCTGTTGTTTTAAGTCACCAGTATTATAGTATTTTGTTGCAGCCACCCTAGGAAAGTAAGACACTTAGAATATCCTATTTCACACACCTGCAATGTTCTCATATTTTTCACCACTCTCTACTCTAAACTTCCTTTCAAAAGTTCTACTCTCAAATTGTAGAGTTTAGATAATTTACAGAGATGTGTAACATAAACAGTTTTTCAAGAAATACTTGTTAACCCAAATACATTGCAAGTTAGTTCAATATATGGAAACAGATTTTTCCAATAAAATTTCTAGAAGTGGAAAAAATGACCTGAGCATCCCTAAGAGATCTCCTTCAACTGCCACCCCAACATTCACTCCCCTCTCCCCCACATACACTGTACTCCTTCCTATCCTTTATTTATTTATTTATTTATTTATTTATTTATTTATTTTTATTTTTTTTTAAATTTTATTTATTTTTTTTTATTATGGGTAAAAATCAAAATTCTCACAATACATACAAACATTTGTAAAATGATATATAAATATATATGCATATATGTGTATTTGCTTACAAAAATGTTATTTATATATATATATATATATACATATATTTTAAGAGGTGCTTAGATTACCTAAAATATTACATGGAACCCACTGGGATTCCCATGTTGCCCACCTCCCACACCTCCCACCACATCCCACACAAACATCTCCCACAGTGTGGTCCACCAACCTCAATGAACTTACACATCCTGGAGCCTTGCCACCAACCATAGACCACAGTTCACACTGTAGACCACACTCTCTCCCACTCAGTTCTGAGTGGTGTGTGCTGATTTAAAATGGCCTACATCCATTGCCACAACAGTACTCAGGACAACCTCCAACTCCCAAAGAAACCCCTGTATTTCAACTGCTCATCCCCTCCCTACCCAAAAAACTGTCAAGTGGCCACTGGCTCCACCTCATTGTTATAATTTCTTGCATTGCAAGAATCACCATATGTGAGCAAGAGAATACCATCAAGTCCACTCTAGTCCATAGTTCTTCCCCCAATCCAGAGGCGACTGGGATGGTGATGTCCACTCCAACTCCAAGTGAGAGAGGGCTTATATCCCATGGATATGGTGAGTGGGATGATCCTGCCTGCAGATGCAGGCCCTCTCCATTCCCTGGGATGGCCATTTCCCATCGTTGTCTCCTCACCAGGTGACTTGGATGAGTCCATTGAGCTGTAGCCCTGTTTTTCATCTGCTGGTGCTCTGCAGGACACCAAGATCAACACCTGGGCACTTTCTTTTCGCAGTCCTTCTTGTGCACCAACCCACACAAAAGTGGGTGCACAGCCAAAATAAGAAATACTTCAGTGATTATTTTGTGCTGTTTTGGAGTGGGGTCGGGGTGTTTGGAGGAACTTCTTCCATAATATGCTGTGAGAAAATTTAACATCATTATCATCACACCTATTACACTGTGACTGGATCTCTTGTTCCTGTGTAAACTCTTAAGGGCAGAAACTTTATCTTACTCAAATTTGTAGCCTTTGCACTAGATCTATGTCTAGGTATTGTATTCTCAGTCAATAATTGAATGAAGAAAAAAATGGAATATATTTTAGAGACTCACAGATACTCCTTAAAATAGAACTGATATTCACAGTAAAAAAAAAATATAACTCATTTTTCCAGAAATTATAAGTTTTCACTGTTGTCTTTGGTGCAAAGGCTAACATTTTTAATAGAGTAGTATAAATTTAACATGTCTTCTCACCTCACTCTCTCCCCTAGGGTCTAGTGAACTTATGTCAACCCACCTAGATTTTTCCTGAACTGTGCATTTTTCCAGCAATTAAATCAGTTTTTAGTTGAAACCATGGAACTTTCTTTGGTGGCATTATGAGATAATTAAGTGATGATACATACAATTTTCCTGGAACATACCTGGTTTACTGTCTGTTCCCTTGGTGTATTAATAATGCACTCTTTTACTCTCAAAAGGGTTGTGGACTGGACCATGAATTTTATGGTTACCTAAAACCTAGTCCATGCTTTGAATTTGATGGCAATGGAAGTCTGAGGTTTGAAAAATAACCCTAGAATATCGTCATCATGCATAACTGTAGGAGCTGGAACAAGTCACCTAACCTCACTGTACTGTTTCCTCACTGCTCTTCAAGAATTTTCTATTTCAGACCTCAGAAAGGACTAGAAAGTACACGAAGCCCCTTAACTAAAGGTCACCAGCAACTGACTTGTGTATAAATGAATTATTTTGTGTTATAGTTACCATAACAGATAAATAATTTATTAAGTAAATGGGAAACTTCCCAGGAGATTATGACAAAATCATCGGGTTAAAATGCATGATAAAAATGGCATTAAACCTTTTGCCTAGGGAGAGGAGACCTATTTGACCTTTCTGCACTTGTGCCTTCTTCACTTTCACAACTGACCTAGAGTGACAAAAGAGTCTATGTGTTCCTAATGGAGGTGGGATCTGGGAATTTGGTACTCAATCCTGGCATGTGATAGTAATGGCAAGTCCCAGTGGTACATACTAAAAGCAAAAGAATAAGTGCAAACGTTTAATGTACGTTGATTTTTTTGCAATTTAAGTATACATTTCCATAGCTGATGTCCTAAATAAAATAAAAATTTACTTGACTAAGTTATACTTTTAGTCACTGGATAATTAGTAAAAATTCCTTGGAATAAAAGAACAAAAATCGGACCATAGAATATTTAGCTGATGTACTTGTCAACCTTGTAAGGAATATGAATATCATGATACTCTCATTTCTTTAAAAATGCAACTATGCTTATACAAGACCTCTGAAAGATATACCAGGCCAATCCTTTATAGAATTTTCAAAGATTTATTTTATTTTCACAGAATGAGATCCTCCAGATAAATAGATATCGAGCTACGTTCCTGATTAACCTGACTAGCAAATGTGGTCAAGAAGCTTAATTGACTAGTTTCCTCTTAAACTAATGGTTTTATGGTGGTTGACCTGATAAGTGTTAGTTCATTCATTCATTCACTCATTCTTCTCTGTAGATTTTGAGTGAATCTATCCAAGAACTACACTGACTGTGTCTGTATGAAACAGAGCGATAGATTCCATGTGAAGAATAATATGTTATGAACCATAAAGTGAGGTGCTGCCACATATTATATGCTCTACTTATAAAACCTTCACAAGAATTAAATGTATGACTTTTGGAAATATGTGCAGGTATTCATAGCTTATAGGTAAGGAACCATTACTGTTTATAATCACATTTTAGCTTCTCCAGTCTGCTTGAGTGTAGACTTCATCTTTGTGGTTTTCATCCCAAGCTTGCTCTCTTTATTGCGGCTTTTCCCAGGAGAGGCCCCCTGAAGAGGCTCAGGGACTCTTTGCTCTGGACTAGGCACCATTTGTACCTAGAGCTAAAGAAACACAAGAACTGATCAACAAGGGAAACCGTGATTGCTTTTCATCTTCAGCAATAATAATTATTCTGTGCTTTTTTTCTTCTTTACCATAAAATATTGTTTACAAAGGCCTTGTTCAGAGGCTTTTAACCACTAGGCTTCATAAAGCCACATTCATAGCTAATACGGAAGCTTTTAAGAAAATGTGAACTTGAGAACTGAAAAGAAGAACAATCTGTGCTTAGTTCTGCTCCTGATCCTAACTTTTACATTTCTCAATGTAAAAGCTATCAGTGAAGCTTTCCCTTCTTACCTAATGTCTGAATCATTGCAAGAAATGATGAAATCCACTCACACCAGAAAATATATGTACACTTTCATATTTGCACTTCTGTGAACTTGAACTTTATGTTTCCTTGTGTTTGGTAAATGTCACTCTTCTCTAAACACTATGCTTTGAGTCAAAGGAAATTCCAGCCTCTGAAACTTAGGAGGGAAATGGTAACATAACTTAGAAAATGTTCAAAAGGCATTTATCTTAGGAAAATATCCATCAGCTGTCATTTTACCACCAAACACCTTCTACATTTCCTCGCTTTACTGTGTCAGTTTGCCAGTAGCAGAACAGCAGGTATTTTTACTTATCAATGTGTGAAACTGTATGCATATGGTGTCCATGTATTTTTTTCTCTTTTATTTTTAACAGTAGTTAACTAATTATATGTGAATATTTAGTTGGAGGGGAAAGGTTGAAGGACATGGTAGCTAGTGTAACGCTAAACAATAGTCAGTTTAGTTCATCACAATATTTATATTTAATTTTCCTTAGTTATCCCCTGGAATTTAATGAAGCCAAAAGAAATAGAGAAAGAAGGATGGAGACCACTCATTTCCTTCCCGCAAGGAAGCTACAGTTCTCTTATAACAATCAGAAAAGAGGACACCTGGGCAAGATGAATTGAATTCAACTATCATTATCCATTCATTTACTTATTAATTTATTCACTTATTCATTGATTCATATATTTTTTTCATAAATATGTCCTAGCACTGGAATATAGTAATGAATAAAATGGACATGGGGCTTACATTCCAGAAGGGGGGAGACAGACAATAATAATTAATCAAATACACTTGTCATAGGTGCTAAGAAAAAAATATGGTAGAGAGCTACAGGACTCTGTGAGCCATGAGGAAAGAAGTGGGTAGAATTGGCATTACTTTAGGTAAAGTGTCAAGGGATGGTGACTTTGAGTTGATGCTTGATTAAAGAGCAAGTGACAACTACATAATATGGGCGGCAAGGAGAGCTGGGGGCAATGATCCTCAGACAGGATAAAGTTTGGCTTGTTTAAGGAACAGCAAGAAACATGGGTAGCTGGACAGGTATTAACAAGAGGGACAGTGGAAGGAATGGCGATGGATGATGGGCAGGTGCTTGATCATGTAGCATCTTGAAGCTGTGGCACTTCATTGGAAATCTTTAGAGGGCTTTTATCAGATCAATGACCTGAAATCATTTATGTGTTAACATGACTACTCCAGTTAGAGAGGAGCTATAGAGGGCCACGAGTAGATTGAAGAAAGGATCCATCCTTGATGGTTTATTTGGTTCACATGAAACATAACTAAAATCTGGCATATTTAAGAAGTTTATAAGAAATGTATATATCCAAAACAGTGTGGTGTTAAGTCACAACCATGAAAGGTTATATCCTTATTACATCAACAATGCTGCTATTGAAAATAACAGATTGAGAAAATCTGTTTTGGAGGTGGGAGGAGTTGTTACTTTGACCAGTATATTTGATTTTTAAGAATAGAATAAAGTCATTTGGAGTCCCATCTAGTGAAAAATGTGGGAAAACAAAAAGGGTAATACATATTTTGGTCAGAAAACAGCTAAGTTGATTTTTTTGTTTGTATATTAAAAAACAGGCCTGAAGTATGAGTTGTAAAAAAAAATTTGAGTGATTGAAACATCTTTGTATTAAGGGATCCTTTCTGTCCCCAAAAGGGATGGTTCCTCTACCTCTGGTTTTCCAGTACTATTTTATCTCTACCTCCCATACAAAATGAGCCTTTTCAGTGTTATGTTTTCGTTGTATCCTCATCTCAGCTTCCTGGTGAGGCTGCAAGTTGTTAAGAGCAGAATCTTGATCTTTGCTCTACTTAGGTCTCTTGGTCTAGTGCCTCCCATATAACAGGAATTCAATTGGTACTTGGATGACTGTTGTCCAATAGCTTGCCAAATCCCACCTCAACAAGCCTTAAAAATGGTGTCCTTTTCAATAGAGAGAGTCTGCAACTGCAAGCCAGATAGTCCCATCCATCTGCCCCATGGGATCTAAGCCCCCTCTCAGTTTGAGGTGGAGTGGGCATCACCATCCTCAAATCCTCAGGACTGGGGAATGAATGATGGTCTAGAGTAGACTTACTGGTGTTCTACTATAGACTTACTGTGATTCTAGCAATGGAAGAACTTTTTATCATTGATGTGGGGCTGTGGCCACTGGGGGTTCTGAAGGGAGGAAGAGGAAAAAACAGGAGTAATCTGGGAACATTTTCGGGACTTGGAAATTGTCCTGAATGACATTGCAATGACAGATACAGGCCATTATATATCTTGTCATGACTTACAAAATTGTGCAGGGGAGAGTGTAAACTACAATGTAAACTATAATCCAGGCTTAGCGGCAATGCTCCAAAATGTTTGCATCAATTCTAACAGATGTACCATAGTAATGAAGGATGTTGTTAATGTGGGAAAATGTGGGAGGGGTAGGGAGCGGGGCATATAGGAATTCCCTATATTTTTTATGTAACATTTATGTAATCTAAGTATCTTTTTAAAAAAATAAAAAAGTATATTTAAAAAAAAGAAAAAAAAATGAGTGGTGTCCTTTTCAACCTTAGCCTGGCCCAGCCTAGGGATCCCAGAAAGCCAGGTCTGGTGACACTAACTAGAAACTCTCTTCTCACCAGTTACTGGGACTTGAAGAATATATTTTCTATTGGAACATGCAAGTTGACTGGGATAGATGAGAAATTAGATGTGATTTCATTGCCCTTCTTCTATATCTATTAATTTCTATGAGACATTTCTTGCTTATTTTCTTTATTTTGTTTTCATTCTCTTGGTTGCTCTCGTTCTTCAAAGTCTCTTACTATATTTTCAGTCAAATCTATTTTTTTCAATGGGCACATTGTAATTTAGTTTTTGTTTCTGAGACAATTTTGCCTTTTTCTCAAAGTTTTTCATTATTTTAGTCAACTCTAGCTTTATAGCTTTAGTTTTTATATTTATTTCTATTTTAGACTTAACTTCATGATTTGGAGTATTCTTTCAAATCTGCCAAATCATATTTGTTTAATTTGTGTTGAAATATTGAGTTACAAATGCTTAGAAATCAAAGATTTCCTTTTTTTGTTCCTTTACTTGTAAAAATACCAGATTCTGTACTTATACATAGGTATTAATTTAGCATTCACCTTCAAGAGAGTACACATTTTTTTAATGGATTCTTTCATGGCTCAATACATGTGTTAATTCCTAGCACATAATGGGCTCTAACAGAATTTGAACTATAAAAATCATGCTTCTGAGCCAATTACCCATGTTTGAAAACACTTTTACCTGGGTTTAAGTTGATACCGACCTAGAAATAACTATAGTTTCATATGCAATAACCATTAACTAAAGCAACTCCATGAATCAAATATAATCATATTGAAATACAAGAATTCAGGTCTTAGGAGGCAACAATTGTATAAGGCTCAGAACACAGGCTTGATGTCATATTGATTTGGATCTCAGTTCAGTTTTACCACATGCTGGTCTTTTTGGCTCTCTCTAAATCAGTTATACTGGTTCAGTTTTTATTTTTATTTATAAAACATATATACTAATGCCTACTTCACTATTTCTCACATTTAAATGAGGGAATGTGTTAGAAGCTACTAACAAAATACTAGGTAGCACATAGGCACACACACAAGAATAATTTTACCTTTCTCTTTCCCTAGAAACAATTAAAATTCCACATATAGGGTCACAGTGTCATCACTGCTTCTCTAGTATTAGCCATCCAATTATTATTAATCTTATTATTAATTTCCCCCACCTGAGAATAGTGCTCACCATGCTATGAATAAAGTATTAAGAATTCAAAAACATGGATTTTGTGGAAACTAGAAATTTTGCTGTTAAATATCATTATTTCTATTTTCAAACTGAGGCAATGTGGTAAGAATGACTTTAGGGAACTCCATTTTCTGTGTTCTCTACCAGTTAAGGTTTTGTGCACCAAAAGGTATTTTCTAAAAGCTCATCATTACACACATAAAAATATAATACTTTAAATGAAGCAATTCTGAATTAAACAAATGTAATAGAACTGCTAGTGGGATTTATAGTACCCAATAACCATCTCAGAATGTACTCCTCAGATTGCTTCTTTATATTGTAAAATGAATAGGATTTTATATCTGAAGAAACAAATCAGCACATTAAAAACTCAATGTTTCTCATGATACACACTTGGTAGTATTTCTGGGAATACTACAGTTGGCATTACCTAGTTAAAATATTATATTTTACTTGACTACAAGCATAGTCTTTTTGGAGTCAAAACCACCACTTACTACAAGTAAAGAGAAACAACCACCGGCCTGCTTTTGGAACTATCAAAGATACTTTTGCTCTACTCCCCTCAAAGCCCTGATACATAATCTTTCCTCTGGTTACTGAAATGTCTCTTGAATTTCAAAAACAAAAAGTAGGGAGAGTGGGTAAAGGAAGGAGAGAGGTAGAAAGGCACATTCTGTCACAGAACCTCTACTGAAAAATCCTCAACAAGCAGTATGGATTGAAAAATTCAAGCATGACTAAAAAGTACATTCCCCACTAGTCAGTGGATTTTGCTTCCTATTTGTCACTGCCACCTTGGAGAGCAGTGAGCATTAATAATGCATGGGTGCTAGGAATGTATTAGCAACTAACCTTGCGAAGAAAATCAGCTGGGGACCCAGAAGAGCTGTAAAAGTGAGAGAGAGAAAGAGGCAGAAAGGCAGAGAGTATGCACACATGCTCCGTAGTTTCCTTCTTATTTATTGAAGAGATTTGGGGAGCAGTGTCAGGTGTGTAGTCAACTATGTATCATTGTAAATGAAGGCTAGAAATCCTTGGAATGGAGCCATAATTGAGTTCATTGATCAAATTCCTGAATACTCTACCCCCATCAGGGCACTGTATTGCCTACCTTTATGTAACACTAAGAAAATACTTCTGGGAGATTAAGCGTATTTATATACTTGGGCCAATAAGAAGTCCTAGTAAATAATGCCTTAGACATCTTTCTAAAAGAAACATGGTCATATGTATCTCTTAAATGTTTTATGTGTGATTGGAAATCTATTTTAGGATGTGGTAATCATCGCAGGTAGCTTTATTGTGATATGCCAATTCTGATTCCAAGAATTCCAGTAAAACAAAGACTTAACTGGCTCAGAGTAGTAAGGTTGTTCCTGTTTCATAAAAACTCCCTTTAGTTGTTTTGTTTTGTTTTGGGGGGCTTTTTTTGAGGTACCCGGGGCAAGGGATTGAACCTGGGACCTCCTATGTGGGAAGCCAGCACTCAACCACCGAGCCACATCAGCTCCCTGAGTTAGCTTTCTCTTTTGTTTTGCTTGTTGTTTCTTGTTTGTTTGTTTTTGTTTTTCAAGAGGCACCAGGAACCCAACCTGGGACCTCCCATGTGGTAAGTGGGTGCTCAACTGCTTGAGCCACATCCACTCCCCCTTTAGTTTTTAATTAGGGGGAATATTTTACATCGAAACCAATTCATTTCCTCTGTGACGTTGTGATTCATCCCTTGTCCAGAAGGGTGCCCCCATATGATTACTTAGCCCTGGTGGTGCTTTATCCCAAGGAATGTTCCATGCTCTGCCCTTATTACTTCTTAATACTCCCCCATCCTCACCCAATAATACCCCATACCAGACATAACTCAAAATTACTTGTTAAGTTGTTGAACTAGTTCTAAAAATGTTAGATAATGATGAACCAAGTGAACACATTTGTATAAATGTTTGTATTTTTAGCCTACAAACTTCAATTCAAAATATTGATTACATAATTGCTATGGAATTTATATCTTCATATCTAAAGATTTTATACTTGAAAAATGGGAATGATTTGCTTAAATATGAAAAAATGTGCACATGAAATAGTTTAATTTCTTTGCTAATGGGTGTTTTGTACCATTTTCCTTTTAAAATTTTTTCTTATAAAAAATTTCAAACATACTGAAAAGATTCAAGAAATTTACAGTGAGCATTTATTTATTCACCACATAGATTGTACAACTAACATGCATGTTACTATACTTGCTTTATTACAGATCTAATTATCCCTCACCCATCTATCCACCAATCCATCTTTCTTTTTCTTTGCAATTCAAGCTAAGTTGCAGGCATTACTACTTCCTCCTATTTACTTCAGCCCTCATATGATTAGCTGGAGGTCAATATCCCTTTATCCTTTTTTATGTAAAATTTTTATACAATGTAACATCCAAATCCTAAATACATAAATCATTAGTTCTGTCAAATGCATGTAAGTAACTGGATAACTAAAATCCCTATCAAGATATGATCAACTTATTACTTTCTTACCTCCCTGACCTTTATTTAATTTTGAAGAAAACGTTAAGTCCAATGACTACAGCTAACAGATTTTCCCAGGGAAAAAAAAAAAAAAAAAGCCTATTCAGGCTTTAAGACTGGATTTTGGCATCCTATGATTAAGATATGAAGATTGTAAGAGAATTGTTTCACTACCACTTTCTCATATTCATTACAATTGTTCTCTTGAGAAATGAGTAATTTCATCCTATTATTTTCTTAAACAGTTTTTGTTGAACTTAAGTAAATTTTTACCCAACCTTCTTTAATTATTATCATTATTATCATTATTATTCCTTCCCTTAATTTCTCATTTGGGAAAGCATCCCAGAATGATTTTATTTTATTATGGTAATCCTCTCCAACTGCCTTTCCATCCCCCTCCTCTTACGCCAATATATACATATACATTCCAAGAAAACCTAATGGGGTAGTTGCAAAATTCATTCATGTTGCTTAAAGTGCACAGTGTATAATCAATATAGGTTTTACACAGGAAGAATTAAAGGTTGAATGAATAAATGGTATGGAAAAGATTTTAGTCACATTTTCTTACATTTTAACTAATAAATGTTCTTTGAAACAAATTACAAAATACCTTCAGAGTTCTTGCATTTAAAGATTTACTATCATCTCTTATTGGTCATAAATAGCAAAGATATCCCAAAAACGAAACCTATTTCATTTCAAAAGAACACCATTAAATTTAAAAATCACTTCATTTGTTGAAGGCTTGCACTGTCCAATTTTTGTTTTTCATTAGTAGCCTGATATGCCTTGGAGTTGGAGAAATTTTTCTTAATTGTTTCTTATCAATAGCTCCTCACTGACTAGATTTATTGGTTGTAGGCTGCCCAACTTCTTTTTTAAGTGTGAAATATGCTGCCCCATTTGACAATCTTCTTTCATTTTAGGTTTGGTAACTTGAGTTTTTTGTAATCAGTCATACTGTATCATCCTCTCCTATCCCACAGCTCTCACACAAGGGGAAGTACTAAGGAATACATAAAATTATGCAGTGCCAACCATTGTTTTTTTCCTGAAAACACATCCTATTAATCCAAGTGATAAACTTCACTCATGCCCTTGGTACCCTGAGGAGGGACAGGAAAGGGAAGGAGTGAAGTTAGAAAAAACAAAACAAAACAGAGTATATTAAAACCTAGAAAAAGAGGAGAGAGCTTAACCCTTTCGCATGCATTTATTTCTATAAATAAAAAAGTGATAAATACTAAAATAGCTAATTTATTTTAAATTATTTATTTTACTTTTAATTCTCTGGAGGACAAAAAATATCCCCTAAATTCTTTAAAATCTTCCACAGGACCTCGTGCAATGCTTTGCACATATTGGTTGATCAATAAATTATTTTGACTTGGTAGGAAAGGAGATTATCTTTCTTTATGTATATCTGCCAGGAAACTACCATCATAGCTTTTTCTTCTCTTAGGCTTAACATACCTTTTCTCTTTTCTAATGTTATGGGAAGGACAACAACACTACAATTTTTTTACATTGAGTATTGAAATCAGAGGCGATGAAGCGTTTGACTGCTTTTGTATATGAAATTTATTTAATACAATAAGGACATATATGTGGGAAAATGTATAGATTTTCTTAAGGAGGCTGTTTTAAAACTAAAATACTATAGATCTTCCTTAAAAGCACTCATACACACACATACACATAAACAAGATATTAAGACTTTTTCCTCAGAACAAAACATTTCAAAAACTTAAATACCATTTAATATGCACTCTTACAAATAATCCTGATTAAAAGACATCAACATGTACCCATTAGAACTTGATTCTTCTACTTTTCAAAATTGCTAGTGTAATTCTTGAAAAGAAATTAACCACTGGAAATAACTGATAGCCTTGCACATTTTGTTAACATCTTCCAATATTTTAGCAGAAATTCAATTTCTTTGACTTTAAATGAAGGGTTGTAATTAATTCATTCTTCCCATAGGGCGATAGAAATGCATAGAGTCTGGTCTCATTTTCCCAGCTAGGTGCTTTTAGCTGACACTCTGAAATTTCCTTATTGTTGGCTAAAAAATATGAATACTTTGGGGTTTTCCATATAATCCCATTAGGATATTATCCAATTGCTCTTAACACTTTTTCTAAAAACTACTGAACTGATCCAATCCCAATATTTCTCTTTGGAATACATTTTAGCAATTCTTTAAACAAGAAAAATAGAATCCCAAGGATATATTAACCAGAGAACTTCAATTAAAAAAATCATTATGGCTATGTCATGAACCAACAGGAAGCCAAGGGATGTGCAATAAATATGAACAAGCACTGCAGTTCTTCTACTAGCTAAATTCCAAGGTGATCCACTTTTCCTCTAGTTAGAATGCTGCACTGTGCAAAGTTCCTAACATGTTTTCTTGCTCCAGTAAATTGTGGATTAATAAACTGTTGCTTTTCCATTAAAATTGTAGTAGCAGTATAATTGACAGCTAAGGCATTTCTTCAACTCTTAGCCCATTAAAACTTATACTAATTTAAATATTTTAAATATATCTCATTCAGTTTGGCAAAAGAGTGAGTATAAAACATAAAAACAAATAAATTATATAGTATGCTATACATCTATATTATGGTATGTTAAAAGGTGAAAATGGAGTGGTAAAAATTGAGCATGTCAAAAGGAATCTGGAATACTAGAAAGGGATGGGGATTGCAATTTAAATAGAGGGATTAGGGTATCTCTTTAATTGAGAAGCTAACATTTGAGAACAACTTGAAGGTGGTGAGGAATTTAACCTTATTAATATTTAAGAATAAAACCTTTAAGAAACTCTGGTCCCAGGGTCAGTGGGACTGCTAAGAGGCACATGGGAGATACATAGGGTATTAATTAAATATAGTCATCTATGCTAGGCAATATCCCTATAACAACATTCTCTCCTCAGCATGCACACACACACACACACACACTCATGCACACAGACCACAGGCTATAATGTAAACACAAGCAAACAAACACATATATATTTTTAAAAGAAATTATACAAAAAGTGTGGGGATAGCCAAAATTTTTTTAATGTAAATTGGTGCCTAAAATAAAGCCCTTTTTATTTTGGCATGTGTGGAATTGCAGCACAAGTGTTTGCAAAAATGATCACCGCTCACCATAAACCTCATTCTACTCGAGGTTTTCCCACTAAGAGAAGAGACTCAGTAAGAAATCAGACCTGCTCCATCAACAATAAAGAAAAGATGCAGGGTAACAGTCCTTCCTTAAATAGAAATTTGCAATAAAAAATTATTGGGTAGGCAAAGAGAACAAAAACATCACTGAAATAAGCAATCAGGGGAAACAGGAATCTGGAATAAAAGATGATCCAGAGAAATGTACATTGAGAGAGAGTGAAAAAATTCCTTTAATACACCAACAGAGAATAGAAACTATTTTGTGTCCAGAAACATAAATATGATATTAGAAAGTAATGGCATCAGGCAAAAAGTAAAAGCTCTTAAAGAGTTTTTAAAAAGTCTTAAAAATTCAATAAGATAGAAAATAGGGAAAAAAAAGGAACATAGTACAAAAGCAAATGAACTGGAAAACATGTAACACATATGCACCCACAAAACCAAACTAGGTGGTCCAACATTCAATTTGTTCCACAAATAGAAAACTTGAGAAAAAGGAGTGGGAAGGGACATGCATTTTTTAAAAAACATTAAAGATCTCCCTTATTACTCTGTGTTTTAGTTTATTGGCTGCCAAAACAAATACCGTGCGATGGGTTGGCTTAAACAATGGGAATTTATTTACTCATGGTTTTGAAGCTAAGACAAGTCCAAATTAAGTCCAAACCAAGGGCTCATCAAGGTGATGCTTTCTTCCCAAAGACTGGCATTCTGAGGATGACTGCTGACAATACTTGGTCCTTGGCTCCTTCATGACATAGCAACGCACATGGTAGCATCTCCTAGACTTTCCCATATCTTTCAGGTTCTGTTGACCTTCAGCTTCTTTTTTCCCATGGCTTTCTCTCTATCTGTACAAATTTCATTCTTCTTATAAGAACTCCAGTAACAGGATCAAAAGCCACCCTGATTCTCCTGAGCCATACCTTAACTGAAATAACCTCATTAAAAGGTTCTACTTACAATGAACTCATATCTTCAGGGATGGATGAAGTTTAAAAACATATTTTACTGGGTTAAAGTGTTCCAAACCACTATAATCCATTCAATGAGAGGAAAAGTAATGTAGTCACACATTACTGTAAAATTTCAGAACATTATAGATAATTAGAAGACTTTGAAAACTTAAAGAGGACAAAAATGTCACCTACAAAAAAACAAAATGATACTGGCATTATAAATTCACAGCACCACTGGATGCTGGAAGGAAAAGTTTCAATGCCTTCAAAATTTTATACCCAGACAAATTGTCATTGAAGTAAAATAAAAGCATAAAGGTTTTAAATATTCAAGGCTATAGAAAATTTACTTTCCATGCATTTTTTTTCTTAGAGAAATATCTTTTATAGCAACATGAGAGAATACACCTCAAAAGAAGGAGGCATGTAATCCACAAAACAATGATTGCCATTCAGTAGATATGTGAAGGAAAGTACCAGAAAGAATGATCTAATTCAGGCTTAGAAGGCAATTGTCCCAGATGGGAGGAGGGGAATAGAGGCCTACAGGGAAAATGTTGCTTTAAAAGGGGTTTCAAAGAAGGAAAACTTATGGTTGAAAGGTGGAAATCATTAAATATGTGATAAAGTCAAATGGCAAATAAAAAAGAAATTAGAAATGATCAGAAAAATAAACACAGAAAATTATATGATAAAGTCATGGTCTAAATGTAAAACAAATTAAAATGAGGCATGCTATAAAGCAATTCAGGAAAGTAAATTAATGGGAATACATTTTAATCTTGAGTCTATGCTTATTTTTATTCAAATAGTTCAGAAGACATGATATTGTACCCTTAGCAAAGAAAGAATAATTTTAGTATATGACGACTTGATCTATCATTGAACAATATTTACAGTTTCATGTCATTTTAAGCCCTATTTCAAGGAGCTTCACAACCAGGTATGCAGACATGCTTGTAATTACAGGATAAAAGTGATATGTTACACCTTATATCCCATGAACCTAAAACAATGTCCATAATAGATGTGGATTATCAATACATACTTGAATGAATAAATGAATGACTTTTATATTTTTTTAGGAGGTACCAGGGATTGAACCTGGAACCTTGTATATGTGAAGCAGGCAACCAATCATTGAGCTACACCTGCTCCACAATGAATGAATTTTGACAATGTAAAAGTATAACTGAGAAAGAAGAGATGTAACAACTAGGAAGAAAGGAAAAGAAACAAGTAGGGATTTGAATACTCTCATCTTGCAAAATGCAGAGTTATGATATTCTATGAAAAGAGGAACAAAAAATATGGCTTTAAATAGCTCATTTAAAGTTACAAAAGCAACCAATATAAAAAGTAAAAATAACAAAGCAAGTCAAACACTGGGATAGAATGTATATAGGATAAATCCTCTTATTTCATTTCAAGAAGTCAATATATTTGGGCTAGAATAAACATATAAATATATTAACAAAATTATGAGAATATCTTCCAGAGGAATTAAAATTATAAATATTAAAAAAAATAATTTGGAGTGGTAAGGAAAGAAGTCAGAGATTTTTAATTTTAATCTTAAACTTATTTGTACTATGCAATGTGTTTGTTGCCTTATGTACGTATTATTTTAATAAACAATTTAAAATAATATTATAATATAAAGTCAGCCCAAATCAGAGGGCCAAAGTTTAGTCTTAGAGATGGAGGAAATGGAACAGTAAAATGTCCAGTTTATTCGATTGTAAATGATGCAAATATGCTTGCAGCATAATCTTTTCTTTATTACTTTTAGATTATATAAATGGATTTCAGCTATTTGTTTCAATTATATGCTTGTGGAATTAAAGGAATGCATATAGATTTCAGATAAGTATGATAAACAATGAGAAATCTATAAAACGAGCATCACATGTACTTCTTTAATTCACCATAATCCTGCTGTAATCTGCACTCAAAGCTCTGTGTGTTAATTATGAAAGGATATGAATCTTTGCATTTCCTTTATCCTTGCCTTTTAGTAGTAACTTGGTAATATCTGCTAATGGGCTTTTTTGTCTGATGAACTGAATTACTGCATTCTCAGCACAAGACTCTGCTAAATCATCTAAGATATTTGAGAAATTAACCTCCATTTAAACATTAGAATGGAGGAGAGAAACATGAAAATATTACCCTGGATGGAGAAGAAAAATCAATGTTTTGTAGGTGTGCAAGAAGACAAAGTTGTCCTCATTTTTTCATTCATCATGTCATTTGTATTTAAAGCAAAAAATAAAAGCAGTGGTGATGAAAAAAATGAAAGAAAAGAAACTCCACTGCCCTAACTCTTTGTATATAGCTAGTACCTTGTAAAACAGAATTTTGACTTCAAAACTGCCGTTATTTTAACCTAAGGAAGTTTTAATTAATTTATCCATTGACACACTATGGAGTATCATTTTTTAAAAAATAAGTGAATTTTGCCTTCATTTACAATGGCAAAATCTTCTAAATATGCATATTTCAAAATTCTCAAGATTTGTACATGGAACTTAATGAAATGGAAATCTGGTTGGTAATTATACCCAGCTCAGCCTGGGAGTTCATGGTGCTGTCAGCCTGTGTGGTCATGGGTAGCTAAGCAACACAGCCAACTAGCACCTTGGCGGAGGATATTTTTAGCTTCACTGCACATTTTTCATTTATCTATTGGAGATTGATTTGTTTTGCAATTTATTTTGAAATTTCACTACCTAAACTGAAATGTATGCCATTGCACCAGAAGGAAATGTACAAATGGGTAATTTTTTTTTTAAAGTCATGATAATTTTCATGATTTGATACATAAGCAATATAAATATTGTTGGAGTGCTAAAAATTTTACTTTCTATTTATATTACTTTTATATATACTTTTGAGGCCTTGATATAAGTCTTCATCAACAAATAAAAGAGTTGAGGTCTCTGTTCATGGGTGAAGGCACTGACACATCAAAATTTAAATAATTTATTTCTAAAATCAAATTAATATTTAGAGACAAGTCCATTAATGCTTGTTAGAGAGAGTATATGAATTAGACCATAAGGTTATGTTTCTTTGGTAAACAGTATTTCAATGATGGACAAGAAAGTTAACAAGTCACAAATCTTAAATGTCCAAGTAGCAATGAGGAAAAAACCTTTTAAAATAGCTAATTGCAACCCCAGACCCCTACGTCCCTGTACTGCCCCTGGAAAAATGCTGATTGCCATTGTCTTAGTTTGCCAGGGCTGCTAGCAGTGGCAAACACCACACTGGTTTGCTTCAGCAATGGGATTTTATTGTCTCATGATTTTGGCGGCTAGAAGTCCAAAATCAACGTCTTGTCAAGGCCATGCTTCCTTCAAAGACTACTGCATTCTGGTGATGGCAATCTCTATCACATGACTATGTGTCTCTCTCTGGCTTCTCCTATTTCTTGCTTCTATTGACTGTGTCCATTTCCTCTGCTTATAAGGACTTCAGACATCTTGTATTAAAGCCTTCCCTGATTCAATTTGGCATCGTCAAAATAGGTTCTTCAGAGATCCTATTCAGAAATTAGTCCACACTTTTAACTAATAATGGCATCTTCAAAAGCTATTTTCAAATGGGTTCACAACCACAGGACTGTGGGTTAGGACTTGAACACATCTTTGTGGGGACCATGATTCAATCTCATATAGCCACAAAGCACATTTACACTATCAGTTCAGCCACTCTAGTTCAGTCCCCTGGGCCTGATTGAGAGAGTTCCTCTCCATCAGGTAACCTGCTATTCACGTACCACTGATAGAAAACTGCTTGGCTTAGAAAGAGAAAACCAACCAACCAAGAAAGAAACAGGCATGGAAGCTAGAATTGACAAGTGTGGTGGATTCCACTACCAACTTCACCACTTAATATCATTATGTCCTTACATTAGACACTTTCTCTCTGTCTGATTTGTATCCTTGCCTGTATAATGGAATGATAATTTCTACCATTCAGTGTTGTACAAATGAATGAAGTGCATAAAATGCCTGGCATGCGTTAGACCACATGATATCATTCAACTGTGCCCCCCTCTTCAGAATTATGACACTGTGATCAAAAGTACTGATAGTGATTTAGACATCTGTTGCATCTTACCTTCTATCATTTACACAATCTAAGATGCTACCAACTCCTATATTTTCTTAGGAGAAATAATCTTTCAGCAGGAAAGTAGATGACGTTTCCGTAAAAAAACTGGAAATTGACCTGAGCTAGCCAAATGTTAGGAAGGGTTTTACAAACTTATCTCTCTCTTTATTAAAAACCTACAGAACATTTTAAAATTTAAAACATTCCTACAAAATATCCTCCAGTTTAAGTATGATGATTGTTTAATGGAGTAAAATTCTCTTTTAAAGGATCCCATTTTTAAAAGATTTCCTGTGGGATTCATTTAACAGCTGAGAGTCACGATTCAGTTTCCCAGTTCATTTTCTTGGTAGTATTCAGAATGTTTCCTGAATAATATCTTAAAGGATGGGGAGTTACTCTCTATATGAACTGAAGAACTCTGTGGTTTTCTACGTGAATTGACAGAGGAGACAGAGTGACAGGTAGTTTCCTGTGCTACAGTTTTATTCAAGCTGAGTTGAATTTCAAACACCAGCATTTGTAGACTTGGTGAAGATGATCACGTTAGAATCACTAATTTGATGGTGAGGTATCCTCCTACAGAGGTGAGGTGCTCAGGCTCCAATCTTAGCACATAAGTGAGGACAATGTGGGAGAAACCTGGTTGTTTAAGCAGTTATGTGTGAGGAGGCAATGACTATTTTTAGCTTGATTTACACTTGTGTTCCTTTCCAGTGTGTGCTGAATAAGGTAGAACCTGACCCCTGCTATTGGAGGACAACAAAGGAAGGAAATCACATAATACACTCCTTTTAGTTCTGGAGTAGAGATAAGATTAAACAATAGTAATGCTTTTCACTATTGACATAAAAATAAATTAAAAACATTACCAGGAATGCCATTAATTTAGAGCTCCCCAGTCATTCTCCCAATAGAGACTCCCATTTTCCGGTACTTTGGAGACTTGCAAATGAAAGGGTCAAAATGCAGTGATGTAACTAATTCCCTTAATGCGTAAAAATTAGCCAACCATCAACTTACACATGAAAATTGGTGATGTTACTGGGCAAGTAGAAACTATAATGTAGTCTTTTCCCCTATTAGTATTTTATATTAGTTAACAATGGAGACAAGTTTCCAAATGCTTAATATATATTTGAGTATTATTATAGGCTAAAAATATTATAGAACATAATAAGAGAAAGTTCATATGACTTAAAGGGGCTGTATATGAAATATATTGACACAGAATAGAAAATATATAAATATATGTGTGTATGCGTAAGAATTGGGGGCATCTTGCTATTCTGTGCACAACACTTATTTTTACCAAGTTAAATACTAGGATAGTGTCTATCTGTGTTTAATTTTTCATAATGAATTAAGTTTTATTTGTCATTTAATCTCTTCCCATGACAAATTACTAAGTCCAAAGATCATCATTTCAGTTTAAACCTTTTTTTCATCTTCCACTAGCCTAAATATTCTTGACACCTTTTTCTTTTAAAAGTCACTTTATTCTTTTTGGAGTTTAAATTTGACCAAAAAAAAAAGGACAAATAATCTTCTAAAGTTTTAGCTCATTTTCTTTCGTTTCACTTCAGATTGGAATAGATGTTGAAATATCTAATCTTGCACAAATAAGATAAAGAGGCTTCCCTGACTGGACCCCATTTATTTCATTTTCTCTTTTTACCTTTTCCTTTTTGTTTTGCCCTAACTTAGAATGACAAAGTTTATTAAAATTATTATGCATTTTTCCCTGACACAACTAGGTTTAGCAAACTGCTTTCTTTGTTCTTTAATTTTGGCAGATTTTAATTATTTCTCTTTATTGTTCTTGATTTATAAGTGATTCTACCAAACTGTCTTTGTCCCTGAATTCTTTTTCACATCCTTAAAATCAAATAAATAATCCTATTTTGTAGTGTACTTATGAATTTATTACTATATTACACTATATGAAGCTGATACTTTGTTGATTTAAGAAAACATAGTGCAAGGAGGAAGATTATGGAACAAACAGAAGCTATTATCATTAACCAAATACAGGACTTGACTTTAAATTGTTCATTCTTTTAAATGGAAGTGTTTACAGGAAATAAAGCAAACATTTAAAGTGTGCCCCCAGCAGCCTGCTCTTTATTTTTTTCTAGGATATTTTGCAGTTTAAAATTATAAAGCTAATAGTATAAAACAGGTATGAAGAATTTTTATAGCATGATTAATTAAATTTTGTAATTTTAAACTTTGTGGTTATCTTCACAAAATCTTGATTTTGGAAAAATATGCATGCGGTTTTTTAAAATTTGACTACTTTCTTCACTAAACACGGGTGGCTTCAACTTAAAGATTTTTACAGGGAAGTAGGAGACATGATCCAGAATACATTTCACCGAATTTAAATAGGGATATCCAATTAATTAACATCTGTATTCGTTTATACCTAACTTTATATTGGATGGATTCTATAGTCTATATCCTGCCATGGTTCAGAGCACGAAAACCTTACTAACTGCAGAAATGTATGTAAAATAATCAAGGCAAGAAAGATTGTTCACTTTATTTCCAAAAAATATATATATGGGCTTCTTTAATGTTAAACAGTAGACATTTCCTTCATTGGCACTTGCATGCTCTGTGAATACCTTGTGTGGAGGAGAGTTAGTCTATAAGTATTACAAAAAATTCTGGGTTAGGAAAGTATAACCTTTGATACTTCAGCATTGTTTTATGATGCATATGATCTCATGAAACTGGACATGGAAAACAATTGACCTTTATATCGTCACTCTTCCTCCCCCTGCCCCAATCCCTATTTGAGAGGTGCTGCAATGTGGTCACTGATAAAATCAGGCACATTGAGAGAAATTTGGGCTTGGAGCTATGGTTTTTAATATATAGATACGTTGTAATTTATTAGTCTTCTAATACTAATACTACCTATAATTATCTCTCATGATTATTTTTTCCTGAAGTCTTTTAGACAGATCTAAATTGAACTAGACTATTTCTCTCTTCTAACAGAGAAGCCTCATTTAAACCTGAACCAGGTGAAGGATGAAAGGACTAGTTTTAACATTGATGCTCTATAATGAATGTAATATCCCGGGAACCTTCTTGGCTTACCTTTTGCTGTTGAATAACACCACATTTTATTAAAGATCTGTGAAATGCTCCCTGAGATGTTACATAGTCTGTTCTCTTCAGACAGTAAGTTTTGCAAAATCATCTTGGCTTTGTACAGGTGATAACAGGAAACAAGAATAATGAGATAAAACCTCTTCTTTCAGGTTTTTTTAATTGAGGAACAAATTATTTCATAGTTTCTCATTAGTTATTCCCATGGATTCTAATGACAAGGTGCCAACTTTCACACTTTAAACAGGTTAATTAATCAGGTAGTAATGAAGTTGGGTGATACCTGAGTGTTGGTGTGCCGAATAATCACAGTTCCTAATAATGTGCTTAAATGTCTGTAAACCTGAGAGGATAAGTTGAAATTCAGATCTTCTGAGTTCTGCATAAATAAACATGTGCTGGCTAATGAGAAAACTAATTTTAATTTAGTCCTCCAGATAAAATCTTTAATCATGATATATACATAAAAACATATATATATTGTATTCATATATTTACATACATAATAATTCATATTGCTCGTTTCATATGGGAGTTTAAGCAGGACCCTAATTTAACTTTAACATTTGGGAACTTTTGCTTTGTTTAGCCAATCTATAAAATTTTATATTTTATATTTCATGGTTACATTGTGATTTTATTTATGAAGCTATGTAAGAGTAAAATGTTTAGATGAAATCACACTATATGACACCAGGATGTGAGTGTCAAATGATATATTCATTACCAGTAAGACATTATTAAGGTGTAAATAATCTTGGGGAGGCTGAGTTCCCACTGCGTAGAAGGCTACAGCGGGGAAGTCTGAGGTTCAGGTCATCTGGAGCACCTTCTTCAAAAACTTCATGGAAAGATTAGCATATGAAAAAAATATATATCTGCTATGCTGAACATTGCATTGTTTATAATCATAGAAGATTATAATAAGTATTTTAAGAATGGACACATTATTTCTATTTTCCACAATGGTGTTGTAGATAAGGATATCTCTAAGGAAATAGGAGGTTCAGGATATGACATTATGCCTTCTCTTACCAACAAATGTATCATCCTTGTGAAATCAATAATAATCAAAAACCTACTTCATAAGTGTAGTATGTGGAACATCCACATTGCCCTGGTAACAATGGAAAAAAAAAATTGAATGGGATGATAACATATATCATTAACCCTCAACTAATAAGGATCAAAAATTAGAGGTTGGAGAGTAGATGTGGCTCAAGCCATTGAGTGTCCACCTTTCACATGGTGGGTTCCAGGTTCAGTTCCTGGTGCCTCCAGAAAAAAAACAAACAAACAACAAGCAAAACAAATGAGAAAGCCAACTCAGGGGAGCCCATGTGGCTCAGTGGTTTTATGCTGGCTTTCCACAAATGAGGTCCTGGGTTCAATCCCAGGCCCCTGTTACCCAGAAAAAAAAAAAAAATAGAGGCTGGGTTGAGGAGGAAAGGTTAATTTCAAATCAATATTAACACAATTTCACTATCAACTTTCAATGATCAAAAGTGATTTATCTGTGGGGAAGAAGCAGTAAGGAATTTGAAATGTCTCACACATCCAGGATGATGCTCAGTAGGTAGGTAGTGATCAGGCCATGATGGTCATCTCCCTTGGAATGAGACTTGTGCAGTCAAGCCTTTAAGGGGGGTCTCTAAAGTCACAAGGAGGCTGCTGTAAGCAGTGCTGGGGAAATCATAGACAAACTCAGCAGTCACCTTCCAGGTCTTGTCTACCCCCCTCCTTTTCTATTGTGTGCAGATGATTTACCATGCCTCCATTCTTCAGCCCAGGGGAGATGTTAATCTAATGGGACCAACTGACCATACCTTGAACCTGAAAGTAGAAGCAAGCAGTTCCAGCAGTTCCAGCTGCTTATCAGGGCAGAAACTTTCAGTGGCAGGGCCCCCTCCCCCCAGGGTGTCTAAATACTCACTCTCTGGCAGTACAGGTGTCTCTCATCTCTGACGCAGACCAGGACAGAGTGGCCATCCCCAACCCTGACCTAAGCGGTTGGCCCTTGGGACAAGGCACCATGGAATCTCTTCCTCTGCTCTTTTGGACCCTCTGTGCTGTGTAAATATTAAAAGCAGTCATTTGCTGAAAATTTCTGTTTTTCCTGAGCCTGTGTTTCCACGAGGCACCCTAGAGTAACTAACTTGCTCCACAATGGGTTACAGGATTCCCACTCACACTTTCACCAAATCAGTCTTGAACTTGAGACCACAACTTTGTTCCAGAAGGATTTAACAATTTAAAAACAGTTACTGCCCAGGTATATGAGCCTTCTGGGGAGGGGGCACTTGGCTTGCTCCTGCTGCTTCTCAAATTTAATCTATTAGCCAATTAGTCCTCTACCTTTGGATACTACAAAATTCTCTTATTCTATCTACCTACCTATCTATGTATACATATGTGGGTATATAATATTTTACTCATATGTGATGTGTTTTCAAACAGATATACCCACAGAAGCATATATATATGCACATTTACCTGTACTTATCTAGCTTACTACCTTGAGATTTTTTTTCTTTATTTTTTCTTGTTTGTGGGTTTGCTTTAACTACTGAAGTACTTACAAAGTTTTCTTCTTATTACATGTTACAATTACAAGTCATGATCTTTATACACAGTTTATTATTGGTGACTGTCAATGACATTTATTGATGGAAGGATGAAATGACAGAAACAAACTAAAATCTTTTCATGGTATTCGAAAGATACACATAATTATGTAGTTTACCTCCTTCTCCTAAAAGCAACATATGAACAAACCAAAACCCCAAAATACCCTTAAAGCTTTTGTTTCAAAATGACATGGCTTTGCTAAGTTGTTGTCAAAGGAAAAAAGTAAAGAAACGTGTATATCATTAGCCCTACAGCATTCCATTATTTTCTTTCACAAGATAAATTACATAAATGGAGTTTGTATTGTTTGCTATACTTCACCCAGAGACTGGTATAATTGGGTTTCAAAAACAAAGATGTTTTAAAAACCCATTTAATTTAGTAAAATTGATAAGGAAGCTACTGCAATTTTTTTAAAAAAATTAACAAAAAAGGACAAAAGTTTCCTCTGTCTTCCTAGGTAATTTGGAGTAAATTTAGACTATGGCATTAGAAGTACAAAAGGTAACTAAAAATGCCATTAAATGAAATGTTCCAAGTCCAAGCAATTTCCTTCTTAACAGAAAGTGAAATGCAAACAGAGATTACTAAAACCCTGCTGTGTTTGATTTAAGTGTATGTAAGCCTTTTACTCACAGTCATTTTGTCTGGAGATAATCACGACCATCCACAGTGGTCAGGGCTATGAAGCATGGGTTGTCAAAAGTTGCTCACTCTTTGATTCCACCTTGCTTGTGTCAGACATGGTTCACATCAGGCAAGTTCAGCTCATTCATCTTCTGACAGGGTGGGATTCTCCTATTTCTGTCTCCGTCAATTTGTTTTTGTCACCTCCTGACTGCAGCAACATGGAGTCGTGTACATAAGGGCATGTCTCACTGCAAGGTGATGTGGCTCACCAGATAGAGGCACAAAGGCCTCTGTGACCATGTAACTGTAAATCAATTACATGTGCATTCATCTGTGGATTATTTAGGTTTATATTTATGGTTTATTGATTCCAAATTTTCAAATGATAAACTTGTAAATGTCAAATCAACATTTTCACAGTATTCAAACTGCTGGAAGTACTTTGATACACACAAAATCTATTTTGAAAAGAAAATAATAATAAAAACCAAAAATAATCCATTTTGAAAAGTAGACAAATTTTTGGCAGTGTTTCTCAGAGGTATAGAAGAGAGATGATTAAATACATGTTTTAAATATATGTGGAATTATGGGGAATTAAAGGTATATATATATATATATATATATATATATACACACACACACAGAGGGTCTGGCTAATAAGACTACTTTTCAAAGTAGTATTCACTTTTCCAATATTACAAATTCATGTTTCAAAATTTGAGATAGTATTTGAAGACCAGAAGGTGACTTTGATGGAAGAGATGCCAAAACTATTTTGCTATTTACATATCTCACTTCTGCCAGTAATTCCAGAAAGTGGAGAGAACTTGGCATAATATGTTGATTGGGTCATTGTTTTAATTTTCAAAATTATACATTTTGTATTTATTGAGCAGCCAGTTGTGCATAAATCCGTGCTACTAGATTAAATATGCAATGAAAAGGATAGTAAATAAAATAACATATTTTCTGTCTTCAAGTCAAAATAGGAAGAAATTTTATAATTTTCTGATGTGGTTTACATATATTTTTTCCTGAAACTTTTTGGTGGAAAGAGGAAAGATCTTTAGACAACTGCATAAGTCTTTCTGAAGATGTAAAGCACTTGTAAAACCACGAGTCGTTTTGCTTTTTAACATAGTGCAATGAATGGCTTCTGAAACATTTAGACAGAGTGAGAGTTGGTATAAAGGAATTCTTTATAATTTATTAAACAATGTAATTCAGTGGGCATTAACCAAATTGCAGGGTCACTTTAACATGCAATACAGATATATGGGGTGGTCTCTGCTATGTAACAGACAAATACAATACCAACTAGAATGCTATATAGTCTTTGACCTCAGAAGAACATGTGATGCCATCAACAAGCCTGAGTTGTGGCTAATAATGAGTGGTTTGGGGTGTCCAGGGAAATTTAATGTATCCTAATGTCTTCTACGGTAATGGGACTAGGTTGTGGAAAAATGCTATTTAAAATGTGCAGTTTCGTCTCATTTATTTTAGGCAGCTCTTCCTGAAGATGGTAACATGGTGGTGAGGAGAGTCTATATAACAACCTCCAGAAGTTTGTTATTATAAAGAACATTACTATATAATATATGTAACTATATAAATAAGAACTAACAGAATCTTGTCTTTGAGATAAGCTAGGCTAACTAACTGATACTATCTAGGAGAAACTGAGTGCTTAAGGAATGTGTGTTCTTGCCCCATGGAAATGTGTATTTGGCAGGGCCATCATATAGAGCCACACAGGTTGAGCACTGCTTGTTTCCAAGAGACACCCCACAGACACATGCAAAATGCGATTTGAATGGCACACCTATTAGTTCTGAAAATTGGCAGAGTTATAAAGTTAAATATTAAATGATGAAAAATAAATAAAGGAAACTTACCTCTATGAAATATAGAAGTGGAATTTTCAGAATCAATTTTACATCAGATTCACAAGAGTGATAGACTCTCAGGCAAACCTGGAAAACAGGAAAATTGTATCTTTGCTACCTCTGTAATTAAACCACTATGCACTATAGTCGTTTGAAGCTGCATGCACCTCAGAAAAACATGTTCTCCAATCCATTCCTGTGGATGTGAACCCATTGTAAGTAGGTTCACTTCAGTTACAAAAGTAAGGCCCAACCCAAGTAATGGATTACTGAAGTCCTTTATAAGTGGAATGAAATCAACACAGACAGAGAGAGAGAAAGCCACAGGAAGCAAGAGGCTGGACACCGATAGAATCTGGAAGGGAAGGGAGCAACTAGGGGATGCTGCCCTGTGCCTTGCTATGCAGCAGAGGAGCCACGGATTGTCAGCAGCCAGCCCCAGCATGTCACAGTCTTTGGGGAGAAAGCATTACCTAGATGATGCCTTGATTTGGACTTTCTTTCACCCTCAAAACCATAAGCTAATAAACTCCCATTACGTAAGCCAACCCAGTTCATGGTATTTGCTTGGGCAGCCTAAGAAACTAAAAGATGTACTATCTGTATCTTTAAACATATTTACAAATCATCCAAAACAATGGTGTTCCAGCTTCTCCAGTACCCAAATCTTGTAGTACATGGAAGCCAGCAGCACCTAGCAATCAGCAGCATCCTCCAGAATTTCTCTTGGGTGGTTTTGTAGCAGAATGTCTCTGGTGAGACAATGCCCTGTGAACAGCTTTTCCAAGCACCCTAGTGGATGGATTTCCAGCAAGTTACAAAGAGTGAATTCCAGCAAGTTATCTAGGTGTGGCATCACAGCAACCTCTCCAACAACCTGTAGGTCACAGCCACACCCTCCCCAATGAAGTCTGGATTGTAGTCCTTGGGGCAAGAGGGTCTATCTCAAAGCCAGGGTTGGTAGCCAGTACAATTTATATATACTATACTATACTATATAATATAAAATAAAATATAATATAATGCATACATATTATATTGTAGTATAATGCAATACTATATTATATTACATTTTTATATATTTTATAATGTCATATCTGCTGTTACATTATATTTTATTTGTCATTCGTATATTTTTTACCATTACCTTTACTTCTTACTAGCTAATACCTCATTATGCCAATCCACTTTTATAGGTAATAATCCTTCAAACTAAATTTTCTGTGTTCAAAACACTGCATGGTTTCTTTTTTCTCATTCAACACAGGCTGACACAAATGATTAACTAATTTACAGCCCCAGAGCAGTATATGAACATTTTGCCTTCCCTTTTTCTTGACACTCCTGAGTAATGTTTTTTAAATCATTTTATTCTTTAATCGTTTTGGTAATTGTAAAAGTAGTATTTAGTAATTTTTTAAATTAGAGTTTCTTTGAAAGCTGATGAAATTAAATATTTTCTCTTTTTACTGGCTATTTATATCTGTGTGTGGTTTTGTGTGTGAATTTGTATGAATTAATTGTTCATAGCCCTAGACCTTTTTCTAATATTGTATAGATTTTATTTAAAAATTGTGGTCGCTCTTAATATATCAAGAATGTAAATCCTGTATCTGATACGTGCTACAAATATTTACCTCTTAAGTTATTCAGGTCTCATATTTGTATATTATATATTATATGTTTTTTTCAAATCATGCTAAATGCTTATTATTGCTATGAAGATTCTGCCTTTCATATTCTTCATGAAAAGATATTCTATACTTCAAATTTATATAAATATTCAGCTATGCTAAAAATTCTTATTACTTTACAGTTTCTATTTTATTTAATCATTTAATTCCCATGAATGGAGAATTTAGGAGAATCACTTCCAAAAAGAGAAAGTAAAGACTTGTCTTAGTTTCCCAGCTGCTATGACAAAACCACACAGTGGATTGGCTTAGCAACAGAAATTTATTGGCTCATGGTTTCAAAGGCTAGAAGGCTTGTTCCTCCTGGGGTCATTAAAGTTCTGTCTGGCTGGCAGTCTTTGGGTTCCTTGGTTTTTCCAACACCCTACAATGTATTCTCCTTTCTTCTCTGGTTTCCTTGACTTCCAGTTTCTATTGCTCTACATGACTATCTTCATAAAGCCCCCAGAAATGTGATTAAGGAACAATTTTTTCAGTTGGATCACACCTTAACTAAAAATAGCATCTTCAAAATGTCTTATTTACAATGGTTTCACACCCTCAGGAATGGATTAAGATTAATAACATGTTTGCTTTCCTGGTTTACATAATTCAACTTACAACAAATGTATTAGTCTGCCAATGGGGTGCCGATGCAAAGTACCAGAAATCTGTTGGCTCTTATAAAGGGTATTTATTTGGAGTAAAAGCTTACAGTCCCAAGGCCATGGAAAGTCCAACTCAAGGCACCACAAGAGGTGCTTTCTCACGAAAATCAGTTGCCACGTGTTGAAGCAAGATGGCAGGCAAACTCTGCCTGGTCTCTCCTTCCCCTCCTGGCTTCCTTTTCCTCTTGTTCTCCATGGGCCAGCCTCATGAGGCTCCATGCTTTAGTGATCTTGTAGTCTTCTGTCTCCAGGAATAGGGCTTGTTTCTTTTCAGGTCTTCTATATCAGTCTCAGCCATTCTGCTCTCTTCTTAATTTTAGCTACAAGCTATCAGGAAAAATGGCTCACCAGGGCCTCAGCTGTTTGAGCTTACTGCTTTTGGTCATATTGGCAGGATAAAAATGATAGAGCTCTCTCTTCCTGCATGTCTTTGTGAGTGTCCACTTATATCAGACCCAGCAAGAGGGCAAGGATTTGACCTGAGTCATACCTTACTGATGAAGTCAAATCAAAGCAATCTTAACAGGTGATCTAATCTAAGGGCCCTCCGCTGAATTAATACAATCAAAAGGTATCATCACACCCACAGGAATAATTTATTTTACAAATATAATCTTCCTCTTTGGGGATTTAAAAAATAATCTCTAACTGCTACAAAACAGAGAATCACAATAGTTATTAGAACCAGCAGCCTAGAAGCTACTTTTTGGGGAAAAGGGGATTTAGAACTCCCTTGAAAGTCCCATCCCTCAAGAACTGACATTATTTGACTTTTTTGCATTGCCCTGAGAAAGCTTCATTCCCTATGAATTGACTATGTCTATTGTCTATGTTTGACCTGACTCAGAACTCACTCAGTGAGACAGAAAGTTCTATCCTAAGTGTATATGTCAAAGAAACCAATCTAAAGAAATTTTAAAATTAACTATAATTGTTAAACATTGAATCTGCTTGAGGTGGCAATGCCAGTTGGGGTAAATAAGAGGCTGGCCAAAAAAATTAAAAGGAAAATTTGCAGAATGAGATATCTATAGGGAGCTTTGAAAAGCTCTCCTATATTCTTGGAGCCCTAGAAGTATACACATATGTGCATGACTTTGTTCATCCATAGTATAGACATGAGAAGGCCCTAAACCCTCACATCTCTGCCTGATCTTGAGGTTTGCTAACAAACAGAATTGAAAATTAAGGCAAAGCTGTAAATTTACCTAAGCTATAAAGCATGCCCCAACACAGACAGAGTCCCTCAACAAACATTGGCAGACTTAATAATTCATGGAAGTTAAGGAAATCTTTGTCTAATCATTAGCTTTCTATGAAGTTACCTAAGCAGAGACTTTAGTGGCCACATACTGCAAAGAATGCCAATTTTAAAGAAGTCATGAAAGAATGTCCTTTCTTAAATAAACAGCAGCAACAACAAAAAGTGACAACAAACTCTGGAGAAGGGGAGAATCTGATTTCCAAATTTGTCAAATTATATTAGTCAAAATGTCCAATCTTCTTTAAAAAAAAAAAATATGACATACAAACAGAGAAGAATGGCACATGCACAAAGAAAAAAGCAGCTAATAGAAATTGTATCTGAGGAAACCCAGATGCTGATTTTACTATACTAAGACTAACTTTCATTCAACTATTATAAATATGTTCAAACAACTAAAGGAAACAATGTATATAAAATCAAAGAAAAATATGAGAACAAGTTCTCACTAAACAGAGAATACCAATAAAGTGATAAAAATTATATTTGTAAAAGGACAATCTAGAAATCTGAAGTTGAAGGGACCCAATGAGTATTTGAGCAGATATTAGAAAGAGTCAAAAACTTTAAGATAGATCAATTGATATCATCTAGTCCAGGAAACAGAAAGAGAAGAATAATGACAAAAATGAACAAAGCCTCAGAAAATAGTAGGGCAGCATAAAGCATGCCAATATATGCATAATGGGAGATCTAGAAGTAGAGGTGAGAAATAAAGAGGCAGAAATAATGTTTCAAGATATAATAGCTGAAAAAAATTTTGTTGGAAAACATTCCTCTATATAACCAAGAAGCTCAATGAACTCAAAGTAGGGTACACACAATATGAAGCAAACCTAGAGACACCAGAAACTCAAAATATAATGAACACAAGAAATTATTGAAAGTAGCAAGAAATAAAATGATTTAAAATACAAGACATTCTCAGAGATTCACAGCTGACTTCTCATTAAAAACGATTAAGGCCAGTGGACAGTGAGATCAAATATTCTCTGTGCTAAAAGAAATAGACCTTCAAACACGAATTCTATATCCAGCAAAAATAACAGTCAAAAAATGAAAAACAGACCTTTCCTAATGAACAACAACAACAAAATAAGATAATGTGTCTCTATCAAACCTACCCTACAAGAAATAATAAAGGCTGGATTATAGAGACCCTAAAGAGTAACTCAAATTCACAAAAAAGAAATAAGAGCACTGGTAAAGGTGACTACATGGAAAAATATTAAAAGCAGTATAACTATGTTTGCTTATAACCCTCTCTTCCCTTATTTAATTTAAAAGATAAATTCATAAAGCAATATTTACAAAAGTGTGTTGATAAGCTTATAATGAATAAAATGTGATTTGTATGATAAAAGCCCAAAAGAAGGGGTGAAAAAACATAATTCCCTGGAAGCAAAGTTTTAGTATAGTATTGAAATTAATTAGTATTAATCCAAACTCTGTTGTTTTAAGTTAAAATGTATATTGAAATCCCCAGAACAAACATTAGGAATAAACAACAAGGGTATTCAAATGGTACACTAGAAATAACTATTGAATACAAGAGAAGATAGTAAGGGAGGAAAAGTGGAATGAAAAATGCACAAGACATGTAGCAAACAAATAGGAAAAAGGTGAATGTAAATCAAACATTATCAGTAATTACATTAAGTAGAACTAAAGGTAGATATTTAAAAAATTGTGTTGTAAATTGAATTACATATGCCAGTTTAGACTTGTTTTTAATCTTAATCTGCATACCTGAATGTGTGAACCCATTGTAAACAGGACCACTTGAAGATGTTATTTTTAGTCAGGGTATTGCCCAAGGGTCTTGATCCACTTACTGGAGGCCTTATAAAGAGAAGAACACCTTTGTTTATGTATTAATACAATGGATTATTTAGCAATTAAAAGAGAAAAGTTCTAATGCATGCTATTCAGTTGATGGACCTTAAAGATAAGTGAATGAGACCAGACAGAAAAGATCACATATTTCATGAGTCCATTGAAATTAAATGTTCAAATTAGGCAATTCCCTAGAAAGAGAAAGATTAGTGAATGCCAGAATTTGGGGAAAGGAGAAGAAAAGGAGTGAATGCTAATGGATATGGGGTATCTTTATGGGGTGATGAAAATATCCTGAAATTAGAAAATTAGATAGTGGTGATGGTTGCACAACTCTATACATATACTAAAAAACACTGGGTTGTATATGTTAAAAGGGTTAATTCTATGATATGTAAGTTATATCTCAATGCAGCTATTATAAAAAATGTGGATAAGATTAAGAGATGAGAAAAAATATAAAGTATAATACCATTTTATTTATCCTCATTTATCCCTAACTTTGTTTTTATAAAAGTGTAACATGCCATTGTAGATTCAGAACTGTATTTTTTACATCAAATACTTATCTTTTTTTTTAGAGCATTTACAAATCGTATGTATTTTATAGTCAGATGTTTGTAGCTCAGTGTGGCAGTTTGATATTATTTGTGAATTCCAAAAAGAGATATTGATTATGGTTGTAAACTGGTCTGTTCCTCTAGGTGTGATACCCCTCTGATTGTATTAAATTCAGAGGTTTACTTTTATTTTATTTATTTATTTATTTTATTTTATTTTATTTTAAAAGATTCTTAGATTACATAAATGTTACGCAAAAATTACAGTGATTCCCATGTTCCCCACCTCCCACATCTCCCTTAATCTCCCACATAAACATCTTTCATTAGTGTGGCACATCATCTGCAATGGATATATATATCCTGGGGCTTTGCCATTATGCATGGACCATAGTTCACATTGTAGACTACACTCTCTCCCACACGGTTCTGCATGTTATATGGTGATGTAAAATGGCCTATATCTGTTGTTGTAATGTCACTCAGGATAATTCCCAAATCCCCAAAAAGCCCCTGTATTATAACTGCTTTTCCCTTTCCTGCTACTTTTACTTTATTAAATCAAGATTAGAGCATGCAAACCTGAGTCCCCGCCCCTTTGGTGCACTATATAAAAGGATGCTTAGTCAAGAACATGGAAGTAGATACATGGAGAAGAACACAGAGGAAGAGAGACAGCCCCATAGACATGGCAGAGGCCCCCGGAAGAGAGACGAACCATTTGCCTGGTAGTTTACAGCTCCAGGAAAGAGATGAGCCCCAGGAAAGAAACAAGGCTTATGCCAGCCTACAGCTGAGATCAGAAGAAGCTGGGACCACGGAGCCTTAAGAAGAAGTAGGAAAGCTGAACCTTCACAGACATCATCCGCCATCTTGCTTCAACATGTGGCAAATGACTTTGAGTGAGAAAATACCTCTTATGGTACCTTTAGTTGGAGTCTTTAGGGCTTTGTAACTGTAAGCTTACATCCCAAATAAATATCCTTTATAAAAGCCAACAGATTTCTGGTACTTTGCATTAGCACCCTTTTTGGCTAATACACTCAGGTTCTCTGGAAAGCAGAAATTAAGAATTATGGTGGTGACAGGTTATTTGTGAACTGGGAGTCCAGGGAAGTAAAGAAGAAAGGAATTGGGGCAAAGAAAAATGTCAATCAAAATAATAAAATATATTTTCTCAATATATTCCCCAATTTGAAATTGGGGAATATATTGAGACTGTCAGATGATCACAAATGGGGTTTGAGCTCATAATTTATATAGACATATGTCATCATTTATGGTGATGAGTTTTGATCAAAATTAAATGGAAAACTTAGATAAAATTCAGGGCTTCCAGAAATGCAAATGTATAAACTCTAGGAGAATGGGAACTAAGTAAGAAAATACACACATTCATTCACACACACAATGTATATTCTCTCATTAAATATATGTATATATTCCAATCTGAAGAATTGTCTTGTGGTGTGCATACAGGTTTGCAAGAGATGATTACTAAATATTCATGAATTTTGTGAGACAGCTATTGAACCATTGGTAACTCGAAGGTAGACATGATAGGAGTATTTACACTAGGAAAATTGGCAAATGCTATCCATCGAGGATTTTCCTTTTCTCAAAAAAAAAAAAAAAAAAAAAAGATATTTGCTCACAATTTATTCATACACCACAGATAGTGCCTTTATAATAAAGAATAAAGAAAGAATATTTATATTTCTTTTATAACAGAGTGTCCAACAAAGTGGAAATATATTGACCAACCCATAGGGTTATATTGATAACAAGATTGATGCCAAGAACTTTAATTTACTCAGATAACTTATGGAAGGTTCTTGATTGCAGAGACACTTTTGTTATGTAAGCAAGATATTAAAGTTGTTTCATTATATATATTTGGGAAAAATAACTTCTATAAAGGTGTAGATTGATTTTTTTTCCCCATATGTTCTTTACTTCTTCCATATCCCTCATCTCTATTACTAGAAAAGTAGTATAGACATTTCAGTATTGCCCATATTATCTTATTGCTTGAATTGATATGCAGAATTACTTATTCATTTTCTCTCTTTGGGACACTGATTATTGTAAATCTCGACTGCTGACCCTCTAACAATCCTCTCATTATATGGTGCCAAATGTTCCATTTCTTTCCTAACTGAAAATGAAGTCATGCCATTGTTATCAGAGCAATTTTATCCATCCATTGATTTCTCGTCAGCTGAAGGATTGACTTCAAGGCACCTTCAAGTTCTTCAGGGCTTTATTTGGATTATGAGATTGAAAGCTTTGTTTCTTTGTATTTGATGAAAGTAATTACCACCAATTGTTCATTCTTGGTACAGAGCATTACTAGACTTGTCAAAGTTCACCTGATGATCATGTAGAATAAAAGTGTTTTTTTTTTTAATGGTTCTAACTTTAGGAATCCATCTTTCAATTTGTTTCTATTTTTAATATTTCATCTAAAATCTGTTATAAAATCGTTGTAATATTGTTATGCCACATTGACTTTTACAGTGTTTTTTTATATTTCAGTTTCAAAAATCAAGATGAATATCAAGTGTATTGGGAAGTGTCTGCAAAAAAGGTGCTTTCTAAAATAAATGTTCTTTTACACTCTAACAAATTCCAGGCACCTCAGGTACGATTAAAAAAATTTTTTTTCCTCTCTCCACCCCCTCATTGTTTGCATTCACTGTGTCTGTTTATCTTCTTTGTTTCTTTGGGAGGCACCAGGAACTGAACCATGAACCTTCCATGTGGTAGGCGGGAGCCCAATCACTTGAGCCATATCCACTTCCTACTCAGATATAGTTTATTTTGAAAGACTATTTCAGCCATATATATACAAAGACTATTTCAGCTATATATGGGGGAAGAATGAACTTTTCTCATTTTAATGCACTCTCAAATTACGGAAACTTGAAAACATTACATGTTTTGAAGAATAAAAAGGTTTTAAAATAAGGTAAACAAAGTTGCTGATTTATATATCACAGTCTTTGGGACCTATTTTTAAAGATATAGGGCACTATTTGTTAAAATCCAATTGATTTTATTACCACATTTAAAACCCAGGTGAAAGTGAATCCTTGTAACATTACCAAGTTGCTACATTTTTGCACAAATTGCTAATTTCTGGTTAAGTTTGAGTTTTCTTCTGGAGGAGAAATATTTGGGTACTTGGGGATAAAGTGTTTCCATTCTACGATAGAGCATTTTCTCACAAGATCATGTGTGCAGAGATCAAAACCATATTATTATCCAGGAGACCTGGAAACTGCCCAGATCCTTTCTAACGTAATGTAGCTATATTTATGGCAACACTTGTTGCTGAGAAACCTTGAATTCTGGAGAGAAAAGCAAAAAATGAGAGTAATAAAAGAATGCTAAAATTTAAATGTGGAATCCCTCATTCAGGAGAATACCATATCTGTCCAAGCCTTGCTATTATATGAATGGATGAAAGCCTCTTTCAGAGCTAGAGACCAATCATTGATACCTGTTTTAGAAAGACCCAAACCTTTCCCACGGCTAAGAGACAGCAGGAGTAGAAGTAAAATCACTTGGTACCTCGATACATATCAAAGATAATGAAGCCCTATGGCTGAAGAAATTACATGGATATCATAGACCAATAATTTTAAATATTAAACAACTCTTTTCAAGCTAAGGATAATTTATAGTTATTCACAGACAGCCCAAGGTTAGCAAGTACCGAGAGAAATCAGTCCCTTGAATCCAAAGGTTTTTTTTTTTTTTTTTTTTTACTTTTGAGCCTCCTAGGAATTAAAGTGAATCTTCTAATTCTTCCTGATGAATCACCATTCATTGTCTTTTGTATGTGTGTGCGTGCATGCATGTGTGGACATGGGTGTGTGCTTTTTCATCAACATATGTACACATTTAACAAAACACAACTTTCTTCAATCCTCTTTCTATATCATATTTTGAAAGAATAGTGTCTATTTTTTATTTAAATAGAAATGTATTTTAATTGAGGGTGTCTCTAGCCTACTTCAAACATGTTCTTTAGGTTGATCCTCAAATTTGAAGTCTCATTTTCTTTCTCAATAAAAGCTATTTCATTTAGCTACTAGTCTATGCTTTTGTTGTGCCAATGTGATAAAGGTTCTGATTTCTGATGGTTTCTTTAAAGACAGCTTGCATGTAACTGTTCAGCCTAGAGTATTGCTTGCTTGTTTCCTAACAAAGGCTTATTAAATTGAGTGAAAATAATATAAAACTCACCTTGAAACAGTTCCTGTGCTGAACCTATTCTCAAAGGATTTTCTAATTTGCAATTTTTATTTTAGACTTTGACCAAGATATTAATAAGAAATAACATGTACTACTCTCTGCAAATACTTGACACTGTTTCAAAAGTAGAATAAATTCCTGGTACATGGATTATCAAGACATCCATGTTCATATCATTTTATTTGTAAATAAAGATCATTTGAGATGATTCATGGCTAGTTAAATGGCATCTTGAAAGTTGAAGATTCAGTAAATGTTGGTTATATTTGTACATATATTTGTATAAGGGGGTTTAGATAATAAATCAAGTGGTGTTATTCTTGATTTTGTGTGTGTGTGTTCTGCCTAGAAACTCTTAGCTGAAAATTTTTGGATGTATTCATAAAGATTTGCATGTTTCTCTTTTTAATATTATCACTTTGATGTGAAAAATAAACTACTATGTTTTCTCATTTTATATATAAAATGCAATATAATTTAATCATATACTTATTGTTCTCACAATCCAATGCTTAAAACATGAAGCAAAATATCAATAAATAGAATTCTTAGCTCCTGAGTTGTGTTCTGGTTAACTGAATATCTGATCAAATTAGGGTGAAGATTGAATCATAAGTGTTAAAACCTTTCTAAAATATGTTTGCTGATTTTCTATCTTAAAATACTGAACTCAGTTTCAATCCTGTAATGCATTGCTATTGTTTTTTACTGTACCTCAGGGTAATCATCTTGAATATCAATTATAATTTTTCAAAACTAGATGAGAAAGATTTACAAAGAAGTGAACCCATGATATATTTGAGAAGCTGCTTATTGAGAAAATTCATGAGTTGGCTTGATTTCCTTGACTATTGGCTTCTTCCTCATAAAATGTATAGAAATATTTTAATCTTGTTTTTATCACAGGATTCTGATTGGTCGAAATTAATTTGAGGTTTTATGAAGAGAAATAACAAAAGTGGCCAAAAATTGATGACTATGGTTAAAAAACAGTTATTTAAAAATCCTGGCTTAGTATTTTTAAAGTCAAGCAATATTGTTCATTTCGTTACTGTTTTTAGGAGAATGGAAAAGATTGGAGACTAAAGTTTTTTCAATAATGTCCTATTGGTCGACTCCATCTGATTATAGATCTGTAAATGATTACATGCTCTAAGGAAGGCATCTAAATCACATCTTTGTAATGAGTCTCTGTTCAATGACTTGTTTCCCATTCTAATTTTTGTTGCTGGTTGATTTGGGAATATGCGTGCAAGACAATATGTAAATGTTCCTGCACAGCTACCCTCTTTCCTTTTGCCTAATAGCTGGAGCTGTCCTGAGTAGAGCTCACCACAGCTTTGAACACAAAATGAATATGGTTGGCTCATCACTGCCTGGAAAGAGGTTTTTATCCATGGGCAGCTCAGACCACACGTGTAGTATAGCAAAAGTGACATCTGGAAGTAATTCACTGTTATTGCATCTTATCAGGATTGCAGATGATTTTTATTTATCAACTATAAATGAATCATAGAACAGAATGATGTATGTTCATTAAACTGTAAAAAACTTGTTAAGCTATCATCTTACCATTCAAAATAAAAGTCTAATAGAGGTAAGCTAAATCATGTTAACCCATGGCATGAATGTGACAAGTGAAGGAGGTGAAAATAGACTGAAATCTGTCTGCATTAGGCAGGAAATTACATATTCTTCTTAAAGTAAAATAAACATTTGACAAAGCTGTTATTCATCCCTGGTGGAAAGGATTTACAGATTCAATGTTAAGAAGACGAGCTTCCCTCTGGTCTTAGAAGCACTGTAGTCAAATGAATCCATTTTCCTCTGAAGTCATTTAGATAAAAATCATATTCACATTGAAGAATATGAATGCCTTGAATGCTAAAATACCACTTAAAGATGCATTGTCCCTTCTCTGAGCTCTTAATAGCTTTCAGTTAATATTTGGTTAAGAAAGACAATCCAAACCACTTTCTTGAATGGATAAATAGCTAATGTATATTTCCTGTGAAAAAGAGAATGAGATTGGAGATGAGAACAGTGGCAAGTATATGCATCTCTCAAATTCACTTCATATCTATGTGTGCAACTCAGCCTAACTCAGTTATAGAAGAGTGGGCTATCTCATTTTGGTTAAGGTTACTTCCCTAAAGCTCTCTCTTAAAGTTGGGGGTAAACTGACATAATCTTTCACTGATAACATATTTTGAAATTTACCTGCAGTGATATTGTAGCTGGTAACTCCCATGAATTTGGTGATTAAGGATATGTGCAGTGGAGTATAAATGCATTTATTTCCCAGGAAACAAATTAGTACTGTGCCACCAGAGAAATTTGTACATATTAAAACATTCAGTAATCAGGCTCCAGAAGAACATTTTAAATGTTTAAAAGGAATAAATATTTGACATCATAGCCATTTTCTAATATACTTATAGTTGAAGCCTGCTGCCAAAGAACCATGTTTCTAGGGTGAGAACAAATGATATAATAGATGAGCCAAGAAGATACTTTGACATGGCTAATCCAGCTGGCACGATTAATGCATCAGCCTGAAAGACTGCAGTTACTCAATATCATGGGGTGGAAATGACAATTACAAAAAGGCAAAGGTAAACTAAACTTAGAATAAAGATTCAGATGTAGGAATGGAAGGCCACAGATTCAAAGCACAGCCATATTTAAATAAAGAGGGTACAATGAAAGCCAAAGAAATAGATTCTCAAGAGTCACCATTACAGGTGGGCAGACTGAGTAAGTATTCACTTAATGATGCTATTTACTGGGTAAAGGCATTTAAATAATAATAAAAAAATTGTTCTCTGTGTGTGTTGAGGTGCCTAAAGTCTCTACCACACAGCAGTATTTATGAAATGTCTTGAGGATGTCTGTGACTATGAATGAGGCTAAAATGTTTTCATGGGGCATTATGTCATAGAGGATAAGAGAAGTTAGAAGGCTTGGATTCTGGCATCAATTTCTTTAATATGTAAAATTAGAATCATGATACCTGTCTCACAGGTTGCTGAAAGGATATTCTTTAAGTAACCCAATAAAAGAGATAAAAATAAGTGTTTTGTACATAGTTAGCACTCAATGATAGTAACTATTAAATTTATTATTGAAAAATAGTCAGTAGCTATTAGGGATTACATATATTCAGGCAGGTACCATGCACATTGCCTTTATCCTAGTGTGCTTATGGGAAAGATAGATGGTAAAATATAAACAAATGTATTAATAGTATATAATATATCTGATAATTATTTTGAAATGATTTCAAACTTACAAGACAGTTGCAAACATAATACAGAGATGCTCCATACAGAGAACTCTAACATATCTCCACAAACCCCAAATACCCAGATCCACCAATTTTAACATTTTGCTACCTTTGCTGTATCATCTTATCTATCTATAATCTCCTCTATTTTCTGAATTTTAAGAGCAGTCTGCCCACATCATACTTCTTGAACACATAACACTTCTGTGTCATTTCCTACAAACAAGGATATTCACTTATGTAGTACCTTAAGTATAGGTATCAAGTTCAAGAAATTTAACATTGATATAAAGCTTACATTTCAATATTCCAATTTTTTCTTATGTCCAAATATCCTTTTTTGAGTTTTTTCTCCTCCATTCATACATCACATCCAGTATTTTATTTAATTGTCATTATCTTTTTTTTTTTTTTTCATTATGGAAACATATATACAACATAAACATTCCCATCCCAACCTCTCTTAAATATACCATTCAGTGGGATTAATCACATTCACAATGTTGCAGAACCCTCACCACCATCCATTACTAGAACCTTCCCTTCACCACAAACAGAAACTGTATACTCATTTTGCATTAACTTCCTCTTGCCCCTGTCCCCACAACTGGTAACTTGTACTCTACTTTCTGTCCCCATGAGCTTGCTTATTCTGATATTTCTTTGTGATTACCACAGGGATTAAATTTAAAATCCTAAATCTCTAACAATCTTGTTTATTTTAATACCAATATAACAACTTCAATAGCATGCATAAACAATATTCTTATACTCCTTACCCCTTACCTTTATGGAGTTCTTGTCACAAATTGCATATTTATACCTTATGAGCCCAAACCATTGATTTATAATTACATTTTATGCATTTGCCTTTTAGATGCTGTAGGGAATAAAAAGTGGAGTTAAAAATTTAAAATGCTGTAGTACTTGTATTTATATTTACCCATGCCATTATCCTTCCTGGAGATCTTTATTCATTCATGTGGTTTAAGTCAATTGTCCAGTGTCCTGTCTTTTCAAACTGCAGAATTCCTTTTAGCATTTGTTGTAAGGTTGGTGTAGAGGTGATGAAATCCCCCAGGTTTTGTTTATCTGGGAATGTGTTAATTCCTCCCTCATTTTTGAAAGACAATTTTGCTAGATAAAGAATTCTTGTTTGACAATTTTTTGCTTTCAGCAATTTAAATATTTCTTCCCATTGTCTTCTTCCTTCATGGTTTCTGTTGAGAAATCAGCATTTAATCTTATTGCGACTCCCTTGTTTGTGAGATGTTACTTCTCTCTTGTTTCTTTCAGAATTCTTTATCTTTGGCATTCTACAGTTTGATTATAACAAGGTATGGTGTAGGTCTATTTGGGTTAATCTTTTTGGAGTTCATTGAGCATCTTGGATGTGTATATTCATGTCTTTCATTAAATTGGGGTGGTTTTTAGCCATTATTTATTCAGATATTATCTCTGCCCCTGTCTTTCTTTCTTCTCCTTCTGTGACTCTGACAAAGCATGTATTTGTGTGCCTGATGGTGTCCCACAGGTTCCTCAGGCTCTGTTCACTTTTCTTCATTCTTTTCTATTTCTGCTCCTCAGCCTGGATGATTTCAGGAGTCTTATCTTCAAGTTCACTGATTCTTTCTTCTGTCAATTCCAATATGCTATTAACCCCTCTAGGGAATTTTTAATTTCTGTTATTGTGGTATTCAGTTCTGTTTTATTCATTTTTGTAATTTCCATTCTTTCTATTGATATTATCTTTGTGGTCTTCTATCATTTTCCTGATTTCCTGTAGTTCTTTGTCTATGTTTTTCTTTAGCTCTTTTAAAAAATATCTTTGGAATGTCTCAGGTCTGGTCCTCATCATTGATAGTTTTTAAAGCTTTAATCTTTTCCTTTGTCTGGGTCATCACTTCCTGTTCCTTTTATGTATTGTATCCTTTTGTTGAAACCTTAAGTATTTTGATATTTTAGTGTGTTATCACTGGAATTCAGACTCTGGGGTGTCTATTCTTTAAGACTGTATGCAGTTTGTGTCTTGGCAGAACTTTCCTTGAATGTCAGGAGCTAACTCAAAACAAAATTAAAAATAGGAAGGAAAAGAAAGACAAGGAGGAGGAGGAACAGGAGGGAAGAGAGGGAGGAGAAGGAAAAAAGAAAAGATTAACCTGTGTGAGTTCTCTCATTCAGGGCTTATCCATACAATGACTTTGGGGAATAGCTCCAGGCTGAAGCATAGGGGCTGCCCTCATCCTTTCTGTGCATGTATCTTGTCTTGGGTATGTGCATGTGGCCCTAGGAATTCCCCTATTTACATGGATACAACAGTTCCCTGTTCCCTAGGAAACAATTTTCTCACAGTCCCAGGCACTGAACGCTATGTTCTACAGCCAGCAATCTCTTGCCTGGGCTAGCATGTTTTGACTGCCCTCCCATAGCATTCTGTAGGCTAGCTCAGTGAGCTGTCTTCTACATGCAGGGCAAGTTCTAGAATGGCAAATCTCACAGGCCATCACCAGGTATATTGGGCCAGGCATATATGCTCCCAGTATGTGCATGAGGGTTACTCTGCTCTCCAGAACTGGTACCAAAGATCTGCACTGAGAGTCCAGGCCAGCTCCATGCCAGGCTGGTGAAGTGTGGTGGAGAGGTCAGCCAGGGCACCAGAGAGATTCTACCACTTTTTTTAATATATATATATATTTTTATTTTTTCTAAAAGATACTTAGATTACATAAAATGTTACATAAAAAAATAGAAGGGATTCCCATATGCCCCACTCCCCACTCCTCCCACTTTCCCTCACATTAACAACTTCTTTCATTAGTGTGGTACATTCATTGCAATTGATGAACACATTATGGATCATTGCCACTAAGCATAGATTATAGTTTATATTACAGATTACACTTTCTCCCACTCAATTCTGTATGTTATAGCAGAATATATAATAGCCTGTATCTGTTGTTGCAATGCCATTCAGGACAATTCCAAGTTCTGAAAGGACTTAATTGTGATTCTACCACTTTTTAAGTGGCCTTTTTCTTGAATCATTACTTGACCTCTTACAGCAATATTTTAACTGTTTCCTGGTGCTTTTAGAAAGATGTTTCTGCCAGTTTTGCTGGTTGTTCAAAGCTTCTGAGAGTGGACAGAGGCCAGAAGTGTTTACTCTGCCATCTTGCTCTGCGATGGGCTGATAATTTATTTCCTGAAGAATAAAGAATAAGGGGGTAGGGGAAGTAAAAGGAGATCCATTTTTGATAAGAAAGGGCTTTCTGTGCCTAGAACATTGGGGCAGATACCTGAAAGAAGCAAAGGGATATACCTGCTAAAAACTGGGGGGAAGAGTATTGCAGCTAGAGGAAGAACAGGTACAAAAGCCCTGGGGAGATAGTAGGAATGCTTGAACAAGAAGCAAGAAGACCAACATGTGGCTAAAACAGAAGGCAGGGGAAAAAGAAAGGAAATAAAGTTAAGCGGTACTTAGAAGTCAGAAAGTCTTAGCCTTGGAGGCATGTTCAGGACTTTGAATGTTATTCTACATGTGATAAGAGGTTATTAAAAGATTTTATTTAGACAATTATATGAACTGATTTGTCTTTGACACATAGTAGACAGGGCACTTAGGTTTAATTGGTGGATGGAATTGGAAGGTCAAGGCAAGTGCTTTAGTGCTACCAAGATGTAGATTAAGTAGAAAATAGAGTAAGTGGGTGGCTGGTGTGGGAAGTTATGTGTCTCGTTGTTGCATGAGGGCACTAGACTTATAAGTAGGAGACACCAAAATGGTGTGGATGAGTTTAAGTCCTGACTTCTGCATTTTTGTGGATGATATGTATATCATTGTAGTCGTTTGGCAGTTTGATATAGTTATGAATTCCAAAAATAGATATTGGATTATGCTTGTAAACTGGTCTGTTAATCAGGGCATGATTAAGTTATGATTAGGGCGTTGACTGGGCCACATCAGTAGGGCATTGAGCCTCACCCCTTGGTGGGTGGGGGAATCAAATATAAAAGGCATGGCAAAGCACAGAGGGAGTAGTTTTGATGTTGGAGTTTTGATGCTGGAACCCGGGGAGGCAAGCTGACAGAGGAGCTTGGTTGTGAGGAAGGAACGAAAGCCCTGGGGTAAAGACAAGCCATTCACTTGGTAGTCTACAGATGACCTTGTGGAGGAAACAGAGGAGCAAAGCCCAGAGAGAAATTGAGCCCCAGGAAGAGAGGAACCCAAGAAGCCTGAACCCTGGCAAATGTCGGCAGCTGTCTTGCTCTAACATGTGGCAACAGACATTGGTGAAGGAAGAAACTTATGCTTTATAGCTTGGTAACTGTAAGCTTCTACCCCAAATAAATACCCTTTATAAAGGCCAACAAATTTCTAGTATTTTGCATCAGCACCCCTTTGACTGACTAATACAATCATCAAACACAATGATCAGAGATGACCTTTCTGTTGTGCATAGGAGTGGACCTATGGACTTATTTCACATAGATTTAGCAACCTTGATGGAAATACCATTAGCCTTTATCCCCAATAATCACATGTGGCCACAAACGCTGCTAGTCACACATGCTCCTTATTAAAGAAGAAATATTCAGAGGTCAACTTTTTTCACCATTGTCTCTGCAACAAACAGATGGAGAACAGCATGGTGTATGTGGGGAAGCAAAATATTTAAATCCTGAGGTTAGAGGAGGAACTGGGGTTTATTTTCATTTGGGAAATTGTGAGGTATTCTGCTTTACAGTACTGTGTTGTTCAGAAGTTCTCTAAGCCATGAGGACTTGAAATTGATTTAAGTAAATACTTCCCATTTGCAAAGCTCTTTGAGTATGAAGACACAGCTACTCTAGATATTTAATAAGCAAGATGTGGAAATACATAAACATAACTAAAATCAGGGAACTGTATGCATATTGAGACCAAAAGTGTCACAAAAAGATTGAATATAGATATAAAATATATTTAAGTACATGAAAAATTACAGAAAATAAAACTTGGTTATTCTATCATAAAAGAACATGTAAATATCTATCTTAGGCAATTTAGAACTAGAAATACCATGGAGGGAAATTTGGAATAATTTTTAAAAACTCAGATGTAATTTCTAGTTGTCTTACCTGTTATAGAATTTCTGCTGTCTCCAAAGCATCCTTATTGGACCTTAGGCTATCAGATTTGGCCTCAGATCTTGTGTTTGGCAGTCTGCTAGGGAGAGGACAAGGATTGGAATTAAGGCTGGTGGCATGTCAAGCTCTAGCTACTTTGGCAGAATTGTATGGTGAGGCTGGCACAGCAACTGCATACTTTGATCCTTGGCTCCTGGCCATGGAGCTTTATCAAATATATACATGAATGCCAATCCCCTACAGACTAATAAAAAGAAAAAGCATAATTCTAAACTAAAACTAAAAATTCCAGCATGCATTAAAATTGCAGTCCAAAACGGTAGCCCCCAGTCACAGGTTACTATTGGAACATTTGAATTGTCACTAGTCTGAATTGAGATGTGGTATAAGTGTAAAATGCACCCCAGATTTGTAAGATTTTATAACAACAACAACAAAAAAAGGAATGTAAAAAATCTCATTAATAATTTTATATTGATTACATGTGAAATGGTATTGCGCAATTTTTGTTTAAATAATATATTTTAAAATTAAGTTCACCTGTTTCTTTTTCCTTTTTAATATAAATAGAAAATAAATTAGAAAATTTAAAATTATATATTAGCTAGTATTTGTGGCTTGCATTATATTTCTTTTGGAAAATGTTTTATTAGAACTTTATTGAACAGGGGTTTAGTTTGGCCAATGCAACATGCATTGAGCAAAAAAAAAAAAAAAACGGTGTTGTGGCTAGAGTGAGAGGAGCATTATTTTGGTGTTAACACTGAGTCTGAATCCAAGTAATATCATTTAATCTTGAAACTTGAAACTTTAATTTAACCTCTCTGAGGTTCAGGAATTTTTTTTATAAATAAAAATAAAAAATAAAGAATAATAATATCAGAATAATATCAGAAGCTTAAGTTTATGAGCAAAATACTTAGCATGATCCTGGTTTCATAATAAGTGCTAAGAAAATTTACTTTTCTCTTCCAGAAATAGCATAGAGAAAACAGAATTCTGCCTATGCGTTCTCTAATAACTAGTTTTGGGTTGGTAGGAATATTTGTTAGTTTCTCTAGGCTTCAGTTAATTCAGATGTAAAATAGGGATATTGTCATTGTTTTGAAAAGAGATGCCTTTGTAAATTGATTCTCTGAGTTCTTTTCACTCCAAATAATTCCATTTTTCATTATTCTATTTCTGATGACTCAAATACTGGGGGAAAAAATACCCTATGATTTCCAAGAATCCTGGGGTTTTCCTCAGGATTTAGAATCCAAAATGCATGCTAAATCTAACAAAGATGATCTATCTACTTGGTAAGATAGATATATTTGACATCATTAGAATGGTGACTACTATATTGTAAATTGACCTATTTTTTACTAAAATGAAAATACCTAAGCCTTAATTTTAAAGCTTTTATAAAATGGAAAGTTTTCTTTGTATTTGACAAAGATATTGCCTCTCTTAAAACCCATTGATGTACCTTTATGAGAAGCTACTATTGTCCTTCCTAAAAGCAAAGATATTTCCTCCAACTTAATACAGTCCATGTTTCCATGACCAACACCCCTCCCCCGCTTCCTTCTATATTCTGCTCTGTGATCCTAGCTAGGGCTGGGAATTCTGCATTGCCAGCTGGGTCTCTGTTAGACTCTGCCAATAGAGGCCGCAAGAGGGAGAGCGCAAAGTTGGAGGTGGAGATGGGACTTGCTGTCTCTGGTCTGCTTTTTGCTGGGTCCCACTCTGCTTTCTGTTCTAGGGAGCAGGACTCCAGGAACAATTCATCCTCATAGTGGCAGTTTCTTCCCTATCAGCAGCTGAATACACTTCGCAGTTTTTCCCGCACTCGCAGAACCAGCAGTGTGGCGCCGTCTCACAGAGACCAACACCAGCAGCTGGACAGTGAGCTCATCTCAAAGTTCTGGGTTGGAGGCCCACGGGGCCTTCTAGTGAGACTCAAACACAGTCTGCTAACTCTTCCTCCTCAGAGGTCTGAGTGCCCATGGGCTCCAAGAGGTGGCTCCTCCATGCTTTTAAGTCATAAAAATTCTAACCATTTCCCCCTTTACCTCCAAACCTAGGGTTTGTAAATGCTTCTTTCAATTTTTACCACTGTGATACCCTCAAGTTCTCTTTTTGGCTTTTTTTGTTCTCTGGTTAACAACTATATCTAGCTAGCAATTCTTTATGTGAAATCTCCTCTGTTAAAATAACTGATGTGATTTCTGCCTCTCAACTGGACCCTGACTGACTATATAGATGTAGATATGTAGAGTTACATGGATGTGTATTCCTCAGTAGGATTGGCTGACATTTAGCCTTTCTTTTCCCTAGGACCTCCAACTTGTATTAATGGACAGTTAGTCTCCTATTGCAAGTTAACTTCCTTATAAGTAGAAAATAATACTAGTGTTTGGTTTCTCAAATTCTTTGTTACCCTTAGAATTCCCAAATATGATTTCTGACTTAATATCTAAAGGTGGAACAGTAGGGAACTGGGGTTGACAGTTTCACATTTCATGAATAATATTCATATTTCATACATTGTCTTGCCTCTGAAAATTTACTGCCCCAGAGCCAGCAAGCTGGAGGTAGTTGGTACTACTTAGAGGGCTTAGGTACTTTTGACATTTGAAAAGATACTTTGGAGTACGTAAGTCATAATTTTCCAATTGTTTCTTTTGAGGTTGGCCAGCTTAATATATGAATATTCACTCCCCAACCACCCTAAAAAACACACCCAGACACAAAAAACACATGTTTTCAAAGAGGTAGTAAATAGACTGTTAGAATCTAAAGGGATTTGCTAGTAGTTATATCTCAATTTCATTCTAACAGAACAACTCTATAGGGGAAGGATTTATAGGAAGTTTTAAGGATAGAAAGGGGCTATCTGGTCTCAGAGGATGTGGAGTAAGAACAGCTTAGAGAAATACTTAAATTCAAAATGGAGAGAAGTGAATAGTGATAGAGAAGAGAGCATTATTTCTGAGGCAAGTAAGTCAGAAGAAAAGTAAAAAGAGAAGAGACAAAATGGTGAGAATGAGCCATTGATTTTTGTCCAAATTTGCATGACACCAAAAAAGAGAATTCTGATGAAAATGCAACTCATATATGTACAGTTTAGTCCTGTTTTGTTGTTCTTCAATTTACTTTCTTTTTGCTAAATGAGATTAATTCCCTAAGTCTGTAAAGTACTTTCTTGTGCCTTTGGCTATTTTGCTAATTTGGAGTTATTTTAAGTGAGTGTACTGAGGTTTTAGAACAGTTATTTAAGGTAAAAGTTCAATCCAACTCTCTCTAGGGAGAATATTTTAGATAGATCACTTGGTAATTCAGGGTGGAAAAGATCTCTTTTCTTGCTGCTTTTTTAGATTTGATTCTCTATGCAGTTTTAACAATTTATTAGGATAAAGGGACACAGTTCAACTTTTCTCTCCAAAAGCACCCTTAACATGCCAAAGAACACTATGCCAAAGAAATTAAAGGGACATAGGGAAGGCCATCCAAGGGCTAAAAAGGTTTATAAAAAAGTATTTGCATTTTTCTATGAGCTTTTCAAAACTGCCTTTATTTCTGATTTATGCTATTCATAAAACCATAAAGAAGAAGAAAAATAAATCAAATTCTTTTTTTTTTTTTTTTCAAATTAGAAAATGAGTATATCACCTATTTGGATGTCCAGCATATGGCTGGAAATCAAAGAAACCATTCTGATGTGTATTTAAAAATAACCCATCTGCCATGACTATTTAATTCCTAATATTCTGATTTAGGACAGTGACTTGTGTTTTGAAATGCCCTGATGACACATCATTTAACTTGTTTAGAGATCCACTCAATCTATCTTTTTGTATAGATGAAAATAGCAAAGTGATATATTCCAAAATAGTCGGCAGTGTACAAATTATACAGTGTAGTGTATCTTCCCCCAAAGTATGACTATTTTGCCAGAGGATTTAAGCCAGCAGTCGTGGCTATATGTATGTAGAGACAGAATAGCAATGTAACTTTGGGGGGAAAGTAAAAGTTGAGAAATTGCCCTCTGGGTAAAATGTGAAGTGGGGAAATGGTATGATTTATTGCCACGCATGTGGTATTAGCATGTATGTGGGTATAACAAATTAAACTTATGTTTCTGCTAATAAGTAAACCAGCAAATGACAATATCCAGAGAACAAGTCTCTGAGAAAATCTACCTGATAGTTTTGTGGTTCCTAAATTAGCTTTTTGAATTTTAATAACAATATCTTAGTAGGAACAGCATATTTCATAGCTTTGGAAATACAATGCAACTTTAGAACTACCACAAGCTTTCTAAGAAATCCTTTGCTCTCTGTAAATAAGTATTTCAAAAGTTCTGTTAGGAAAACATTTTTGAGATTTCTACTTTTTGGCTGTTTGCCCAAAGGACTCATCTATTCCAAAACACATTTAAATAAAAATTATTGGATTCAAATTAAAATTTGTTTGATGTTTTTGTTGTTATATACTCCCAACCTACTTTAAATTTATTTTTCCTTTCAGTTTAAAATATTACATCTTTGGGAAAAAAATTGCTTTCTACCTTTTAAATCAAAACCTTGGATTGCATTACAGGAAAAACAAATCTTGTAACAGAGGAAAAGTAAGGTTGAATAGCAAATAAATTAGATTCAGACTTGAGATAACAGAAATAGCTATAATCAGAAGATATGTTTTATTATTACAGATGGAGATAATGGTGAGAAAAGTGTGGGAGAATGCCTCAGGCTTATTTTAAGACAAATGTAACAATATATTACCTACATGGCTTATTTTCACATATGTATTTTTTTAAAATGCCTTTTCTGGAATTTACTTTTTAATAATGAAAAGCAAATTTCATCATCACAGAAGTAGGCTTGAGAGTGACAATATTTATTGTGTATGTTTGAGATAAAAGATCTATAAGGCTATATGCTATGTACAGAGGGATAGGTAAATTGAATACAAGCTTATCCCTGGCTTCAAGAAGCTTACAATCTCTGTTGAAAGGTGAGTTTATAAATTTGAGAAAACAAATGAGGCTTACTTTGTATCAAATGATTAGCCAACAGATTTTTAAATTCAAAAGACAAACAAAAGAATAAATAATCATATGTGCTCATCTGACTCTGAGGAATCGGGTCTGTGAAGTAGTTTAGGCAAAAAGAATGCTGTTTTAATAAAGAATAGGTTGGGATAAGGTCTAGAGTATATAAAAAGAGGAAAAGAAAGGGCACTGAAAAGTTTGGATTCTGTGTAAAGGAAATCACAAATGAAAATGACCCAGACTTATTACTCAATTTGGAAAAGTTCCTTAACTCCTCAGGACTCCATTTTCCTCATCTGTTAAATGAAACAGATGGATTAAACAATTGTTAATACATTTTCCAGCACTATAAATTCAGTAGGGAACTTTATAGAAACCCCAAGCAAAAGCATGGGCTCTTCAAAAATCTTATTACATAATTTCTAACAGAACATATATTCTATTTATACCCTGACCCAGGCATGGGACTTAAAGTTTATCAGATAAAATACAAGAATTGTCTGTGCACAATCTGGCAACCCTAGTGGACTGGGTCTTTCTTCATTGACTTCACTGGAGTACATGAAGGGACTGTGCTTGGAATCTTGCCAAGTCCTTTAATTTTTTTTTGTCTGAATCTCCTAACTTTACCTTTAGAAGAAGCTTCTAAATGAGAGATGTTATCTTCCTCCGCTAACTGATGTGAAGGAAATTATTAACAGCCAATAGCAGAATAAAGAAATTCTGTTGAAATGTGACTGGAGATGGTGAGGTCTGTAGATCGATAATAATGATTTAGTTATATAGCTCTTTCAATTAGTACAGATGAGAAAGCCAACATCCAGCACCATAGTCTTTTATGTGATTGCCCATGAATGCTTATGTATGGATGTGGGCCTTTACATAATGGCAGGATTCTCAATGTCAGTACTGTGACATGTGTTTGTGACTTAAGAGCTGTTTAATCACCTGGGCCTGTTATTCATGGTACAATCTGTAAGAAATATTTATTTATTTTGTTTTGTAAGTGGAGTCTCCATTTTGGTGCCAGAACTTTTCCTTCCCTTTGGGAAGACATAATAGCTTCTTTAAAATTAAAAAATATATATATATATTTTTATCATTAGCAAAAATTTATTTATTTTTATTTGTGTACATCTTGATGGCTTTTAACAGGTGTGTGGATTTATGTAACTGCCACTACAATCAGGATACAGAAGAATTCTATCAGTCTTCCAAAACTCCCTCATGCTTACCTTTATAGTCACACCCTTTTCCCACCCCTAAACCCTGGCAATCACTGCTCTGTTCTCTACCACGATAATGTCTTCTCATGAATGAATCCTATAGGATGTAACCTTGTGAGACTGTTTCTTTCACTCAGCACACTGTCTTTGAGACTCATTTTAGTTAATCTGTGCATCCATAGTATGTTCATTCTTATTCTATGGCTGTATCACAGTTTGCTTATCCATTCACCTGTTGAAAGACATTTGGATTGTTTCCAGTTTTTGGTGATTATGAATAGAGCTGTTTTCTATATTTGTGTACAGTGTTTTGAGTGAACATAAGTTTTGTTTTGTTTGGTTTTTATTCTTCTAGACTAAGGATGTAGAAATGGGATTGGTAGGTCATAGGATAAGTGAATGCTTAACTGCTAAACTGCTTTCTGGAGTGTTAGGCCATTTTGCTTCCCCACTAGCAATGTGCAGGCATACCTCATTTTATTGTTGCCTTGTTTTATCGCACTTTGCAGATATTGTGGTGTTTTTTGTTTTTTGTTTTTTGTTTTTTCCAAATTGAAGGTTTGTGGCAGCTCTTCACTGACTTATTGGTGCCAATTTTCTAACAGCATGTGCATACTTGGTATCTCTGTGACACATTTAGTTAAGATATGTACATTGTTTTTTAGATATGGTATTGCACAGTTAAGAGGCTACAATATAGTGTAAGCATAACTTTTACATGCACTGAGAACCCAAAAAATTCATGTGACTCACTTTATTGTGACATTTGCTTTATTGCAGTGGTCTAGAACACAATCTGCAATACCTCTGAGGTAGTCCTGTATAAGAGTTCTAGCTGCTCTGCATCCTTGCTAGCACTTGGTATTATCAGTATTTTATTTTAAATTTTAGTCATTCTAATAGGTGTGCAGTGGCATCTCATTTTGGTTTCAATTTGCTCTTTACTGATGGATACTGATAAAAGAACAACTTTCATTTATTTATTTTTGGCCATTTTAATATCCTCTTTGCTGAAGTGCTTATTCAAATATATTGCCTATATTTTTAGTTGGTTTGTTCTTTTTCTTACCGCTGAGTTTTAGTATACTGAATAAAAGTCCTTTGAAGGAGATACGATTTGTAAATATTTTCTCCCCATCTGTTGTTTTTCTTTTCTTCCAATTAACAATGACTTTAATGGGGAAAAGGGCTTTAATGTTGATAAAGAACAATTTATCAGTGCTCTGTTTTTATTGGTGATGCTCTTAGAATAATATTTAGGAATGTAATACGAGGAAACAATTTCTCATCTAAAAATTTAATAGTTTTTGGTTTATATTTAGGGTGATGCATTGGAATTAACTTTTGCTTATTTTTGAGGTTTAGGTACAGTTTGTTTTTTGCTTATGAATATACAACCATTACAATATCATTTGTTGAAAAGTCTTTCTAATAATTAATAAATTGCATTTAAATTTTTGAAAGTTTGCCATATTTATATGAGTCTATATCTGGGCTTTCTATTCAGTTCTATTTATCTTTATGCCCATTCCTTCACCAATACCATAGTGTGATAATTAATTAACTTAATTTTAAATATTAAGATAAGATAGGATGATTCCTCCAACTTTATTCTTATTTTTTTTTAAATGTTTTCGTTATTCTCATCCTGTGCCTTTCCATATAAATGTTAGAACCAGTTTGTCTAGATCTAGGAAAAACATTCTGGAATTTTTAAAGGAATTGTATTAAATCTATAGATGGCAGCATAATGTTTTCAATGTTCATTTCTATTATAGCTTGAATTAACACTTCAGTACTTTTTATGGCTGGATAAAATTCCATTGTATGGATATACCACATTTCTCCTAATTCAATTTTTCCTTAATTTTGACAGATAGTTTTGTTGGATATAGAATTCTTTTTGGATAATCTGCTGCTTTCGTCACTTTGAATATGTTATCCCATTGCTGTCTGATCTTCATGTCTTCTGATGAGAAAGAAGCTGTTAATTGATGATCCCTTGTAAGTGTTGAGCCAGGTCTCTCTTGCCGTTTTCAAGATTCTCTCTTTGTCTGGTTTGGACAATTTGATTTTGATGTGTCTAGATGTGGTTCTCTGAGTTTATCCTGCATGGACTTTGTTTAGTTTCTTGGATGTTTTCATTCTTGTTTTTTAACAAATTTGGAAAATTTAGGGTCATTATTTATTCACTTTTTTCTGTACCTTTCTTTTCTCTCCTTCTGGGACTGTCATTAAGCATGACTTGGTATATGTGATGGTGTCCCACAGGGCTCTAAGGATATGTTCATTTTTTTTCATTCTTTTCCTTTTTGTCCCACAGACTATGTAATCTTAATTGACCTATTAAATGCACTGATTCTTTCTTCTTCCTGATCAATTATGCTATTGTACCTCTCTAGTCAACCTTTCATTACAGTTGTTGGACTTTTCAACTCCAGAATTTCTTTTTGGTTCTTTCCTATAATTTCTACCTCTTTATGGATGTTCTCTATTTCTTGAGACACCATTCCCCAGTTTTCCCTTAGTTCTTTGCCCATGGTTTCATTTAGCTCTTTGATGGTATTTAAGATAGTTGTGTTAGAGTCTTTGTCTTATAAGTCTGATATCTGGGCTTCCTCAGATATAGTTTCTGTCAAGTTATTTTTCTCCCTTTGAATGGACGATAATTTCCTGTTTCTTTGCATATCTTATAATTTTTGTTAAAATTACATTTTGGATATTATAATATGCTGACTCTGGAAATCAGATTCTCCATCCTTCCCAGGATTTGCTATTGTTGCTTGTTGTGAGTTGCAGTTTTCATCTGTTTATTGGATTTTCTGAACAATTTTGCAAAGACTGTATTCCTTGTCATTTATGATCATGAAATCTCCATTCCCTTACCTCAGCAGTCAGTCAGTGACCTGACAGAGATTTTTTTAAATGCCTGGAACCAAAAGAAAGAAAGGAAAAATACTCTCTTAGTGTTTTCAGATTGCCTTTGAACTGAGATAAGTTTTCAGCACTAGGCCAGGCCACCTACAACTGTTTTAGCCTTCAACTCCTGCTTGTGTGGATCCTAAGAATTAACTAGTGGTGCAAGTCTAGGGTACTCTCGGGTCTTTTCTCAGCATGTTCCCATTCCTACACATGAGCTTTGCACTCTGATTTTCTTGGTATATGTATGATCCCATCAAGCCTTATTGCCCCAAATATCTTCTTCCCTAGCTTCCTTCTTACCAGGCTTTTAGGTCTGTCTGCTGCTTGCTCTACCTGCCTTCTCTTGTCCCAGGTGGCTGTGGACAATGTGCTTTTGAATACTATGGGAAAATCCTGCTCAGGAGGATGCTGCAGCTCTGAGAGAGTTCTGAGGTATGTAAAACAAAGACAAAACTTTGAGCCAAAGCCTCAGGGAATCACCAGACAGATAAAACTGCACAATGTCAATTCTCTGAGAATAAGGTCTGTATTCCCTCTCTAGCACTTGCAAACCATATCAGGAATGTCTTCTACCATCCCCATGGCTGCCACTGAATTGTAGAATGAGAGATGATAAGCTGGTAAGCATAGGTGACACATAACTCTCTTACCAAAATTTAGCAGCCTTTTTCTTCATTAAGGATGCTCCTGGATGTTGTAATTTTCTATTAGAATAAAGAATTATAAAAAGTTGATTTTGGCAGGGTTTTTTTTTTTTTTTGCCATGTTAATGGTGCTTCATTGGAAGGACAGATCCTTAGACTTCACTGCTTTGCTATTTTCGGTAACATCACTCTGGCCTATTATAGTTTGTAATACTAACTGTAATCAGATCCATCCATGTACAACTTGGAGGTGAGCTTAGGAGTTAATAAACAGCTTTATAGGGTTGTTTTTGCACAATGCTCCCTTTTCATGATCTCCTTGGTACTACTACATATATGTGGCTCATCTCTTTGGTCCTCTGACTGGTATCTGGGGATTTGGTTGTTCTTCTCTGCTATGCCCTTTTGTGACTGTGTTCACAACTGGTGTCAAAAGTCAGGAGGACAGAGAGAGTGAGATAGAAAATGTAAAAAGCAATCCTCTTGGGACCAGAGCTCCCTTGATCAGAGAGGACAATTCCCCTCCTGAACTGTGATTCTTTGAGGACTTTGTTGCTGCTATTGTTGCTAACATTTCTGGGCTGATTGTGAACACAATAGAATGAAGAGATTTTTAAAAAGAAAGGAAAAAATGACAAAACAAAACAGAAATGGGGAATACCATCACTGTTTCTGAGTATTAGGTGCCCCCTTTCCTGCTCCTCAAGTTGGAACTGACTCTTCTCCTGGAGCTCTCAGTCCATAGCCTGGTGCCTGTATCTGGTTTTTGGGTTTCATTGGGATCAGTAAAATGGTCAACTCTCTGCCGGTTCGTTGATATTTAAAAATTTACCCCTTGATGTGCCTGGTACTATTTAGTTTGCAGATTCCTCAAATAGCTTTTCCATGCTTTCTATCCAAGTTTTTATAGCTGAATTGCATGTGATAGGCATGGTGGAATGTTCTTATGCTATCTCACCTGGTGAAAGAATCTCAATAGATTCTTCTTTAATGCAATTGTATCACTCTCTAATCTTTAAATATTTACTGAGAGACAACAAAGTAAATTTATGTGCATTAATTTTTGAGCCAAACTGCTGAAGTTCAAATTCTAAATCTACTCATTAGTAACTATAGAGCATGAACAAATTATTTAAACATCTTCCTGTATTCTAATCTGTTTAAAGGTAATAATGATAATAATAGTATCTTCCATACAGTAAGTTACTTAGTTAAAATATGTAAGTGCTTTAGAATAGTTCTTTGCAAATAGATAGTACCACATAAGCTTTGATGTTACTATATATTTGAAGCAAAATGTAGTTTCTAATTCACTGTTTTGATGGTACCTGAAAAATAGTGGATGTCTGAAAAATATCCACTATTCAATATTACAATATCACTATATACCTGGGGTAACTTTGGTGTTTCAGACTTTATAAAAATGCAGATGAACTTTTTCTAGTTTAGGTCACCACTTTCCTTTTTACCTTTACTATTTATTTCAGTATATTTATGTAAGATTGCGCTGTGAAGATGCAGTGCCAATGATCTGGTCTGACCACTGTAGCAATTAAATCACATAATCATAGAGCTAATTTTGCATTCGTGTGAGAAGGTTATTACTTGCTGATGTATATATTTCAGAGAAAGTCAAATGCTGGGCAAAGGGCATGTGCTGATAGTCATGCATCAACCAGGATTCAAAGGGAAACTTAAAACCAGGCTTCCTCAGGATGAAGATAACAATCAGAAGACTGATGTTCTTCTGTGGAAAAAATCAGTCTCTCTCTCATTCTTCCTCTTCTACTGAAGGTAGGTCACTAAGTGTAGACCTTTAGAGATTGCAGAGAATTGCTGCCAGATTTTTTTCCATAATACCCACAAATAGTTAAGCAGGAAATAAAAATGGAACACATTCTTATACTTGCTGCTTAGACAAAACAAGGACATAATTCTGCTTGGAAGATAATTTTTAATGGTGTCAAATATAGAGGTAAGTTTATAGGAGTCTTAGAAAAGTTTATGGAATCAGAGGAAAAAGTCAGAACCATGTATGTAAGTATAGATGTCTGTATGTATATGTACATATGTGTGTATAATTTATATATATATGAATACTTACATCTATGTCTGGGTGTGTGAAGAACATTCATTATTGGTTGAACAAACATGTGTCCTTGTTTTATCTGTTCAAAGATATGGTATTCAATGAGATATATATGTAGAGAAATAGTCTTTATTTACTGTTTTTAGGTTAAAGGAACCTTAATAAATAATACATTAGTCTTCCAGGCAATAGCTGAGTAAGATATTTCTAATGTTCTATACCTGGAATACCATGTTTCCAGTCACAGCTATGTACACTCTACTCTAAAATGGGCTTATGAGGGGTTGATAATCATTGTGATGTACTGACAAATATGGCACCTGAAAGTTTTGCTTTAAAATAAGAAGCAACCTCCCCCACCCTCCGCCCCACCCTAGATTCAGGTGTTAGAAAACTGAGCCCAAATTGATTTAAGAGAAAGGAAATTTTGGTTCTCATACCACAGAACATCCAGAGGCACACCTGGTTTTTGGCATGACCAGAATCAGATTCTCTGATATTGCCAAGATCACCTGGAAGTATCAGTCTCTATGTGGAAGCAGTAAATACCAAGGGAGCGGGCAGCATGTGGGACCAGCCAACCCCAGTCAGGAAGACTATTTTATCACTGACCTTGTTTAGAATTGCCAGAAAATTATGATAAGAAAAGGCACTCTGACTTTTAGTAAATTTCATTATTGTTTTATAATTTGATACGTGGACCTGGAAGGGACAACCACTCTCCCCACCATTCCTGCATTCTGTAGAAGGAAGACGATGACAACAATCCCTCTCCCTTTATTCATTCAGGAAGAAAGATACCTGCTTTCATCCCACACCTTAGCAAACTTCCCATTGGGTTATAATCCTACTTACTGGGAACCTACAAGTCTCTGAGCCAATGGCTGTGGCTAGAAGAATGCCCTTTATTGATTCGCTTAGACCAATCATAGTATAGTCTAACCCTACCTATACCATGGAAACAAAGAGAAGGATAGGTATGGCTGCACAAAGGAAAATTCATCATTTTGTTTTTAACAAGAGAAAGGTAGACAGTTTAATTAGTAAATTCAACTTAAAAATCTTCATGTACTTTAACTGACTAATTATTAAGATTAATGTCCATATTATTACAGCCAGTTGGTAGGGCTGGCCTAGAGTTGGTAGTCTAGGCCCCAGGTGGAAGTTTTGACCCTCTTTCTTTTAACCTTTTTTCACCATAACATACATTAGAGTACCACATGCTTCTGTCAACAGAAATGCAGACAGAAAAACACAGTTCTCAGAGAGCACCTGTCATTTATTATACTTATCTATTCTAACTATGTAACCAGCATCATGCATGGAATTTTCAGCAAAGTCCATGTTTGCACCTGTAGCCAAATTTAAATATATGAATTTCTGTTCATTATTTATTTGTCTTGACAGTTTGAATCAGCAACCATAAAACACAATTAAATGCATCCTGGAGAAGTAATGAAATAAATGACTCATACTTTTTATATCTATCCTGCTAGGGAATCCATCTTTTTACACATAAGTTTGGCTTTCTGCAGAAATAACACATACAGAAATTGTACAATATTCATCATTTTACCACTTGGTTAATTCTGGTAAGCTTGACAGATTTATTCTTTTTTTTTTTTTTAAAGATTTTATTTATTTATTTATCCCCCCTTGCGGCTTGTGCTCACTGTGTCCATTTGCTGTGCATTTTTCTGTGTCTACTTGTCTCCCTTTGTTGTGTCATCTTGCAACGGGCTGGCTTGCCTTCACCAGGAGGCCGCAGTTATGTACTTTCCCAGTAATTGACAAGCCATGACCCGTGGGCCAAATCTAACCCATGGCCTGTTTTTGTAAATAAGGTTTTATTAGGACAAAGCCATGCCCATTTATTTACATATTGTCTATGACTGCTTTCGCCCTACAAAGGTAGAGTTAAAAAGTTTTAAGCAACATACTGCTGATGGTAGAAATGTTATTACAGACACAGATATTTTTCAAAATTTATGAAATAAAATCAACTGTTTATAGTTCTGATTTAGTTCTTGCCCCAAATGTAGTACTTACAGATGTGATGCTCCTTGCAAGTGGAATTGTTGATGCTTCTGCTCATATTAAAGCTATTCATCACCCCCCCCAAAAAAAAAAAAAAAAAAAAAAAAAAGTTGTGACAGAGATGGCCTGGCTTGAAAAGTCTAAAATGCTTACAATCTGGCCATTTATAGAGCAAGTTTTCCAATCTTTGGGCTAACCTAAGAGTTTACCTTCATTGAGTACTATTTGCAGCCTCTGAGGTAAAAGTTCTAAATGCATGATGTGATTTTAATTTTGTCACAACCCTATGGAGCACCACTATAATCTTTCTAGAGATAAGAAAACAAAAATAGAGATAAAATAAGAACTCAATATCACATAATCAGTATACAGAGAAGTTCACCTGGAAACTAGGTTCTTTTTTAAATTTTAAAGCTAATTCACTTAACCACTACCACCTCACATTCAGTAAGTTTTCTAATTTCTACTACATGCAAAAATAAGATAATTGACTTAAGCATTATGGACTAGCATAAAAAGCTTTTGAATTGGGAGAGAAAAGAACAAATTTCCAAGTTTCTAGAACTTGTGTCGTTAGTTAGCTGTAAGGATAAAGCAGTCACTTTAAATTTCCTGGCATCAGCTTTTCTATCTATGAAATCATGCAGTACTATAAGATGATCTCTGAGGTCTCTTTTGGTTCTAATTTCTGAGATGCTAAACTACTTAAAAAAGAAAAACATCTTATTTCTAAAGAGTAAAATAGATTTAAAATAATCCTAAGTATTAGTTGGAAAAAATCTATAAGAAGGAGGTAGATTACAAGGGAGAAAATGAAATATAATTGAACTGGTTCTGAAATCAGGCTTTGATTATTTGATAAACTGACATTATAAAACATACCTGAAAAATTGACTTGGGGGTAAATCTAGAGTCAACAGAAATATTATATAGTGAAAAATATTCAAGAAGAGTAATTTGCTCTTCCCTCTTCCCTCTCCTACCTCTCTGTCTTAACTGTATTCTATATACTACTTCCATACGTATTTGTTTATATTTTAAAGTCTATAACATGAAAAATGGAGACGTTATGACATTATTTGTCTACAGGGTTATTTATAGAACCACTTCCCTTCTTAAAATAATGACATGTGATTTCCCCATAGACATCGTTCAAAAAAGGGAGAATCCTTCAGTGTAGCTCCCCTAAATTTCAGGGAATAGTGTGCAACTGCACAGGAATACATTCATAATCTTATCATTATCTGTTTTTTTCTTTTGAGAAGCAGAAAGAAATTTGCCTTCACAACATTTTCCTTCAATGCTTCTCTTACTCTGTATAGAAAATTCCAAAGAACGATAACTAGAATTATTTTCTTAGAGAGCAACTGACCATTGCTGAGGGCCATGGAAAACTGGAGCAGTTTCACATATGTAGTTGCTTTGATCTGTCATATTCCATGTATAGAGCTAAGGCAAACAATAGAGAGATAGACAGATGTGTCTCTTTGTGGCATGAAGAAATTTATCAGCTACTCAGACTGGAAGAAACTTCCCTGTCTCAGTCTTGTATAGCAGAGATATTAAATGACAGCGACAAGGTTAGATTATGGAACCAGCCCCCCTACTGCTTCCATGTCAAATGAGCCCTCTGTGAAACCACACAGAGCTCTTCCTTTGGAGTTTTGGGGTAGGTTCATATGTGCAGGGATGGAACAACATTGACTGTTAAATCATGCACCTGCGAGTGTGTGTGCCATCCATTTTTCTAATATATAAGACTCAAGAGACGTGTTTTATAAATCTAGAAAGGTTAAGCTGATAAAGTTCTGCACCAGTTAGCTGTTCTCCTGAACCCTGCCCAGCTTTGCCACATATAAAGCACCATAGAAACTCCTAGTGAGGAAAGACCCTCAGACCATATTCCTTGACAAAAGCTGGCTCCTAATCACTAATTGGCCTGTATAATTATAGAACAAATATTTCATGTTTACAAAGCTAAACTCACTGTCATTACAGTGGTGGTGGTTGTGTGTGTGTGTTAGAGAGAGAGAGAGAGAGAGAGAGAGAGAGAGAGAGAATGTGTGTGTCTGAGTGTCTTTTTCCAAGGGCCACATGGAGCCAAAGTGCAAGTGCTGAAATCAGATCAACCAGTTCAGTATAGGCTGAAAGACATGACTGGAAATAAATGAAAACATTTGAAACAATGTTATTTTCTCTGAATTAATGTGGTTATATATGTATGTGTGTGTGTGTGTGTGTGCGTGAAGTCAACTTTCTCAGTTTATATTATTTCATCAATCTACTATGGATTTTATTACACATTTTTTACAATAAAAATACTATCTTCTGAGTATTATTTTCCAAAAGCAGTTTTATATTCTGGTACTGCTAAGGGACAGTTATTCTTAGAAAGGATTTTATTTCAAACTTATGAAAAATTTACACAATAAATCATCAAAAGATGTAAAATTATGTCATCTGGTTATATTTATGTTCATGAATATAGTGTGACTTTTTTTCACTTCACATAGGTCTCTGCTGCTGTCAACCTCAACCTTTCCAAGTGACATTTTCATTTAGAATCTTATCATTTTATAATTATTACTTTTCAGAACTCCTAGGGAGTGAACAAAAGCTTCCTCTTTGTATTTCCATTGTTATGTTTCTTTGAAGAACAAATTAAATCTCAGCCTCAGCCAAAATAAACTTTTAAATGGCAAAATAAATCTAGACTTATGTGAAAAAAAACCATCTAGGGAAAGCTTGACTCTGGATATCATAAGTTCAGGTGTATTTAAGATAATTTACTACCATGTTTTCTTTTCTTTGTGTGAGACTGTGGCGCCATATGCTCCCTTTGTAGTAGAAAAGGGAGGAAAGAGCTAAGGTCTGAAAAACATTACTACAAAAATGAGCTGAGGAAACTAGTTAGTATATCATTCTATCCTGTCCTGAGAACAAAGCCACAAAGCTGAATTTTCTTCCCCAGCTTAACTCCCATCTATCTGTTTTATGCCCCTTCTCCTATTAATGTCAATGACCTTATGGTATATAAGAGGAGTCTCTAGTTTTTATCTATATAGTTAACTGCATTGGAACATTGAACCAATAAAATAATTAATAACCGCCTTGGTGTGTAGGACCATTTAACTAATCTTCTCCCATGCATCTTGACCCTATGGAAGCAAAAGAGAATTTCATTTAGCATACACAGTTGATATGCCAAGTGGACTTCAGTGCTCTAAATTTAATAAAGTTATGATTTGTCCTTCACATAAAATGGCTCAACAATCTCACTTTACTCTGTCCCTGTAAGTTACCATATTCTATAATTGTTTTTTTTTTTTTTTTTTTTTTTCTGAGCCACCATATTGCTAAAGTAAATTGCTCTTCTCTTTTTCTTTGATTTGGCTTCTGCTGTGTTTTCCTTTGATTTTCTTTACATTTCTTCTATTCCAGTTCTTGCTTTTGCATTCTTTCCTTTCCTCCTGCTCTGTGTAAGCATACCTTACGAAAATACTGGTACTCAACTGAAGGAAAAAATAATAACTATCAAAAACAGTGCATCTTTAATCGAAGACCAATAGAAGAACAGTATCATCAATGTATACTTTCACACCCTCTCAGACTAACTGAAACAAAGTCAATAAGGACACTGTGAAGGACTTTGCAAAATAACACTCAGCCAATTCTTCCTTAAAGGGGGCAGAGTGCTCAATAATTGGGTAAGATTTCTCCTTTCTCAATTCTCATTTAGTGATTTCCATCTTTTCTGCTTTATTATCATTTTTATTTTTTAATTGGCTCTTTGATTTACTGAACACAAATATATTACTAATTGTATAATATTTATTGCTTTTTCAAGTTTTTTTTGCACTTTAATTGCTTGGCTGAGTTGATTCTATTCTACCTTTCCTTGCTTTAATTTCATAACTTTTCAGATTTTCAATTTCTAAAATGTTCATTGAATATATACATATACACATATATGCATAAATAAATTAATATAAAGGATTAAAGTAAGCACAAATTGATGCTATCCCAAAGATAATGTACTGATAAAATGTTCTAAGGTTGCATGCATTATTACCAAAAACTGAAAGGGGATTATGTTGACACTGGATGTTCTATCTTAGGTCTTCAGATGCATGAGTTAATTAAATGGTCAATGTCCCAGGACCTTTTACAGTCAGTGGTAGAAAGCACCCAGGCTGTGAAGTCTCATCTGGAAAACAACAAACGAAAATGTTATTTAATTTTTTCATTTGTTGACATAATTTTATCTTATATCAAGATTATTGGCAGCTCTTTTTCCTATTTATAGATAGATAATCTGGAGCTAAAATAGGAAAGTGAAATCGCTGAAGGGCATGTGGTTGGTAGCTTTTTAAACTGGACCTAAGTTTTAGGAATCTAGGAGTGTAGTCTCTGACTCTGCCACCCCACTTTGCTGTCTTTTGGATTGGCATGCCACTGAATTGCAGTTTAGTGTGGTGACAAAGCACAGAATCTCTGAGGTTAGACAGAAATGGGTTAATATTCCATTTCTACCACAGTGTTGCTGTGTAACATTGGGTGGGACACTCAATATCTTGGATTTTCAAGGTTTCTCATCTGTAAAGTGGAGAAGACAATTTTATATGCCTCTGTAAGACACTGTATCAAGTGAGACAACAGAGAGACACTTGACCTTTGTAAGAGCTCATTAACTGTTAGCTGTAATCATCCTTATTATTTTTTATCAGAAATTAAGAGCTAGAACTAGTCCACTACTTTCAGAATATAATTATGTCATTCCACATATTCTCATTTTAGTACTATATATATGGGTAGCATAAAACTGATTATGATAACAATATTCAATGATTTAATTTGTGGATCTAATATGGAGTTTATAGAGAAAATATTACCCAGCATTCTACAGAGTCTAGCATATCTCACTTAGCAGAACTTACCTCAACCATGCTTTGGAACAAAACACTTAGTGAGCATGTGGGGAAGTTGTTTGTGGGAAAATTGAAGCATTGTGAAGGGACAGAAATCAAAGATGATTCTCTCAACACATGTCCAGGGTATATACATCCACTGGTGTTATTTGACAGAGTGGTTAAGGACCTCTGCTTTTCAATGATTGCTGTGCCACTTATAGCCATGTCAGCTTTGGCAAGTTGCTAATTCCTTTTCTTATGCGTTTCAGGATCCTCACCAAAGAGGATGCTAATGATTTTTTCCTCATAGAGGAAGCATCCAATTTGCAATCTCCATGTGACTGGATTATAATTAAGGTACCTATATAATATTTTCAACACTGGGACACATTTGAGAATGAGAGATGGATCTGTGAATAATTATTCTTGTAAAACAAGCATGAACCATAGTGTCTAGGACAAACCAGGCCAAACGTTCAACCTAGCTCAACACACCGAAATTTGCTGTGAGTTTCCCTTTGGAATTGGAGGTGCTTAAAAATTATTCTTAACTCTTTGAAATTGTTTTCATCTTTTCCCCACAACGAGTTAGTCATCACATCCAGTTTGATTCTGGCAGTTGAGATGGACACAACTGCCTAAGGCAGACTCTATTCATTTCTTGTGGTAGGTGGTGGTAGATAAAAATTAATTTGTCCTGAGGGTCCCCACAGATGGGATTTTTCTAATTGTATAGCATCAAATTCAACTTCTTGCTTCTGTTATTATTCAGTGTGTAGGTACACCCACATGGAGGCTGGGTGTGCCAGAAGGTCTGAATCACAGAATGGATGATAGTCATCATTATCTCTACTTTTCTATTAGCAAGACAATGTCTGCCCCCAAGTTGCCATGATGAAATTAGAGCATACTTAAACCACATGGCATAAGAAAAAGAGATAGTGTGGGAGAAGTAAAATCCATTATATAAGAGCCATCTAATATATTTTATTTATTTGTTCATTGTATTGCATGCCTTTAATTCCATCTGCCCTGCCTTCCCCATTCCACTGTAAGACAGTAATACATTTTTTTCACCATTGCCTTTCCCGCCATGTTAGGCTCTCACTGTCTGCATCTTTGGCTCCAAATTTCAAAAGCTTTCTAAAAGCAAACCACCAGGTATGAACAATATACTAGTCAGGGCCCAATCAGAGAAGCAGAAATATTATGGGTGATATAGAATAATGAAATTAGTAAAGTGATTGGACTTTATACAAGCATAGTGTCTGGCTAGCAGTCTATGTAAGCCTGTCTTACCTGAATTTGGTGATGGGCCTGAATTAAACAGGGACATCAACTGAGGAGGGCAGATGGACATAAGGTAGGGAAGACCAAGGAAAAAACGAGAAAACTGCAAAGGCAAATGGGAAATGCGAACGTCTTCACCAGATCCAGTGTCAATGATGTAGGTGATCTGTAAGCAGGTGGCACCCTTCCCAGCAGAACCTCACATGTGCCAAGCGCAGGACTCTGGGAAGGCAGATAACCAGCAGGAGGGCTTTGTGGCTTGATGACACGGTGAACAAGTATATCAGCAAATACACAAGTTGACTACACTAGGCCAGTCCTGCAAAGACTTTCTGACCATAAAAACACCTGCTCCTTCACTTCCACCTTGCAAATCTCAAACAAATTTCTCTTGTGGCCAACCTTAATGCAGGCACAGAGATAAAAAGGAATTCCAGGAAATGTAATTCTAGCTGAGCTAAGTTATACTATGAAACCACCATAAAGGGTTTTAATCAGTTTTCATGGAAAAATGTAAATTGAAAAATGTCTAACAATTCACATTTCCATAACTGTTCTGATTTTTCAGCCTTTAGAGGCTCTGCTCCAATGATTTTGGTGGCTAACCTTGACAAGCTTCTAATTGGAATATCTTATTTGAGACCTATAGTCCACCAAAATTTAGTAGTGTCAAGGCAAGCTCTGTTAAATTCATGACACCCTCCCTACACACACACTCTAGTAGTAATATACAAATTAAAATCATGAAGCAATTATTTGGTAACTATTATACCACACATATTGAGGCAGCAAAGTGTAGTCCGTGGTTAAGAATATTGACTTTTTTTTTTTTTAAAGCAGTTTATTTTTTCTGGCAGTATAACATTTTGAAATATTATTATCTTTACATTAGAAACATTACAGGTTTACAAATAAGTCATGGAAAAGTACAATGTTCACATATACTCTGCTATTGTTGATACTTTGTATTTGTATGGTACTTTTTAATATATATATATTTTAAAAGGTGCTTAGATTACATAAATGTTATACAAAAATTAGAGGGATTCCCATGTTCCCCACCTCCCACACTTCCCACAATCTCCCACATAAACATCTTTCATTAGTGTGGCACATCACCTGCAACGGATATACACATCCGGGGGCTTTGCCTCTAAGCATGGACCATAGTTCACATTGTAGACCACACTCTCTCCCACACAGTTCTGCATGGTATATGCTGATGTAAAATGGCCTATATCTGTCATTATAATGTTGCTCAGGATAATTCCCAAGTCCTGAAAAAGCCTCTGTATTACAACTGCTTTTCCCTTTCTTTCCCCGAAAGCATCCAGTGGCCACTGGCTCACCCTCACTGTTGTAATTGCTTCCATTGCTTGAATCACATTATGTCTACAACAGAATACCATTAAATTCACTCTAGTCCATAGCTCTTCCCCCAGTCCTGAGGAGTTTGGGATGGTGAGGTCCACTCCACCCCCAAGTGAGATGGGACCCATATCCCATGGATATGATGGATGGGATTATCCTGCCTGCAGCTGCAGGCTCTCTCCATTCCCTGGGATGGCCACATGGCTCTGCTGCCTACCAGGTATAACTTACTTAACCTCTCTGTCTCAGCTTCCTCATCTGTAAAATGTGATAATTATATATAGTAGTGACCTCATAAGGTGATGTGGACATTAAATATTTCCAATATTTGATGCTTTTAGTTCAATGTTGTGCTCCACAAATCTTAGCTAATACAATTATACCACAAATTGACTGGAAAAATAATTAGTTGTACAATACTGCATCAAAGTCCTCAAGATGTTTGAAATGAATCTGTCTTATAGCTGATCGTCTTATCTTTAAAAGATGAGGATCCTTGTTTCCATACCACACCTTACTGTTTATTTTCCTATGGGAGAATTCTCTCCTGAACCAATTTTTTTTTAAATTACAGAACCTGGCTTTGCCTGTTAGCTTCAATCTGCACGACCATGCCCAAAATTAAGGCATTCATCATCAGCCATCCTTCCCAACAGAGGCATTTAAATGCCCTCATCTTATGGGTTTGGACAAGTATATTAGGTTTTGAGAAATGTCAGTCAGGGGCAATACACAAACCATGAGCTGTTTAAAGTTTTAAATACTATATTTTCTTTTCTTTTTTCCAGTTAGTTTGTGCTCAAACATATCCATGCATAGAATATTTCCAATAAGTCTACGAACCACCAATAGCTACTGCGGGTTGATGTCTTGATATGTGAATAGAGCCTTGCTCTGTCCCTGAAACCCTTTCTAGGAAACAGTACTCTATCCCACACTTTATTGATATGTGTTAACAAGACATGGCTTGAATTCTAGGCAGCTGTCTTTCAAAGCCTTCAAAGGATTGGGTTGAAACTTGGAGCCAAGTTTTGTCCATATTTGACCATTTTCACCTTGTGAAGTTTTGATGGAATTTACCACCATGCATTAGGTGGAAAATATGGGTAATTGCATTTGACTCTGTAAGTAAAATATACATTTTATTATCATTGTTAGAGTTGGGGAAATTATATTTTCTAGCTTTGTTGTACATAGATCAAAGAAGAGACCCTCATTTATGCCAGATTTCAGTATATATTAAATGAGCTATTTTTGGTAAGATTATGAGCTAAACTCTCTTTAGTTTAATTTTACCTTTAAGTGGATTCAGATTGTATTAACTGAAGAGTCAAAGGGCCTGACCTCTAATTCATTAGCATAATCAGAAACACATGTAAGCTACTGGCTGCCAGTCCTTTTGGGAGTCAATGACTATAGGGTACACATAGCAGTCTTAGAGGTTTTACTCAATGGCATTTTGGGGGTCCCCTTACATGCCAGGCAGGAAAAATATACATAGAGAAAAGGAACAAAACAAAGAGAGAACTGCCTCAAAGTAAACAAAATTTGTATAGAAATTGGAATCCAACTTTTCATAAGTTTTAAGTCAGTTGTTTCTTTAGGTGGAGGCATCATGGAAATGACCCTTCCTTATCCTCACAAATGTCCATCCCTGGGCTTTATTTGTTCTACAATTCCTGAAAATTCCAGTGGCAAGAGCTCCTCATGAGACAAGCTCTCTTGCTGTGTGTTAGTTCTCCAAGCAAATGAACTTTCAGTAAGAATTTAAATAGGAGAGGAGGAGAATACAGGGCTTTAAACTTGCCTCATGACATAAATATAGAGGTTAGGAGAGCAAAAAGAAAACCCTTTGTTCAGATGAAACAAGAGCACATTAAAGTGGGTGACGGCTGAGCAGTCAGTTCCTTCGGGAACGCTAGGAGTATTTTTGTGAATGCTCTCCTTTTTGCAGCTTACTTTTTTACTTTGTAAAACAAGTTTCATTCTTGTAGAGTGGAAAAAATATCAGCCCAAACCATAGAGAAATAAATTAGATGTAGTACAATTCAGATTTTTATTTTCTTTTCCTGCCGTCTGGCAAAAGAAAACAAAATATATGCAATCTCATAAATTCTGCAAATACAGAAATGCCAATACTCTTGCAACCACTTACCCTGCAAGATAGTGCTTCAAGTACTACCCTCTAGTAGCATTCTTTATTCAGCAAATATTATTCAATATTTACTGAAATACCAAAATGAATAGTAGTTTGTCAGTTAGTTGGTTTGTTTAGTTTTGGTTTCACAGCCTCTTCCCTTTCATGGTGGAATTCTCATAGTTAATCAGGTCAGATTATTATAATAACAATGCCTTACTTTTATATGTAACCAGGCAGAGAGAGATTTGTCCCTAGAGACAACTTTCATGGAGGGTATCTTGGCCATTCTTATATTTACATTGCTTTCTCTTTATAGTTTAATTCTCCAAATCATTTTTCTATATTGTCTTTTATCACTGGTTTGGGCTGAGGGAAATATTGGTGTATCTGTGATCCAGACATACCCTTCATCTTTGAACTGATCTGAGTGAACGACTCAATTACTTTACTTTTAAACCTTCTTTGTGAAGCTATTTTAATATCTCCACGAATCTTTTTCCTAGCCTTTTTTCCTCTCAAATATATTCTGGTGAACCATATAGAGTTTCATTAACACAGGTAGAATAATTACTTAGTCATTTTAATGGACTGGTCTGGTGTTTTATTCAAATCAGCTGAGATTAAATGGCACAGTGCCTGATGGCTCTGATCTGAAAATCCAGTGTTAAACCTTGCATGTAATTAATTCTCAATAACCATAATGTGTTATCTATTTTGTAGAACTTTACCATTCCATGCCCATCTCCCATTACTCCTCACTTACTCCTTGTTTACCTCCCTTTCCTTTACCCTTCCCAAGAAGACACTCTAACATTTCTCATGTCTGTCCTTGCTTGCTTTCTCTCTTGTCCTTGAAGCACTGTTCTCTCAAGTGTGTCTTTCAACTCGTACAGTATCCTTTTCTGTCCTATTTTTGAGAGTCAGATCTGTGGTAGACATAGGGCAGATTTTTATAATCATAGCTACTGGGTTCAAATCTCTACTCTCCCAGTTATTTCCTGTGCTATAAAGAATAAACTAATTAATCCTATGGGGGTTCAATGATTTCATCTAGGAAATGGATGCATTGCCCATCTCGTAGGAATATTATTTGTAGTATAGTAGATTTTCAATAAATATACCTTCTTTATTCTTTCCCTATTTCTTTTGCCTCTCCAGTTCCTGACTTTGTTGTTGTTGTTGTTGCTTGCTTGCTTCTTTTATTTCTTTGATAATGGTAACTATGTTTCCTTCTAACTAACCCCATTATTTCTGTCCACCTGTGGCAAGTACTCTACTCTCAGGAGCTTTAGCCCTTTTTACCCACCCCTCACACCACCACACACAACTTCACACTGATCATTACCTTGAGAACTGTAGTATTGAAAGATGCACAGTGAGTACCTGCATTCATTTCATGTCCTATTTGAGTTAATGTTCCCAGATAGGATATGTGTAGATAGGAATGTATAGATATGTACATTCTTGAATCTTTAGTTTTAGACTCTAAGTATCAGAACACACAGTTTACCAGTATGTTTTCCATCACTCTTTTGCCTAATGGTTGGACAACCAGTGTTTGGCTCCATTTTCATTTAGCTGGGGAAGAAAACAATTTGCCTTTAAAGTAAAAACAAACAAACAAAAGACCATGATTGCCTTTTCCTCTGCCTTCAAGACTAGTATTCTTTAGTATCTTGCTATTCAAAGTGTGTCCTTGGACCATTAACATCTCTATTTTCATAAGATCCCAGGTGATTTGTATTCACAATGAAGTTTGAGTACTGCTTTGGAGCACATTGATTAAAATAAGTAAAAGCCATTTTAAATTGGAAAAAAATCTGAAAAACAGAGACAATATTTAAATATCATCTAAATTAGCAAATTGTTGGACTGGGGTGGAAGGGACTAAAAAGTAGTTTTTCTTTCGAAATTTACCATAAAGTAAATGATAAAGTAATTGCCAGTAGAAGTGATACCACTTGCCAAGACGAAGGAGATGGTAGATTTTCTGCTTAGTACTGAAGTGAAGCCATGGAAAATGTTATTAACCACCTTGATGTTATAAAGAAAAAATTACCAAGTGACATATTTCTAGATTAAAAGGAAATATTAAAACTGGCTTTCAATATTTAAAGCTTGCTTAACTAGTAACACTTCGCCTGACACTGACTTCCGTCATTTTATTTCATTCTTCTTTTGATCCATGCAAATGGTTACATGGTTTAAAATATATTATCATGTCACTTTTTTGAATAGATGATAAAAAAGAACTTTTTAAATACTGGGCCATGAATCCCATGGCCAAGCCTTGATGAGACAATGTTTGCAATAATGCAGTGAAATCTAGGCAAGAAGAAAGCCATATTTTCCTTTTTAAAAATAATGAAAATGTATTATTTATGCCTACTATTTCATATTGTGCTAACTGATAATTAATGAGAAGTTTGGAGATCATTTGCTTGAGGTATTTCCCTGGCCATAGAGGTTGTCCATCTCAATTTCATTCACAGAATCTACAAGTGGCAAAGCATCAGTATTCTTTCACCTTTGGTTATAAAGATGCAAAGTGTATCACAAGAAGTATTAACATAAAATTAGTCCTGTTCTGCTTTGCTTTAAATTTACTTAGGTTCTTTTTTTCCTTGCTTCACATTTAAAGAACTATGTTCCTTTCCCATACTTGGTATGTAGTACATCTTTTTTCTCTGAGTTAATTCTCCAAGTCTGGTCTGTCAGCCAGTATAAACAACACTTGATGAATGAGACTCAAGGTGTTTAGTCACCTGAAGCAGCTGTTTGAAGTAACTCTACACACAGCCTGAGGCCTGTGTTTTCACAGCTGTGAGAACTCTTCAAAAGCTTTCCCTCTTGGCCTAGCTCTTTGCTGTGGCTTTAAACTCTTAGCGCAAAATCTGGACTATTTCAAAAGCGCAGAATGAAACTAGAGACAGTAATTTTGCATGATTTTGAGCCAAAAATGGCCTAAAATAAATAAATGAAGTACATTTGAAAGTGCTTTACCTAGGTGGGCTATATATCTGAGAATTTTTCTTCCTCTGTACATACCCATATACTCTCTTAAAAGGGAGATATGTGGCTGAAATATTACTCTCTGTTTATATGGCAGTATTTTCATTTTCTGCTCTGATTCTTTGACCATGAAGCTAAAATCTGAGTTCGGAACTATATGTACCTGAATTAAGTTCAGGGAATTGCTAGATGTTTGTTAGAGTTCCAGGCTCATAAATCGACCTAAGGTGATTCAAAATGGTATTCTTTGCCAACCTGTTTAGGTGATTCAGGCTTTTGAAGTTCCTCTGATTTCTTCTATTGGCCTGGCATGCTTAACTCATAGAGAAAATTTAAATTTGACCACTGTGTTTGTTATAAGTCTTCACACTCGCTTGAGCTTATTTCAACAGCAGTTGTTTTTCTTCCTTTTATGTACAAGGAAACTTACAAAGTTGCTGCTTCTCACAAAACAATCCTGTAACTTCTTTACCAGAAATGCATAAGGACCATTTTTGCTTTTAAATTTAGGATTTTATTTCTGAATTTGAAAAAATGGTTATTTCCTTTTTGGAGCTACTTGGCACCAGGCCAAATACAGTGCATTTGAGTTTTATGAAACTTTCACATGGCTTATAATATCTAAATGAACTATTCTTCAAAAGACTCTCTCCTATTTAGTTAAACAAAATCATATTTATAGTTTATCCATTTGCTTCATAAATATGTATTTTCAATGTATCAACAACTGGTTTAGTTGCTGAGAAGACAGAAATAAATTAGACATGATCCTGCCACTATGTAGCTTAAAATCTAATGGGACAACATGCATTAAATAAGCAAGAAAACAAATAATGAGTTTCTTACAATCTACAAAGGAGGGGCAAGATGCACTGAACTGAGATAATCCTTAACTTCACCTATATCTTTGCTCTGAAGCCTTTGATTTTACTATAGCATTAAAAGCAACATTGATATAGAATTTTAATTATTATATCACAGTACTTTGATTATCATAAGAAACTCTAGTTTTTATCATTATGTTTTGCTTATGACTCACATATGTATTTCTATGTATTTCTGAATCTCATAAATGAGAAGCTCATAAACCACAATAGACAATAATGTAGGAAGCCAAGAACCATTGAAACCAATAATTACAAAAAACAAATTAGAGAAGTAATTTTTAGTAGGTATGTTGAAATTTAAACACATTTTTATTATCCTTGAAATTTATGTAACATATTCAGAGTACTTGACACAGCAATGAGGAACTGTGGGATTTATGGCATTCTGTTTAGCCTTGGCACTTACTCTAAATGAGTTCCCAAAACAGAGGAAGGTTAAATACATTCATTCATTCATTCATTTATTCATTCTTCACACAATTATTGACTCCCTGTTAGATACCTTATTTGTCCCTGGGAATACAAAAATGAATAAATTACAGCTCATATTTATAAGCTAGCAATAATTTCTGTAAATGATAAGCTCTGAAATTTCAGTGGCCTAATACAGAGTTGGGTGGGCAAACAGCGGCCAACCAGGCTGCTGCTTGGTTTCGTACAGCCCTTGAGCTAAGAATGGTTTTTACATTTTTAAAGATGTTGAAAAACAAAATTGAAAGAAGAATATTAACTTGTGACTAGTGAAAATTATATGAAATTCAAATTTCAGTGCTTATAAATAAAGTTTTATTGGAACACAGTCTTGGCTATTCATTTTATATATTTTTTTTGTCTTTGGCTGCTCTTGTTCTACAATGCCAGAGTTGAGTAAACGTTACAGAGACCATATGGCCCACAAAATTGAAAATATTTACTATCTGCCTCTTTACAGAAAATGATTGCTGACCCCTGAGCTAACATAGTGGACATTTATTTCTTATTGATAAAATGGTTGTCGCTGAGATAGGCGACTCTCCTCAAAGTAGTGATTCAGGTACCTGCAGTCCTTCAGGCTTTGTCTCTGGCCGATATATGTACGATGGCATCCCGTGGTTGCTGTGGTTATCTGCAGTATGAGGGAGGAAACAGACCACAGAGCATAATATATGAGTGTTTATTTTTTTGAACAAGGTCAGGATGTGGCCCACATTGCTGCAGCTCACAGTATTTGAGCTGGAACTCATTTCTGTGACCACATCTAAGTGTACAAGGAGGGAGATACAGTTTAGCTATATGCCCAGGAAAAAGAAGAAAAGTAGATTGACAATTAATCTCCAACCTCTACTATAACCTTTCCCCTAAATTTCTTAATGATTTGAGGCAAACATATAAAAAGATTCTTGTATTATTCTGTGATGATTTAATATAATAGAGTTATAGCAAAAAGAAAGTAGTAGCAAGGAAAATAAAATTATTTAAAGATATCTAAGAACTGTAAATTAAACAAATTTAGTGTAAAAGAAAGAAAAACAAGCAAAAAATTATACTATAACACTATAAGTTCCATGTTGAAGTTTATATAGAGTGCTAATAGGACTCAGAGATGCTACTGAGAGCATCCAAATTTGCAAAGGTGGATGAAGGAAGTCTTTGCAGAGGTGCTGACATTTATATGATGAAAATAATTATAGTCTATTTTTTGAGCACATATTAAACTTAAGACATAACAGCAGCTTTTCATGTATTAAACACTTCATTTATTGATCACTTTAAGCCTATAAGGTAGTTGTTATTCCTATTTTATCAATGAAAATATTAAGGCTTAGTTAGATTAAATTATTTCCTCAAGGTCACATTTCTACAAATTGCCACTTTAAATTCCATGTGCCTGAATCCATAATTTGCCCTTGACTGCTCTGTTACATTGTATGAGCAAGAGGACACCAGATGAACAAAAAAAAAGGGTCATTTCTTGTAGAGGCTTATTTATATATAAATAACGGGGCTTGATAAAACAACACATGGAGAGCTGTAGGTAATTCTAGGTGATGGAATATGTGGTATGTGTGGGGAAACACAGGTGATGAGGATAAAAATACAGGTTAGACTTCAGCTTATAGTTATGGGCATCCAGGAAATATTTTTACGTGGGGGAATGACATGATCGAATTTGGGTTTCAGATTTGAATCTGCCCAATCCAAGGGTAGGATAAATTCAAGTAAAGAGATGTAATTTGAATTTTCATAATCAACAAAATTTTTTAATGCATTTCATTTCAGGGAAGAAATAAATTGGTCATATGAACTTTTGGAAGTGACCTCAATTTATTTTTTTATTATTATGTGATGGATTTAGTTAGATTACCGACACTGCCACGGTCAAATTTGTGTAGTAGCTTTTGATTCACAAAACACTTAAGGAAGCCTGGGATCTTCATTATTTTCTTAGGTAGAATTTTTATAGAGATGAGAACAGCAAAACGAAACCTCTCATGGACACTAGTGCAAACATTACCTGGCATTTGTTCAAAAATTTTATGAGCTCTCTCTTTCTCACCGTAAAGGGCAGTGCTTTTTTATTACTCCATTTAATTAAACCTTGTTCTAGAGACCACCTAGGCAACACACCCCTTCTCAGCTACACAGTTCTAGCAGAGAACATTGCTAAGGTTCCTCAGCTCCTTATTCTGGGGTCTTTAGGGTTTTTTTCTCACTCTCCTTTCAGGTCTTGGGGAGGAGGCCATTGGTCTTCTTGAATATATTATATCTTTACATCAAAATCTTTTAACCCAGTCAATTAATATTTTGCCTTATGGGTTTCAGGTTTCTAAGACCTGGTATTTCTTTGTGCAATTAATTAGCTTACAAGTAAATAGTTTCACATAGAGCTTGAATGTTATATTTGCTATATTTCAAGCCTAAATATACTTTGGATGTTAATCAATAATATTAAGTTTGAATTTGTTTTACTCTAAAGCTATTTTATGGCAGTAGTCCTCTGAGATATGTGTATGTTTTCTGAGCTACAGATATTTGCAGCTTCTGGTTTTCCACGCTCCTGTCAGAACCATGTTTTCTCTTAAAATGGTCTCTTATAGGCAGGGATTACCTACGTTCTATCCTTTTTACTGCCACTGACATTGAACAATATCCTGCCTTATATATAATAATCAAGCAGTAAATGTTAACTAATATTAATCAAAGTCATAATAATGTCACACTTTTTAAAGTAAACACCATGACAACTGTGTACTATGAGGGTGCAGATAGGGATGATATTTTGTGTGTGATAAAAATGGCTACCATTTCTTTTCTACTAACAATAAAGAAATCAAGGCCAATATTAGCAAAGTAGGTATGCTTATACTTTATATTCACATGAGGTGTGAATATATACATACACATATATACGTATATATACTCACATATTTTTATATAGTAGAATTCTAAAATAAGCATTATTATTAATATCTCTTACTAGAAATCATATCAAATCACCATTATCCATCTTAGATGAGGGTCTCCATGAGACAGACTTTGAGAAATAAATTTGCACGCAGAAAGATTTTAGGGAGTGCCCTCTCTGGATATCATCTATGTAGAAGGAAAGAAAGCAAGATTGGGCAAAGGGAGGAGTTAAATTTTGATGCTGTCACAACAGGGGTCTTTGCAATCCCACAGGGGACTTGGTAGCTTGGATGGCCCAGAAGAGTTAAATCAAATTGAGGCAAAAGGACCAGACTTCTGTGCCCTCTTATTACTCACTCATTGACGGTGTCCCTGCTGCCAAGGAAGGCCTTTGACCTTGGGTGAGACAGCTCCATTCAACCTAGGATTATCCTAGGACACCTATAAACCATCAGATGCCAAAACTCCCAGGATCTGAGGAAATATGAACTTCAGTCTTGAAGGCTTTATCTTGGCAGTTCACTACAACATCCACTACAGTCCACTTTAGCCATCACGCAGATCCATTTGCCTAACTTACTTTAGTAAGTTCATCTCAACTAGGAATAGCCCTTCCAGGATTCTAGTCGGCCATATTTCCCATGGAAATTTACCAAAAGAAGATCAGTGAGTTGAAATACAGTTTCCACTGTTGCAGCTGGTCTCAGGGATGCAATAATACTCACCAGCACCCTCCTCAAACACCTATTCTAGATTGTTTTCACCCTGGCTTGCACCTCTGCTGGTATAGATAGTTTATCTGGTATGGTGACCCAGACCCTCATCCTGATGCATCTGAACTCCTAATTACCACCCATTTATCAGGCCAAAGCTGATGCACTTTTCCATTTATTGTCAAAATAAATGTCTCAATGTGTAACTAGGTACAAAAATATGATACCGTGACCCTGCCACACAACACCTTCTCAACCTTTTCCTCATGATCAGGGTCAATTACTTGGCCAGAATGGTGACTCCTTTCTGATTGCCTCCTGGTCTATTGACATGAAGAAATCAAAGCAACTGGATTGCAGTCACACATTACAGTTTAATGGGACTTTTGCTGGGCCCCTTAGTGGAACCATCCCTCTTCTGAGAAATAGGATTTCTAAACCTACAAGGCTCAGAATTATAAGGAGAGGAAGCACAGATTCCTCAAATAGGTTACTGGGAGTGATGACAAGTGAAGTCACCCCTACTTTCATCTAGTTCCTTGAACCATTCATTCTATGTATTGGAGTTATCACACAATATAATGATAATTGGTTTAGGGTGTATACTACATCCAGATGATTGTATCTCATCCTTTCAGTTTATCACTTTAAACTTGGTCTTCAGCTATGCTTTCAGAAGTCTGTTCCATTGTTTCTATAGGCAGACAGTTTCTGGGTTGCACAGTATGTGATGTGATCAACTGATGCTGATGGCCGTAAGCCCACTGCTATTCCTCTTTTGCAGTAAAGTGGATTCCTTGGTCTGATGTAATGTTATGTAGGATCCTGCATCCATGGATCAAACACACTGAAAGTCCTCAATATCATGCTGGCAAAGGCCCTACAGGCAGGAAAGGCCAACCCTTATCCAAAATATGTGTTTATGCTAATCAGGATGAATTGCTGCTCCTGCCAAGGAAACAAAGGTGAATTCTTGCAATTATGGAAGAAATAATCCTCACATGTATCTATGGAACTAAAGGTCCTGTGTGAGCTGAACCTGACCAAGACTCCATTTATTACCTGCCTTCCATACACCCCCCACTCAAAAAGGTCTCTGGGTATGTACGTCAACTTATACCTATAGTCAAGCAATCCTTGAAAAGTTTGGATAGTCCCCTTTCACCAGTGTGTAGTTATATAAGCAATATCCTTTCTGGGAAAGGCTGGGGAAATCATTTTCATATTTACTTGTGCTGTGAAGGATCCTTCTTGAGGACCCACCCATCCTCTTAGGTGATCAAAGATTTCTGGGTGTGGAAAATGATTCAAGTCTGGCAACCAGGCAGGGAATCATGAATTTTTGGGGGGATGGTTATCCTCAGTCTCCTTATCTTCCATCTTTGATTATTTTTGTTTGAATAAATTAAGCAATATCTTTGTTGGCTGCCATCTGTCTGCCTTGCCTCTAAGGGAACTGTGTGCTATTAAACATGTTCATAGCTCCTTATATGTCAGGACCACCTCGCTATCACTCTGACATGCTCCTCACTGTGAAAATTGCACATGCTGCTTTTGATAGTTATGAATCACCATGCTGCCTCTATAATTTCAGGGTGTTATCAGATCGTTAGCTACAAGGAAGTCCAGTACTGAAAATGGAGTCCAGTACTTCTGCTATCTTCCTTGGCCTAGAGAGGACAGCAACAGCTGAGCTTCTTAATGATGTCAGTGCCCCTTTTGCCAATGCATCTATTATTGCTTTTGTATTTGTGGTATCCTCTAGTGCCTCCCATAGAGCAAAATTTGATGTTAGGTTTTCCGTCTTTACTTAGTATATCCACTCTATCATGCTTGCTTCTTTGTGCTTTCTCACCGTTCCTTGCACTGTCTTCCACGGCTGTTCTGGCATTTTTTGTTTCACTTGGTATGGGTTATCTCTTTCTCCAAGCTTCTAAGAATTACTGTAGCACTGTTAGCACTATCTCTAGCAGAGCTTCTGGACAATGTGTAAACTTCTGTGTCATGATCTTGGGACCGTACTCCTATACTGACAAACTTTCCCACATCCAACTTTATGTTCCACTCACTTTAAGTCATCGTCCTCAGGATCCAAACTCATATATCTTCCCTTGATCCTGTTGGTATGGGCTGACTAGATCTTGTGGCTTCTTCATGGCATGGTCTCATTTCTCCATCAGCAGGCCCAGGATATCCCTAGCTGGGTAATCTTATGATTTAACCCTAGTTATTGATCTTATAGTTAGAGAAAGAGGTGGTGATAGACCCTAAGTGGTCACATATTGTCCTACAAGACAGAAGCCTCTATATCACCTTAAACAAAGGAGTTAGTATTAGTTTTTAGCAGGGAGGAGAGATCCACTTCTCCTGACCCAAATGGTTACAGGAGTCTGGAAATTCAAGATAATCAAGTGTATATATCCATATGTTATATGTCATGATATCACATCTCAGGATCACTCTCTCTCCCAATCAGGGATCTGACTTGATGTTGCACCCTTGTCAGTACTGAGAATTCAACCTTTTCTGGCACTCTGCTATTCTAATAAGTCCTATACATAAACTTCAGCTTTTTCCTTTCTCTGGCTGCAAGAGATCAGAACCTCTTTATACACAGCTAAGAATCTCTCTGGATTCCACAATTACCTTTAAATTGGTAATTAGTTACCCTTAGCCTTTTATTATCTTTCTTCCATTCATTAATACACCCCCCCCCCAGCAATAGTTTTCTTATTTTATACTTCTCATAATTAGTACATAATCTGAATTTCTCAATTCCCTAATATTGAACCCACCAATACATCTCTTTTCACTAATATCCCATCTCAGTGTAACCGCAGTGGACATTTTAATACTAGCACCAGACCACATGCAAGGGACTGTAAATTAATGGGTTCCTCCATGCCAATTGGTTGGTTGATGTTCTAGATCTAAATCACGTTTTTAGAGTCTGCTTCCTTGGATTACCTCTGGTACCAACAATCTGAGGTCATGTTTTCCAGAAAATAGACTCTAATTGGAGATTTGCATACAGGAAGTTTATTGGTAAGTGTCCTCTGAATCATCATGGTAGGGGAGTAAAGAAAGTGGAGTTGAGTAAATGGAAAAATTGAACTGTGGTCCACTTGCAGTAAAAGCAATGGCTAATTCCAAGGGGAGTTCTAGACCTAGAATTTCTAGAGCAGTATTGTCCAAATAAAGGGAAGGAGACAGGCATGTGTAGCCCTGCATTGCCCAGTTGTTAGATGTGAGCTGCCCTTGGGGATAGGGCATGAACATGGGTAGGAAGGCTCCATTCATCTGAGGGCAAATCTCAGGAAGCGACTCAGCTTATAGATACCAACAGCCAACACTCCTGGTAGCTTAAGAAATGAGTACCTCAGTCTTGAAGTAAGTACAGATATCTGGGAAGTCCACCAACATTCACTAAGCTTAAAACAATCTATTCACTAAGAATAGTAAATCATAAAATACTTTGTGTAATCGTTCTTACCTTAAGATGGTTGACTATGAGTTTGATGAAAGGATTATGAGGCTAACCTATGATGTTTATTACACCAAAGGGAATATCAAGACAGCATATCCCCATAGATAGTACAAGGCAAATATGAAATAGATTAAAAAGGATTATCCCTATCCATCTCCATCAATTCCCCTTCCGTGTCCAGGAATCTACATATGAGTGCAAGATTTTATGTTGCATGTCTTTGAAGGCCTGGTGGTCTTCCTTTCTCTTAATCATTTTTCAAAACAGTAAATAAGGAATAGAATTAACTATAAGTTTCAGCATGGAGAATAGCATCATAATCTTTTCTAATCAAATTATCTGTGCTCTTGTCAGCCATATTGCTATAAAAGAGGACTTATAACAACGTGGTGAGAGTCAGATTAATAAATAAGATACATGAGTAAATGCATGTTGCATAATGATGAATCCTTCAATAAGAAAATAAAGTAAGGAAAGGACATAAGAATTGGGATGGCGGAATTATAGGTAGCGAGAAGGGTTACTAAAAGAATGTGATGATTTCAATATAGACCTAGAAGAGGTGAGAGAGTAATCCATACAGATAGCAAGGGAAAGATTGTTCCAGGAAGAGAGAATAGCAAGTGTAACAGACCCTTAGTTTGGTACATGTTTGCTGTGTTCAAAGAATAGTCCAGAGTGGAGTGGGGAGAGGTCCAGGGAAATAGTCAGAGCCAAGTGAAAAAGGTAAGAGGAATCACAGCCTTTAAAGTTATAGTGACTTTTAAGCCATTGTATGACTTTGGGTTTTACTCTGAGTGAGATATATATAGGAAGCCATGTTAAGTGAAAGAGTAAATGATCTGACATGTTTTAAAGGATCAAGCTTATTTCTTTGCTGAGAACAGACTCAAGAAGCCAAGGGAAGAGATGGAAAGACCACTTTGGAGGCTTTGCAACAATTCTGGCAAGACATTATGGTGAAAATAGGATGGAAGCTGTGGAATTTGTGAAAAAGAGTCAGATCACCAATGTATTCTAAAGATAGAGATGCCGGAATATTCTGACATATTGGATTTAGAGTATGAGGGGAAAGAGTCAGATATGACTCTAATTTTGGTGACTTGAGGATTTGGAAGAGTAGTGATGCCATTTCCTGAGCTTGAGAAGGGGCAATTTTAGGGTTAAGGGAAGATAAGGAGCTCAGTTTTGACCTGTTATTTTGAGATTTCTCTTAGACATCCAGGTGACACTCAGCAGGTGAGCATAGGAGCTTGGAGTTAGAGGAGAGTTCTAGGATGAAAATACGCTTTTGATACATTACTATACTGGAAAGTTTGCGGATGCAGATAAACAAAAAAACAGAACTAAATTGGAACAAGGTGAGAAGTAGAAAAACTAGGAAAGTGTTATATCTTAGATGACAGTGGACACTGAATAAAATATTTTGAGGAAAAGAGATTATTTTAAATCATAACATATAGAATATTCTTTAAACCATAAATCTTGACAACCAATCTTGAGGAAGTATATGGTTATAATTCAGTAAGATAATTGCCAATAAGTATTTTCTCAAAATATTAGGTACAGGAAAATAGAGGCTACCAGTCCTTAGCTGCTAAATTTCAGACAGTTCTATGGAGTCACACTGATAGTTCAGGTTCCTGGAGGAACATGATCTATCATTTAACTGATAATACCCATTTGAAACATGATTGGCATCTGCATTCTTTTCTTAATTTCTGTATAAAATTTTTGTATTTATATTGCTCATAATACTGAAGTAATTGTACAAGGAAATATATAAATGGCATAGTTTCCAACATATAGGAAAAATTTAGAAATACTCAACTTTTTGACATGTAGAATAGAGACTAGATGATGATCTCTTCTACTTAAGCTTTTCTTACATAAGCAAATAGAATGACCTCATTTTGTATTAAACAATTTAGTGTCTCTCAAGCCCCCTGATTAATTTGGGCACTCAGAATCTCATTCTTCTAGTTTTTGCTTTCATGTTGTTAAGCTGTAATGCTGCTAACAGCTATTTCAAGTAATCTCCCTTCCCTGGTGATTGATGGTAGATACAACAATTATGATGCCAATGCTGGAGATAATTCTTCACAGATGTTGTCAAATTACAGGTTAAATGGGGGAAAGAGTTTCTTTCTTCCGGCCACCCACTCTTCATTCCCTTGAAATAGGTGCGTGGTGCTGTGTATCCTGTGCTGTAGGTATGCCAATTCCCCAGCCTGTCGCTCATCTGGTTTAAATGACTTCCATTTGCTATTTCAAAGAACGACAGAATGTTATGTTCAGAGTGCTTTGCAGGTACCCAAATTGCAGTAACTTAGCCCTGAATTTTGGCTGGCAAAAGGAAGTCCATTGGGTCTGGCAGAGCCATGCTGACTTTTCCCTTATTATAAATAACATTTGCCACTACTACTACTACTACTACTACTACTACTACTACTACTACTACTACTACTACT
>JAKSZT010053928.1:33600127-33629005 GCA_026826555.1 Tolypeutes matacus | reverse complement strand
TCTATATCTATATCTATATCTATATCTATATCTATATCTATATCTATCTATCTATCATCTATCTATCTATCTATCTATCTATCTAATTTATCTATCTATCTATATTCAAGCTTCTGGTGTTCAATATAACAGGAAGGTAATGCCCCTGTAACTGTAGAGTGATGCACCAAATCTTTGTTTAGATAAAGCCATTTACTTATTCAAATTTATGTCATGATTTATATTGCTATCTACAAACAGATATCAATAGTTAAAGAGATTTTATAGCTACTTGACATTTAATATATTATGCAGGTTTAAAAGGCTCGGGAAAATGGATGAACTATCTAAGCTGAATAACTTTCCACTTGTAAAAATGTTTCTTAAGTACAGAGCCCTCAGATTTAATACTTAGTCTTGCTTGTTTAAGCACATGGTAAAATGTAGACAGGTTTTTCGTTTGACAGAACAATCCTGATGGAACAATGCAGTCTCCACTGGGCTAAAGCCAAATGACAAAATGACAGCCACATCTTATTAGAGGAGATAACTTAAGGAATGCTTAGTTTTAATGCTTCTCTTAAGCAATACTACTTTGTCTTTTGACATGCAGTTCTCTTCTTTACCCATGGTGACTTTATTATTTACATGATCTGAGTATATTCTTAGCCTCGAAATTAAGATGATTTTTGAGCTTGTCCAAGCACCTAAGATATTGCAGAAGCTCACTCATATGATTTCAAGTATACAATAGCTTTTTTTATTCTGTTAGGGTCTTTACAAGAGTAATTTCAATTTTCCAGTAAGTAGTTTAGATGAAAGCCTACAGTCCTGTGGCCAAGCAACCTCCAAGGCAAGGTATGAGCCATTCGACAAAGCCACTGAAATCACAGCAGCTGTACATCCTCAGTTAATACAAATAATAGAAAATTTCCTAAAAAATGTTTGGTCCCGGGCTGCTAACAAAGTAGTAATTCACAAAATGTGACTTTTTTTCATTGGGAAGGTTATAAAATTTGTTTGTTGGAGGTAGGGAAGGAAATGTAATTAAAGACTAAATTCAGACTCACATTTCATTTTAACCAAAAGAATATGTGTGGTTTGGACACCAGTCACCTAGGCACTTCCTATTTTAAAGCAGTGCACATTGTCAGCAAATCAAATTATCCAATAGCAAAACTCCATCTGGCAGAGTTAACTATGCCAGGTAACCTTAAATAGAAGCTCAGGGGTAGTTAACTGTGTTACAACACTGGGCTTTGCTGGTAAGAGTTATCAAAAGTTCCCTTTGTAGAACTGCTATTAAAAGAATAAAACAGGAAGAAGTGAAATGAAAACACAAAACTTGTGGGTTTATGTGTGTTCTAAGGCCCTTTTGCATTTGAATGAATTTGAAGGTGCTAACACCAGCACATTTAAAATAAAGCAACACTGGAGTTTCCATATATGTGTGTGTGTATGTGTGTGTGTGTATGGTATGGACCAGATGCAAAAGCAAGAAAAAAACTTTATATATATATATATATAAGCTTTAGGTCATAGATGCTTTGAGGAAGGCCTGTTACACATCATTTATATTTAGAAAATTCAGGAGCTTTGAATTTGGATTGACCTTAGGTACCAGTGTAATCTGAAAATACACAATGAAATTATTTTCATCGTTGTCACGATGAAATCTGCAGGGAAACTTTAATTTATCATCTTGTCAATGGATTGTGTAGAGAACTGTTTATAATAAAATTTTAAAAAATTGTATTATGCTTTTGGAAACCTTATTCAGTCTCCAAATATATAGAGTACACAATAGAACACACATACACTCTCACTCCTGAATCTGGTGAATTCAGATCTGATAACACCTTTTTTCTCTAATGCACAGTGAGTGATATTGCTTGTGTATGAGATCTAAGTGTTTCTGCATCTCCATGAGGTTTGGGCATATACTGATTGTCTGTGAGGTTTGTTTTAAGGCAAACCATTCAATGAAAAGCACACTATTTCCTATAGATAATGATCAGAGCAAATTTGATCATGTGTGTGACAGCCAAAACATCTCATTGACTTTGCAACAGTCATGATGTAGAAACCTTTTGGGTGAAACTTTGGAGACATGAGACACATGAGCTCAGAATTTAAAATTTCTCTCAGATGTCTAGTGTCAGGTTGACATCTTTTCTTATAGTTAGGTTAGTGTTACCCCATGAATGAGTTGACATGGGACATTTGAGCTCTTTAACCCTATCTCATGTATTCTGAGAAGAGGTTTAATTTATTTAAATCCATTTGTTCACTGAAACACGGCCATTTTTTTTTTTCAATTTTAAACAAAATTTGGAAACAAGGCTAGAAACAAGGAAATGCAGAGCATGGGGCATAAGAATTTCATAAATTTTTGAGTCCACTCCTGAAGAACCTGCATGTGATACCCAAGCACATTAGTTTATTCACCCTAAGATTGTCCATCCTGTAACTCAAAACCCTTTGTCAGGTCTGAGAAATGGTTTGTTTCCTTAACCTGATGTTGTTTTAAAGGGCAATACCCAGATGTTTTGGGTTTGTGGTAAAGAGAGAATTAATGAGTCTGTCTGTCTGTCTGTCTAACTGGAGCCCACTTATGAATCTGTACAGATGCCAGTTGCAGAGTAAAGTGCAATGCTCCTGGCGTACCCAGGACTCACAAACATTTCAGAGAAAATCAAAGGTTGTTTTTTTTTAAAAATCTTTCCTTTAAACATTTTTCCCTTTCATAGTCCAACAACAAATAGATTCAGGCATATTCTGAGATCACTTAAAACCCTGATTTTTTTTTCTTCTTCTTCTTTCATAAAACCTTAAAGCAACTGCCTCTGTTGTTGCAAGTTGGGTTTTGCTCTGTTTTCTTGCTTTAACCTTAAGGTTTACTGTAAGCTGTGTAAACTAAAATTATAGATTTCTCTTCATTTTCCAAGTTATTTCCCTCTAAGAAATCCCTTTTGTCTTTATCTTAAGTAAAAAGACTAAAAATGTATTTGAATAGAATCTGTAAAAATAATGGCCTTGGCTGGTGTTTTGGCTGAGCATATCCCACGTGAACCAAGAGGAAAATTGTACCAAGGGGGAGCTGAAGGTCGCCAGTGCCTTCGGAAAGTATTTTCAATAAAACTATTTCATTTTGCTCTTTCTTTTTTTCCCTAAGCATTGAACATAAGAAAGCATGGTACAAACCTGTTCTGTATCCATCTCGCTGTTGACATGTGAAACGTTGACATTTTGTAGCTCAGGATAGTCTGATGGCTGATTTCTATCTAAAACCCTGAAATGATCTTGTTGATTTAGCTTCTCCTTTAACAACTTAAGGGAGTTTGTATGTAAATCCCATTTATACTAATGGGGCTGTGTGTGTAAATCACTGTACATCAAGGTGAGACTGTGCCCCACGGAACTGATATGTTGGTTAAGAAATTACAATGTGTAACACGTTTCTTATCCTGTAGATCATAATAATTTTATAGTGCAATTAACCAATCCCAATTTAGTGACTATATTCAGAAGGTGTTATCTTTTATTCATATCCAACCATCTACCTTAGGAAATCATGAACGCCTGTATATTTAACCATTTGAGGACCAGTCTTTAACTATCCTTAGCCAAAAAGAAGGAAACAAAGAGTTTCAGTATTTTTTATGATTACTTTTTTTTATTTTGAAAATGCTTGAAATCATTTCCTTTCCTGAAATAGAGCAGATTCTAATTAGTCATTAATAAGCAATTTTATTCTTAATTTTTAGTGATTTCTAGGACTCATTCAATTTCATTTATTTCCATTGCATGGGAGCTGGCATGGTCCTTATAGACAATATCTTTAAAGAATAAGCAGTTTGCAGGAAGGGCACAGGGTTCAGTTTTTTTTTTTTTTTTATTATGGGTAAAAAATCAAAATTCTCACAATACATACAAACATTTGCAAAATGATATATAAATATATATGCATATATGTGTATTTGCTTACAATAGGAATACTTTAACGCTTAACTTTATACTGTTTAATCATAATGTTTTAATACACCACCATAGAAATCAACCTTCAGAAAAAAATTACTTTTATTTTCTAGCATAAAATATAAGTTAATTTAAGTAAAATTTTCATTTTTTGACAGCATGCATAATAATGGGGCATAATACTAATATCACCCCAATGTGTATATAAATAATGTTTGACATCCTGGTGTTATGAAACAAGTAAACCAAATCATAACTTTTAACGTAAACCTAAAGAGAAATGAAACTTGACATCCCACTTTGGATGATAAAACAATCTAATTTGTAACTTTAATCCATATAACTTAATTTTTAAAAATAATTTATATGCCTACTTACTTTCAAAAAGAACTCAAGGCCTATTGCATAGAACTGACTATTATTTTTTCACTATGACTATCCTTTTTTCATAATTTTCTTCACTCACATTTTTTTATTTTCCTTCTTTGAACCAGGAAAAAAGTCAACTTAATTTAAAAGTTCATGCTGCCAAGATTTCCAATCCAATTTCCTCTGTCCAGAAGCTTGAAACACCTAGAGAGGTATCTGAAAATATAGGCTTAAAGCCAAAATTCTAATCATTAAAGCAGCTTTTTGAAAAGAAATAAAGCAGTAGAAATATAAAATAGAGTAGAGGAAATAATACCATTTGCAGATTCAACTGCCAAAAGGAGCAGTGATCTGTAATCTCTTTCATCAGGTATCCATCCTTTGAATGTATTCAGTGAACTCCTCTTACACCACTCATCCCCTTGTTGATTGCATTCCAGCAACACTGGTCTTCTTTTATTTTCTCAAGCTCCTTAAGTTCTTTCCCACCTCAAGACCTTTGCCCAGCTTTTTTCTCTACCCCGAAATTCTTCCTCTGGCTCGACCTTTTTCAAAGTTAAATGCTTTTCCTGACAACTCACTCTAAAATAGTTACTATCTCTTATGTCATCCTTTTCTGCAGCCTATAATTGATTTTTATTTGTTTAACTGCTTGTTTAATGCCTTTTTCTTTCTCTAGGCTGTAAAATTTATTAGGACTCAGTTTATATTCTTGGCCACTCAGAGGCTAGCAGAGTCTCTGGTACATAGTAGGTAATTAGTAAGTATTTCTTGAATTAAAGGATAATTGAGTGTTATGTCATAATCAAAGAAGTAAAACCCTTCTTCAAGAACCTCAGGTCTGAGTGAGATAAAATACAGGCATATGAAAATTGAAAACAATATTATAATTTCAATAGCCAAATGAAAACTGAAAACATTATTGCTATCTGCCAACAGTAAACTTTTGAGGGAATGCAGATTTATTGATATCTCGAGTGATCAGGAAAGTCTTAATAGGTTTAACAAGATTTAAGGTTTAATGAAAATCACAGGTTGAATGCAGATAGACCTATAGAGACTGTGCCAGTCTCAGAGCCGGGAAGGAGACATCATTCATTCATCATTCATTCATTCAACAAACATTGTGGAGTACTTAAACTGCTTTAGAAACTGCAGATAGAAGCAAGTGAAACAGACAAGTCTTTGCCATCATTGAGCTCATATTCTAATGAGAGAAGATAGCAAAGATCAAGCAAGGAAATTATGGATTGTCAGGAAGTGAAAAGTGTTATGGAAAAAAGAAAGAAGGGTGAAGGGGAAAATGCTAATGGAGAAAGGAGACAACAGTGTTGAGGCAGGGAAAAAAAGCAAAGCACTTGTGGAGGACAGTGGGTAGCTCAGTTTGACTAGATATATGGATTATTGTTAGGCAGCATGAAGAGTGGGGAAGAACAAGAAGGTTGTAGACAATTACATCAGGGTTTGAATTCTGCTACATCCCTTATTTGGCTGACCTTTGAAGAATTACTTATTCTTTCTAAGCCTCAGTTTCCTTATCTCTAAAACTGCGATAAAAATACTCCTTTGTACTGAGCACTGTGGGTGGCCCACTCAGATCCTCCAAGTTTTCTTTTACCAGTTCAATGTGACTCTCCCCCCAGGGTTCTGAATGCTTTTTCTGCTAAGGACTTCCAGCTTTTTCAACTTTCATGGTGACTTCATTTTATTGGCCCTGGTTGCCAGATTGTAGCACTATATTGAAAAAAAAAAATTCTGCAACTGCTTTCTGGATCAGTGGCCAAAAATGTTGTGATTGATTTGTTATGTTTGACTTGGACATAGGAGGGAGGAGTTTTAGTATGAAGTTATATGTCTCCACATATGCCAACTACAGACAGGGAGCCTGCTATGAGACTTTCATAATGATGCAAATTCAAAAATGAGATCTGGAATGGGTTGGAGACAGTTCGCACGGTGAGAGGAGAATGGATGTCAGTAACTTTATGAAAGAAGAATCAGCATGCTTTATAGCTAATTGAATGAGTATATTTGGCAACTGTAGGGAAGGGAGGAGAAACAATACAAAGGAATTGAATTAATATGGATATCTGAAGCCTTTTGACTAGGAAAAAATGATTATTGATAGAACTACATATGTATTTTGACAAAAGATGATACATTTAGTTTTAGGCAAGATGAGATGAGATGAACTTGGAGAGTGCTCTGGCAGTTGGAGATGGTGGTCAGAGTGGAGAAGAGGCTATAAATATTATTGGGGATGAATGTGAGAATTGGATGTTAATAGATGGTATTAAGCCATGGATTCAGAAATATGCATGACCTAGCTTGGTTCACTCCTCTTTACTGTAAGGTCATTGAGGTATATATGGGCATTACTAGTAAAGAAGGTAGAGTGACATTTTCTTAGTAACACATACTTGAGTTTCGAACTCTAGTGCAGAATCTAGGTTGGAACCCATAAAAGGGTTACTCAAGCTAACCTTTACTTTACCTAAGCTAATACTTGCTTAACTTTTTTCATGATCCTTCTAGTTCCTCTACATTCACCAAATACACACATTCATTAGATAACAAAGCTAATTAGATACTGTATCTCTAATAAGTTTACTTCACACAGCCCTATCAGAGCTTCTAATCTTACCTTAATACCAAGGAAATCTGCCCAGGGACTACAAGAAAAGGAGCAGAGATAAAGAATGTGATAGAGAAGTTAGCCCCAATGCCAAAGGCAGAACTCATCTGAACATTCAAGGTAGGGATAAAACAGAGGGAGTTATCAAGATCAGCCCTATGAGCTTACCATTTCAAAAACGTTGGAGAGAGAAAAGATTGCATTCTCATGTCACTCAGATCTTTTGAAAATTCTACCCCTGGAAATGGTAGACTAATCCTTTCCTTAGACTTTAGCCTCAATCCCTCTCACTGGGCAGGAGAGAGAGAAAGGGGGAGAACTGAGTTCTCCTAAAGGCAAGAAATATAGGGACTAACCTTGAGGAGATGATGGAAACCTTGAGAGAATGTCAATTATTTGAGGAGAAGCATTTAGAGAGAAAGAAGGAGTGGCCTGAGAGTTTAGCCTTAATTAATGCACCCAGTTGGGAATGTAAATAAGCTATAAATCAACAAATGAACCAATGATTGGGTCAAGACTAGGGAGGTTACTGGGATTCCAGGAAGGATAGCACTTCAAAAGGTTTGTGCCAGCAGTCACATATGAAGCAAAGGTAAAGGAGAATGAGGTCTAAGAAATCTTTTGGACCTTGGGATTTGACAGTAAGAAGGTGAAGACTGACAGTTTTCCTAGGGTAGCATTGACTAAAAAGTATTACGTAAAGTATAATAAACCTTGAATAAAATATTTAATACATATTAAATTATAACCATATAACTAGTGTTATTTTAAATGTATAGAACATCTGCTGGGGGTGTGGGTGTGTGTGTAGTACTTGAAGAAATATTTCTGAGAACTGAGGAACAGTTTTCCCCCTGAAGCCTCCTCAGAGCTTTTATTCTGCTAACATAGATTTTGCAGCTCCAAAGGCCAGAGGATAGTTGGTATGGAATTCTGTCTCTCCCTAACTTATGTGCAACTGGAACCTGTTTACAGTGAGTGTCTTGTAGGGCCAGAATGCTGAGGAACACACTTTGGGGAATGTTCACTTAGTTTATTTAATGCAGGAACCAGATTATGGGGAGTTCAAAGTAACAGGGTGAAGAAATGGAGGTTTTTGTGCAAAATTCATTTATGAATCTTAGCTTTTACTTGAAAGAGATAAATTAATTAGGGTGGAAGCCTAAGGAAAGAATGGGTAAAAGTTTCATTTTTCAAGACTCTATTGATTTTCATGGAAAAATGTAGGAGTCAGTGGAAAGAAAAGAATGGAGTTGGAGCTGAGGGAGTGATATAGTGAGAGAGAGATGTTTGAAAGGTTGAAAGGGTGGCAGGGCTAGGTCCCAAGGGAAGTAGAAGTGGGGGTAGGACTGAGAACACAAAGGGGATGGAACGACCCCTTTTTGCCTCCTCACCATCAGCCCGTGACTTTTTACGTGCAGGCTGAAGTCTCCTGAAACGAAGCTCCTCAGGACCTCTCTGTGAAATTGCTTTATCCTAGATTGCTATGGGAAACCCAAATCGAGGCATTCCATCCAGCACAGAGTGGCAAATAGGCTGAAAACAAGGGCATGGCCTTTTAATTTTTTGTAGTTGCTTTGAATTTTTAACCAATTACTTGACTGCACAATAATTTTTGTTTCCTTAATAATAAAATAACAATAATGGCTTGGAATTCAGAAAAAATGATTCACAGGGACCAGTTTCAGCCTCTCTATTAGATTACTTTAAGGTCAGCATGAATCAGCCAAACCTGTTCTTAATGTAATGTTAACTAGGACTCTCCACCCTGTTTCTGTTATTTTCTCTCCTTTGAGGTCTTTTTTGCCAGGGAACCTTCCACATCTCCACCTCTGCCACTGATAGTCTAAACCAGTCTCTCGACACCCTCTGGGCAAAAGAACTCTCTCACAACTTCATTTAATTTTGGTTATCCCTGTGCTTTCTGAAGAAAGAACTTTAAAAAAAAAGACGATCCCATTGGTAAATTGAGGTGGGTGTTTGAAACCAACAACCTTATTTTGCTTGTACAGGAAGGTTACTGCACACAGGATGGCTTGAGCCCACCTGGCAGCATCTTAGAATTACAAATTATCAAGTATCTCCCCATATCCCCCCAAACTTACTAATCAGAAATTCCACAGGTGGAGTCCAGCAATCTGTGGTTTAAACTGCCCTTCAGATGATTTCACATCAGAGTTGTAGGCCAGGGGTTAGTAAACCACAATACATGGGTTAAATCCTGCCTATTTCCTATTGTGGTAAAGCTAGCTACATTGTTAAATAGTTAAAAAAGAAAATTAAAGATGGACAATTTTTGTGACATTTAAAAATGATATGAAATTCAAATTCCAGTGTCCATAAATAAAAAATTTTTAGAACACATATTGTCCATTGTTGTTTTTAAGCTTCTACAGCAAAAGTGAGTAATTGTGACAGTGGCCCAATGAAAGCCTTAAATATTTCTTATCTGGCCTTTAACAGAAAAAGTTGGCTCACCCTCGTGCTAGAGCAGAAGCCCCTAGAATCAACTACATGTGTTGGTGACAAACAGTAAATTTTACTTTCCTTTGGGTCCTCTTCTGTTCCTTCAGGTGTAATTTTCTAGTGATCTGGAAATCCAATGACATTTCCTTTCAGTCAGACTATTTTTAATTCCCAAAAGGCAGCTCATCACGATTGCTTCAGAGCAAGGGAAATGTCCTAACAAAGGGATTTCTCTAACTTAAAGGTAATCATGACCGTTACTTGGCTAAAAATGGGAGTACTTGGAGACACCCTCTAGATATATCTTATTGCTTATTGCTGGTTTAGCAAAGGTTCTTGGACTTGGTTGTTCATAAAAGGGCCTGTAGAGCTTGATAAAATTGTAGATTCTTGAGGCAAACCCTAAAAGGTCTGAATCAGGAACTCGGAGTTGGACACTAGGAATTTGCATTTTAACTGGCGCCCTAGGTGGTTCTGAAGCTAGTAGTTCTGAAGGACAAAATTGTGACAAACAATGGTTTACAGAAAAGTCATAAGAAAAGCATTATTGGTTTGAGAGAAGAAGAGACTTACAGTTTATATACTCTTCATTGAAAATAATACTGCAATTGTTTTCTGTTGCCACTAAATAGAAATATACAGGCTTTGGGGCTGAGGCACGTGATTTTCGGTTAGAGACTGAGAGGCAACAAACTTTCCTAAGAGAATACATATATAAAACCTTAGCAAGACATATACAGAATGATCCAAAGCAGTTGAGATTTTCAGATCTGATGGTACTCTACTGGGAATGTCTTCCTGAAGGCACAGAGAGGCCCGTGATATCTCTTGATTATGCCTAGTTATTTAAAATATGTCTTCGTAATTTAGCCAATTCCAACACTTCACTTCTTAATGCTTTTAAGGCTTCTCTATAAAAGAAAAAAAATTTATTCCTAGCATTACCCGATTTTTACTAAAGTCTATTTGGTGGACCATACTTTGGTCTCCTCCCTGTTATCACTATCAGTTCTCTGCTTTCTGTTTTTTATATCTTATTTTGCTAAATTTGGTAGGACGGGGGTTTTTTGTGCATTTTCTGCCTGAGGCATTTCATATGAAGAGTGAAAATTGCAAATTAAAGAAATATGGACATTGAAAAGGAAGCATAGCCCTTAAAATACTTATCTTTTCTCACTTCTCTATATTTCTATATTTCTACAAATATTACTAATATGACTCAAACTTTTCAAGATACCTTTTAGTAGAAAGCCTGCCACTAAATAAGTTTACATGCATCATATAATCTGTCTGATAATATAACATTTAACTGTAGTAAAGAAATGACATCCTTACAAGTTTTCCCTTCCTTTCTGATGATTGATAATTTCAGGTTGCATTCTGCTCTTTTTTTTTTTTTTTTTTTGTCATTGAATGAACTCTTCAATAAACATCACCAAAAAATACAGTCATTAATTTATTTTCATTTTCTCCATATCCCACAAGCAATTGCACATGACAATTGAGTCAATATGTTTGGATCTAGATAAGGATCTTCAGCCTCAACTTTGAGAGTTATTTGGTTCAGTGAAGTCCTAAGTGAATAAATAGGTGGTCCACCACTCTCTAACAACCTGGGGGACAAGGGCACTCTGACACTGTGATGTGAAGGAGGCTCTGCTTCTCCCTTTCCAGCAAGAATAGCGTCTGACACATCCCAAATCCCACCTAGAAGATTGAAATGTCCTTCTTCTTCCTTCCCTCATGCTTTCCTGCTCACCCGTCTGCCAGCAAATCTGAGGGAGATGACTCATTTCTGAGGAAGCAGCACTCATCTATGGCACGGGGCGGCTATTTATTTATTTATTTACTCATTCTGTGCATAGGCTTTTCCAGATTTGTAACATACACCATCAGCCTCCTGTCTGGGTTCCAGAAATGAAAAGAAAAAAAAAAAAAAAAAAACTCATAAATTGAATGCACATGGAGAAACCCAGTCCCCATCCAAGACCGCACAGGCTCCCCACCCAGCAATCCAAGGGCACACCCTCATGCTTTACACAGCACCTTTCTTCCAAAAAAGTCCAGAGAGCTGCTCCAGCACAAAGGAATTAGGCTAGGGAAAGGATGTGTTTGGATTTCCTTCTAGACTAGTAAAAGGAACTACTAGGCCCTCTAGAGTTTAAGGTCACACAAGCAGGCTGTCTATGTAGCTAGGAATCACATTCAGTTTTTAGTCTCTAGGTGTTGTATTTACATTTAGAAAGCACTAGCCACTCCTAATTATTTTTATGCATAGGGGGGGAAATACAAAGAAGATTTTGCCTTTGGAAATACATTTCCCGGCACCTTCTTTCTATTCGATTTCTTTCCATTTGTCACATTCTGTCCCCAAATTTCAAGTGCTGTCATGCTGTCTTTCTCCCAGTGACTACCTCAGCAGAGCAATCCGACCAGCTCACTCATAGCAATGTGTCCTGACATGTACTGCTCATCCCATATAAATCCACGTTTTTCATAAAGGATAGATCCTAAAGAATGATTACATGGCCAAAGAAATAACAAATGAAGGAATTTATCTGTAGGATCGACATTTGGGGTATATAGGTCTTTGTAGCAACCTATATGGGTGTAACCTACCACTTCCTCTGCCTAAGATGAAGGCCCTCATGCCTCATAACCAAGCTGAGGCCATGTAGTAAAACTCAACGACTTGTCGGGGCCAGCCTGTTGGGAGCTGCCGCTTCTCCCTGCACGTACTGTCTTCATCCCCAGGTCTTGCTGTAGATTACTAGCTGCCACATAAAGGATTTGAACATTAATTTCAAATCTCAAATTTAAATGAAAACTATATAAACATCTAGAATCTGACGCACAGTTCAACTCAGTATCCGGTCGACACTAAGTTACCGGTGGTCCATCGTATTTATTTCTTAGCCTCTTGATTGTGACTTGCGGTGACTGCTGACTCCTTTCTGATTTGCCTCAATACCTGGACTTGATCCCCCAGGCTCTGGCCATCATAATGGTTATCTGCTCCCATTCTGATCCCTGGTTTTGTTGCTTTGTGGCTATAAGAAATGCAGGGCCAGGTCTTTGCTTACAATCTGGCATCTTTACCCTTGATTTGCAATTTGTTCCTGCCCATCTTCTAGAATGACTTAATATTACAGGGAGAGCATCCAGTGTGAGCGTGAGACAGAACATCACATCCCAATACGTGAAATCAGCGTGCCAGAGCCCTGGGATAACCAATTCCTTCATCCGCCCTGCCATCCTCCTACCTGCTCCACTCTGCTTGGTGGGAGAGATGAGTGCCAAGAGGACAAGCTAATATTATTAAAGAGTGACAGTGATCTTTGAATGAATGAACCTTAGATATGTAGAAATATTGGCTTTTGAAATAGACTCTTAGATAGTAAGTTTTCTTCTTTCCAGTGGAGGATACTGAGACCACAAAGGTGAAATTAAATTAATTAATTACGAAATGGAACTAGGATTAGAATATTGGTCTCTTGAGTCTTAAGATAGTGCTCTTCCTATTACACTATCCACTCTGCTCATTTCTAATAATAATAGTAATATCTTTATATAGCTTGGGAAGCTGTTTTGATGTGAGCCTTCCAGCTTTCTCAGCAGGCCTGAGAGATGTTTGGCCAAGTAACCGCAAATGGGCTTCTGGATACAAACATGAGATTTTTACTTGTATTAGATAAATAAAGCTGTAGCCACCAAATTTAAGACTATGCTAATCCCTCCCACTTCTGGTCACATTTTGGTCATATTTGGCATTTTCACTTTATATTATAAAAACAGTTATGAAAATCTAAAATTTCTAAATTTCTCTTTGGTGTTCCCATACCACATATAAGTTCTAGTTCAGGCAAATGTGTTTCTAACAGCAAAATGTCCTCTTGTTATTATAGATATGTCTCTATTTGAAAAAGCATGAGGGTCCCTACACTTTCAACATCCTCCCTCCTACCATCCACCATCATACCAGTACCTTCAGGAGAATCAATGCTCACGGTAATGGCACATACAACAGTCAAATGCTAACATGTCAGAAAAGGCTTCCTTTTTTTGTTTTTGTTTTTGTTTTTAAAGGCTTTCCACAATAAAGTACATGTATGGATTTTTCTGAAAGCTGATCAGAACATTAGAGCTCAAATATTCACAACCCTTCATTTTGAGGAAGAAGAGTTCTAGTTGTTACACATTACTGTTGGTTAGAAACAGACTTAGACCAGAGCACACCCCCCTTGTTTAGCTGGTAAGCATAGGAAACTCTTGGGAGAAATTTAAAAGAGAATTGAAAGCAAAAGTGTGAGAATTAACACCAGAAACCCAAAAAGTCAGACCCCCTCTATTCTCTCAGCATTTCAATTAAGCATTATTTTAGAATCCGTCAAATTGGGACAATGGCAAACCTTTAAATAAAAATAGCAAAGCACTCCCTGTCCTCAGGAAGATTAGTCTCTATTTCCCAGGGCAGAACATGTAAAAAAACACAAGATTTGCAGACCAGTAAGGATAATTATATTATCATTGTTGAGGTACCCAGTGTAGAAGAGTGAAGTATGGTTCATTTGGGTTGCAATATTAAAATGCTTACAATACTAAAAAGTCAGAGCTTTTCTTTTGGGGAGAATTTAATAGTTTCTCTTGCTTGGAGAACCAAAATTTTGCAAATGACGCATTATCTCGTCATGGTCAAAACAGTCAGTGTTTTATCTGTCCTTTCCTTAGATGCCTGCATAAGTCTTAGAGCTGGCCATTTTCTTCTGTCTGCTAATACCACAGACTTGCTGTTCACCACCCACACAAATGCTGGTGTGCAGACCACATGTGCACACACACTACTTTTTTTTTTAATGTGTTAGGGCTGAGTTACAAGTAAAGTTTTGGCCACGGAATGAAAACAAGGCTATCTCCTTTCCTATAAATATCATTTATCTCCCTCTACCTGTGAATGGTATAATAAATAAAACATTCCTTTTTTTCCTCCTCTCCAACAGAGATACTGCTGTCTCCTACTGTATAAAGTCCAGAATAAACATGTACCATCATTGCATTCCTTCACCACACTGGTGCTGTTTATCAAATGTTTTTTATAGGAGCAATTCCAAATACCAAACAAGCACATAGATGAAACTCTGCTTTTTCTTGCAGGCATACCCCAGGAGGCAAAAAATTGCAATAATCCTAAATAAAGACAAATTAATAAAAGGAAATTGAAAGTTCCTTTTAAAATGTATTCTATAGTTGTGAAATTAGAGTGAAAAAATAGCTGGTTGGATGTCATTCTATCTCTCAAGGGACTTCATATTCTAAAGTTTCTCGCTTCACAGAAAGAGTTTGTCTATTTGTGCTAGACTTAGAGTGATTTAAAAATAAAACCAATAACAACAAAAAGAAAATAAATCACCAACAAGCTCTCCTATTCTTTTAGGTAATAAAGATCTTTTACTTAAAATGGAGCATGTATTAAACTTTTTCTGCATCTTTGCTAGCTCAGCAAACCTTTGTTCTGAATGCTGTGACCATTAGTGGCTTTGATTATAGATTACACCACCATTTGATTTATTTTTTTCTCATGGGCAACATATTTCTTTCATTGAGCAACATTCTGAAACTTGGAAATCTAACCTGTGTTTTAGTCTTAGGAAAGGAACATTCATATGGTAAATCCTCCCCAGTTGGACTTGGTATTCATTCAACTCTTATATGGTTGATTCCAGGCCAGGTTTAATTATGCAATCACCCTCCACTCAAAGAGGATAGTAGAATACAAAAGCACTTTCAAAGCTTGCATGTAATACAGTGCCAGTTTTCTGGAAAGAAAAAAAAAATAAGGAAATGTTAGCATTTAACAACATAGTCATCTTTAATTGCAAGTCTAGAGGACAATGATATAAATTTATTGTGTAAATTAGAGATCAGGTAGGTCTGAAATCCAGGCAGACCACCTTGTCTGTCTCTGCCAGAACTCAGAAAAAAAGAAAAATACATATGTATGGTTTTTTATCCTTTTGTTTATTATGGGAAAAAAGGAAATCAGGCACCTGACCTGAATGTTTTATGATTAGAAAAAATGTAAATACACCAAAACCACCTTTGAATTTAGTTTTTACTTCCAGAAAATTGTGGTCTCTTTAAACAGTTTCCAGGGAAGTATTTTTTTACACATTCTGAATTGCTCGTCCAGTCATTTTCTTATATTACATTACTCACATCCCCTGGCTGAAGGAAATTCCCTCTTACCAATGCTGTATCACTGGGATGTATGTATATTTATGTAACCCTGGTGGTGGTGTTTCTTCTTAGGCTAATTCAATGGCACTGTTTCCTGAACTGAACTCTCTTGTCTACATTAATATTAATTTCACATTCGCAAAAGGCAAAATGCACTAAAATCTCCCAAGCCTTTTCTTCGTGACCTTTATAGCTAACAGGCTCTACTGCGATGAAGAGGTTTACTAGAGAATCCCCAAACTTCCTGGAAAACTCAACATTGTAACATGTTGGCTCAGTGCTTGCAAGACAATGTTTCCCTTACATAGCTGCATGCATTTTTGTTATATTAATGATCCAGAACAAGGATAAATCAGAGATCCTCGGCCCTAGCTAAAAGAAGCTTATTGTCCAAATAAACAAGCAAGGAAGTTGAGCACTGGAGAGAGCCAAGACCCATACAATTGTCTGGCTCATTTGAATGACCCAGAAAGGTTACGCAGACTTCTTGTCTTACATGAGCCTAGAAAGCCCCCTGGGAACAGCTACAGCCGCAACAGTCGTGACATGCTTGCCATAATAGGGTAAAACAGCCTGAGACTTGCCCTCTAGGTGATAATATATTGGGACCTCACATGTTACATGGCCTATAACCAGAAACCTGGAAGTCATAGATTGCAGTATATGGATCTTCCTGTGACATGAGCCCTGTCTCTGTTTCTTACTAAATGGGGAGGACATTGAGGGAAGGTTGCAGGGTTAACTGTGTACTGGTAGTTAGGTCCACTTCTTCTATGCCCTTAGACTCCCAGACAAAAAATGAGCTTATGTTTATATATACCCAAGCACTGCTTTGGCCTTTAAATATGATTTGAAGGGTAGTGCACCCTTAAATAATGCCAGCAATCCTTTTTTAAAACATGGCCTGCATCCATTTTAACTAATGTGACTGCTGGGTTTCCTTCTCTCTGCTTCAAACTTGGAAATAGATTTCTGTCCTAACCATTTATTTAAGATTTTTTTGAATGGTGCACTTAATTCATATGTGAGGAAAAAACTTACATTTGTTAGGAAAAAAATTACAAGAGGCGCTGTCCTAATTACTGTCTAAGTATTAAATTGTTCACGCGTTTACATAAGGGCCTGTGGTCATAGAACTACATTTGCCCAAATATTTAAGTGAGAAAGGTTCATGCTGTTATTCTTCACCAATTTTCTTAGAACTGCTTTCTTTAAAGGTATCAGTCTGATTTCTTAGTTTTCTTGAAATTTGTGAATTTCATACTGAAAGAATCCTTCTGAATCCCTTTTCATTACTCACACGTAGTTGATCATATTAATAGGCTTAGAACTATTTAGCAATCGTCCCATGTCCCATGATTTCATGCAAGGCAGCAGAAAAGCATTTATTGTGGCATTCCTTTTTAAAAAGGGAAAGTTCTCATCTGATTTGAGAGTTGGGTGGAGCTCAGGGTGTGTCTTTTCTGGTTTCTGGTGGAGTTTAATTTTTTGGAGGAAGTCTCTTTGTTAGATGAAGACAAAAGTCCATTAGCATATTGTGAATTTTTTTCTGGGCAATGTAAATTCATGTTTCATCTGCTCTAGAAACAGAGTTAGGAGACAAACTGTATTTTGAGTATCATTTTGCAAAATTGGCAGTGAAGGTGCTAGGTGTTAGGGATTTGGGGGAAGGGGAGAATTGGTGACTTAGCAGAAAGCAGGTTGCTTGTGCTTAAAGACTGCATATCTGATCTTAACTACTGTGACTTCAGGGAATGCCCATTGGACTCCATTAACTTTTCAGACCATTTCTGGCAGCAATGACGTGGGTGGCCAGAGTGAGCAAGAAACAAAAGAATTGGGAGTTGAAAAACAAATCAATGTGCAAGTGTTGGGATTGAGGGGAGTCAAGATTTTCATTTGTCATTGATAGGGGAAACGTGGCTTAGAAATTAGGACATGGACCAGAAACTTTTCCTTTTTATCCCTCTTTACCATAAATAGACCTTATAAAAATGATGCATCATTTCTCAGATTAATTTAATTTAATATTGTAGAGGAATAAATCAGAGACATTCAGAGCCACCTGTGCATATATGAAACAAAATTGCAACAATAAGAAAATGCAAAACTGAAAACTTTTCAATGCCAAGGTTCAGAACTTCATTAGGAAGTCATTATCTTTATCAGTCCAAAGGAGCTACCTGCCTTACTTAATCACTGCCATTACAGCCTCTTTCTGTTTGATTTTTCCCTCTCCACAGAGGTTACACAATTGCTCTCCATCCTATTTCAAGGTCTGGTTTTAAGGAGCCCTTTGGGATGGTCCCTGAATCTGAAGCTACTTCTTTTTCAATGCATCCCAGTAAGTGGAACTGGATCATGATCTCCCCAAATGCAAGCTGGTTATTCAAGTGGAAGCAACCTATTCTAGGCTCTCTGCTCTGGCTCACTGCTGCCCCTTCCTTTTATTGGTCCAGTCCCTTAGACCTCGCCTGAAACCTTCTGGTGCCATGTCCAGGAGGGACATCCTGTGAAGTTCATCTAGCTCTCCATTACTCATGAAAATCAGCAAATCTGAAAGCACAGATCATTAAGTATATAGATAACTCAAAACTCTTCATTGTAGGCGTAATCTTTAGTTCCTGATCCCCATCATTTTATAAGAGTTGCAATCGTTTGAAGGATTTAAATTTCACGTTTTTCTGTTTCCCTCGTTGTTCCTCTGGCAGAAGACCTAAAGAATCTTGGAATGGCCAAAATGCATACATTAGGAATAAAAGAAAAAGAACAGCATCCTTGGTAATCCACCAATGGAGTAATCTGTTGAAGTTTTTTAAAAATCCCGTATTTATAACTCTGTGAAGAGTACTTTTTCCTCTGTACTTTAAGTTCTTTCTTATACATGTAAATAAAATCAATTACCTTGTTCAGTTAAACATAGTGCTATTTCTATCAAAAAGAATTCTCTCCCAAACACATCCATATATAAATACACATACACTCTCACACACACAATCCTATACACACTTCTCTGCTACTTCTATGCATAGCATCCATCCACAGTTCCACACTTACAGCTACTACTATATCTGACCCCTCATTCATGAAAGCTCCTGCTGCTTAGCCTTAAGCTGTTGGGCTCTCATCATTTCCCACTGAGCACACGGGGGTGGATTTAGGTGTCTTGCCTTCATTTACAATCTGAACAAAAGAAACCCAAGCCAAGAAAGCAGCTGGCACCATAAAAACAGTAAAAGCTCTAGCTGGCATCTCTGGTTGCCACTGACTAGCCAAATATCCACAGGGAATGGTGCCAATATAGATTTCTGGGACAAAACAACAAAATAGATTTTTGTCAATAAGCATTGATTTGACAAGAAGTCAGACAAATCCATCCATACCAAATGACACATACATCCACTGAGTTCCAAACCAATGAGCACATTATGGACAAATTGAAAACTTGCCTAAGCTGGATTCATACATGACACATGCTCTCCAAAGTCTTCGTCTGCCAAATATGGTTATATGTTAGGTGTCAATGCAGCATTCTGATTCTGCTACCAGCTGACAACCCCAACCATGGACTCTGACAAAGCAAACACATACCATCACTCTAGGGGTGGTCTTTTTCATACTGTTTTTGATGGTACTGCAATGAAAGAAATGCATTGGGCAGTGCAGCCTGGTACATACACAGCCATACAAAAACAAATGAAATAAAATTTCATGGAATGATACTTATTCCTACTGTGTGTGATGCACTCAATTTTATTCTCTGCTTTTCTATTCCATAATGCTATATTCCATTTTATACTTTTTTTTTTTTTTAAGCTATGGTATGACCATTGAAGTTGATTATAACCCACTAATGGTTCATGACAATAATTTTAAATACACTTCTGGCATTATACAAACTTTCAGAACTTACTTGCATCTCCTAATGAGTTTGGGGAGGTAGCTTTCTTTTAATTTCTTTTCTGGTTGCATACAGTCATAACTATTGTTCTAACAATCCCCTTGTGGCTCAAGAAAATGAACTCTAACAAATGTAATATACATTGATTGGACACCTACTATGTGTTTAGCCCTAGGATGAATATTCTAAGGGCACCAAAAGACTAGCTCAGAAATTGTAGCTAGCAACATCTGTAGTGGCTTGGAGTTAATCTTAATCCATTCTGTAGTGTATAAACAAATTGTAAATAGGACCTTTTGATGAGGAGACTTCAGTTACAGTGTGCCATGGCTGACTTGGGATGGGTCTTAATCTTGTTATGGAGGCCTTATCGAGATGGCTACAGAGAGAAGCCACCGGGACAGCCAGAAGCTGGAAGTCAATGAAATCCAGAAGATGCTGTCATGTACATTACCATGTGATGGAAAAGTTGTTAAGCCGTCCCTTTGTATGGTATGTTTTTTAGCAGTTGGGAAACTGAAACAAACATCTATTACATCTAAATTATTTAAACATATTTACAGAATGAAATTCAGTTAAGTAAGCTCTTTAGGGATTACTTGTTCATCTAGAGTCCACCTCCTTGGGGAATATAAGAAGGTATTAGTGAGTAAGGTAGAAACTGCACAAAATCCAGTTAAATTTTCTTTTCCTCACTCTGGAATGAAGATGTCATTTAAAATTTCCCTGAATTTAGGGATGTTGGTGATGGTTAGAGCTGGAAGAACATCGGTTTTGCAGTTAAGAAGGGACAAGCAGACCTGTGGGAACCAGCAGTCTCCCACTCTCCATTCCTGTAGTTATCATGGGATAACCTCTTCCTCCTGCTCCAGGAGTAAACATTTGAACCTGGCCCAGTTGTGCACGGCTCGCCCGTGTTCTGGTCACCATAATGAGCTCAGGATTTGGCACATGACCAAAACCAGCCAGTGGGAGTCATTGCTGAGAATCAAGCTTAAACTCTCTGGAAAAATGTCACACTTTTAAAAACTTTTTATTTGCTAGTTTTGTTACCTGTGATACAACATAAGCTTTGAACAAGTGGTCAGGGATAAATGTACGCTTGAATAAAGCCTGTACAGTGAAAAGCAGAAAAACAGATTTTTCAAGGTCATTAGTTTAGACCCTGGCTCTGATTGTGCTTGACACTGAAACCACTTTTATGAACATCCAGTTAGAAGAGCCAATTAACTTCATTTTTAAAAAATTAAGCCAATTTGAATTGAGCTTCTAATTGGAGCAACAGATAAAAGGCCTGACCAACACTCTCCATACTGTGTGCAAACTTTTTCTGAAGATCTAGTCACTATCCTCTCTCACATTCCTCCAGCAATTAAGGCTCTCTCATAAATGATTGTGTGACTCTAAGCAAGTCACTTAACCCTCTGCTTTCTAGTATTATATATGTAAAATAAAGGTGTTGATGTTTTATTGTATTGCCAATTCACTCATTTGGCTAGAGCTGAGGTCCATAAATACACATTCTTATACTTAACCAAAGTGCAGATGCATAACCTTCCCTCTTCTCCAGCCACTGGTTGTACCTCCTTTTCTGATTCTTCATTTCACATAAGACTAGTGCTCACTTTGGACAAGCCTAAAAATATCAGCCTCAGTGATTCAGTAGAATTCTTTCCTATTATCAACTAAAAGCTAAGTATATCTTATAAAGCTAGTAGTAGTCTGTTCTATAGCCATATCCAGTCCCTCAAGAGATTGCACATTTGTCTTATGATAGTCTTTCAATGTCAATAGAGAAGTTTCCATTGGATGTATTTTACATAAGAGGGAACCAAATTAAAGGATATGCAATTATTTCCCTGAAATTAAAATCTTAGGATTTCTATTCAATACTGCTTCCAGGAGAGTATTGGGGGGGTGGCGGGGGGGGGGGGGGAGAGGCAGTATCTGGAGAAATAAAAATATATTATTGTAGCTGAAGGTATGGAGGGAGAAACAATGAATGAAACTTCAAGGGCTTGGTTTATCATCACTACTCTTGGGCCAAGTTTATGACTCAGGCACATGTTTAATGTGAGAATAAGCAGACTAAAAGTATTCTCCACAGAATAATGCATCAGGTAATCACGTATGCATTCATCCCTTCAAGCATTGTATCATTCATTCCAGCAGCAGCAGAGACTATGTTCTTGAGCAGTTTTGCCTTTCTTCTGATCAGTCTACACATTGGCTGTTTTTCAGCATTCTCCCTTCAGCAGTCAGAGGAGCGAGGACCTCCCACGTCTAAGATGGACAGACCTTTAGCTCATCTGTCAAAACCACCTGCTTGTTCAGCAAATGTGTAGACACCAAAGAAAATGCCCTTCTGTTATTTCCCATCTTTTTTTCCTCTCAAAAATTAGGAACAGAGATTCTCTTTTTCACCCACAAGCAAACTTATGAGCAACAGGGTGGATTTTCAAAGCTAAAGAAGAGAAAGCCTAAAACTATATGTGTTAGCCTGACAATGCATTTCAGGCTGACATACACAGTTTCAGAAAGCCTAAAACTAGCTTGCTCTTTCTACTTTATTCTGCAATTTTCTGTATTTGTCAATAAACTTTATATCTGCTTTCTACACTTGATCTTAGCCAAAAGGCCGAGAAGCGATGTATATCTGCTTTCTCTACATATTTTTCAATTAAGCATATATAATCAGAAAGGATATAGATAGGTGGGATGCCCACTCTTTTCATAATTTAGACTTCAAAAACCTATATATGTATAAGAGAGTGCATACAATGGCAAGAATGTAAGTCTTATTACCCAATATTTTTAATCATCAAAGCATATTATAATGAGCTGAATGTTTAAGATAAAAATTATTTGATTTGTTATTGGGAAAAATGCTTTATTCCCCCTAATTCATTAATTTTATATATTCATTAATGTATTTAGCAGACAGCTATTCCTAAAGCAGTAGTATGTGCAAAATATTTTGTAAAGTCTTCATTATTCCTAAGAGGCCAAATAACTATTGTAACAAAACTATATAAAAAACAGAAATTATACTATCTATGAAAATGTATTTTCAAACCTGACAGTAAACAAAATAATAATTCATTGTTTACCATTATGTATTTTTATTTCTGCTTTGCCTGTGTATTAGACATAGGTCCATCTTTAACTGACTTCTTGGGAGAAATTGCTTAAGTTTCTAACCCTCAATTTCCACATCTGTAAATAGATAACATTAATTTAATTGCAATTTAGGTTACACTTATTATATAATTCCAATGGTATATCTTTTACAATTTTTATTCTAATCCAGAGTACTAGAGTTTCTTGAAGCCTGTGACTGAACTTGATTTTCCTATATCCTCAAAACAATCATAGCAAGAGGCACTCAGTGAGTACTGAATTGAATTGAAATGGTTTAACTTAGGTCATTTGCAATTTTGAAAAGTGAGTTGGAGTTAAAAATAGTAGACTATAATATATTCTCTTTTCTGTAGCTGGTTATTCAAACCAATTTGAACTAGACTGCAAGGATACTGTCTGTGTTGAAGGCAGCAAGAGGTGTTGAATCAAAGGAAAATTGTAAAAGGTAAAGTACCATGCCCATTTTGAGGAACCCACAACCCTCACTTTCCCTCTCTCTCATTAGGACCTTTTCTTAAAACATCTTTCATACATTAAGATGGTTTTGAGTCATTAGACTACCTCTCCTCATTACATTTGCATTTGAAGCCTACCGCTGACTAAACAGCTCTAAGTACGAGAGAGTGGTGGAAAGGAGGGCTGGAGAATATTTGGGAAGGATATTTGGGAAGGCCAAAGAAGGCCTCTTCCTGACTTCTTGAACTTATAGCAAGTGCAATATTGATTCTGTAGACAACCTGGATATCCAAATTCAAGAGATTTGAGCAAAAATAAAGACCTTCCTACATCCACCCCAATCTCTTCCAAACTAGCTTTGATTCTTGCTTGGCTCTGCAGGTGCAGATTCACTGGAGAAGAAAGAGAGACTGCTTCATTCCATTTTGGCTAGAGATCCATTTGTGCCAGTATGTCAGAATTTCAGTATGTTCTAAATCAGACCCTGGTGATCTTGGTGTCCAAGAAGTTTATTTTATGTGGCTATCCCGGAATTAATTACCTCTCAACTACATTTATCAAGAATGTGGGTGGCTCACATGCAGGTTGTGAGCAGATTACAAACTAGAAGACATAGTCCTTGCTCTCAGAAAGCTGACAGTTTAATAATCCCTCAGGCATCATTATGACCTGAAGACTTCCTAGGTCTTGAGGTACTTCAATGGGTATTTTTGTTTTTTTCAATTAGCATTCTATTTTAAAGGGAGGTATTGTCTGTGGGAAAGACACAGCTGTGGGGGAAGGCTGTGAAAAATCTACCTGCATTACAGAGGAAAGAGCCTTGAAATGCTGCAAGGACAACAGCTGGTTCCATTCTTTACGAAGAATATGAGAGCCAAGAGACCCATCAAGGACCCTGACAGTGTGGAATCAATTGACAATGAGTAAATCTTCAAAGGGAATGGTTTGGGCCAATATCATTTTATTTTACTCATGTCCCAAATATAGGCATTTTATATTACTGATTGACATGTCCTCAACTCTTCTGGACCTCTTGGCATAATAAAGATTGGTCTTCCCAAAGATGAGGGACTTTATTCATTTCTGACCTTGGGAAGAGGAAAGGCCATCTCTACTTGAGCATGCCTGGGCATCTTTAGAAAATTCATTAAGAAATCACACAAAGACAAGCATGTGATATGCTTTGGATTTTTAAGGTTTATACCTTTTGCTTTATTGGTCAGTTGTTTTCCTCTTTTGTCATGTCAAGAAAGTTTCTCTCTTCCCCTCCTCTTAGCTTTCTTAACACAATCCACTGGGGTCTATGACAAGGAATACTGATTATGATGAGGCTCTCTATATTTTAGTATAAAATAATCTTTCAGCGAAAGGTTAGAGCCCCAACAATTATTTCATATTACATTGGAGTTGACCATTTCTTTCTCCAAATGCATGTATGAGGTCAAAATGATATATCAGAAAGAGTTGAAAGCAATTAAAAATTTATTAAAATGTCTGAACTTTGTATACAGGTTAAACTAGCTTTCCAATTCTATCTCGCTATCTATCTATCTCTCTATTTATCAATATGATTGCTAGGTGCTTTGAAAAGAAAATTAATCAGGATAATTCAGAACGCATATAGTAGTCCCATATCACTAACACATTGGATTCCATTTACAAATAAAATTTGTCTGGTTCACTAAACAATTGTTCTTTCCTTGTCTCATTCATTCCACTATTTGTGGGTGTTACAAAAGTAACTAATGACAAAGAATGAGGAAAACCCGAAGGGAATTGAAGAGTAAAATTAAAGCAAAGAAATGACCAAAATGCATACAATTTACAAAAATGTCCAAAGTGGAGAGTTTGGCAATATATTTTCATAATTCTTTGTGGGTTGAATTCTTTGAGGAAAAAAGCATTTGAGGAGAAAAAAAGCAAGAGTTTGTCTTGAAGCTTATCCCACACTAATACTTTTCTTTGGTTTAAGTTTTCTTGGTGGTGATCAGTTGATAAATAGAATGATTGGAAATATAATTGGGTCTCACCCTATTTCAATGTAATTTTACTCAAATGTTAAGAAAGATATCTCATTATCAAAACATGGGAAACAGCAATTTTGAAGTTATTTCTTTCTCTAAGGGTTTTTTCTTTATTTTTTCATTTTGGCCATCTTCAAAATAAAAAATGGAAGATACATAGGTAGTAGTTTAATTTGTTATTTCATATTAAATGAAAATATTTACTGAGTTTGCACTATATGCCAAGTACTGTTTTAGGTGGTGGTGATATAGCAATGAATAAAACAAAGTTCCTGCTATCACAAAGTTTACGTTCCAGAATTGCTAGAAAGTCTGTAAATAGCAACAGCCATAAATATATGATTGGTTTGGTTTTAATAAATGCAATGGGGAAAAGAAAGCAGAATAAGAAGAATATGGAGTGCCAGGTTCAGGATGGGGTGATCATTGGCCATTTAATAAAGGTCATCAGGGAAAGCTTCCCTAAGAAAATGGCATTTGAGTGCAGAACTGCCATAAGTGAGGGAGGAAACCAGGTAGATATTTAGGGAAGAATATTCCAGAGAAAGGAATGATAAGTCAAAGGGCTTTGGAGTGGAGAATCCTGCACAGTTTAAGTGTTTCTTTTTTTTTTTTTTTTTTTTTTTTACCGGGAGGTCCCGGGGATCGAACCCGGGTCCCTCCATATGGGAGGCAGACGCCCAACCAGTTGAGCCACATCCGATCCCAATCTGCACAGTTTAAAGAAGAGGAAAGAAGCATGTATCCTTGGAACAGGGTGAGTCATTATAGGAAGTAATATAGAAATATAGAAGGATAAAACCACATAAGACATAATAAGGGCTTTGGCTTTTGCTCTGAGTGAGAGAGATGCTACTGGAGGATTGCAAGACAATGAATAACACCATGATCATCCTGGCTGCCTTGTTGAGACTAAGGTACAGTAAGGCAAAGTTTTCATTAGACAGATCAATTAGAAAACCTTTGCAAATATGCAGGGAATTGATGATGATGAAAATGGATGTAAAGAGAAATGGTTAGATGTTGAATATTTGAAGCTAAAGCTATTGGGATTTGCTGGTAGATGGGAGTTAGATGAGAGAAAAAGTAAGGATTAAGGAAGAGAACATGAATTTCAGCCCATTAAACTGAAAGAATTGAGTTACCATTTACTAAGATGAGAACCACTATGGCAAAAGCAAGTTTAGGGTAGTGAACAGAAATTGAGAGTTTGATTTTATATATGTTAGATTTGGGGTGGCTCATCAACACCAAATGCATACTGTAGGTGGAGAATTGTATACATAAGAATGAAGTTGATGGTGGATATAATTTGTGGAATTGTCATCATATAGAGAGTATTTAAAGCCATCAGAGTAGATAAAAGCATTTTAAAAAGTGGGTAGATGAGGATAAAAAATTGTCTAAGGCTTGCGTCTTGAAGTCCCCCAATAATAATTATGTGATAGGTTTGGGTAGATGAAACTGCACTAGCCAAGGAAGATGTGAAGTTATAGACAGTAAGGGAAGATGACTGCAACAAGAAGTAGTGTCCTGGAAGCCAAGAGTTGAGAAAATCTTAAGATGGAGGAAGTGACCAAACTTGTGCCAAAATACTGCTAATTGTTCGATTAAGATGAGGACAGAGAATTGACCATTGGGTTTAGTAATAAGGGAGATTAAGGATAATTGTTTACATGAAAATTTTCCAACATACATTTATACCTTATCTATACCTCACTCATAAATTTCCCTCATTTAGAAATAATATACATAATCAACTGAAAATAAAAGTCTATCTTTTATCTTTATGTCTCTTCTTCAAATGTATATTAAGGTTTCTGAGAGATCATTTAATTTCCATGATCATATTATTAAAATTTAACTTCTAAGATCATATATAATATTGTGGCAGACTGTATTATTTTGATAAATAGTTGTCATCCATTCCAGTGGATGGATTATACTTTCTTGCCCCATTAATGGCTTGCCTGTCCATGTGACCAGCTTTGGTAAACGAAATGTGAACAGAACTTACTTGGGTAAACCCTAGAGACAGCTAGTATTTCACCATGCTGTCTTTTCCCTCTTCCTCACTAGGAGCAATGTTGCAGAGAGAAGCTATGTTGTCAGCCTTAGCCACTGAGTGTTGAAAACATGGAACGGAGAAACAGGCAACCTGTGATTGACAAGTACCATGTGTATAAACATGGAGAAGTTCAATACCTGAGTTACTGTTGCATAATCAAAATTGTACAAAGTGTTGCAAATATTTTGACCAGTGTTAATCAAAGGTACTTTTGGTAAAAAAAAGTTTGGGTGGGTATACAGGAAGAGGGCAACTGTGGAAACAGTCTTAGGGAATTTGGGCCCTGAAGTGTCTGACCCTACACAATGTGGTTCTCCATGGTTTCTCTGACCTCACATTCTACTTTCACACTTGCTCCTTCTGTTTCAGCCTTCCAGCTTCCTTGCCATTCCTAGAACTTCATAAGTGTACTCCCATATTGCATGGGCAGTATCCACTAACTAAAAGGCTTTTCTCCCATATATCTTCATCACTCTCTTTATAGCTCACCTAAATGTTGGATCAAATGTCATGTTCTCAGTGATTCTCACCATGATCACACTATTTACAGTTTCAAACCTCCCCACCACATATGCCATTAACATCTACTCAATGTTTCCTTAAAACATTACTTTAACACACTAATACTTTAATTTTTATATTTATTTACTGTTCCTTCATTGTGTCCCTCCACTATGTAAGCTCCATTAGGGCAGAAGTGTTTAACCATTTCATTTCCTAATGTATCCCAAGCACTTAGAACAGTGTCTGACACAAAGTAAATGCTTGATAAATATTTGTTTTAAAAATGATTTTTTTTTCTGATCAGTAAGGTTAAGGGTAATCACTAAAAGAAAATGGAGGCGGAAAGCAGGTAAAATACACCTGCTTGTTTTCTTTGGCCTAACCAAGCATTGGCTTTAACTAGTATCTTAAAGAATCTCTATACTGTGGCTTTTCATTTTAATGATAGGAAGTGAAAGATTAAACAAACAAAAAAGAAAGATAAGCTATTGGAATGGCTTAGTGTTGCTGCCCAAAACTTCTTGAGTGACTTTTTTTGGTATATGACAATGTTTACAACACTTCCGTAAAAGATAAGAATGGATTTCTTTAATAAAAAGCTTAAAATGAATATTTTAGTCATGGTTATACTAAGCTTTCACTCTGCAAAGGAAAGGTTAAGAAGCTTCAAATCTGCTCCTCTTACTCAAATTTTGTAAAACGGTAAAAGAAAAAGCTAGAAGTAATTACTTCAAAACTATGAACTTTGTATAGAAAATACATTTTGATTAAATTAGAAAATACATAGCTTTAGGAGCTGTATATTTTCATTCTTTTGGTCTGATCATTATCGAGCACTTAAAAGGGAGTACTGAGGATAGGGTCTCTGTATGAAACCCTGCTGGTTGCTTACGTCACAAGTCTTTATTCTTTGATAACAAATCCCTTATTTTTTTTTTTTCTTTTTTTTTTTTTTTATTATGGGTAAAAATCAAAATTCTCACAATACATACAAACATTTGCAAAATGATATATAAATATATGTGCATATATGTGTATTTGCTTACAAAAATGTTATATATATATATATATATATATATATACATATATTTTAAGAGGTGCTTAGATTACGTAAAATATTACA
>JAKSZT010053928.1:33553327-33595127 GCA_026826555.1 Tolypeutes matacus | reverse complement strand
TATTGTAAATGGTATTTTTTTCCTGATTTCCTCCTCAGTTTGCTGGTTATTGGTGTATAGAAATGCTACTGATTTTTTAGCATTGATCTTATAGCCTGCAACATTACTGAACTCCTTTATAAGTTCTAGAAGCCTTGTTGTCGATTTCTCAGGGCTTTCTATGTATAGGATCATGTCATCTGCAAATAACGAAATTTTTACTTCTTCTTTTCCAATCTGGATGCCTTTTATGTCCTTTTCTTGTCTCAGTGCTCGTGCAAGTACTTCTAAGACAATGTTAAATAGGAGTGGTGATAGTGGGCATCCTTGTCTTGTTCCCGATCTCAGAGGGAAGGCTTTTAGGATTTCACCGTTGAAAATGATGTTAGCTTTGGGTTTTTCATATATACCCTTTATCATTTTCAGAAAGTTTCCATCTATTCCTATCTTTTGTAGTGTTTTTATGAGGAAAGAGTGCTGTATTTTGTCGAATGCTTTTTCGGCATCTATAGAGATGATCATGTGATTTTTTTCTTTCAGTTTGTTTATGTGGTGTATTACATTGATTGATTTTCTTATATTGAACCATCCTTGCATACCTGGGATGAAACCCACTTGGTCATGGTGTATAATCTTTTTGATATGTTGTTGAATGCGATTAGCAAGTATTTTGTTAAGGATTTTAGCATCTAGGTTCATTAGAGAAATTGGTCTGTAATTTTCCTTTCTTGTGGTATCTTTATTTGGTTTTGGTATTAGGGTAATGTTGGCATCATAGAATGAGTTAGGTAGTATTCCTTCTACTTCTATTTTTTGGAAGAGCTTAAGTAGAATTGGTGTTAGCTCTTTTCAGAATGTTTGGTAGAATTCAGCTGTGAAGCCATCTGGTCCTGGACTCTTCTTAGTTGGGCAAATCCCTTATTTTTTAAAGGGAAAAATATGCCCAGGCCAAAATACTCATCATCCCAAACTCTCTTGTAGCTAGGGGTGGATATGTGGTGCAATTACTGCAATTAGATGTAAGTGGAGGTCTTCTAGATATTTTATAGAATTTTTTTTTTTTTTTTTTTTTTTTAACATTTGTTTAATTTTGAGCATTACACGTTTGTTTGTTTGTTTTTACCGGGAGGTCCCGGGAATTGAACCTGGGTCCCTTCATATGGGAGACAGATGCCCAACCATTTGAGCCACATCCGTCCCCCGATATTTCATAGAATTTGATCCCAACACTAGCTCCTTCTTCCTCCCATTCCCTTCCCTTCTTCTTGACAAGTCTGAGGATATGACATCTGGAATTAAAGAAGCTATCTAGTGACCACTAACCAATCAGAAGAGGATAGAGGCCAACAGACTGGGGAAATAAGTCCAAATATGGTGTCATTGAAATACACTAATAGCTCTGCCTTACCTATCCCTGTACTTCTGGTTTTATGAGAAAAACAAACCGTTTATTTGTTTCAGACATTGTTTCTTGGGTTTTTCTGAATTATTCAGACCCTATCCTCAAAGATGTGACAATGCAGCATATAAACCATGAAGGTAAATTCTAAATTATACTTCCAGCTATTATGAGCAGCAAAAGAGGCCAGGGTAAACAAGGGACAGCACAGAAGATGGAATGAACATTGCTATTTTGTAGGCACAAAGAAGGGTTTATATTTAATATTTTTTAAGCCAAGTCTTATGGTATGAGTAGTTATTAACCTGAGGATGGCAGAATGGATATTTTTTATAGAGAAACACCATAACTCAAAAGGATGGAATTGTTAAACAACATGGCTTATTACATAAATTATTCTGCTGTGGCTAGGTTACCGTGGAAGCAGATTATTATTAAGAATTCAGGCAGAAACTTGAACGGAAGCAAGAAGATGAAGGGTCGTTTGGCCTGTGTTATAGAGGTTGGGTTTTACTTGGGAAGCAGAAGGAAATCACTAGAGGGTTTTAAGCAGAGACTGACGTTATCAATTTGTGTTTTAGATAGAGCTGGCAGCAATGTAGAGTATGACACATAAGTGCTATCTCCCTTTCCTCCACATCAACCAAAAAGATATTGAATAAAATCCAAATATGTGGAAACTAAGGGATAAATACTGTCATCAAGTATATGAAACATTTATGAGAAGGATATTCAGCAGTTTGGAGTGTCTGTGACAGACCAAACACAAGGGAACACACTCGAATAAAAGCAGTAGAGAGTTGAGTTGGACCTTTTAACAAAAACATCTCAAATGAGGTTGTCCTGCAAAGGGCTACTGCCAGAATGGGCTGAAATTGGAAAACTGGAAAATTTCCCTTCCTAAGTAGCTGGGGAAAGCAAAAAAGGAGCAATGAGTTCTGGAGGATTTTTAGATAGTCATTTCTAATGGCAAAGGATGTCATAAACTATGCTTTGAGTGCACTTTAGCTTCATTGTGTTATGATCCTTAAAGTCTAGCAGTGGATTACCCCAATGCCTCCTAAACAAATCTCAGCTACTAAGAACATAGACCAATAAAATACCAATCATCAACATTTGTAACTATTTACTAATATCTCCAATATATAGCTATTTTTACTCACGAATCTACATTGGAATAAGACCTACGATGTTTCTCACAATAACCTGAGATGCATTTTTTCCTACATGATGTGTTTCTGTTTTACTTGGGAAAAAAAATGATTGCTCCAAAATAATTGGAAAATGTGATTACAAAAGTGAAAACGTTTTTTTTTTTTTTTTTTTTTTTTTAACAGCAGAATCCCTCAATCTTTAATAGGATAATAATGTTCATTGTGAATCTCCAATAGATTCATCCAAGATTTTATAAAGGATGGTGACAAAATATACTATTATTCAAGTTTATTTGACCATGGAATTCCATTATTGTAAATGCAGCTCTTAGTTATTTTGAAAAAATATGCTATGTATCAAAAGACTGTATTTCTGGCTTTGAAATATATTTGACAGAAGAAAGTTAAGATTCTTGAGAAACAAAGGGAGAAATCTCACATGTTGGGTACAGCTATATTCTATACTTTTTACAGTTAAATACCAAGATATGTTGTAGTAGGTTATCCCATGAGGAAATTGAGTCTTACAGAGGATATTTTGTCATTGTCTCATCTGTACAAGCAAATACAGAATTGGTTTTGCTAGTGGGATTATCATATAATTTGCCCTCTGATACTTTTTGTTAGAAAGGTGGGGTACTAAAGATATGAAATTATATAATTTTAAAAATATGAATTTATTGACAAATAAATTGGTTTTAATATCTGTAGCCTTATAAAGTGGTTCCATTTATAGCTATTTAGGAAATAATATTTCCAAATGCCAAACCAAATAGTATAATGAGACAATATAAAATGGACAAGCTGAAACATGCAGGCATCCTAATTCAAGGCCTTCGACAAATGAGCTCAGCCCTTCTTTCCAGCTTTACCTTCCATTTTCCTATAAAAAGATTTTTACACACCAAACTGGATGGCATAGAATCCCCTTTGAGACTTCTGGCCTCCTCATTTTTACTAATGTCACCCTTTCTGCCTAAAATGTGTTTTTACCTATCATAAAGCTGTCTAATTCCTGATGCACAATGCAGATGCCATCTTCTTGACTTCTTTCCCTTCCTCATATCCCTGCTAACAATGATCCTTCCTTCTGAAATTCTCTGACACTTATTTAAACCACTAGCATGGCTCTTATCTTGTTGGCATCCTGTTCTATTGCAGCTATTTATGTGATGATCTTCTATATTAAATCAAGAACTGCTTGAGAGTAGGCATGTTTTAAGCACTTGGTATATCAAGACATTTTTATATCCCATATGGTATCTTGTATTCTAGGTGCTAGATAAATATTTGATTTATGAATGAGTGAGTGGATGAATGAATGAATGCATTCGGGACTTCAAATGAATATTAGACTTGAATTATCCTGCATTATTGATTTCTATCACTTCCAATCGTTACATGTTAGCACAGGGCTGAGAGAAAGAATTGGCCAAATTTAGAAAAGGGTAAAAAAAATAAAGATGAACTAAATGACAGACATACGAGATTGAGTGTTGAAATATTTGTATGACACCAAACACTCATAACAGATTTAAAAACCTAATCCACTCTTTGGATGTTGACATAAGGCAAAGTGGCTATCATAAAAAATATATTTGTTTTCAGCTTTTTGTTTGTTCATTTGTTTGCCTTTGAATTGTTGCTTTTAGATGGACTAAATCTAAAATTTAGAACCTAAAGCAAGATTCAAAATGTGCAGTTAGAGGATATAGATTATTAGTTTTTCCTTTACACATTCTTTCAACACATATATTTTAAGAATGCTTTATGCCTACATGGAGCTTTCAAACAAGTGATGAAGATAGATATTAATCTAATGATCACCAAAATAAATGTAAAATTGATATTGTGTTTAAAATCAGCAATGTTTGGCAAAATGAGGGCACATAATAACATATGTGACCTGGTAAGGAAAGACAAGTAAGGTTTTCCTCAAGAAATAATGAGTATTGAAGAGCTGAGGAAATAACAAGAGCTAAGTGAGCAGAAATTTGAAGAAAGAATATTCAATCTAGAGGGAATAGCATGTGCTTTATGGTGGGTGGGAGCATGGGGAGTTTAAGAAATTGATGAAAGTGAAATGAGGTGACAGAGGTGGATGGGGCCTGACTAAGAAGGGCCTTTGGGACCATGTTAATTATTTGGGCCTCTAGAAACAAGGAAAGTCTTTCAAGTGTTTAAAAGGGGCAGAGTTAGAGTAGCGTTTCCAAAAGATCACACCCTCTGAAGGATGGTTATGTGTCACCACTTTTCTATATGGTACCTTGTATATAATAAGAACTTTTGTACAAAGAAATACAAATTGCTTACAAAGTTTGTTGTAGGAGTGAAGAACTATTTTTTTTTTTTTTCCTTTTCTCTCTATAGCTATATAAGCCCAGAGGCTTTCAGAAGTATGAGGAAAATATCTGCTATTTTTAAGTTTCTTAAATCCTGAATTGTGGTATATTAGGAAGTGTATAATAGGCATTTTTGGTCTTGACTTCCATTTAAAAGATGTAGTTTTCCGGATGAAAACTCAATAAGTTTCTCCCATCCAGTTCCCTGACAGAATCTTTCAGTTTGAGTATTAGAGGGTCACCCTCACTTGTATGTCTTTACCATAAACCAGCAACTATTGTAGGTGCTGGGAATATAGCAGGCAGGTGATGTAACAATTTCCCTGCCTTTATAGATCTTTCTTTAAATATGGGGGATAGACTTTTAAAAAGTTAACAACAAAAAACATGATTTCTAAGAGAGAAAATTGCTACAAAGAGAAAAAAAATCTGATAGGGGTAAGGGATTATTGATTTGGGGAATGACTTCATCAATTACAGATGGTCATGGCCAAATAATAGAATGACGTTTGGAAATGCCTTCTTCCAATGTCCTTGTTAAAGTGTGTAGCTATAATACTGAACTTCAACAGTTTAATGTTTTGATTTGGTTTGAGTTTTCATGTCAGCCATGCAGAATATGTCAGAAGTATTAAATCCTCCAAATTTTAGTCAAATAATAAATTTGGCATATTTTCAGGATGAGGAGCATAGTTTTCAAAAAGTGATATTTAAGTTGGGTTATCAAGTTGACCATCAGCCCCTGACAGTGCAGCTTTCAGGGTCATTTGGTAGTCTCACTATCCTGCAATCTTTTGAAGGAGTTATAACGCCATTGAATGAACCTCACAGTCAGGATGGATTAACCAGATCAGAGAAAGTAAGATCCATTCTGAATGCCAACCAAAACAAACTTTTCTTAGAAAGGGAGAGAAAAAGAGGTAAGAAGAGAGGGAAAGAGGGAGAGAAGTGAGAAAGAGAAAATGGGGGAGAAGGGAGAGAAAACAAGAAAAAATAAATTAGAGAATGAAGTAGAGAGAGAAAGAGACAAAGCAAATGGTAGAACATGAGTGGTCAGGAGCCTAGAAGGTAAGCACCTGCTTCTTCTGGCTAGTGCCCATGTTGGGCAGAGGTGTCCTTTCCACATGGTTGCCCAAAGGTTTCAGACTTTGCTCTTTCTACTTCTATCACCAAAATCCATTCAAAGTGGAAAAATGAAAAAAACATTAAAAAAAAATATTTAGAACTCTAACGGTCTTTATTACCAAAGACAACTTAAGAGCAGGATGAAATCTCAATGTTCTTCACAGAATGTGCATTCAAATCACATTTTTGAGTGATTGGCTAAATTGAAGAGAGCAGCCATAATTAGTAACCATATTCACCTCCAGACCTATAGCATACTTGGAGACAGAGCATCAATTAAAGGACAAAGGTGGGAATGGTTAAGATTTTACATAAAATTTCACATTGATTCCCACCCCACCCCCTCATTTTCTCTCTCTTTTCATTGAAAGTGCTTTACAATATATTTTGACAAACAACAGATTACCTCCACTCTCTTTGGAAGCATTATTTATTTCATTTTAACTGAGTCATTCCTTAGCTATTTGAACTTAAGCAAGTTAGTTAGCCCCCCTGGGTCCCAATTTCTTCAGCTGTAAAATGAGGATAATAATACCTACCTCATGAGTTAGTTAGGACTATTTCATGAGATTATTTGCATATAAGTTTACACCAAAAAAGTAGGTAGTCATGTTATTAGATTCCTAGGCAATTCCATATTTGGCAGGCAATGAGAGTGTAGAACAATCTCAGAAACTTTATAATGAATCTCCAGATGAGTTGAATAGAGCTGCCTTAAGTAGAAAATAAAAATATATTTGCCCATATATGGTCCCAATGTGGTGAAATGTGCCATATCATATGTGGGGGTCTAAGAGAGAATTAATGTGACAATATTTAAAATATGAGTTGAAAAACCAGTACCCTTGGAGAGGGAGAAGGAGCTGAAAGAAAGATGATAGAAAAATCAGAAAAGTCAAGCAAAAAGTGTATTTCAAACAAAATGGGTTAAAACTATCAAATGCTATGATATAAGGCTGGCAGCCTCCCCTGAAATTAATTAGGTAGTTTTATGTGACTAAACTGTAGCCAATGGGATGCATATGAAAGTGATGTCAGTCCCTAAGCCTTGGGTCCAAATTCCTACATAGTTGACATTTGCTGTCCAGTTGTCAAAGATCCAGTGGAGATCTTCCTGGCCCTAGAAAGTGGCATAACCACAGATGCAGAGTCTTCTGTGGCATTTCATTGGTCTGAGTTTGTCAGGACTAGAAACAGAATTTTATTGTGTTAAGTCTCCATATGGTGAGATTTGTTTTTTGTTTTAATTTCTTTTCTTGTCTTTTCTCTCTTTTTTATTTTTAACAATAGGTATCATTACTTCTCTAACTAATGCAATTCTTCTTCTTTTTAATGACTGTTGAGTATGAAAATATTTTGAATGATGATGAAAAGGAGCAAGTAGACAAAACAGAGATAGCAATAGAGATAGAGATACAGATACAGAGATAGAGTGGGTGGAGAGAGAGAGAAATCTGGTGAGCAGACTGCAGCTTAAGAGTAGGATCTAGAATCTAAATAGATTCTAGATAGAGCACAAGTGGGATTAGTATTGTTGGGGGAAGAAGGAAGCAAGGGAAAGTAATTGTGAATGAAGATAAATTTTAAAGTATGTTCATAGAAAACTTGGAATTAGTTCATGCCATTTGAGAATGTCTATTTTCTCTGGGAACAGGTGGTAAAGTCATTAGTTGGAGACATGGAGAAGAGATTTGTCAGAGGTCTGATAGGAGTGGGGAGGAATGAAAATAGTCACTGAGGAGAATGAGAAAGAGTGCTGACTAAAGAAACAATAGACTTCCAGACAACAATAGATACCAATGTAGAATTAGAAACCATGGCTTTTTCTTTTTTAAACTAAGTAAAATGCATGCTTTATTGAGTGTTATGTAATTATATTGACTTACAATCAATATTAAAACACAGAACTCACTTAATGAACTGTGAAAACACTCTCTTGATTAGTTTTTTTGTTTTTTGTTTTTTTTTTAATTTTTAAAAAGCTATTTATATTACACAAATGTTACATAAAAAATATAGGGGATTCCCATATGCCCAGCTCTCCACACTGCCCACATTTACCCACATTAACAACATCCTTCATTAGTGTGGTATATTCATTGCAATTGATGAACACATTTTGGAGCATTGCCACTAAGCATGGATTTTAGTTTACATTATAGCTTACACTTTCTCCCACACAATTTTGTAGGTTATGGCAAAATATATAATGGCCTGTATCTGTTGTGGCATTGTCATTCAGGACAATTCCAAAGTCCCCTAACTGTCCTAGCATTACACCTGTTTCCCCTCTCCCTGACCTCAGAACCTCCAGTGGCCACTGCCTCTACATCAATTATATAAGTTCTTCCATTCCTAGAATCACAATAAGTCTGTAATGGAATTCCAGTGAGTTCACTCTAGTCCGTAGTTCATTCCCCAGTCCTGATGATTCTGGGATGGTGATGCCCACTCCACCTCTAATTGAGAGGGGGTTTCAGTACCACACAGTCAATGGATGGGACTCTCTTGCTTGCAGTTGTGGACTCTCTTTGTTCCTTGGTTTGGTGGTTGTCCATCATCACATCCTTGTTAGTTGTCCTGGGTGAGTCCAGTGAGCTAGAGAGTAGGTATTGCAACTCCATTGAGGCTCAAGGCCCAGCTGGCATATGGACAAACCAAAGATTTAAGTCTCTTGTATATACACCTACCAACTCCAGTACCAACTATAGGTTCAAATAGAAAGGACAGAAGAGCCATGTGTAAGGAAATGTTAACTGAGTCCAATTCTGTCACACTGGGGAGCTCAAACCCCAAAGTAGGGCCCACTGGCAAGGCACCAAACTCATGAGTTATCTTCCCTGACCATAGTGCCTGGGTGTCTCCAGAGCTCACAGGATCCCTACTATTTGGGGTAGTATCTGCTTTGGCAGTCTATGGGATCCTGCTGAGATGTGCATAAGCATTACCTCTGAGATGACCTCCTAACTCCCTTTGAAGTCTCTTAGCCCTATGAACTCATTTATCTTTACCTTTTCCCCATTTTGATCAAGGTCTTTTTCCAGTTGCATTGCTGGTTGGTGCTTGGTCAGTGCCAGGGAGGCTCATCTCTGGGAGTCATGTCCCACACCACACTGGAGGGAAATTATTGCATTTATATGCTGAGTTTGGCTTAGAGGGAGGCCACGTTTGAGCAACAATGAGGCTCTCAGGAGTTAATGCTTCGGCACCCTATAATATTAGGCTAAGTTTCAATTTCAAGAGTAAAGGTTCATAAGTACAGTCATCAATATCAAAGGCCCGTCAATGGACTTTCCTCCTTCACTAGCCATTGCCTCTGTACTTGGGGGATTCTTGCTATTCCATTAGAGAACGTGGCAGAGCTCCCCAGGATGGGAATTCAATATTCTTTTGGTTATTGTGTGAATCTCCTCCCACCGTGACAGTACCCTATGAATATTTGAACACATTTATATGCCTTATATGTATGCCCAGGTAAATATCTTTCCATGTATCCCCCATCACTGACACCCCACATAAATTGTCTTCCCCTGCCACTGTTGTAACCCTTCTGTGACTCAAAACTTCTTCAAAAATGAAGCCAATAAAATAGCCAAATACAATTAATAAGAAAATGAAATAATAATGGTAGTTTTAAAAATAAGAAATAAAATCCAAAAATAATTAAAATTTTTAAAAATTTGGCATAAAAATAATAAAAAAATATAAAAAAATTTTTTTTGACATTATGCCTTTCATCACTGTAAGATCTGTTGTCCTGTATGTACCGTGACATTTTCTTCCATTTATTCCCCCAATGTCTTACTTTTTTCACTTTGTCTTCAAAGAAGTTCTAGGTCACAGCAAAGTCACTTACAGAATATAGAGGACTCCCATATATCCAACATCCTCTCCCTTTTTCCCCTTCCCCTATTAATAACATTTTATAAGTGGAAGGTACATTTGTTAAAACTGATGTACAAATATTGAAACATAGCTACCAACCATGGTCAATGGTTTACATTGTGGTTTACATTTTGGACCATACATTTTATAAATTTTGGTGAAGCTTAACATGGTCTGTATCCATCATTGCAAGATCATGTAGAACACTACCATTGCCCTCAAAATGCTGCCTGTTCTATCTATTCTATTCCTCCCTCCCCCTCCTCTCAGGACCCATGGCAACCACCAGGCTTCATTCTCTGCAGGACCAGATTCATAGTTACTTGCAACAATACTGAGGGCTTGATACACTGGTTTGTCCTCCCTTATTGGGCACTGCCCATGCTCTCGAGAGACTCCTGCCCCTCTATTTGAGAACATAGAAGGCCTCCGCAGGATGGGAGTCCAACACCTTCCCGCCCATTTTGTGGGTCTCTACCCTCTGATAAAACACACTATGTCAAGATGAACACTCACACACTCCCTAGAAGCCTGCCCCAGATGTGCCCTGTCCCAACTGCCCCCAACATCCAATGCCCTAAACTAGTAACCCTATGTTGTCCTATGGCCAAAAGAGCATTTCCAACATTGTAGTTTCAACCACGTACCCACCAATCCCCAGTGTTCACCTGCTTCCTCCCCACCCTCCTCTCAGTTCCATGGGCAGTCCAACCCACCCTCCACCCCCTACCTTCCTGACATACTTGCACCGCCTAACCCAATGGTATCACTGCACCACTGTCGTGCACCTTCACTGCGTAACTACACACTTCCACCTTATCATAGATTTTGTCCATATAGATATTGGCTCACAGCCTTCTTTTCCCTTTCTATTTCCTGTAAACCTATCTTCCAGACTCTAGCTCTGTGAGTCTGCTCAATTTGCTTAATACATGTCAGTGAAGTTATGTAATATTTGTCCTTCAGTGCCTGACTTGCTTCACTCAACATAACTTCCTCAAGATTCATCCATGTTATCCTGTGTGTTAATGCTATATTCCTTCTTACAGCTGAGTAATATTCCACTGTATGTATATACCACAATTTGTTTATCCATTCATCTGTTGAAGAGCATTTGGGTTGATTCCAACTTTTGTCAATAGTGAATAATGCCTTTATGAACATTGGTGTGTATATATCTGTTCATACCCTTGCTTTCAATTCTTCCATGTATATACCCAGTGGAATTGCTGAATTATATGGCAGTTCTATTCTTAGTTTTCTGAAGAACCGCCATATTGTCCTCCACAATGACTGGACCTTCTACATTCCCACCAGCAGTCAGTGAGGGTTCCCGTTCCTCTACCTCCCCTCTAATACTTGTAGTCCTCTGTTTTTTTAATAGCTGCCAGTCTATGAGGTGTAAGATGTTATCTCATTGTAGTTTTGATTTGCATTTCCCTAAATGCAAATATAAGGAATTTAAGATGCTCAAGTTATGTTGAACATCTTTTCATGTACTTTTTTTTTTTTAAGATTTTATTTATTTATTTATTTATCCCCCCCTTGCTGCTTGTGCTCGCTGGGTCAGCTAACCACGCCGCGCGGGCGGGCTTGCCTTCACCAGGAGGCCCCGGGGCCTCCCATATGGTAAACGGGAGCCCTACTGATTGAGCCACAGCCGCTTCCCTTTTCATGTACTTTTTATACATTTGTATTTCTTCTTTGGAGAAGTATCTATTCAAATCACTTGCCCATTTTTAAAATGGGTTGTTTGTCTTTTTATTTTTGAAGTGTAGGATTTCTTCATATAGGCAAGATATTAAGCCTCTAAAATATCTATGGTTACCATATATTTTCTTCCATTTGGTAGTCTGCCTTTTCACTTTCTTGACAAATTCCTTTGAGGTGCAAAAGTTTTTAATTTTGAGGAGGTCCCATTTATCTATTGTTTCTTTCACTGCACATGATTTGGGTGTGAAGTTCATGAAACCATTTCCTATTACAAGGTCTTGTAGATGCTTCCCTACATTATCTTCCAAGATCTTTATGGTCTTGGCTCTTATATTTAGATCTTTGATCCATTTTGAGTTAATTTTTGCATAAGCTGTGAGATGGCGTTCCTCTCTCATTCTGTTGGATATGGATATCCAGTTCTCCAAGCAACATTTGTTAAAGATGCCTTTCTTTCCCAGTTGAATGAGCTTAGTGGCCTTGTCAAGTATCAGTTGACTGTATATATGAGGATCTATATCAGGACTCTCAATTCACTTCCATTGGTCAGCGTGTCTATCCTTGTGCCAATACCATGCAGTTTTGACAATGGTAGCTTTGTAGTATGTTTTATTTTTATTTTTAGTTTTTTTTAGATTTATTTATTTATTTATTTACTTTTATCCATTTTTTACCCCCCTCCCCCCTGTTTTTGCTGGTTTTGTGTCCATTCACTGGGCAGTTCTCTGTGTCTGTTTCCTGCCCTCTCTTATCATCCTTCTCTTCCTCTTTTCACCAGGATTCGATCCTGGGAATCTCCAATATGGGAAAGAGGTGTCCTATTGCCTGCGCCACCTTAGTTCCTGTTTTCTTTGGCATGTCTCATCTTGGATATCTCTTGTGTCACTCTCCTGTTACATCATCATCTTGCTGGTGGTTCAGTGGGGCCTGACAGTGCACCCACGTGCAGGGCCTGGGGGACTCAGACACTGGCAGGGCCTGATGGCACACCTGCGCATGGAGCCTGAGGGGCTCACCTGCTTGCGGGGCCTGACGGCATCTGCACACAGGCCCTGGTGGCCCACGTGCCTTCTATATTTTTCTTTATTTTTACCAGGAGGTCCTGGAGATTGAACCTAGGTCCCTCCAGATGGGACATGGATGCTCAACTATTTGAGCCACATCTGCCCCCTGTAGTATGTTTTAAAATCAGGTGGTGTGATTCCTCTGATTTCATTTTTCTTTTTCAATATGTCTTTGGCTATTTGGGGCCTCTTGCTTTTCCAGATAAATTTCATAGTTAGTTTTTCCAATTCAGTAAAAAAAGCTGTGGTGATTTTTATTGGGATTGTGTTAAACCTGTAGATCAGTTTGGGTATGATAGACATCTAATGATATTTAGTCTTCCTATCCATGAACAGGAAATATTCTTCCATTTATTTAAGTCTTCTTTGATTTCCTTTAACAGTATTGTGTAATTTTTTGTGTATATGTCATTTACATCTTTAATTAAATTTATTCCTAGGTATTTGATTCTTTTAGTTGCTATTGTAAATGGGATCTTTTTCTTGATTTCCTCCTCAGATTGCTCATTATTGGTGTACAGAAATAGTACTGATTTTTGCGCATTGATCTTATAAACTGTGACTTTACTGAACTCATTTATAAGCTCTAGAAGCTTTGTTGTAGATTTCTCAGGGCTTTCTATGTATAAGATCATGTCTGCAAATAGTGAAATTTTTACTTCTTCCTTTCCAATTGGGATACCTTTTTTATCTTTTTCTTCTCTAAATGCTCAAGCAAGTACTTCTAACACAATGTTAAATAGGATCGGTGAAAGTGGACATCGTTGTCTTATTCCTGATGTTAGAGGGAAAGCTTTTAGGAATCCTCCATTGAATATGATGTTAGCTATGGGTTTTTCATATATATGCTTTATCATATTGAGGAAGTTTCCTTCTATTCCTATTTTTTTGTGGTGTTTTTATCAGGAAAGGGTACTGTATTTTACTGAATGCTTTTTTTGCATCTATGGAGATGATCATTTGATTTTTTTCTTTCAATCTGTTTATGTGGTGTATTACATTGATTTTCTTATGTTGAACCACCCTTGTATACCAGGGATGAAACCCACCCGGTCATGGTGTATAATTCATTTGAGGTGTTGTTGAATACAATTAGCAAGTATTTTGTTGAGGATTTTAGCATCTAGGTTCCTTAGAGAGATTGGCCTATAGTTTTCCTTTCTTGTGGCGTCTTTGGCTTTCGTATTAGGGTGACGTTGGCATCAAGAATGAGTTAGGTGATATTCCCTCCACTTCTATTTTTTGGAAGAGTTTAAGCAGGATTGGTATTACTTCTTTCTGTAATATTTGGTAGAATTCAACTGTGAAGCCATCTAGACCTGGGCTCTTCTTAGTTGGGAGTTTTTTGATGATTAATTTTATCTCATTACTTGTGATTGGTCTGTTGAGTTCATCAATTTCTTCTTTCATCAATGTAGGCTGCTTGTGTGTTTCTAGGAATTTGTCCATTTCCTCTAAATTATCCAACTTGTTGGCATATAATTTTTCAAAGTTACTTTTTCAAAGTATCTAATGATTCTCTTTATTTTGTGGAGTCAGTGGCCATATCTCCTTCCTCATTTCTTATTTTATATATTTGCATCTTCTCTCTTTTTTTCTTTGTTAGTCTAGCTAAGAGTTTGTCAATTACATTGAACTTCTCAAAGAACCAGCTTTTTGTTTTGTTCATTTTTTCTAGCACTTTCTTATTTTCAATTTCATTTACTTCTGCTCTAATCTTTATTTTCTTCTTTCTACTTCCTTTGGGGTTAGTTTGCTGTTCTTTTTCTAATTCCTTCAGGTGTTCAGTTAGATCTTTTATTTTAGCTCTTTCTTCTTTTCTAATGTAGGCATTTATGGCTATGATTTTCCTCTCAGTACAGCTTTTGCTGCATCCCATTGGTTTTGATATGTTGTGTTGTCATTTTTATTCGTTTCAAAGTAGTTGATGATTTCTTTTGTGATTTTCTCCTTGACCCACTGTTTGTTCAAGAGTGTGTTGTTCAACTTCCATATCTTTGTGCCTAATCTGGTTCTCTGTCCCTTACTGATTTCCAGCATCATTCCATTTTGGTCAGAGAAATTACTTTGTATAATTTCAGTCTTTCTGAATCTTTTGAGAGTTGTTTTGTGGCCTAGCATGTGGTCTATCCTGGAGAATGAGCCATGTACATTTGAAAAGAATGTATATCCCACTGTATTTGGATGTAATGTTCTTTATATGTCTATTAGGTCCAGATCCTCTAATGTATTATTCAAAGTCTTTGTTTCTTTATTGATTCTCTGTTAAGATGTTCTGTCTAATGGTGATAATGGTATATTAAAGTCCTCCACTATAATTGTAGAGGCATCTATTTCTCCACTTAGTTTTTCCAGTGTTTGCCTCATGTATTTTGAGGCACCCTGGTTAGATGCATAAATGTTTATGATTTTTTTTTCTTCTTGATAGAGTACACTTTTTATTAATATATAGTGTCCGTTGTTGTCTCTTACCATAGTTTTGCATTTAAAGTCTATTTTGTCCGATATTAGTATAGTTACTCCTGCCCTTTTTTGGTTACTCTTTGCTTGTAGAATTGTTTTCTAACCATTCACTTGCAACCTCCTTGCATCCCTGGGTTTAAGGTGGGTTTCTTGTAGTCAGCATATAGATGGGTTATATTTCCTTATCCATTCTGCCAATCTGTGTCTCTTGACAGATGAGTTTAATCCATTAACATTCAATGTTGTTACTGTCAAGGAATTACTCACATTAACCATATTTTCTTTAGGTTTATATATGCCATATTTTGTTTATATTTCTCTTATCTTTTTAGTTGTTCTTACACTCTTCCAACTTTCTCTCTCTCCTGTTTTTTTCCTTTTGACCTGCAGAACTCCCTTTACTATTTCTTGAATGCTGGCTTCTTATTGATGTACTCTCTTAATTTTTGTTTATCTGTGAATATTTTGAACTCTCCCTCATTTTTTAATGTCAGTTTTGGTGTACAGAGAATTCTTGGCTGGAAGTTTTTTTCTTTAAGCACCTTGACTATGTTATACCACTGCCTTCTTGCCTTTATACTTTCAGATGAGAAATCAGTTCTTAATCTTATCAAGCTTCCCTTTATTGTGATGGTTCTCTTTTCTCTTGCTGCTTTCAGTATTCTCTCTTTGTCTTGAGCACTGGATAATTTGACAAATATATGTCTTGGAGTAGGCCTGCTAGGATTTATACTGTTTGGGGTACGCTGCACTTCCTGGACATGTACATACATGTCCTTCAATAGGGTTGGGAAGTTTCCAACCATTATTTCCTCCAACACACCTTCTGTCCCCTTTCCCTTCTTTTTTCCCTCTGGGATGCCTATAATGTATATGTTTGTGCATTTCATGCTGTCATTCAACTCCCTGAGTCCCTGTTGGATTTTTTCTGTATTTTCATCTATCTGTTTTACTATCTGTTTTATTTCTGTTGTACTGTCTTACACATTGCTGATTCTTTCCTCAGCTTGTTCAAATCTGCTGTTATGTGCTTCCAGTGTATTTTGATTTCTTGGATTGTGCCATTCATCATCATATCCGTTATCTTTTTATGTATGTTTACAATTTCTTAAGTGTGTTCTCCCAGTGTCTTCTTAATATCCTTAACCTCTTCCTTCACTTCATTATGTTGATTCATGGTATTTGTTAGGACATCTCTGATTAGTTGTTCCATGTTCTGCATCTCCTCCTGTATTTTAGTTCATTTGTTGGACTGGGCCATGTCTTCCTGTTTATTAGTATGGGTTATAATTTTTTGTTGGTGTCTAAGCTTCAGTTTATCTTGATGGGTTTGTTCAGTTGATTTGCTTCTCTATAATCTAGGATTCTATTTTGTTGTTGTTGTGTGTGTGGTAAGTTTTCACTTTGACACATCATTCCTCTTATTCTATTTCCTTGCTGTTGTCTATGTTCCCTTGAAGAAAAAAATTAGGGCCAGAGAAAAGGAAAGAGGTAAGAAGAAAAATGGATAATAGTAATAATAATAGTAAAAGGTAGAAGAATATCCATATAAGACCTAAGAAAATGAATAATTAACTTGAGGAAGAAGTGCAGAGGAATAAGAATAAAAAAGTGGAGCACAAACAATGATATGAGAAACCAAATACAGAAAAGTATATAGGATGAATTAAGAGGATGGAATGATGAGAAGAGAGGAAAAGAGAAAAGAAAGGACAAATAAAAAAAATGAAAAAAGAAACAGAGAAAAAAAGAGAGAGAAATAAAAACAAGAAAAATTGAAGACCAAACAAAAGAGGTGGAATATAAGAACAACAACAGAAAGCAGAAGACAAAGAGATGAAGGAAGGAAAAGAAATAGCATAGGTAGACAAAATTGGTAAACAAAAAAAGGGGAAACAAAGGAAAGGGAAACACAACAAAGAATAAACAAGACTGCAGCAACTAATTTTTAAAAAATGGAGGGGGAAAGAAAGAGGATAAAATAAGAAAAAAGAAAAAGAAAAACAAGCAAACAAACAAAAACCATGGAAAAACAGCCTTCCCTCTTAGGTGCCTAAGGAACTTCTCAGGCTGCCATTATTCATCAATCAATTACCCTGCAGCCTGCCCTCTGCAGGTTTTAAACCGGGTTTTAGTGAGTAAACTAGTTAAATTTTAAAAAAGGAAGTTTTTTAAAGAAAGTAGGAGATCCTAGAAAAGCTAATACAAAAAGAATGTCTATATGTTCCCTGTCCTAGACTATCAGCTGGATGTCTAATAACACGGTGGATCACTTCACTAAGAGACAGGAATCAAACCAGGGACCACATATATTCAAGGCAGGAACTCTTCCACTGAGCTAAACTTTCTCCTTGAGTCAGTTAGCCTTTCAGAAAGCTATCTGCCCACTTTCCCTCTGGCAGGTTAAAATCTTTGCAGTTGGCCAGAATCTTGCTGATTAGTCCCCACTGCTTTTCAATTCTAACTGCTTTCTCCCTCAGGGCAGCTGGGCATGACAGCCTGTGTGAGCTGATACCCTGTCCCCTTCCCTGGTCAGGTAGAGGTCCCTTCCAAGATTCAAAGTGGGCCCTGGTTACCAAACTCACCAAAAAGAAACTACTCTCGACCCTCTTCCAGAACCCTCCTCCTCCCAGGGGACCCTAAATAGGCCCTTGAAAGCTTCTGGAGGCTTCCTACCACCTGCCTCCCTTAGGAGAATTATAATTTTGATAGTTTTCAGTGCTGGACTAGTCAGTTGCCTGTCTCCACCCTCTCCCTGCCCAAGTTCCTCTCTCCCAGGCAAGTGGGTGCATCAGGCTGCCAGAGCAGATTCCCCTCTCACCTCTTCCTGGGGCCGCCTTGGTGCCGGCTGCTATGCTCTCCAAAGTTCAAAGGGAGCCCACGTAATCAAACCCACAGAAAGGAAACCCTTCCTCCCTCTCAGAGAATGCTCCCTCCCACTTGGTGGCTGATAAGAGTCATGGGGTTTGCAGAGGTTTTTTTGCCTTGAGGGTGAGGCTTAGATGCCTGCATTTTCCAGTCACAGGGGCAAGAAACTCACAGTTTTCCCTTGGGCTCTTTTTTCTCTTTGTTCAGTTCCCTCCAGATCAATGCCCTGAAGCCTCCTGCTCTGTGAGTTCCCAAAACAGCTCATTCTGGTAGGATTTTGTCCCTTCTCAGCCATTTTTTTGCAAGGGAGCTGGGGGGTGCCCACCTAAGTTGACGCCATCTTGCTGGAATTTGGGTGAGACCATGGTTTTTTAGACATCAAATGTCCACCTGTGGTTTATCTCAAGCAGTGATAATCAACATATAACCAACTATAATCAACATATAACCGAGTATAAAATAATTAATTTATCAGATTAAAATGAGGTTGGAGTTTCTCTATAGAGGTTTAATAGGTGATTAATAAGATGAATAAATATAATACTTGGCATAATAATTATTGAGCTGATTAGTCATGTGCCATTCATCCATCCATCTCAGATCCCTTTTTCAAGTCTTTTTCAGCCCAGGAGGCTGACCTCTATGGATTGCATTCATCAGACTCCCTTGGCTTTGCAGGTTTTGTCAAATGGAGGTACCATTTGGAAATTGGAGTGAAGAATGAGAGAGGATGGATTATATGTTCCCCCTTTCTTCCTCCTTGCCTTGCCTTGATTATGTTCATGGTTGCATTTAATTACATTTTCTGTCAGACTGTCCTCCCATGGCCTTGAGCTCTCTCTGGACTCCAGCAGCAATGATTCATTCCCCTTTACTCTTCAGATCTAGGAGTGCTAATTGTTTCTCATAGTCACTTGTCCCCGGCACTTAGCTTCCTTTGTTGGTTTTCTTCACCCTACCCACATCTCTGCAATTGATCCCATTATTAAACACTTCTCAATTAAACCCTTTGTGGGCTTCTTGCTTGGACTCTGACTGATACTGCTGTGGAGGCTATTGTAAGGACCTTGGATTTAACCTGAGGGAGGTGAGAAATCATTGGAAAATTTAAGCTCTGCAACTAATTAGATGCATGACTTTGAACAAGTCAAATGAACTTCCCTGCCTCAATGTATTAATCTGTAAAATAAGATAATTGTACTATAGGATCACTTTAAATGTCCATTATAGCTTGAAAAGTATTTAATGTATTAATCATATTTACACTGGCTCCTACGATTCTTTACTTTATTAGCTGAGCAAGTCAAGGGGAGAAACTCTTCCTCAAATCACAGAATATTCATTCCAAGCAATTCTCAAAAAATCAGTCTCTGGAGATTATTTTCTCTCCTCTTCTAAATGTAATTACATACAAACATTTTACAATAGGAAACCTTATTTGTTTCAATGGTTTTCAATTTTATGTTTTAGAACATCTGGACATAAGCTATGTTTTTTTTTAATTAATTAATTTATTTATCCCCCCACCCCCTGTTGTTTTGTGCTTGCTGTTTGCTTTCTGTGTGCTCTTCTGTGTCTGCTTGTCTTCTCTTTAGGTGGCACCAGGAACCTATCCTGGGACCTTCCGGAGTGGGAGAGAGGTCCTCAATCTCTTGCACCATCTCAGCTCCCTGGTCTGCTGCGTCTCTTATTGTGTCTCCTCTGTGTCTCTTTTTGTTGTATCATCTTGCTGCACCAGCTTTCCACGTGGGCCAGCACTCCATGTGGGCCAGCACTCCTCATGGGCCAGCTTTGCACTCGGGCCAGCTTGTCATGTGGCCAGCTTGCCTTTCACAACGACCCTCTGGGAATTGAATCCTGGACCTCTTATATGGTAGATGGGAGCCCGATCATTTGAGCCACATCTGTGTCCCAAGTTATGGTTTTTAAAAGAAATTATTACTGATGTGGAGTTAAAGTGCAAAGATTATTCTCTAAATGCATTAGATATAATATTGGATGAGCAAAAAATAACCACAAACTTTAAAATGATTAAATGCTTAGCCACTTTTAAGACATCTTTTCTGCAGATAACAAGACCAAGAAGATTCTGAATATGCTCTTACAAGCCTATTTTGTGTATTAAGCATGTGTGAAGTAGAAGTATTTATAATTCATTAAATATTCACGTTCAGTAATGGAAAATGGTTGTTTAATTGTAAATGTCCTTTTTCTATAATTTTGGTTGGTAAATATGGCCATTTGGATTCTCTCATTTATTGCTCAATACTTTTGCTCTTGGTTTGGCTTGAGAAATTACAAGTCCAAAAATTTAAGTTATTTTTCAAAGAAAATTTATTATTCCTCTGAACATTCATTTAGCCTTCTCATACCTTCCCATACTATAGCCTATTTTTAACTTTTTGGTCTTTAATATTTCTATGTTTGACCTAGAAATTGCAGGTTAAAAATTCATCCTGGGTTCACTGCCAATTCCCTGCCTTCTCAGCATTTTAGTGAATGTTCATCAACAGCAATAGTAGTATTTAAGGAAGGGGAAAAACGAAGAAAGTAAGTACAACGAATTCCTTTCTGCCTAGAAAATGTAAATGAAAGATGAATGGAAGAGCAGCAGCTACTTCTTTCTTATAATGTTCGGCAGGTTTTATGGACTGACTTTAGATGTTTTTAATGTGAATCATTATTTTTATGCCAAAATGTGGAGCCTCCTCTTGCTTCAGTGGTGAATCTTGAACTGTTTCTGTGATCTAGAATTTAAGTGCTCACAGTCATTAAGATTTGCGACAATTGTACTGATACTGATAGCCTACACCCTCTAAATAAATGTAGATCTTTCTACAGGGGTAAAGAAGAACAATTACGGACTTCCAGGAAAAATACATGCTAAGCTTTTCCTTATATCACTACATAAGCTGATTCAATAGTTGCTTATTTGGTTGTCTTATGCCCTACAAAATGTATTTTGAGGACAGGGATAACTTCATATTTGCTGCTGTATATGTACCAAAATAATCTGCCTATTATTATTTAAATTAATAATCATAAATATATTTCTTCCTAAAAGAGAAGAAAATTGGTGCAGAAAAATCAAATCTCCTTTTAAAGTCTTATAACTAGTTGTAACAGAGCAGGGGACCAGAAACCAGATCTCCTGACTTTCAGACCATTATATATCCTTTGTCTCTCTCCCACTTTCCTGGAAATTCTCTATGAATGCTCTATATCTTACCTCTTGCCTTGGACTCACTCTGACTAATGCATATCTTTTCTTTAAAAAAAATAAACTACAATAAAGAACTTGGATATCTCTAGAAAATTTTCTTTACACAGTATTTTCTACTTCTGGTACAATTGTCAGGAGAATGCATTTGTGGTGTGTTTTTTATGTTCCTGTTCAATTCTTGTCTGAAGGATGAAATATTGGCCTTGTAATGTGGCACATATGTTATGTAAATTATAGTAGCATTTTGTATTGCTTTGACCTTTACAACACTCTATAATTTGATTGGCTGACTAGTCAAGTTCATAGTGTTTACAGTCTTGCCCTTACTTAGATGGACATGATGAGATATTCCAATCCAGCCAATCAAAATATAGAATATTGAAAAGGTCAAAGTAGTATAATGTTTTCTTAAACTACAGTCTTATCTTTTCTGGTCAAATAATGTAATCTCATAAAAGAGAAACCATGTGAAATAAAACATATCTAAAAACAATACATGTAATGAGTTTTTTTACTTGATTAAGTTAATATCAACTTTCTTGTTTTCAAACTTGATTCTCTTAGGAGGACTGCTTAGATTTTTATTAAAGCTGTGTTTTCACTGACTGCTTCACTTTGCTTGATTTTACAGCACCTGTAATAATACCATAGTCAGTGCTCAGTATATATTTATCTAGGAGAAGAACAAAACTTGTAAACTATATCAAAACTGGCCTATTTTCTTCCCTTTGTCTCTATGACCCCCACCTTTCTGGTTTTCCCCTTCTTAGTCCAACTTATCTTGTTCTTTCTGCAGTATCACAAGGCTCAGTATGAGGCCCTCTTCTCACTCAAATTTCCCCCCTGGGAAATATTCGGGTCAACATAGTTCAGTTATTATCCATAAGCCAATGTCTTTCAAATGTGCATCTCTAGAATTCTCTTCTGAGTTCTAAACCTTTATATTTAATTGCCTATTAGAATTTCCCAGTTGAGTTCCAGAGGTAACTCAGCTTTGTCATGTGAAAACTCAACCCCTAGACTTTCCTCATCAAACTATTTTTCTCCCAATGCCCTTATCTCAGTGAATGACACCATTATCCAATATGATTCAGAAATAAGAAACCTAGGAGTCATCCTTGGCACTGCCTTTACTCTCGCCTAACATATTACTAAGACTAGCAGCTTTTATACCCCAAATATGCCTTCAATGCTTTACCATTCTCTTTCATCACTGCCACTTACCTAGTCCATCTATCACCAGAATGACTGTTTAGCCAACATCATTCTCATAAAGCAACCAAGGTGATATTTTCAAGATACAAACTTGACAATGTCATTGAAGCCCCCATCTCCTTTTTCTATAATGTTTTCCCATTGTTCTTCAGATACAGATAAAAATCCTTAAGTTGGTCTATAATAATTTGCATAGTTTAACATCTAACTCATCTGAAACTACCCTCAAGCTCTCCCTCTATGCTTCAGCTATGCATTCTGGTTCATATAATGTTCCCTGTTACTGCAAGGCCATTTGTCTCTGTATCTTAGTCTGGCTAAAGTTTTTTATTCTTTTTAGTTCCAAGAGTGGAGCTATGAACAGATTATTTGTCCCCTAAATGAGTCAACCTCCTCCCAGAGGATACAGGCTCACCAAATAAGAACACAAATGCAAGTTTAATATTTTGTTCTATCTTTACTAGAGCCATTGAGTACTATCAGAGAAGAGCTGTAGTGCAAGCAAAGTGTGAAATCATTCCATGCAAATATGGGCACACGAGTTGAGAACTAAATATATGTTCTATGAAAATTATTGCTTTAAAAATTTGGTCTGAGCAAATAACAAAAATATTTCAGAATAGCAATGCTATCTATGTCTGTGCTCTTGGCTCTAGGCCAAGTGTGATTTATTTTTCACCCTCCTCATGACATTTGAGGTTGATTAGGGAAGACAGTTCGAGTTTTCCTAAATTATTTTGTATTTTTCAATGTCTTTGAAACTTTCAACATTTGTACTTCCTTGAATTCTAAGTTTTTTAATTCATTCATGTATTTTTTCATTTATTGATTAATTCATACTTCATTTATTAATGCATACATGCAGGAAATCCTTATTGTGAGCATTTTGCCATGAACAGGGATATGCAGGACAAGCAAGTGCAGGCAAATTTCCCAGCTTCACAAAGCTCAGAGTCTAGTGAAGAAGAGAATTTAATCAAATAAACCAACAAATAAATCATATGTTATGACACACCCTATGATGTTAAGGAAGGTATCATAGTGATGTGAAAAAATCTAACAAAGAATCCTAATTGGCCAAGGAAGGATTCCTGGAGAAAGTGATATTTGGGACTGAAATCTGACCGATGAGTGGGGAATTAGCTAGGATAAGCATGATCATGTATGACACTCCTCTGCCTAAATCCCACCAGAAGTTTCTCAAATCATACTGAGAAATGCAAACTCCTGATCATGGCATTCAAAGTCCTTTTCTGAGAATCGCCTCCTTACACTTAAATGCTTTGTTTTCTCTTTGTCATTCCTTTTCAGTTTAAATGCTACCTCCGTAAACTCCCAAATTAAAGAAACAGAACTATGCCCAATTAAGTTTTTTTTCACAGATCTTATTCTTTGAAATTATCTTATTTTCTTATTTATATCTGGCTCTCTCAGAAGAACACAAACTTCATGAGGGAATAATCTTAGTGTCTTTTTGTTCACCCCTGTATCTTAACCACCTATAATAGTTCCTGGCACAGAGAAAGAATTCACTAAATATTTGTTTAATGAAAGAATACTGTTTTGATTGGAAATATCCTTTAGGATTTAATGTAGCCTTTTCTTTTGGAAATATATTCAGTTTAAGTTTCAAAAATTTAAACATACCAAATGATTACTTAAGAAGATAGTACGTATTTATACAATCAAGACAATTTAAGGCATGTATTACTTTTGCTTATTCCTATATCCTTCCCAATCCTGTAAAATATAAATTTAGATATAAGTGAATTGAATATCTGTTGACATCTTAAAAGTAATTCTCAACATACCAAGGTTATGGTCAAATTTGGTGTTCTGGGAATATTTGCCCTTTCTGACCCTTGATCAAGTCAGAGTCATTTGTCATCCTCACAAAGATCTTCTCACCTCTGTGGGCTCTAAATTATGTTGTGGGAGATACTGGGAATTATTTCTTCAGGTATTGGTATACTGTTTGACAAAACAGTCAGCATAATTGTCAAAGGTGAAAGAACTTAGGGTTTTAATTAGAATCAACTCTTTTTTATCCCTCATTTCTTCTTATAGGATAAATGCAGAATCTGTAGCTTTTGATTTCTTGAGAATTATATCAGAAATCAGTAAATTTCTCATATTCAGCATCATTAATAAACTGTCTTAAAAATTACTGTGTTTTAGGGGGGAAATCGTTAGTTTTGGTAGGAATATGAATGACTTTGAAAACATAAATAAAGTTACTTAACAATATTTACCAATTGTAATATTGTAAAATATATCTGACAACCATAAGCTATCATGGTCCTTTCCCTCAAGCAATGTCTAAATTCCAAAATCCTTATCACCTAAAATGATCTTAATGACAAAGGAAATGGACCTGCAGGGGTTCATGGTTAGAAACCAAAGCCAACTACCATAATCAAAGAAGTTTTGTGAAATCTCATCATTCATCTTAAAATTAGTGGGTGTGGTTGATTGGAAATATGTACCCACAACAACAACAACAACAGTAAATGTTCTTAATCCACTTATGTGAGTATGGACCCTTATAATTGGGCCTTTTGATGAAGTTACTTCAGATAGACTGGGGCCCTTGATAGGTCTTAATCCAATTACTGGAGGTATGATAGAGAAGATCAAAGAGAGAAAAAAGCCACAGAGGGAACAGCCAGAAGCTGAAAGTCCACAGAACACAGAAGAGAAAGGAGAGTTCAGGAGAGGTTGCCATGTGCATTGTCATGTGACAGAGGAGGCAAGGGCCAAGGATCACTGGCAGCCAGCCCTGGAATGCCAGTCTTTGGGAAGAAAATATCATGTTGATGACACCTTGATTTGGACTTCTCCTACCCTCAAAATCATGAGCTAAAAAATTCTCATTGTTTAAGACAACCCATTGCATGGTATTTGCTTTAGCAACAAGAAAGCTAAAATGGTTTTTCGTAACAGGAGAGTGGTGTGCTGCTATTGCAAACAAACGGCTTTGGAATTGGGTAATGGGTAGAGGCTGGCAGAATTGAGAGGTGCTTTATAGAAAAAGCCTAGATTGCATTTGAAGAGACTGTTGGGAGAAATATGGATACTAAAGTTACTTTCAATAAGGCCCTAAAAGAAAATGAAGTATGTGTTATTTATTTTTTTCTTTTTAAAAGATACTTAGATTACATAGATGTTACACAAAAAATATAAGGATTCCCATAGGCCCCACTCTCCACACCTCCCACACCCTCCCACATAAACATCCTTCATTAGTGTGGCACATTCATTGCAATTGATAAACGCATTCTAGGTCTTTGTTATTAAGCATGTTCATATTGTAGTCTACGCTCTCTCCCACACAGTTCTAAATGTTATGTGATGATATAAAATGGCCTATATCTGTCATTGCAGGGTTATTCAGGATAATTCTCAAGTCCAGAAAAAGCCCCCGTATTACAACTGTTTTTCCCTCTCCCTGCCCCCGGAGCCTTCAGTGGCCACTGGCTCCACTTCAATGTTGTAATTTCTTCCATTGCTAGAATCATAATATGTCTATAGTAGAACACCAGTAAGTCTACTCTAGTCCATAGTTCTTTCTCCATGGCTGAGGATTCTGGGATGGTGATGTCTACTCCATCTTTAATTGAGACAGGGCTTATATCCCATGGGGAAGATGGATGGGACTATCTTGCTTGCAGTTGCAGACACTCTCTGTTCCTTGGTTTTGTGGTGGTACATCATCATCTCCTTGTTAGTTGTCCTAGGTGAGTCCAATGAGCTGTAGAGTAGGTGTTGCAACTCCGCTGAGGTTCGGGGCCCAGCTGGCACATGGACAAAGCCCAAAGACTCGAATCTCTTGGATGTACATCTACAAACTCCAGCACCAAGAATAGGTTTAAATATAAGGGACAAATGAGCCATGTGTAGGGAAGATATAATTGAGTCCAACTCTGTCACTCTCAGGGGCACAAACCTCAAAGTAGGACCCACTAACCAGGCACCAAACTCTGGAGCTAATCTGCCCTGACCATAGGAACTGGGTGTCTCCAGAGCCCTCAGGAGCCCTGCCATTTGGGGTAGTATCCACTTTGGCAGTCTAGGAGATCTTGCTGAGATGTGCATAAGTGTTACCTCTGGGATGACCTCCCAAGTCACTTTGAAGTATCTTAGCCATATAAACTCATTTGTCTTTACTTTTCCCCCCTTTTATTCGAGGTCTTTTTCCAATTGCATTGCTAGTTGGTGCTTGGTAGTAATCCCTTGGTGCCAGGGAAGCTCATCCCCAGGAGTCATGTCCCAGGCTGGGGGAAAGGTAATGTATTTATATGCTGAGTTTGGCTTAGAGAAAGGCCACATTTGGGCAATAAAGAGGCTGTCAGGAGGCAGCTCTTAGACACCCCATAACAATAAGCTAAATTTCAATTTCAAGAGCAAAGGCTCATAAGCATAGTTATCAATATCAAGGGCCCATCAGTGGATCATCCTCCTTTGCCAGTCATTGCCCCTGCACGTGGGGTACTGTTGCTGCTCCATTAGAGAATGTGGTAGAACTCTCCAGGATGGGAATTCAATATTCTCTTGGTTATTGTGTGAGTCTCCACCCACTGTGACAGTGCCCTGTGAACATTTGAACATTTTTATATACCTTATATGTATGTCCAAATGAACTTCCTCCCATGTATTCCCCATCACTGACACCCCACACCAATGATCCTCCCCTGGCCCAGTTGTAACTCCTTTGTGATCCAAAGTTTCTTCAAAAATGGTTGGTGGCAAGGCTCCAGGATGTGTAAGTTCATTGAGGGTGGTGGGCCACACTGTGGGAGATGTTTGTGTGGGATGTGGTGGGAGGTGTGGGAGGTGGGCAACATGGGAATCCCAGTGGGTTCCGTGTAATATTTTGGGTAATCTAAGCACCTCTTAAAATATATGTATATATATATATATAAATAACATTTTTGTAAGCAAATACACATATATGCATATATATTTATATATCATTTTGCAAATGTTTGTATGTATTGTGAGAATTTTGATTTTTACCCATAATAAAAAAAAAAAAAAATGAAGCCATTAAAATAGCCAAATACAGTTAATAGGAAAGTGAAATAATAATGATAAGTTTAAATGTAAGAAATAAAATACAGAAAAATAAAAAAAACTAAAAGTAAACTAAAATTAAATGTTGGGATATTAAAAAATAATGAAAAATATTAAAAAAAATTTTTTTGACATTTTGCCTTTCATCATTGTAATATCTGATTTCCCATCTGTACAGGGGGCGCGTGAAGCATGTGTTAGTGAAAACCGGAGGATCCTTGTTTTAAAGTGGCAGATAACTTAGCAAGATTGAGCTCTGATGTTTGATGGAGGCAGAACTTGAAAATGATGAAGGCAGATATTTAGCTGAGGAGATTTCCAAAGTAAGTGTGGAAAGTGTAGCCTGGTTTCTCCTTGCAGCTTACAAAAAAATATGAGGGAAAAGGGATAAACTGAAAACTGAAATCTTAAGCACAAAGAAATCAGAAATTTATGGTTCAGAAAATTCTGAGCCTATTCAAATAGTGTTCTCTGAAATGAGGGCCAGAAGCAGATCTATTAGGAAACTTCCTGACCTTCCAGAAAGTGAATGTGCTACATGTGAGGGTTTAACTGAACTCAGATCTAGTTAGCCATTTCCGTGGAAGTCAGGATCAGAAATGCATCTTTGCCAGAAGGATCCCTGGAAAGTTCTTCTGTCTGATAGTTTAAATCTCTGTGAACTGCATGCAAAGCTGAAAATTTTTTTGTGAAATGTGTATGAGCAGAACCATACACAGCCTGAAATGAAAGGAAAAGAAATGGGATGAATTGAAGGAAGAATGACTTCAACAACAGAAACATGGAAGCTAAGATCTCGGGCCACGAGGGCAGGCTACTCGTGTGTGTGAAAAGGGAAAACTCATCCCTAAGTTTGGAAAGGATATGCCATCTGTGGTTGGAGGGGGGGTAGATCTTCCACCCCTTTGTTTATGGAGGGTGTTGACATCCCAATGCTGTGAGGATGAGGCCTATGTCCAGTCATTTGTGTAAAGCCTGGCCACCATCCCAGTGATTGGAGAAGACAGGGCTAGTCTCTTAGCACTCATGGAGTGCCAGGCAACCATCTCTTCTCTTGGAAAGGGTGGAACCTCCAACCTAGTGTTCAGGTAAAGCACTGAGCTAGCACTTGGAAGATGTGGGGCTGCTGCTCCCTCAGGCCTGGAGGATAAAACATTGATCCATAGATAACCCTCAGAACCCAAAATCTAATGAAGTTTGCCCTGCTGGGTCTCAGAATTGATTGAGGTCAATAATCCCCGTGTTCCTTCTAATTTCTCCCTTCTGGAATGAACCTGTCCTATGCCTGTCCCTCCATTGTATATTGGAAGCAGATACCTTGTTTTCTAGATTTCACAGGTTCATAAACAAAGGGGAATTGTGCCCAGGACAGACCATCCCATAACCAATTTTGGTGAGGCCTTATACTTAGTATTGTTTCTGTTATGACTTAAGCCTTTTGGGATATTGTGATGGAATAAATGTGTTTTGTGTGTTGAAAGTACCTGTCTTTTCAGAGTCCAGAGGGTGGACTATGGTAGTTTGGAGCTATGTATCCCAGAAATACATGTTCTTAAACTCAATCTATTCCTGTAGGTGTGAACCTATTGTAAATGAGAACTTTTGTGGACTGGCTACTTCAGGTAAGGTGTGGCTCACCTCAATCGGCATGGGTCTTAACCCTATAACTAGAGTCCTTTATAAGCAGGATGAAATTCAGACAGAACATAAGAAAGCCCTGGGGAGCAGTTTGAAACTGAAGGTCCACAGAACCCAGAAGAGAAGGAAGAGTTCAGGAGAGGCTGCCATGTGCATTGTCATGTGACAGAGGAGGCAAGGACCAAGGATCACTGGCAGCCAGCCCCAGAATATCATTCTTCAGGACAAAAGCATTATCTTTCAGACACCTTGGTTTGGACTTTCTCAGCCTCAAATCCATGAGCCAATAAATTCTCATTGTTTAATCCAACCCGTTGTATAGTATTTGCTTTAGCAATGAGGAAACTAAAATAATGGGGATTCTACTTTGACAACAACAAAATTTTTTCTGCATTCTCACATAACTAATTCCCCAGTCTATGAAGAATTTGAGAAGCACTAATTTAGGTAGTGCTGGTTAATTGAACTATCACAGAAGGTTAGGGGTAGAAGGAGATCTAGAGCTATGGCCTCACCCTTTTAATTTTAGAGATGGTGTGTGATGGCTCAACAAAGTGCTTTGTAATTATTTGCATGTGAAATGAACTTTTAACTCTGATTTCCTGCCACATGATCTGGTCAACTTCTTACTAATCCTACTACTTGGCCTCTAATCATCACTCTATTATTGTTCAATAGACTCTCTTGTTTCTGTGCATTTTATTTAATAACAACAGAAAAAACAGGATAATCAGTAACAGCACATGAAGTTCGCAGTAAGTTCATGATAGATCTGGAGAGGTGTGAGCTTATGTTAAATAATCTTCTGCATGCCTTACTACTGTCTCATAAGATGCTGGACTAAATGTGGACTATACTAAGATGTTATATGATAAAATTTACAAAACTGTGCAGGCTGTAGAAAATAAAGTAGTAAAGACTCGCCATCCCTGGTAATTCTAAATTCTGTACTTAAACTCTTTCTAGAAAGTCAATGGGAAATTTCAGTGTTGTCATCAACTATTCTGAGCAGCCTGGTAGTCAACATTGCTCATAGAAGCACTGTTTTTGAAGAAGAAAAGGAAATGCTTTCTGATTTATCCAGTTTTAAATATATGCTTGCTTGATGACCTATTAAACAAACTCATTATCACAATTAAATTTAAACAATTTTGACCATGTGAAAGCATTCACCTTTTCTCTTAACAAAAACAAAGGCATACATTCTAAAATGAGGCAATCAACTATATATACAGAGATGAAGAATGGTTTTATTGGAAGATGACTTGAAACCCAGGTAATCCTTTTGTCAATAAAATTTTTAACCCTACTTTTTACCAAGTGTCACATATTCAATAATTTAGTAGGAAGGGAATTCTTTTCTGTTCCTTTCCCCCTCCACTGATCTTTAAGGATAACAAATTCCTTTCTTTATACCCCATGGAAAGTTGTCTAAAGACCAGAAGTGTATTAAGATTGAAATCTGGCCTATAGCTGCAAAAGGGTATATATTGGGTCTTTTTAGTGATTTATCCACAAAGACACTCCTTGTAAAATTGAGAGAGGATTTTGATACAGGAGAAACATTTCTAACAGAAGACCATAAACAATAGTTTCCTTACATTTTGAAGCCACTCCCCCAACACGTGATTATTCACTAATTCCCTGGCTGTGCGAATAACCATTTTAATTAGATGCTGAGGCAAGCAACATTGTGGCCATGGTAACAGGTATAAAAAGAACTTTAAAAAAAGATGAAAAAAAGAGAAAAATGTGATAACTGAAAATGTGTTTAAATCATGATAAAAGGATTTAAACAGATGTTATTTTTTTCAAAGTGTTATTTTAAAAAAGAATTTTAAAGGGCTCTTGATATGAGAAAAAAATCATTTTTGGATGTGTCTTTAGGGAGGGTTTCTCACTCCTAAATGCTGTAGTTCAGGATTGCCATGGGTGAGGTGGGGTGCCTGTTAAATGAAAGGAATGCCAAGGGAGAAAAATTATAAAGGAAAACCAATACACCTTCAGTTAGATGCTTAAAGCCAAGAGAACGAAAGTTCCTTCTGTGCTATGTAATGGATTGCATGGGTAACAGAGTCTCCTTCATCAAAGTTTATGTTCAAAAAAGAGAAAATACAGAGAATGTCATTTGGGGACTGATAGGGATATGGATAAATCTGGAAATATTGTTTAATAAAGGGGACAAAAGGAAGAAGCATAGAGCAGTGCCTGCTGAGATTCAAGATGTGATTGCTTTCCATAGCATTAGAAAGGACTGCGACTACCATGACAAATGATTTCCTGAAGGTTCAAATGTGGTTTTCTCTATATTTTATGCATTCATAATTAAACACAAAAGTGGTACAAGGGAAGGAGACATAGGCTAGGGATTGGCCCTTTCCTGACAATCCAGGTTATCAGAATCAAAGGAAAACATTCTGAACAAGGCCAAAGTAAGAAGGGTTGTTCTACTTGCATTCTTTCTATTTTTATTTTTTATTTTTTTTGGTCTTCTGCCAGTAAATCTGCCACTTAGTTTGAGATAGGTAATGACTTTCTAGAGTTAACCGTTCCTCAGAGGTCTCAGGGAAATTCCATATAACTAAGTGAAGGGTAAAGTTGTAAGCATCATCCCCGAGAGAGTAGGAGGAAAGGAGACTTTTGGCCTGGCAAAAGGATGGCTTATTTTGGCTGGACTCCTCCCAAAGTTTAATGCCTACTGACTGAAAGCAAATTGGACGTTAAAGAAGGCTGAGTGCCCATGTAAAGGAAGACAAACAAGTGGTGACCCCAAGTTGGTCTTCAGGAAAGTCAAACCTCTTGTTGCTTGGCCTCAAATGTTGAAAGAACCTAAATACTGCTTTGTGTGCAACATATTTAGTTCTTTGGTTTTGGTAAATAAGCTGGTTATTTGAGAAAATACCAGCCAGTGGAGATGAACTTTGAGAAGAGGGAGAAAAAATGGGAAAGTAGAGGTTAAAAGACTTTATTTTAACTTTTTATTCTGATCTGATATTTAAATTATAGGCTTTCTAAGAGTACATATTTATCATATGGGATAAAGAGTAAAACAGCACAACAGTGATTATAATGGGGAATTATAGTTCATAAATCTTTCTCAATTTGACACAGTAATTATACAAAGATATTCCTACTCTAACAAATATATGCATATTAACATGAATATGTAAACACATATTCATACAAACACATACACTTTCACACCTACATGCAAATAAGAAAAAAATGGTGCTGGATCATAGCTGCACATGCGACCTTGTATTGTAGATGGATTTCATTTCTGCCACTCCCTCAAATGTGCATACAATACTTAAATTAAATTCTGTACAATAAATTTCATTTCACTGTGTCTCTGTTTGCCTAAAAACAAAACCATATGTATTGTTAGGATATTAGTAAAGAAGGATCTTTTCCCTAAGTATGCTTTTTGGAATATTAATTCCAGGATATTAGTAGGTATCCCATGAGGAAAGAGTTCCATAGTAAAATATATTTATAGAAATGATGGACTAAATGAAGTTAAAGTTGCTGTTTTTATCCGCAAAAACCTTCTTTAAGATTTCAATCTGTTTACCGTTAATCTCTAAATGAAAACGAGCTCTTCAGTATTTGACAAATGAATTTGTTCAAAGAGCCTTATTTTTTTCACAGCATCTTCTTGGAATAATGGAATTCAAATGGGATACTTGGCACAGAGGATGGTGCTGTGGTTACAACTATTGCTCCTCAAAGACTACATCCCTTTCAAATGAATGCCAATTACACTTTTTGCATGCCTACTACGCCAAGCACTATACAACAGCTTATTTTATCCTTGGGACAACCCTGTAAGATACATATGATTATCTACATTTAATGGACCAACAAACAGAGGCTAAATATTTCCCCCAAGTTCAAGCAGCTAATAGAGGAGACAAAGCTAATATTTGAACCCTTCTTTCTTCTCCTATGCTGTGTTCTACTCAGGAAGATAAACTGCATAATGACTTGTTTTTTAGGTCTAATATCTAATCAGATTCCAGGAATGTACCAACTAACCAAGAGTACACTTTTGAGAAAGATGAGTAAGTAACTTCCTAATTTTAGAGGTGCCAAGAAATGCCCCATCTTTAAAATGCCTCCTCAAGCCATTGGATAATGCCAAAATTCTGTATAGAGATTAATACCCTTTGTTTAAAAGTTTTATTTTCTCCTTTGAGAAAAGCAAGTAATCCTGCAGATGCTTTAAAGATGTCTCAATACTTTAAAGAAGTTTCCAGATCTAGCTGAACAGCAATATCACTGAGAGAAAATTGAAGAAAAATAAAACGAAACACACAAAAAACCAGATACTTGGAAAAATCCTAGACCTCCTAAAGCAGCTGGCGATGAGGAAACTTTATTAATTTTTTAAATTTCCCCAGGTAATATTAATGATCACTACTTAAATCTTTATCTTTTCCCTTCATAGTTTAAATAGATTAATTGGAGAGACATTGTGAAAACACTGAAAGAACTATAAAAATTCAGAGTTAGAGGATTTGAGTCCATATCTAAGCTTTGCATCACCACTTAACTTCTTTAAGACCTTAGATGAAGTAAACAATCCCCTTGGGCTTCAATGTCCTCATTTGATAAATGGGGATAGTAAACTTCCTCAAAATACTGTTGTTATTATTATTAGAAGATGTAATGGATGCAAAGGGCTATTTGTGTACTATTTGCTTAATCTTCTTTCTCATCCCCATTCCATGGAGATATATGGAAATATTAAGGCAATAGTTGTTCCAGTTTGGGGAAAGATAGGGTGATGCAAAGCAAAGCTAGGAAAAGGTGCCTCCTAAACTTTCTCCTTTCTTTATGTAGAATTCTTCCCTGGGTCTTTTTCATAGCAGAACAGGTCTAGAGGAACACATTTGTCCCAGAGTGATTGTCCTAACTCTTCATGACTGACTTGGGATCAGATTCAGCTTGTTTCAGGTTTTAGCATCTGGTGTCACTTAAAATAAGGGTAAGACTATAATTTAGACAAGAGCAGGCTTAAAGGTGCATTAACGTTCTTTATTCACCTGCTATTTGTACGGAATATCGGTTTGATATATGCATAGAGTCATATGAACTATTTCAAGAATTTAGGGAGTGGGCATAAAAAATAATCTCTTAAAGCAATTTTTTTTATCCCTAAAAAAGTCTCAAAAGTTAATAATTTAGAAATTCCTATTTGAATATACAGATAGAGATTTTGTAGTTTTAATCAAATGGCCAATTTATTCACTGAATGAGCACCATATAATTCAGGAATTTAGAATTTTTTTTGCTTTGTTTTGAATTGTTTTCAGTTTGTTTATTTTGAGTTCTTTGACTTGGCTCATCAAACCAAAAACATTGCTCAGCAATTTAGATAAATCCATATCTTTTACACCACATTAAGTAACTAACCTACACAGATTCACATTCATAGATATTTTTGAAGATGTTTTTCTTCTTGCATATTAAGCATTTCCCAATTTCCAAGTGCAAAATATTTATTTTTTACATTTGTAGTACAAGATGTCATCAAAGTGTTATTAAAAGAAAACAATGTATATCTACATTAAATGGAAGGATCTAAATTACTGTAATATTTTAAAAGAAAATTAAACATTATGATTCTCCAATGTCAGAAGTAATTTTTGAATTGTATCTAGAGTTACATATTGATATCACAACTTTGTTATTATAAGAACAGCCAAAGCCAAAGATTTTCATAAGTTTTTTTTAAACCTTTTTACGGGTCTTCACATGGAAATTATGTAATAGAATATGTGTTCAATTAAAAGAATCACCTTCAACTGAACAAAGTTATTAATTACCTGTGGAAAAAAACTGGCGAACGATAATGCTAAAAGGTATTTTAACAGCTCAAAGAGAAAGTTATCAGCCATATCCCATTTAACTTATGGTCCAGTCCTTCCCTCTTTTCTGAAAACAATGCACCCCAGAAGGAAGTTAATCTATATGAAATTTCCAACGTTTGGCCATTTTTGTTCTGCAAAAATGGCAATTTCTTATGGTTCAGTTAAATATTAAGACAATTATTTAGCATTGGCTAGTCAAGTTAATATTAGCACAAAGCACATGTAACCTGGCCCCCAAGAAAAAGAAATAAAAAAGAAAAATCCCAAGGCCTAGGCAAATTCCAATAGATAATAAATATATATTGGTAAAATATATTACTTAAAATTATGCACATTATGATTGCTGAGGCAGCCATTCTACTTGTTAGTATTTCAGAAATGGCATTGGGGAGAGCCAATGAGATTTTGGCGCCAAGCCCAGATCTCTTTTTTCCTCTCTGTAAATCTTCTCCTAACTAGTCAAACTGTTTCCCTGTGTGAATCATCCTAAAGCAGAATATCTATATAATATGTTTCTCCTGTTTAAAGATAGATTTTATTCCACAGATGAAGCCCTGTAGTGTGTCAAAATAAATATCTGATTGGAATTTTTAAAAATTATAGGGCCTTTCTGTTGGCTCAATGTCCACATCCTTCCTTCTTCCTTCTGTTCTCCCCTATCCTTTTTAAAGTTGATGTCCATTGTGACTCGCACTATATTTACTATTGGCATTTAATTGTGGTGCAAAGTGAGGGTGAGGAAGATCTCAGTGAAGTAGGCTTTATGTTTTTCAATCAGAAACATTATTTAGTAGGCAAATTTCACTGGTAGCAAGCCTGAATTTATGACCGTGACCTGGCCACATAGACAAAATAGAGCAGTGCCGCATCCCCAAACTTGAAGAAAAGAAAAAGCAACAGGAAAACAATCCTTGTTCTCAGCTGATGAGACCAAGCACCTGTGAGCAGACCTTCGCTCAAACCTACAAACAGAAACTCCATGCCAAAGACCCTCCTGGGAGAAGAGGGGTTGCTTGGGAGGGAGACCCCTGAATATTTAAGAAGTGCTGCCCCTTGTTTTGTTCTTCTGTGTTCATCTTTATCCTTCTCACCCTGATAGTGGATGCTGAATGTAATCACAGGAAATAAATTTTTCAAGTGGTAACTTCAATTACTAAACACACATGCTTCTGTCTTAGGAAGATTCCTGATCATCTAGTTACTTGATAATGAATTAGGTAAAGGTATTTAAGAAGGGTGTACCAGAAAGCTAGTCTAGATATGCTGTTTAGCCTAAATGGCATTCCTTTTATCACAAGACCTAGCAAGCTCTTTTTAAGTTTGGTTTGGTTTGGTTTTATTTTTAAAATGAAATTCCCACTGACATCCTTTATTTATGGATATTTTAATTTTAAATAAAGTATAATATGTATGCAATTATTTGCAAAATGTACCAAAGCATGGTGATTAATGTCTTAAAAAATACAGTCCCTTCCTAGTTACAAAATACCATGGTGATGATTTAAACCTGGGAAACTTCTATTTAATTGTTAACTCAGTGTTGTTTTTCTAAATGTGAGAAATTGTTACCCTTATTATTTTTTGGTTTGTCTGTACACCAATCACAGGGAACTTGAAATTTCAAGTCAAAGTTGCTCTTTCATATGATTGCAGTTAAAATCTTGTTATGCTTCTTGCTCATGTCAAAAATCTTGTATCTTAACTTAAATGGAAGTCACATATGCAGCCTTGTGAGATACCAAGTATTTTATATGTTCCATGGGCCTCAGCCAAATGAATAATTGTCCATCAGCTTGTGGTTCATTAGGGACCACAAATCAGTTGAGTGGGAGGTGTTTCATAGGAAACTATCCAAACCTAAGTTTTGCTAGCTTCCTGATGAATAGAGCAGCCTAGGATAAGAAACTTTTATGTAGGAGCCATAAGGCAGTTAGACTGGTGATAGCTAAAGCCTATAAAGCTAATTGGGCAGATAAAAAAAAAGGGGGGTAGCAATATGGTTTGGACATGGAAAGGAGGCATTCCTCAGGACTTATTGGTGGGTAGAAAGCTTAGCTGGAAGGGTGACCTATAAATGAAATTCACTAAAGGATTAATCTAAAAGAAGCATTCTCCACAATGAAAATACAGCAATAAATCTTGCAACTGTTTTGCTTCTTTTTTATTTTAATTTAAAAAATATATTAGAGAACTTGTGAGTTTCCAGAACAACCATGCGTATAAAATACAGAATTCCCAAATACCACCCTATTATTGTTAACACCTTGCATTGCTGTGGTACATTTGTTAAAATTGATGGAAGCACATTTTTATAATTGTACTATTAACTACAGTACATGGTTTAACTTAGGGCTCACTGTGTTGTACCGTTCTATGGATTTTTAAAAAAAATTTTATTCTAGTAACATATATACAACCTAAAATTTCCACTTTTAATCACATTCAAATATGTAATTCAGGGCTGTTAATTATGTTCACAATGTTGTGCTAACATCACTGCTATCATTCCCAAATAGAAACTGTAAATTTAAAGTCTTAACTCCCTATTCCTACACCTACCCTTTTCTCTGGTAACCCATATTCTAGATTCTGAATCTATGAGTTTACTGATTCCAAATTTTTTATATCAGTGAGATCATGCAATATTTGTCCCTTTGTGTCTGGCTTATTTCACTCAACATGATGTCTTTAAGTTTCATCCATGTTGTTGCATGTATCAGGACTTTATTAATTTTTACAGTGGAATAATATTCCATTGTGTGCATGTACTACATTTTGTTTTTCCAATCATCAGCTGATGTTTTGTTTTTTTAAAGGGAAGTTATTTTTTTATATCTTAATTGTAAATTGCCTTATTTTTACTAGTATTAGCTTATACTATAATTAATGGCTTGATTTATGAATAATCTTTTGGAGTTCATTTTATTTAAAGTTATTTCCAATTGTTACTTTCAATTAGGCTACTATTTTAAGTGAAAGAAAATTATAGCATATTCCTAAACAGATTATTCTCCTCATTCACATCTCTATCATTTTTTAATCTATCTATATGTGCTGAGAAGCACTTTATGATGGTTTTCCTCTTTAATCCCATGGAAAAATACCTGTGCCAGGTTTCAGAAATGCATGAGAAATATCAGGTAACTATGTTAAGGTTAGATGATATTAAGAAAAGATTTGGAAGTACAGAATCTTACTAAAACCAAGCAAAGAAAAAACAATGAATGTCAACTTCATGCATCATTCCAAGGAATATTGGGGAAATGTAGAAATAGTCTGCAAAGTTTTTCAGTTCCTAGTGTTGTGATATTTAAAAAGTGAAAGACAACATATGAACTAATACAATTATAAGCTGCCTTATATTTGCATGTATATATAAATAAGCCATTGTAATTAAAACATACTTTGTTGAGTAGATTAATTGGGTAATTGTAAAAAAACCATCTAGGCTTTCTTTCTGCATGTAAAAGGACATTAACCCCAAGAAATACGTTGTCTTGTATTTCCTTTAAGAGAAGTCTAAAAAGCATATTTTACTTGGGAACTAAAGGAGAACTCTGAGAAATCTGATAAAAAACAATTAACTTAATGAAAAAAGCTAATTGTAATTTTATAGATTAAAATGAAGGTGTCCCTGATTGCATGAGAAATGGGCCAGAAAATTTCAAGTGTGACAGACAAGAGGTATGGGGCAGTTACCATTTCCTCTTAGAAATTATTATGGGTGGACATTGCCTAGAATGTGGCTGAAGAAAACAACTAAATATTTCACAATATTTCTTAGGAAAGGTCAATGACAAATGGAACATAGAAGTCATAGTATCACATTGATCAGAGGAAGTATAAAATTCCTTCATTTTCTTGTTCATGAACAACTAATGAATCTTATATATCTGCAGGAATAAATACCTTCAACAGCAAGTAATGAAAGTATATTATGCATTTAAGTAACTAGTAGTTTTTATTACTATATAATTTTGGAATTTTTAAATAGTTGTATTAAGAAAATTGATTCAACTCAATAGGGTATCTGAATCTAATTTTGCATATAAAAGATTGACATAAGAATTTTAGGACTCATTTACAAGTTAGGTTATTGAATGAGTTTTTAAATCTACCTATTCCCCATCTCTTTTATTTTACATATTAATATAATGATCATAGTACATTAATACAAAATTTTTATATGAGATGAAAGCTCAATGCATAAGTGAGACTGCTCTTATTCATAAGTGCACTCATTCAACTTCAAAAAAAAGTATTTCATAGGTTTACATGACAGAATATTGAGTTATTGTTGAAAGTAATTGTTATCCTTGCCATCTTTGGCATCAAATGTGTATATTTCTCAGAATTTCTCACATTTGGGGGTGGGGGCAATCTACACAGAACAATTCTTCCACAGTGAAAAATAGCAAAAATCCACACCTACAACAAATTGCAAATTTTCACATATTTGCTCCAGGCAAACATTTGCAATTTTCGCAGCAAATAAGGCTTTTGGCTCCAATATACATTTTTTTTTCTTGTTTCCTCCCCACTTGGAATAAAAAAAATCACTCTTCCTATTTTCAGAAAACCAGAAAAATACATGAGACATAGTTATCAATTATAACATGCTTAGTGTAGGTATTTTAATTTTAGTATCTTCCTACTTGATTCAAGAAAATTCACAGTTATTGTAACCTGAGATACCCAGGTCCATTCTGACCAGAGGGCTTGCCCTTAAAATAGTTTCTAGTGCTTTCAGGAATTGGGGTGTTTGTTTTTTTTTTTTTTTTTTTTTTTTTTTTAGTATTCAAACAAAAAGAGAAGATGGGATTCCCCTAAACAATTATTTTTAATTTTTAATCATTTTAGTACTATAAGGTAATGATTCTCAAGTGTTTGCCAATCAGCTATGAAGTACAGAAAGAATTTTTTCTACTAATATTATACAAGCATTGGTTTGTATTAAAATATAAAACAATATAACAAAATAAAAACCTAGAGACAGAGCAAGGCTATCTCTATATTAATCCCTTTTATAATGTAATTGTTTTCTAAAGTCTTCTAATATATTTTTATGGAATGTGAATGGGAGTGTTAGCATTATTACAGTAAAGACAAGTAAGGACATTGAAAGTTCTACATAACCCACCCCTGGGAGAGCATCTCCTAAGACATCATCATCCATGACCCATTTGTCCTGTGGTCAAAAAAAGAAAACATTGAGGATTGCTTTCATGTTATAGAGAGAACGCATGTCATTTAACCAATGTAGGTTTGGGTCTTCAAATATATGTATTCTGTTTCTATGTTATTCAGTTGATTTATTTAGGAACCACTTTATTTTATGGAGTAATGTAGGTGTGACTTTTGTGTGCATTTTGAATGTGTGTGTGTGTGTTTCATGACAAGGAACTTTGTGTTGCACAGCTGTCTTTGTTCCTGGACTCTGTAAAGGATCATTAAGTAATTCTGAGACAAATCATTTCAAGTAAAGAAGAGATCCAGTCCCTCTCCTCTTCAAAACATGACTTTTCTTTGACAGCAGAAAAAAAAGTTCACTCTCCATAGTATGATTTTAAAGACCAATCATAGCTTGATGTCTGTCTACATTTCCAGAATACTCTTCCATATCATTCTTCTGTCTATCCCTTGTGCTGCCCATACCTGACTATTATATAGACTCCAAATTAGCTGTCTTTGCTTCTGCTAGACTTGCATGTACTCTTCCCAGCCAATTCTCTCTGTTGAATGCCTCAAAGGTCAGCATACATGCCGTGATTTAAGTAAAACTTTCACAATCTCCCTGTTTTGAATTCTTCTTATCTTCTCTATCTCTACCTCTATGATATTACTTTTCTCATTAATTCATAATCATTCATTTGCCAAATATTTATTGAGTACCTATTATTGTCAAGATCTGACAATAATAATATGAGGGTTATTAGATATAGTTCTTCCCTTTTAAGAGTTCATGATGAAGAACATTGTCCCAGTCCAAGTATATATGTAACTCAAAAGACAGAGACTACCTCTTTATCATATATTAGTGCTTTAAAATGGTATTATATTCATATATATAAAATATTTGAGATGTATTTCATATTACTTAAAATTCACCGTTTCTTCCCCATCTCCCTATCCCCTGGTAACCTCTAATCTACTTTTTATCTCTGCAAATTTGTTTTTCCTAGTCATCTCTTATAAATGATATCATACACTCTTTGTCCTTATGTGCCTTGCATATTTCACCGAGCGTAATGTTTTCAAGGTTCTTTCGTGTTGCAGCATGTCTCATAACTTCCTTCCTTTTTATGGCCAAACAATATTCCATTGTGTGTGTATGTACATTTTGTTTATCCATTCATTTGTTGATGGGCACTTCAGTTGTTTCCACCTTTTGGCTAGTATGACTAATGTTGTTATAAGCATTGGTGTACATGTCTCAGTTTGACACCATTTTCACTACCTTTGCATGTAGATCTAGAAGTGGAATTGCCAGGCTATACGGTAATTGTATTTTTTACCTTTTGAGTAAATGCTGCATTGCTTTCCACAGTGTCTGCACCATCTTACATTCCCATGGCAATGCACTAGTGTTATGATTTCTCCAACATTTGCTATTTTCTTTTTCTTCTTCTTCTTCATTTTTTAATAATAGTCATCCTTGTGGGTTTGAAGTGATTTCTCTTTGTAGCTTTAATTTGCATCTCTATAATGGCTAATGATGTTGATTATCTTTTCATATGTTTATTGGCTATATATATATATATATATATATATATATATATATAT
>JAKSZT010053928.1:33492908-33553317 GCA_026826555.1 Tolypeutes matacus | reverse complement strand
TATATATATATATATATATATATATATATATATATATCTTCTTTGGAGAAATGTCTATTCAAGTCCTTTGCCCATTTTTAATTTGGATGGTTTTTTGTTGTTGCATTGCAAAAGTTCTTTATATATTCTGGATATTAAGCCCTTATCTTTTATATGGTTTGCAACTATTTTCTACCATTCTGTAGGTTGTCTTTTCACTTTCTTGATAATTCCTTTGATGCCCAAAAGTTTTTGATTTTGATGAAGTCAAAGGTATTTATTGCTCCCATTTTTGTTGCTCATACTTTTCATGTCATATCTAAGAATCCATTGCCAAATCCCAGATCATGAATATTTGCCCATGTGTTGCCTCCTAAGAGTTTTATAATTTTACTTCTTATATTTAAGTCCTTGATCCATTTTGAGTTTTTTAAAATATATATATGGTGTAATCCAGGGGTCTAACTTCATTTTTTTGCATGTAGATATACAGTTTCCCCAGAATCATGTTTTGAAGAGACTATTCTTTCCTCATTGCAAGTACTTAGCACCCTTGTCAAAAAAAAACAATTGGCCATAGATGTGTAGGTCTTTTTCTGGAATTTCAATTCAGATACATTAGTCTACTTGTCTACCTTTATGCTAATACCAGACTGATTTGATTACTGTTGCTTTGTGGTACAATTTGAAATCAGGAAGTGTGAGTATTCCAAATTTGCTCTTTTTTAAGATTGTTCTAGCTATTTGGGGCCCTGGCAGTTCCATATGAACTTGAGTCTTGGTTTTCCCACTTCTGCAAAAGAAGTATGCTGGAATTTTGATAGGAATTACATTGAATCTGTAGATCATGTTTAGTAATATTCATAGCTTAACAATATTAATTCTCGATCCATGATCATAGGATGTCTTGCCATTTATTTATGTCTTCTTTAATTTCTTTCATCATAGTTTTATAGTTTTCAGGTACAAGTCCTTTATATCTTTGGTTAAATTTATTCCTAGATATTTTATTCTTTTAGATGTTATTGTCAATGAAATTGTTTTCTTACTTTCTGCCTTGGATTTTTAATTGTTAATGTATAGGAATTACAATGTTTCACTATATGAGAATGCAAAGTGCCAATTTCCTCAAAATTTGATTTGGGGAAAAATTGAGAGCAAAAAGAACTCAAAAGATGGGAATTATTTATAAAAATGCACTTTTAAAAGCACGATCAGGAGTTCCACAACTAAAGGTACAGTGAATTTATAAAGGGGAATCCCCTGCTAGGGTGTTTGGGGAACTTCCCCCTTTGCGTCAGCAGTGTAGTAGCAATATTTCTTATGGTAGCTTCCTATTGTGAGTTAATTTGTCATTAAGAACTAAAAAGAAAGAATTTGACCAAATAATCATAAGGTGTTCTCTAGTGCTATTAATCTAATAGATACCTTAAATTACCATATACAGTTTAATTATCTTTGTTTAATCTCTACTATATGCACCTTTTAAGTCTTAGACTAATTGTAATAAACAAAATAGAGCCAGGCCTTTCAAATTTCAAATCAATGAGTCAATTCAATAAAGGGAAAATAAAAATCAAAGTCAGTCAATTGCTCTTTTTTCTTTTTTGCTTATTTATAGGATACCTGTATAGTTACATTTTATTAAAAAGAAACACTTTAGTTTTATGTTTATAACTGTTATTTGAAAATTATACATCTAATTCTATATCTACCTTATTATGCCAGGCACTTCCTCCATCCCTGCTCCAATTCAAGGGTTTTTCTCTCATCTGAACTGCTGTGATCCCCTCCTAACTGAGTGAATTCCTTATCTATGGCTTAATGACAATATCAATAATAATTGCATTTATGGAGTGTTTATAATACACCAGGCTTAAGGAAAAAACTTTACTATATTAACTTATTCATTCTTCAAGCCAGTCCAATCAGAGAGAGAGATAGTATTAACTTTTTTTTTTTTTCAAATAACAAACTAATGTTCCAAGGGGTTAAGTAAATTTCCTCGTAGTTTCCTAGCTAGAAAGTGTTAAGAGTTAGGGTTTGAACCCAGGTAATCAACCCAGAGACTACACTTTAATCACGATGGTACCATCTTTTATTTTTTCAAGCCTATCTCTGTTCTTTTTTATGTGTCTTGCACCAGCTAACTTGGGGATCAAAGTTCTACTCTAGTCTGAGTAGATTATACACTTAATTAGTCCCCATACTGCAGAGGATAAACTGTAAACTCAAAAGGGATTCCAGGACTTGATATCCTTCTTCCTTTCTAGTCTTCTTTTTGGCTAGTCTCTGTCTCACATTTCTTTTCACATTTCTTTCCTTCTTTTCACTAAGGAACTGCCTGCAAGTTGCTTTGCACTGCATACTTAACTGCAATTCTATGCCCCTGTTCTTGCTGTTCCTTCTGCCTGCAATATCTTTCCTACTTTTTTTTTTTTAACCAGGATAACTCTGATAATTAGTCAGGGAAATCTCCTTAGTCACAAGAACTAAAAGAAATGCAACCATACCCCACCCTATGTGCCTAATACCTATAAGGTTTATTTTATTTAGATTACTTTTTATGTTCCCACTTGCACTAGACTATAAGTATTAGTGGGAAAACACTGCTTCTTGTTCATTTCCAGTGTCTTCAATATTGCTTGACACAAAATAAGTATTCAATGACTCTTTTGTTCAACTGAGATGGACCTTTTTTCATTTTTATAACTATTTATTGAAATATATCATTCATACATGAACATATGTAAATGATAAGAGTATAGCAAAAGTTGTGAGCTTACAAAACAAACATGCATAACATCACACAGGGCTCCCATACATTACCCCACCACCAACACCATGCATTCTTGTGAAACATCTGTAACAAATTATGAAAGAGCATCATTAAAGTATTACTACTAATGATAGTCTGTATCTTATGTTTGGTGTGTTTCCCCCACAACCCATCCTATTATTTTTTCATTCATAAACCATAACAATTTATCTAAAGTGTACAATCAATGGCATTTGGTATAATCATCAAGTTGTGCATTCATCACTTCAATCAATAATAGAGTATTTTCATTACTCCAAAAAGGAAACCAACAAAAAACAAACCACTATCATACCCCTACATTAGTGCTACTAATTACAAATCCAATGATGTACTTTCACCATTCCTATTCATTTCCAAACATTTTCAAACAAATTTTACCAATTCTGCACAGATTAAACCTCAGCTTTTCATTCTCTAACCACATTCTTTTCTCTCATGATTTATATTCTAGCTATTAACTTTATGAGTTTGCTCATTATATTTAGTTCACAATAGTGAAGTCATACAATATTTGTCCTTTTGTGCCTGGCTTGCTTCACTCAACATAATGTCCTCCAGGTTCATCCATGTTGTTATATACTTTACAACTTCATTTCTTCTTAAAGCTGAAGAATATTCCTTCATGTGTATATACCACAGTTTGTTTATCGATTCATTAGTTGATGGACACCTAGGCTGTTTCCATCATTTGGCAATTGTGAATAATGTTGCTATGAACATTGGTGTACAGATATCTGTGTGTGTCACTGCTCTGAATTCTTTTGGGTGCATAGCTAGAAGTGGTCTTGCCGGGTCACACAGTACATCTATATCTAATTTCCTTAGGAATTGCCAAACAGATTTCCACAATGGCTGTAGCATTCTATACTCCCACCAGCAAAGAATAAGCATTCCTATCTCTCCACATGCTAGCCAGCACTTGTAGTTTTCTGTTTTGTTAGTAGTAGCCTTTCTAGTGGGTATGAAATGATGTCTCATTGTAGCCTTGATTTGCATTTCCCTAATAGCCAGTGATAGTGAACATTTTTCAGTTTTTTTTTTTTTTTTTTGCCATTTGTATTTCTTTTTTAGAAAAATGTCTATTCAGGTCTTTTGTCCATATTTTAGTCAGGTCAATTGTCTTCTTATTGTTGAGCTGTAGGATCTCTTCATATAGCATAGTTATTAGACCCTTTCTTGTCAGATGTGTGATTTCCAAATATTTTCTCCCATTGAGTAGGCTGCCTTTTTACCCTGTTCACAAAGTTCTCTGAGTTGCAGAAGTATTTAGTTTTGAAGAGGTCCCATTTATATATTTTTCATTTTGTTGCTCGTGCTTTGGATATAAGGTTTAAGAGACCCCACCTACTAAAATGTCTTATAGATGTTTCCCTACATTATCTTCTAGGAATGTTATGTTCCTGGCTTTTATGTTTAAGTTTTTTATCCATTTTGAGTTGATTCTTGTATAGGGAGTGAGATAGTGGTCCTCTTTCATTCTTTTGGTTATGGATATCTAGTTCTTCCAGCACCATTTATTAAAGAGACTGTTCTATCCCAGAAAAGTGGACTTGGTAGGTTTATTGAAAATCAGTTGACCATAGAGGTGAGGGTCTATATCTGAACTCTCAATTCAATTTCATTGATCAATGTATCTATCTTTATCCCAATACCATGCTGTTTTGAAGTTATATTAAACTTCAAAGCCATAGAGCATGAGTCCTCCAATTTCGCTCTTTTGTTTTAGGATGTTTTGGCTATTGGGGACCCCTTTCCCCTCCAAATAAATTTAGTAATTGACTTTTCTATTTCTGTAAAAAAGGATTGTTGGAATTTTAGTTGGTATTACATTGAATCTATTAATCACGTTGGGTAAAATTGACATTTTCACAATATTTAATCTTCCAATCCATAACACAGAATGTCATTCCATTTGTTTAAGTCTTCTTTGACTTCTCTTAGCAGTGCTTTGTAGTTTTCTGAATACAGATCCATTAAATTAATACCTAGATATTTGATTCTTTTTGTTGTTACTGTAAATGGATTTTTTTCCTTGATTTTCTCCTCAATTTGCACACTACTAGTGTATAGAAATGTTATTGATTTTTGCATGTTGATCTTGTATCCTGCCACTTTGCTGAATGCATTTATTAGCTCAAGTAACTTTGTTGTAGATGACTTGGAATTTTTTAAATGTAAGATTGTGTCATCTGTGAATAGTGAGTTTTACTTCCTCTTTTCCAGTTTGGATGCCTTTTATTTCTTTTTCTTGCCTAATTGCTCTAGCTAGAACTTCTGGTACAATGTTGAATAACAATGGTTATTATAACATATAACAAAGGCATCCTTGTCTTTTTCCTGATCATAGAGGGAAAGCTTTCAATCTCTCCCCACTGAGTACAATGTTAGCTATGGGATTTTCATATATGCCTTTTATTATGTTGAGGAAGTTTCCTTCTATACATATCTTTGAAGTGTTTTTATAAAGAAATGATGCTCAATTTTGCAAAATGCCTTTTCTGCATCAATAGAGTTTATCATGTGTTATTTTTCCCCTTTGATCTGTTAATGTGGTGTATTACATCAATTGATTTTCTTATGTTGAACCACCCTTGCATACCAGGAATAAAACCCACTTATTGTGAAGTATAATTGTTTATATACTGTTGGATTTGATTTGCAAGTATTTTGTTGAGAATTTTTGCATCTATGTTCATTAGGGAGATTGGTCTGTAGTTTTCTTTTCTTGTGGCATCTTTATTTGGTTTTGGGTACTAGATGTTGGTTCATAAAATGTGTTGGGTAATTTTCCGTCCTTTTCAATTTTTTTGGAAGAGTTTAAACAGGATTGGTATTAATTATTCTCAAAATGTTTGGTATAATTCACCCGTGAATCCATCTGGTCCTGGACTTTTCTTTGTTGGAATCTTTTTGAAGACTGATTCAATCTCTTTGTTTGTAAATGGTTTGTTGAATTTCTGCATTTCTTGTAGAGTCAGTGTAGATTGTTAGTGCATTTCTAGTCATATGTCCATTTCATGTAGGTTGTCTAACTTGTTGGCATACAGTTCCTCATAAAATCCTCTTATGAACTTTTTATTTCTGTGGGGTCAGTCATAATGCTCCCCTTTTCATTCCTTATTTTATTTTTTGCACCTCTTTTTTTTTTTTCTCTGTTAGTCTTGCTAAGGGTTTGTCAATTTTATTGATTTTCTCAAAAGAACCAGCTTTTTGTTTTGTTGATTTTCTTATTGTCTTTTTGTTGTTGTTGTTCTCTATTTCACTTATTTCTACTCTAATCTTTGTTATTTCTTTCTTTCTGCTTGCTTTGGGATTGGTTTGCTGTTCTTGTTCTAGTTTCTCCAGTTGTTCAGTTAGTTCTTTGATTTTAGCATTTTCTTCTTTTTTAATATAGGCACTTAGGGTCATAAATTTCCCTCTCTGAACTGCCTTCACTGTGTCCCATAAGTTTTGATATGTCGTGATCTCATTTTCATTCATCTAGAGGTATCTACTAATTCTTGCAATTCTTCTTTGATCCACTGTTGTTTAGCCTCCATATATTTGCAAAATTTCCCCCTTTCCTACCTGCTATTGATTTCCAGCTTCATTCCATCATGATCAGAGAAGGTGCTTTGCATAATTTGTTGCTTTCTTCCATGATTTCAAATCTGCTATTGTTTGCCTCTATTGTAGTTTTAATCTCACTTATTATGTCTTTCATTCCCATTAGCTCTGTTATTTTTCTATTCAAGATTTCAAATTTTTCTTTGTGCTCATTTAGTGCCTTCTTAATATCTTTTATTTACTTAGCCATATTGTCCTTCAACTTCATGATTGACTTAGGAGATTTGTATGAACCTCATTGATTCAAGTCCTATGTCTCATCTGGAACTTTGATTTTTCCTTTGCCTAAGTCATATCTTCCTTTTTCTTTGTACAGCTTTTAATTTTTTGCTCATGTCTAAGTATCTAATTCCAATCCTGAGTTTACTCTGAGTTCAGTCTCCCACCCTTACCTAGGGATTTACTGTTAAGTAGCTATGTGTTATCACTGTTCTTTGACTCTTGGTTCAATTTAGAATTGGTCCCTGTTTAACTACTCAAGCCAGGTCTAAGGACCCGGTAATGGAGTGTAAGCCAGTTTCCAAGGGCCTTGGAGAGGGTGTCAGTACAGGTACCTGCTTGCCTCTTTTATTTATTTATTACTATTATTCATTTTTTGTGCACTTTTCTGGTCTAGTCAGCTGGTGTACTTTTTAGCAGACCTCTAAGCTCAGAACCCAGGTGCTAGGGGGGAATGCCCTCAGAGTAACTCCTCAGGCAGGTAGGCAGTGCAGAAAAAATGTCCTCAGGGTTGGTCAAGCCTCACAAATAAACTTTCTCAGAGGCTGTTCTCCATGCTTGAGCTACCACACCCTCTCTCCCTCTGCCTCCTCAGCAACCAGCTTGGGGCACTGGGAGGGTGTTGGAGAAGGTAAATTATCTTTAGCTACCTGCTGGCTTTCAGGGCAAACTATGTTACAGCTTCACTTGCCCTGGAAGTGAGCTACTCCTTCAATGCAGCAGACCAAGTTCACTGGCCAAAATCTGAATTTGCTCTTGAATCCTCCATCTTCCCAAAATTCTCACTCACTCTTACTTGTATACTTTGTTATGTCAAATATGAATAGAAAGATTGTTAAAATTCCAACAATTCTGAAAATAACCTGTACAACTACACCTTAATCTACACTTGGGCAGATCTTTCTGGTTTTCCTCCTCCATACTTAAAGTCATTTTTTGTTCACAGTGAAAGTGTGACATAGTCAATATTGTAACCCCAGATTAGAGAAGAGGAAATTGAGATTTAGAGAACTTGAATGACTTCCCTGAGATCACACTGCTAGCTGCAGCCAAGAAATTGAAACCAGGTCATTAGACTCTAAAACGCTTTTTCTAATACTAAATTTTAATGTTATTTTAAAAAGAAAAAAAGAAAAAATGTATTCACAGAGCCTTCATAATGCATAAGTTACACTCCACTGGTAACTGAGGGATTTGGAAATATAGGGAAAATGTTTGTTTGGTCCCTGTGTCATAGTGGGAAATCTTAATTTTGGAATTAATATATTTATGTGATTGTCTTGTAATGAGGAAGATATATTCAATGAAATGATGTTCAATGACTACTTCCTAATTTTATTTCCATCATTTAATTTATGGACCTTATATACAATATGGAAAATTTCATGGACAACTTCAATATAATCATCAAACCAGTTATTCTGTATACTTTTAGGTGTTGTAACTTTAGCACAGATATATGATTTAATACCACAAATTATATATTTTTTTGTTTTTTAATAGGTTTTACTTTTTTCATATAATAAATTTTATTTTTAAAAAAGTTTTAGTCTACAGAAAGGTGATATCAAAAATATAGGGGATTCCCATATACCTTACCCCCACATCCTATTAATAACATCTTACATTAGTGAAGTACATTAGTTATAATTGATGAATTAGCGCTGCAGCATTGCTACTAACCAAATCTAGAATTTACATTATGGCTTACACATTGTACTGTACAATTTTATAGGTTTTGACAAAATGTATAATGGCCTGCATCCATCCTTGCAATATCATGGCAAACAATTCCAATGCCCTAAAGATGCCCTGTGTTCCACCAATTCTTCCCTCCTCCTTCCCTCAGAATCTCTGGTAGCTGCTATCTTTATATCAATGTTACGAGGTCACTGTTACTATAATAATAATAAGTTTACTTTGGTCCATGATTGCATTCACCCTTTATGTTTGTTCGTTCTTCAATCTTGAGGATTTTTGGAATGGTGATGCCCACTCTGTTTCAGATTGTGAGGGGGCTTAGATCTTACAGGCTAGATGGAAGGAACTCAGCAAATAAACTCACTACTTTCCCCCTGGCAAGGCACATGACTCTTGGGGATGAGTTTCCTTGGCACCAAGAGATTAATACTAAGTGCCAAACAGAGATGCATTTGAAAAAAGACCTTGACCAAAAGTCATTCCAGAGGTTACACGTATGCATGTTTCAGGTATATCTTAGTGACTACCACAGGAAACAACGCCTCAAACAATGGTGCCTCCAAGGGCTTTAGAGTCATCCAGACACAATATGCAAGACACACAACCCCCTGAAATCAGCACTCCATAGGTGACCTTACCTTGGAGTATATGATAACCTATTTCCCCAATGTAACAGAGTTAGACTCATAATTTCCCTACACATGGCTCTTATGCCCCTTTTATTTGAACCTATAATTAGCACTATACCCATTAAATATATGTCCCAGAGATTTAAATATTCAGTCTGTTCATATGCCGTCTGAGGCCTGAATCTCTGCAGAGTTGCAGCCAACACTTACTCTCCAGTTCATCAGACTTGACCAGTAACAAAATGATAATGATGGACAAGCCCAATGATGAAAAACAAAGGATATCTACTACAGCAAACAAAACGCCAACAGAAAGGTAGTGAGTTTATTTGCTGAGTTTGGCTTAGTGAGAGGACACATTTGATTAACAAGGATACTTTCAGGAGCTAACTCTTAGGCAATAGATATTATTAAGCTAAATTTCAATTTTACAAGAAAAAGGTTCATAATTACAAGCATTAATATTGAAGGCTTGATATATTGGTCTGTTTTCTTTTATTAGGCATTGCCTATGTTATCTAGAGATTCTTGCCTCACTATTTGAGAACATAGCAGGATTCCTCAGGATGAGAATCTAATATTTTGTTGGTTATTATGTGGGTCTCCAACCCCCCCACAACCTCACTGACACCCTCCACAGTTGTTGACCCCATTCACATCACTGCACCACCATCATCTCCTTCCACTGCCAAAACACTCCCATCCACCTTATCATAGATTCTGCCCAGACTGAGCATGAGCCCACCACTCTCTTCTCCCTTTCTGTCTCCTGGTAACCTATCTTCTAGGCTCTACCTCTGTGCGTCTGCTCAAAATTCCTGAAAATAATATAATGTTTTTATTTTTATATGCTCCCTTTATACGTTTCATGAGATGGGTTTTCCACTACAGTGACCATAACCTATGATACAATATAGTTATTAAATGTGTTCACAAAACAAGTACTAGTTTGTTCCCAGAAACATTTAGTAATGTTTCTTAGGTTGGACCTCCTACTATAGGCCAAAAACTGTGTTCTGTGATGAAGTGGGACAAAGAAGAAGAAGTCATATTGCTTTATGTTTGCATTCCAATGGTTCTGCAATTGAATATGGCTGAGGGTTATATTTGGGGGGACTGTACATGTTGGATAAGAAATTCAGAATTATTTGGTAGACAGGATAAAGCAGGATGGTGAAATAAATATTCTTATCTTTTTAAATATCTTTGATATTAGTTTGAGTTAGAAAAAATTTAATGGCCTAAAATTAATAAAGGGTTATTATTAAGTTAATTGCAAAATGTAATGAAAGCTGAACCTAGAGCATAAACAGTGGAAAGTAAAAAGAAATGACTGACAACAGAGATACTGCTACAGTGGGACTGATAGAACTTTGTCATATGTATGGTGAGGATGAACTAGGAGGCAAAGATGAGGAGGAGATGACAGAGCTGCTAAATCCAGAGACAGTGGCACCACAATATCAGAAAAATGTCCAGCAATAATGATAGGTTTATAGAGATGTTTTTTAGTTGTTTGGGGTAAAAACTTGAAGGTACTTTATAGCTCAATAAAAATATTCCAAAGTCATCAACCAGAAATACGTTAGTAGCTCACACATAAACACATACCTATGCTCACACACCCAATACATGCAAATAACTCCATTGGATTCTTCACAGAAAGCCACCTCCCTCCCCAAGAGCAAATATGTAACTGCAGTGAATTCTTAGTTCAAGGGATATAACCCCATTTGACTAGTATCAAAGAAAAGCCCTGGTTTCTGCTAAACTTGAAAAGAATGTATATATCTTTGCAGGACAAAAGGGGTACAAACACTTTGTAAAAAAAGTGTTCTAATTACAATGCTAAATTCAACAACAACAAAAAATGTTTAATGCAGACTTTAAAATAAACACCTAAAAGAGACTCACACTTAAATACCCAAATTTGGATGTGCCTATGAATAATAATAATACAGAGTATACTTGTTTACCAGTTTTATTTCCAAAACACTTCCACATCTTATCTAATTTTTTGAAGTGCACAATTTTAATATGTCTGAAAACGGAGCTTAAATTTCTACTCATGCTGAGAGCCCTAAGTGTGAAGGGGAGTTCAAATGCCAACATAAAATTTTGGTGACATTCTTACTTGCATGTCCCCAGATGGTAATTTTTAAAAAATCAATGCCGTTTTCTGTTTTAATTAATTATCTTTTTCCAGACACTGGTTATAGTACTATCTCATCACCTCTTGGAGAAATGTTTTCTGAGCATTTCCTATGGGCAAGGCACTCAAGTAGGTGTTGATGACCACATAAAACAAATATTATGGTCCAGGTAGTTCAGAAGTCACCCTTTTCTTAAACATATCATGCCATGCTTGCCTACTACATCCCATATTTTGCTATTTCCAGCTTTTTATCTCTTTGTATTTACATCCCACTTTTCCAAAGATCATTTTTATTAATTATTTCAAAATCCTAATCAAGCTCCTGTATGTTAGTATGCCAAGTGACAAATTTGATTTGCTGAATTGCTGCTTTATAGATTTTACAATGATCTAATTCACCTTACAGGGATTGAGGCCATCTTAGTTACATGGTGATCAACAGCAACTGTTCCAAATCCTTTAAAAACGGTACTGGTGTCAACCAATGACAGTTATTGTTGTGAATAATGCTTTACAGCCAAGTTTCTGAAGCCACTGAAAGGCAGAGTTAAGAAGTCTGAACCTTGTCTATAGTTGTATCCCGGAAATGTTATTTTCTCACCAAGGTTTTTGAAAGGAACTGGATATCAAACAGTTTGGAGGTCATGTTTTTAGAATGCCTGGAATTCAAGTTCTCTACATTGTTAAAAGGGGCGAGACCTATGATTTGGAAGCCAGATAAGCTGGTAATTGAGTGACCATTCCATTGTACAATTCAAAGAACATTTCATTCTGGGAAAGATGGTTTTTTAAACTCAATCCTCTACCTTTCTCTTCCACGAGATGCATGGGAATGGATAGCACAATATAAAATAGAAAGTTTCATTGGTGACAAAAATAGGCATGATAATCATATGTTTTCAACTGCAAAGGATTTTAATTAAATAATAAATGGGGAAACTGTAGTGGGTAAAGGCCTGGGCTCAATCCAAACTCTTCGCTCTATAGCTGTGTGATGTTAGAAAAAAATAATTAAATATTCCTGTCCCTAGGTTTCCTTATATATAAAGGGGGGTGTCTAGGGGTTGCATCTACCTCATAGAATTGTTGTGAGGATGACGCCTAGTCCATTGTAAGCACTCAATGAAGGTTAGTTAGCAGCAATCATCTTCACCATCTTCCTCTCTAGCATTTACAAAGGAACATGCATCCCGGATCTGCGTGGAGAAAATACTGAAAGAACCCGGTTAACAATCTCTGTGAGGAAAAAGGCAGGATGTGGTCTCAATGAACATTTTCAAATCCTGTATGGCAGGGCTTCTTCCTTCTGTAGCAATCATAAAACAGAAAGTTTCTTAATAACAGCATGAGAGAAAATTATTACAAATTCTATAAGAAGAGGTATTATGTCAAAATAAGAGAACATTCCTGAATAGTTAGAGGAATTCACTCAATGCAGTAGATGTACTGTAAAAACAAAACAAAGCAATGTAAAATCCATACAATAAGAGAATAAAAATTCTTATGACCGCATTAAGATTTGAGAGACTATTTTATCTATATAAATGGAGGAAGGAAATGTAAAACAGGAAAAATCTGAATTTAGAAAACATCGCATGAGAAAGAAAAATATGATTGCTTAATTGAAACTATGATGGAGTTCAAAAGCAACACATAAGAAACAATAGAAAAGTGTAATATAGAAGTAAAAGTAAAACTTAAGAAATTCAACCAGTACTTGGAGGAAAACTATAAAAGATAAATATGGTGAAAGAAAGAATGACAAATGCTGATATAGAAAGTAAGACATAAAAGTACAATATAAGTACAAAAAAGGAATGATAAATTCATTATTTTTTAAAATGCAAACTTAATTGGGATGGCGAAAAAAGGTCAGACTTTCAGATTGATGGAACTCAACAAATATGAACAAAAAATTGAAAAGTCTATCACTTAAATATATTATGATTAAGATAAAAGTCTTAATTATTAACAAATTCTATTACCACTAGGATGATAGTCAAACCAGAAGATAATGATTAAATTATTGTGAATAAATTGATTATTGTGAATGATAATTTAACAATTATCCACTAGGTCAAAAACTCAGATTTTATCAAATATTAGAACTAGTTGAGGCAAGAGTGAAGGGATAAAAAATATGCTGAATTTTTCATGTCATGTAAGATGATATCAATATTCTTTCATTCAACAATTACAAGTTGAATAGTTATAAATGGCCAGCAGGCTGCACTGAAATGTATTTATTAGTGATCTGCTTCCTTCAAATTTTAAAATATTTCCAAAATCTTCACACTGAAAGTATTATAAGAAAAAAAAAATGAAACGAAAATTTATTTAAAAAAGTAAAAGAAGAAAAGGAAAGATAAAGGTCACAAGACTAAGGACTACTCTTCCCACTCAGAAGAAAGAGCAGGCAGGGGTTTGCTGTTTTCCGAAGGCAAGGCTTTCTCCTCTTCATCCAGCCATGTTCCAAGGAGTAGGGGCCAAGAGTTATGCCTCAAAATGATGCATTTCGAATGCTTGGAAATTTACTCACATATTCTCTGCCCCATCCCTTCTATTCTTTTACACTACCACTCTGAGGAGGAAAAAGGTGCTGCCCTGTTCTTGTTATTTCCTCCAGGATCAGGCTTCCATAATTGTTGGCTCTGTGGCCTTGGGCAAGCCACTTTCCTTCTCTGGGCTTTTCTTTCCTGAGCAATAGTTGGAACAGGTCAAGGTATGCTAATGTTCTTCACATTGTTAATTTGCACATGTTTTATGGATTAATGCAGTGATTTTCAACCTTGATTAGCATTGGAATACAAAGAGTTTTAACAAGAAATACTGATACCTGGTTCTCATTTCCAGATTCCCATGTAAATGTCCTGGATATGTGATCTGGTCATTAGAATTTTAAAAGCTGATCAGGTAGAGAACCAGGAAACCAAATTAATTTATTGGAAACCAAGTAAGTACATACATGGAAAAGCATTATACTATGGAGAGGGAATTGTATCACAGTAATAAAAACCTGGTTTATTTGCTTTTGAGGGGGCAACATCTGCAAGAAAAATAGATGCGCGAATATCAAGATATTTTACAAAATAATCAGGTCCCTTAAAAGAGGGCCTTCTGTGACAAGGAAGGCAGCTGGCAAGAAAGGATTCCCTTTGGCACTACCAATTATAATAGCAAATGTACCTTTTACAGTAGCTAAGAGAAGATACTTCAGGTGAAATCTGGACAATTGACTTAGGAGAAGAGGATACAGAAAGAACAGGTGAGACTCTGAAACTAGCAAGCATCTTGGAAACCTTTGGGGGAAAAAAATCTGTCTCAGTAAGACAAGACTCTTGGTATAGAAGGATCTTCCATTAGATTACCTGCATGGCTCTCTCACAGTCTTTGATCTCTTTTAAAAGGCTTTCTTATCTGAGACGCACACCTAATCACTCTATCCAAAATAAAATGCTTCACTCCTCTATAATTCTCCATACTTTTTTGCAGATTTACTTTTCATCATAGCACCACTTGATTTATGGCATACTTAATTGTTTTGATGCATGTGGGCACTGTTATCACTCCATTTCAGAAGAGTATCTATCCATTAACATGAAGTCAATTCATATTCATTGTCGATGTTGGCAAGACTGGACTTGTCATAAAGATTCAGTTTTAAAACTGCTTCAAGAATTAACCCATTTTGGGGAACTTGGGAATCATCCTGAATGACATTGCAACGGCAGATACAGGTCATTATATATCTTGCCATAACCTATAGAATTGTGTGGGAGAGAGTATAAACAACAATGTAAACTGTAATCCATGCTTAGTGGCAATGCTCCAAAATGTGTTCATCAATTGCAATGAATGTACCTCACTAATGAAGGCTGTTATTAATGTAGGAAAATGTAGGAGGTGTGGGGAGCAGGGCATATGGGAATCCCCTATATTTTTATGTAACATTTATATAATCTAAGTATCTTAAAAAAATATATATATATATAAATCAGTTGAGGGGAGCTGATGTAGCTCAGTGGTTGAGCACCTGCTTCCCACGTATGATGAGATACTGGGTTCCATCCCTGGCACCTCCTAAAAAAAAATAAATCAGTTGACCATAAAAGTGAGGGCCTATTTCTGAACTCTTAATTTGATTCCATTGATCAATGTGTCTCTTTATATGCTAAAACCATGCTGCTTTGACCACTGTAGCTTTATAATACACTTTAAGGTCAGGAAATGTGAGTTCTCCAACTTCGTTCTTCTTTTTTAGGATGCTTTTGGCTATTTGAGACCCTTTTTCCTTCTAAATAAATTTGGCAATTGACTTTTCTATTTCTGTAAAGTAGGCTGTTGGAATTTTGATTGGTATTGCATTGAATCTATAAATCAGTTTGGTAGGGGAAAAAAAGGAATTAGCCCATTTATCTATTAGACCCTTTTGTCATTACTGAAAATTGTGGTAGGTATTAACAAACAATATTTAAGGAGATGTAAATAAGTGATATCGCCAAACAATAAGGCTTTCAAAGAACATTTCATTAAAATCAGCATCTTGTCTGAGTGGATTCCCACCCAATCTTCCAGTTGATTTAGCTTCAAAGGGAATTAATAAGAATATTTTATAAATGGAGCAACTGAATTAAATAAATTTGTATTGATCAAATAACAGATAAAAATTATTGGTCAAAAATATCATTTGAGGGATAGGGACATTATTACTATGGATTATTATAAGTCTTGCTTCTTTACAACCACCACCAATCAATCCCGCTTTCTCAAACTATTCACTCTTAGTCAAATGGTATCATCGGGGTGCTTTGTATTATCTCTATTCTCCATGGTGTGCTGCAACTGTCCATTGAATCCAAACATCATAAAATATTAGTCAATAATAACTAAAACCTGACATTTGCTTGCTTCTTATATAAAATATTGAACTGAGAGACTCAATTGTGTAACTTGTTAAGAATAATTAAGAAGTCACAGTTTATACCTGATCTTAGTCAAAAGGCTAAGAAGTGATTGGCATAAAGTTTGAGGGAGTAAGAAGCCCTAAAAATAATTGGGTAAAGTATGCTTTGAATCCATACAGACAAAGTCATCTCTGAGGAGATAGTTTAAGTTAATTTGGCAAGGAACCAGACTCACAGTAAGAGATTTTAAATAATTCTCTCATTACATCATCTTTCCCATATTTTATACAACACAAATGAAAAATAGCTAAATTTTGATCAAAGGAAATATTGTGATGAAATTGAAGAAAGAGCATTTTTAGACTTTAGGGAAAATGCCCTAAGACTTTTATCAAAAGTTCTGTCCCGTGTTCCCCAAGTTATTATTATTATTATTATAACAACAACGATAATTCAGTTAGGATTAGAATCAAAATCCCTGGTGGGTCTAACACATGTCCACAATTTATATGACTCTCCTTCCATTGAGAGTTCTTTAATCTGGGCCACCCTTGGTGATTTTTTGTGACAAATATCAGGCAGTGGATGTGAAAGTGTTTGACATCTGAGTCTAGATCAGAATAGGCTCTGCAGTTTCCTCCATCTTGGGATGCTTGATCTGGGAAAGCCAGCCTCTATTCAAGAGATCTGTACTCTGACACCGTCATGATCAAGAGGCCACCTTTAGATGCTCTGGATGCTAGCTCAGCTGAGCACCCAGTCAACAACCAGCATCAATTGCTAGCCATGAAAGTGAGCCAGATTGGAGGTTCAGTGCAGTCGAATCTACAGATTATTGCTCTCCCAGTGGACATCTGTCTGTAATCACACAAGAGACCCGAGCAAGAACTGCTCTGAGTACCTTCCAAATTCCTGAGGCTGATCCAAATAATCATGAACAAATTAAAACGGTTATTTTAAACTACTAAGTTTTGGGATAATTCATTTCACTGGGGTATTAATGGGACCGATTAGTGGGCCATACTTCTACAACCTTTCTGACCAAAACTTTAAATCATGAGCACTTAATTTTTCAATTTGTGTGTTTATACTAAATCGCAAAGCTTCTCAGAGGATATTTTAGGTTGACATTTTTTTAGAGTTTATGTTGCTTGCAATTGACTTTATATATAAGTGAATTCTTATATTCAGATAATCCCTTTGATATTCTAATTTACATGTCAGACATCTGTCAATTGTGGATTTTTCCCCTTCCTTTCTGGTAATTTTGCTATTTGAGGTACCCCAAGGAAAGCATCCCTCAGCTTTTATTCAACTAATATTGGTTAACTTTTATGTAAACAATAACGTTTTCCCATGGATTTTCCCCTTAAGCAGTTATTTATAGGTGTTAAATAATGATATTATTACATTTGGCCAACCCTTTTTACCTCTTGGATTTAGCTAAATATCCCCAGAGGAGTGGAAAATATCTTGTCTATAGTTAAATATGTAGTTACTATTACAGTTACAAATCTGTAGCTACCTAGAGTGCAGATAAAGTTTTGGAAATGACATTACCAATCCCTTCCAGTAGCTATTCAGAACTAATTATGCCATCCACTTTTTATATAAATATATGAGGAACAGAAGGCTGTCCCTATGAGACTGAAAAATCTAAAAAATAAATTCAACCTATATTTTCTTTAACAGGAAACATAAAGTATTAAGACATACTAATTCCATCTAATTATGAGAGGAATTAAATAAATAAGGCACATTTCTGGTAGAGGAGGTTTAATGTAGTCTAAATATTGGACACCAGGGCCAGACTCTCTGGGTTCAAATCTAACCTCTTCCCCTATCTTAGTTTCCTAGCTGCTCCAAGAAATATTATACAATGGCTTGGCTTAAACAGTGGGAATTTATTAGTTCATGATTTTGAGGCTAGGATAAATGCAAAATTGAGGAGTCATCAAGGTGGTACTTTCTCCCCAAAGACTATGGTATTCTGGTTCTGGTTGACAGATCCTTGTATCCTGGGGTTTTCTATCACATGACAATGCACATGATGGCATCTTCTTTTTCTTCTGGCTTCTATTGACTTCCAGCTTCTTCCATGATTTTCTCTTTCTATGTCTGAATTTCATTCTAAAAAGGACTCCAGTGATCTGGATTACAGTCCAACCTGATTCAGTTGGGCCACACCTTAACTGAAGTAATGTCTTCAAAGTGATTAATTTACAATGTGTCTACATCCACCAGAATGCAGACCAATATCAAGAATATGTCCAAACTGGGGTGCACCATTCAATTTACCATTGCCCCTATAGTACAGACTGTAACCATTTATCACAATTATCTGTTTCTTTTCTCTGTAAGCATAATTCTCAGAATCCTTTGCTCTTAAGATGGCCACTTGTGTATGTTCTTTCTAGCTCTGTCCCATAAAGACTTCTCCTTCTATTGTCAGTATGTCACTGTTTAAGATGACCCTAGAAACCAGATGTTTCTTTGGCAGAACTTTTATTAGTCTGGATCCATGCATGACTGCGTGGAAGAGAATTTCTTCACCTTCAAATCACCATTGGCCTGGGACTGCAATGCGGAATTTACAGGAAAAAATAAATATCTACTATATAAAGCTGTGGCAGTTTGAGATTATTTATGAATCCCCAAAAGAGAAAGATTATGTTTCTAAACTAATCTATTCCTCTGGATGTGATATCCTTTGATTGTATTAAATTCAAAGGATTTAAGTTTACTTGATAAAATCAATTTAGGGCTTTTGATTCTAACTTCAGTGGGGCGTGACTGAGGTTGAGTCCCCGCCCCCTTGGTGGGGTGATAGAAATGGACACTCATTCAAGAAGACACATGGAAGACAGAGAGCACTATCATTTTTTACCCTGGGACCCTAGGGAGAGATGAGCCATTTGCCTGATAGTTTGCAGCTAAAGACAACAGAGCAGCTGAGAGCTGAGAAGGCCCGGAAAGAACCAAGCCCTATGCCAGAGACTGATATAGGAATCCCTGAGAGAACAGGGCGACATCAGCAACCATCTTGCTTCAACACGTGGCAATTGATTTTGGTGAGAAAGCAACTTTGAGTTAGATTCTTTAGGGCCTTGTAAGCTTCTACCCCAAATAAATACACTTCATAAAAGCCAACAGATTTCTGGGTACTTTGCATCAGCACCCCTTTGGCAGACTAATACAAAAGCCCTTCAAAATTTAAGGTTATGTATTATAACGGCTACTGTACCCTAATATAACCTCTTAATATCAGTGTGATTTTCAGAAAAATAATTAAATATATAAAAAACGGCCGTAATGACAACATTTTATAGGGTTGTTAAAAGAATTAAATGAAGTACTATATGTTAAGCACCTAGGAAAAAGTGTGATTCGTAGTAAGCAGTATGTAATTATAATTACAATCATCATGCAGCTTCAATTTGTAGAAAGTTTAATCGGTTAGAATGGACTTACATTGCAAAAATAAACACTAAAGATTACTTTCTATGTTTAACGTATAAAACATGAAAAAGACTACTACTTTGATTTGCTCATACATTAAAATATTAAATGCCCACAATTTATGAAGCATAAACTAAAGACTGCAGATATAACATTGGATATGCCAGCCACCCTTCCAGCCCTCGCATAACATGTCATTTAATGGAGAAAACAAGTACTTACTCAGCTATTACAATACAATGGAGCAAGTCCCATATTTGAAATAGGGAAGGATGTAATAGAAGTGTAAAAATAGGACCCCTAACAAAGTCTAGAGGAAGCAGGGACTCAGTGGTAAGTGTGAGTTATACAGGGCTTATCTAGCTGAAGTGGGTGAGAGGGTGGATGGGGGGCTGGAGAAGAGAAAAAAAGAGTTCCGGGCAGAGCAGCAAGGAGCTAAGAAGAAACATGTTAGCATCCTGAAACTAACTGGAGTAATGAGAGTAACGGGAGCAAGTGAAGGGGAAGGGTGGGGTGCAAGGAGAAAGAAGAGTTTGGAAAAGGGAACATGAATTCGTGAAGGGACTTTGAAGCCTTGGTAAGGCTAAAGCCTTTGGGTTTTATTCTGAAGGCCATGGATTTTATGTGGGGGAGTGACACGATAAAATTGGAATTTTAGACATGTGATTCTGTCTGAAATATGGAGACTGGATTATCAGATACAAGACCGTAGACCCTGAGTACTAGGAGAACTGTTAGGAGCCACTGGAGTAATCCAGATGAAAAGGGATTGTGGCCTGGACTACACCACAGCAGAAGTGAATGAGAGCATCGTGTAGATTGAAGGGCAAGCTCTATAGGCAGTAAATCAAGGCTGGCAGATTATTTCTTAGGGTAGAGAAATCACAAATAACATCCAGGTTTGTAATTCAGTTATCGAGTTGCTAGTAGCATTTGAGCAGGCAATTTAGCGACAGAGTTTGGCCATTTTGAATTTGAAGTGCAAGGTGATTTCAAATGGAAAGGAGCAGATTCTTGTGTATGGATGCTCAGAAGTCAAGTCAGTACATAGCGTCAGTCAGTCTTTTCACCCCAGAGATTGTTGTAAATGGCAAAAAAGAGCTTGTTCTTGGTCAACTCAATAGGCTCACATATGGTAGACTGAAGGTCAAGAGATGTAGTTAATGTAATGCTTACATGTTTACATAGCTAATAGGACCACCTGGAGTGACAGGGATTTGAATGCATATTTATTGAGATGATATAATAAAGGAGAAGACCCCTGCATTCTAAAACCTATTTTAATGATCATTCCAGTCTTGGGAAAATCTTTCCTTAGCTCTCATCATCACTACAGAGAATTGAAAAGTCTAAAAGGAGATATTAATAAAACCCTGTTTTAAAAGAAAGAAAATCAATGCAATTGTTTTGAAGATAAATAGAAAAAAGACCCTAGTAGCCTTGAGAAGGTTTTTATTATTATTACCTTATTGAAATGAGTCTCTCAATTCTTTCAAATGTTTTCTTATTTAGAAAATATTTATAAGTTTAATATTTTTTTCTGATTATACAAGTAATAAATTTTATAAAATTTGGAAAATACTTAAAAGTTTAGAGAAAAAAAAATCCCAAATTTTTAAATGAAGGCCACATTAATATTTGCGTGCATATCCTTCCAATTCCTTTAGTATGGATACATGATACTTTTTCTAGAAAATCAGTAATTCAATCTTATACTTTGTTCTTATTTGTTTGATATTTTAAAGTATTTCCTGAAGTCATTACATACTCTGAAAATTCAAAGTATTACTGTTAATGGCAAAACTTTAAATGTTATCCATTCCCCATTATTGGATATAATATGGATTCTAAATTTTCTTCATTACAAATAATTCTGACCATCTTCTTAACACATGATATAAGAATCATGTGTCCTTAAAAGTGAAATTACTTGATTAAAAATTAGGCCTAAGGATTATTTAAGATCACTTGGTTATTTATAAGTATAACTGCTGGGAAATCACATTCCAGAACCTAAGCTGAATAGAATATCTATGTTACCTCCCTCTCCTGTGATGGTGTTTTCTGTTTATCAAGTGTGCCTTATAACCAATGATTGTGGGAGATAAGATATGGTGGGAGTTTTACCCTGGTCAAATGGTACATTTTCCATGGAGTTTGCTTTGAGTTCAGGTCTAAATCATGCTTTTAATTCTATAAAACAATACTATTTAATCCCACCTGCTATCAGATCTATATGGAAACCTTGAAGCCGTAGCTGTCACCACAGCTTTAATGTGTGTGTGTTTTTTTTATTCCATGACATTGAAAGGTAGTGTCAATTATGACAATTTGTGGAGCTCATGACTAATGATTCATTTAAAGCCAATTCATTTGTCTTTCTGATCATGTAAATGCATTGGTGTTCCCCAGGCCTGCCATGGTAGGACAGTATAGCTACTTTGGAGTCATTTCATTTTACACTTATATATCAGTGCAGCTGCCACTAATGTTTACAAGTCCGTGTGCTACACATCCACATGATATTCTTGCAGAGGTTAATGTTCATGCTCTGTACTGAATTTATCATTCAGGCAATAATGGGCTCACAGGAACCATTTACAGCTCTTAAGAGATTAACATCTCTGGTCTCCACCATTTTATTCTATCTCCTATTTACCCTATTTAGCTTGTGAGCTTTGTCTTTTTAATTCTCCACTTGCACTGGAACTATTGTGGCATATTCTAGTGGTAAAATTAGTCTCATACCTGTTGGTTACCGATTTTAGAACTTATTCATTGGCCTGTAAATCAAACCTATTTCGGGAACTATTGATACTTGCTCTTTGACTTTGAGGTTGTGTCCCTATTCTTGCTAATTGACCCTTGACAGTAGTCTAGACAATAATCTACTATTACATGGAAAATCCTTCACATCTTGCAAACGATTTGCTTATCCTGCAATAGTAAGTGATAGTGAAGCATAAAATGCTATTTCCTAGATCCAACACCTTGCAACATAACTTAGAGGCTTTCTCTTCAAGAAAAATTCTCACTTGCAATTCATGTTTAGTCTGTTTTTCCTATCTTATCATTAACAGCTGGGTTATATCTGCTTCCAGGAAAATGTGTTATGTATGTTTAATACCAATAATTAAAAAGAATCTTGAAAACTGAAAATAGTCTTGTAGACAAGTTTGAAACAATCTGCCAGAGAATTTTTAAAACTGATCACCAAATTGGTGATCAAGACCTTAATCAGTAGCAAAGGTTATAATGACTTAAGGACATATCTACAGAAACACAGAAATGATAATCAAAGATGATCAATTTTGTTTGAATTGCAACTTAATCCCTGACATTACTTTTTTTGTTCAGGGAGCTTCTGGGGCAGGGCCAATGTGCTTTAAGCAGAGATAGTATTTGATCCATGGTTTCTGATGCTAGTATGCAAAGGTGGGAGTTCTATTCTCCTTAGGGCAGGGGTTCTTAACCTTGGTTCCATGGACCCCTTTGCCAGGCAGGTGAAAACCATGGACTCCTTGCTAAGTTCACACTATTCTGTGTATTATTTAATAAATATATCACACCTGTACCAGCACATCCCCACAAGAATAGTGTTTTATTGAATTTTCAATTCAAGCTCACAAACCCCCTGGTTAAGAATCCCTGCACTATGGACATGTCCGGTTTCATTCTTCTGCAAGGACTTCAGACTTTTTGATCACAATTTTGTAAGCCTGGTCAGGAATGTTGCCATGATATTAAACTGGTCTCATCCCCCCAATGCCACATCATTTTTGCTTAAATCAGGACCGTTGGCCAATAGGGGAATTACTCATAGAATATTTGTCAGGCCAGATGAATTGATGTTCATCTTCTACCTATGAGGCAATGTCTGTGGATATTGAGTCACAGGGGAGGGTTGAACAATTTAAGCAATTACAAACCTGCAGATGCTAATAAGGGAGGTCTCATTCACCCAGCCTTGTTTTTAACATATATATTTTATTCCACTTTTACCTCTCAGCATTTTTTCCTGAACAAACATTGAACAAGTTTAAAACAAATCTGGCCTTGTAGCTTTCTCTAGAGTAATATTTCCACATTCAGAATCATCATAGACTGTTTTGTTTCAAGAGTTAATACCAAGAAGAATAAAGGTCTGAGTGAGTCCCAACTTGTACAAGCAGGTTGAAAGGTGGTACACATAACCATTGCCTGGCCAGGTGATCCCAATTCTGAGCAGGAGTGTTAATGTGAAAATAGTTTTTTCACCTCGTTCAGTCTCACCTATCAATGGTGGGTCATCAGGTTTCCTAACCTATCCTATTTAAAGATCCACGGGAATCCCAAAGGGTTGTTTAGTTTCTCAGACAATTGAAAAATATTCAATGATGGCACAGTCTTGCAAAAACTCAGAACTGAATCTACGTTGCTTGTTTATATAAAAGTTATTTGACAAGCCATTGTGTTAAATGCTCATTTGATCTATTTCTGTTACAGATATCTAACGAGTTCTACCATAAAAAATATTAATGGATTTTGTAGCCAGAATAATATCTGCATGCAATCTGTAACAGAATAGTCGCCCCCCCCCCCCAATGGAAATACCCTTATTGGGTTGATGGTTTGAAGCTATATATACTGCAGAAAAGTATGTTCTTAAAGTTAATCCATTCCTATGGTGCAGACACATTGTTAGTTGGATATTTTGGTGAGTAGGATCTTAGGTTAAGAGGTGACCCACTTCATTTAGAGTGGGACTTAATCCTTTTACTGGAGTCCTTTATAAGAGAATGAAATTCAGACACACGGAGAGAAAGTCATTTCAGAAGCAAGAATCTGGAAGCAACAAAGCCTGAAAGAGAAGTGAGACGCTGACAGACACCGCCATGTGCCTTGCCATGTGACAGAGGAGTCCAGGATCATGGGCAGCCAGTCTTCAGAAAGAAAGCATCGTCTTGATGATGCCTTGATTTGAACATTTTCATGGCCTCAAAACTGTAAGATTGCAAGTTAATAAATCCCCATTTTAAAAGCTGATCCATTTCTGGGATATTGATTTTGGCAGCCTCACAAACTGGAACACTAATTTTTTCCTAACAATGATAGGGTTATACCTCTCATATATTAGAACCTCACTGTTATTTTAAAACCAACTAAAACTATATTATATTTTGCAAAGTGATGTATACATGATCATGAGACTATGTTATTCATAACAAATATAGTTTTCCTTTCTAAAGGACAACTATTCCTTTCCTCTGAGCTCAAAGGAATATTATGCAGGTAACAGTGTCCTGAAAGATGAATGATCCTTTTGTATCTTAAGGATTTGTTGCCACAAGCCTTCTGTGTTATGGGGGACCTTTTCCTAACACCTGATGTGGATAAATAACACTAATTTTAATTTAGGATATAGAAAACCTGTAAGATATGAAAGGAGGATTTTTAAATAGGGTAATCATAACCTTAAGTTCAATGAGTAACAAAGGTAGATTTTCCTCTGGGGAACTGGTTAGAGGGTCCTCTGATATCACTAATCTAATTTCTGATGTGACAAGTAAGTTAGTCATTCAAAACAGTAGTGTCATTACTATTTTTGGTGACTTGGTAAAAGGCAGAATTTATGATGCTTGATACCAGAACTGGTATTTATTTTCATATGGAATCTATATTATGGGTGACTAAGGCATGATATCTTAAAATAGATCCCATGTAAAAATTGCTTTCCTTTTTTCCTGGGCCATATAAACAGGATGAGAGGAAACCAAATTATATTTGTAGTGTGAGAACGAACTATTTTATCTCATTAAAAAATATATACAACTTTCAAAGGGCTTCCAAATTGGGATCCTGCATCATTAAGCATTTGACATTTGTCCAGTTAAAACTATTGACTCATGCTTTCATTGCTTCCCCCTCAAATTACTACAGTGCCACAGCTGATCTGACTATATTTTCCATTTCTTATAAATAGCCACAAGAAAAGTATTAATTATCCTTGTACAATTTAATGCACCAACTGCCTTAACCTTTCAGGTTTTCTTAAACACCAGCATAACAAGGCATATCCATGGCAGCAAATGTGATTTATGACAGGAATCTTTAATTTCTGTTTTTAAATATGTTACCCACCGATCTGCATACATTTAAATTCGCCTGCATCACTTTTCTCTGTCTTGAGGCTGTTGTTTAATATTCAAGGATGATTTTTGTCCACATACATTTTGGTCTATGTCACCTCAGATTAAATTATTACTGTTTGCAGCCTTTTCGGAGCAGGCCTCAGGCCCTTATTTACAAGAATCAATGAAACAGTAATGAAAATCCATTTTTCATACTATCAGCTCTGGCCTGCTTTTATTTAGTTAGCTGTGTCTAAGCAAGCAATTCATTTTGTGCAAATGTCATGTAGAGAAAAAAGGATGAGCCGTGAAAGGGTTAATCATGAAATAAGACCTAAGTTCTCCCCCATGGTAAAAAGCATCCGTAATGTTAAAATTAAAAAAAAAAAAAAAGGCTTTCTTAATATATGCAAAGTAATGTATATTGACACATAAGCAAGGCTTTTCATGATGAATATTGAAATATATATGCAAAGCACAGGAAATGTGTAACATGTTATAGATCTTTCAGTGTACATTTAGAGGAAATGAACCATTTATATTCTACAATTTAGTGAATACCTACTATTTATTGGTACAGAGCACATAGGAGTATATTTGTCTTAGTAATTTATTTAGGTAAATATATTTATTCTTCTAGGGGTTCTTGTGCTTTTCTTGGTTCTATAGTACTAGATATAAATATTTAACAATGCATTGTCTCAAATGTTATTCATGTAATTTATCAGAGAAAACAGTGGAGTTGTAATAACTTTTAAGCCTGCACCTTCTCTTAAACCTGAGATTGATTTAGAATGCAGGAAAATGAGCTGGATTTTTCTCATGCTGCTGAAGAGAATTATTCACTAGTTCTAATCAAGAAAAGCCAAACTAGCCCAGCCACCAAAAAAACAAGTTTCATTTACCCCTTTTTGAGTCACCTATCTTAAGCTAATACATTGGGTTTAAAAGCAAAAAAGGTTATTGAGAGGAAAACACTTAATTATTATGAATATTTTTCCCTATATTTGCTGACCTACCCACTTTCCTTTATACATATATGTATATACAGATATATACATATATATTACCCCTTGTAAGTATTCCTCTTGGGAATTTCTCTTAAATTTTGATGCAGTTGGCTATAAGAATGTCAGTTCAAATTATAGCTAAGGTATTGTAAAGTGACTGCCTCTTTAATAGCAGAAGAAATGAATAGAGAGTGAAAGCATTTGTAGTCTTGTCATCTTTGCCATGGACGTTCTTAGAAATAATTGTTAAAGGCTCAAAACCTAGATTTTCTTCTCTCTCAATATATATATTTTCCATTATATTTGATTTTTAAAAACCCATTTCCTATGTTTGGTAATAGAATCTGTATTGCTGATACAATATGCAGATCTGAAAGCTAACTTTTCTGATGATTTTAGGTACCTTTAAAAAGCTGAGAATAATTTTCTAGGGGGTCAAAGCAGGAAATCCCTGCATCGTAATCCTGAAGCTGCATCAGAACAGTGGGTTCAAGACAGCCATTGCCCATCAGCCTGTAGCATAAAGATCAAAGCAAGGTCTGGTAGCCAACAATTCATGGTAAGCCAATCAGTTTGGAAACCAAAGCATCTAGCTACCCTCATTACCAGCCTCAGTTACCAGGGCTGTGATTACCTCCTCAGGGGGTGCATCTATTGTCATGGGCACACAGAGTAGTTTTGATTCATATACTAAAGTTTAAGTGTTATATTTTAGAGTATAGGAACAGTACAACCAACTGAATTATTAGAATCTGAATTACTCTGAGAAATTGCTCATTAATATATTTTATTGTTGAATGAATGTCATTAGCACAAGTCTTTTAAGAAAGAAAATTAATTGACTGTTTAGGGAGTGATAGGAAATAAGTTGCTCATTTTTCATATATTTTCTTATAGCATTAGCCCACTTTTGGTGTGCCTGCACACACTGGCATATATAAGGTATAATAGGGATTGAAAAGTTTCCTGCAAGTCATATAGAAAATATAAAGTTCTGTGCTATTGAAAAATGACCTTAAATTTCTCAAAATGTTTAAGATAAGGACAAAAAAAGAGACATTAATTTTAAAGTTCAAAAGCAATACATTTTGTTTCATTAATTCCAGCAATCCACACTGCAGGTAACCTCAGTTAGCCAAGGCCTATACAACTGACTGGGAAATTGTTTAACTTGAGACATTACCTTCTTTCTTACACATATTTTTAAATACATATACTTGCATTACTAATTCCAACTTTTAGAGAACAAAGAGGAAAACATAAGTTTTGGAACAAGTCCCTGAATTATAAATTCTTATTTACAAATGACTGCTAGATCTAAGAACTTATTCCATGTTTTCCACTCAGAGTACATGGTTGGATAAAACCCATTCATTTTACATTGTGCATTAGTCATCAAAAGGGGTGCTGATGCAAACTACCAGAAATCAGTTGGTTTTTATAAAGGGTATTTATTTGGGGTAGAACCTTACAGTCACCAGGCCATAAAGCATAAGTTACTCCCCTCACCAAAGTCTGTTGCCATGTGCTGCAGCAAGATGGCTGCCGATATCTGCAAGGGTTCAGGCTCCCTCTTAAGGCTCCATGGTCCCAGCTTCTTCCTATATCAATTGTGGGCTGGAACAAGTCTTGTCTTTCTCCCAGGACTCAAATCTCTCTGGGCTCAGCTGCTGTGCTACCTCCTGTGTGTTTACTTCCCAGGCTCCAGCTCAAGACTCCAACCTCCCTCTTCTGTGATACGGTTTTTCTCTGAGTTCCTGTCCACCAAGGGGGAGGGGACTCAACATCCTATTGATGTGGCCCAATCAAAGCCCTAATCATTATTTAATCAAGTAAAAGTGAAACCTCTAAATCTAATATAATCTAATGTGACCAGAGGAGCAGATCAGTTTACAAACATAAGCCAGTATCTATTTTTGGAATTCATAAGTAATGCCAAACTGCTACACTTTGTATCTACAAAAATTTGGTAAAAATTTGGGGAAATATAAATGTTAAATTTTCAAAGAAAAAAAAATCTGTTCTTAATATATCTTTAAGTGCATCTATTTTAGAAACACAGAGATTGATAGAGTGCTGGTAAAAAGCATATATCAATGTTAATAATTAATTTCTCTGTTGGTTGGGATTTAAGATAATTTACTTTTTATCTTGCTATTTTCTTGTATTTTCTAAATTTCATATGAAGACTAGACACTAGATGGTGTTCTCATAATGGGGAGGATACTTTTAAAAGAAAGGTGAAAAAAGGAAACCTCGGGGAGAAGGAACAGAATACTAGAAGGGCTCAGAGCAAATATTGCCTCTCATCCCAACAGGGTGCTATTTTTTCTTTCACTTTTCTTTTGAATGGAAGTTATCCACATAAGATATTTGTCTGAATTGAGAAGCATCCCCATTTTAAATCCCTCTGAGAAGGTTTAGAAGCAAAAGCATTAAGTAGATAAAATACATTGCTTCCTTCCTAAGACCTAGCTTAGATCAACTGTGTGAAGCGGGAGCGTGGGGAGGTGTGGAGACAACAAGAGAGGCCAGCACCCTCTGTGAAGGCAAGACTCTGGTGTGCTGCCACAGCAGTGGGGCTGGGGTGGCATAATATGCTTGGGACCTGGCACTGCCACTGTCTCATTGTATGAAAAGTCACTGAATCACCCTCTTCCCTAGTTTCCTTATATGTAAACTGGTGGTAACCCATGTCACAGGGTGTGGTTAGAATGAAATAAAATCATACACATAAAGCATTCATGTTCTAGTTTATGTTCGTATGTTCATAGTATTATTACTTGTGTTCCTGACACAAAGTAAGAGCTAAAAAATGTAAGTTATAAATATTATTTTCAAGTGTTTGGGAATCAGTAAGGAAGATTGTTCCAAGTTTGAAGATAGATACAGAAAAAGGTAATATAAAGATGCCAATTAAAAATATATATATATATATATATAATCCTAAAAGGTGTTTGACAGTTCCTGAAAATAAGAAAGAAGGGAGGATAGGGAGAGTAATGGTCTTTGTTATCCTCCTCATTCACTCCTTTCTTGAAGTGCTTGGGCCCCTGCTGCCAAGAACTGAGGCTGATATGCATAACATCAGCTTAATAGTATGATTTATGTGTGGGCTAGTCTGGGAACCTAACAATTATATTTCTATAGACATATGTGTTATTAGTGACAAACAGGTTATCTACAAATGAACAATTGGAACATAACCCATTTGTAAATTGACCTTCCTATTTTACTATATTTTACTTGTATGCATTTTAAAATAGTAATGATATGTATTCAACTATAGGCTAAAGAGTCAATAAGAAATAAGAAAACAAGAACCAGAAAATTTAATATAAAAAGAATTTCTCAGACAGCTTAAAAGAGTGGTTAACAGTTCTCAATGAGCAAAGGCATTTGGCTTTTTATTGTATTCTTTAGTGAGTCCTAGCTTATCCTTTAGAAAATTACCTAGATTTGTGATTATGTTCTACTGCATCACCCATATCTCAGATAAATTTGAAATTAAGAAAATGTGGTAAAAATGGAATCACAAATACCTATCTAATAGATACCTGAAAATGAATCAGTGTCTCACTGATGCACTTAGGCAAAAAAACTGTGTAAAACATTACAGTGGACATATTTACTAATAAAAGGGAGGGGATGAAATAAAAGGAAAACTATTTACATCTTTAGGCTTAATGGATACTTTGTCACAGCCTAGACTGTTATAAAATTGGACAACAAATCTAGCAATGCTCCCAAGCAAAGAATAGAAGAAATCAATTCATCCCAACTATATCCAGATTCCATCAATGATTTATGACCATTTATGAAGAAAAAGGAAATATCAATTTCTAAATTTATATTTAATATTTACAAATATGTAAATTAGGCTGTCTCAGAAAAGTGTAGCAGATGTCCCTATCTTCTTGATGCTGATGGACTGCTTAGGTATTACTTTAAAATGATAGATTGGCAATGAGAATATTATTTTCTACTCTATTTCATCTTTTTCATTTGGAAGCATTAATTCATTTAAAGAAGATTATACATGCAATCCAATCTTGACAGCCTGGCTCTATGTAATGGGATGTTCTATTTAAATGTGAGGACATATTGATCTCATTCTGAAGTATCAATCTAGTATCTATCAAGAGGATAAATTTTGAACATTTTCCATGGTGGGTCCTGTTCCAAATCTTTTGAAATTGAATATGTTGTAAAGAAAAAAAAATGCGGTAACTTTCCACTTCTTGATCTGGAGATATTTTATACAAAGAAAAGAACATTGAAGGAACTTGTGATATTTCCTTACACAAGGTCCTTTCACAGAAGGATCGAACACTTACCTCAAGGGAAAAGTAAGCCAAAGAATTAGATTTTCTTATATTTTGAAAAGTGGGTCATTTCATTCAGGGACTCTGGGCCATAAACCATCACAGTCTCCACAGTGTTCCAATTTATGGCAGTGCTCCTTCACATGTACCCTTTCTGAGCTCTCATGAAAATGAACTAAGTAGATCAATTAACTGTAAGGCCATGGGTTTGTCTTGACTATTTCAGTGCTAGGATGGGAAAGTGTTCTCATTAAATATTTTTATTTCCTACACTCATATGAAAAAAAATGGCAAGTATTTATTTAGCATCTATTCAATGGAGAGCATATTTAATTGTTGTTTATTTAAATGTTCAGCATTAAAGGGTTTTAGCCTAATAGATATCTCCCAGTAAAAATTTTTACTATATTTTGCATATGAATATAAAGTGCAAAAGTTGGTGAACATGAACTATTATATTTGGTTAATTGTAAACAATTTCAGCTAAAACAAAAAACAATAGTAATTAATATACAGATACTTCTATATTTTTAGGAGAAATGAATTCAAATAAAATTTGAGTTTCGATGATATCTGGTATAAAATTATCCAAAAAATGTAAATATACTTAGTAGCAATGATCTGTTTTGTGTTTACCAATGGCAATATTAAAGAGTAATGTTTTAAAGTTAGTGTAATGGAGGGGTTCTTAACGTTTTTTGTTCCATGGACTCCTTTGCCAGTCAGGTGAAAACCATGGACTCCTTACTAAGTCCACACTGTACTGTGTATTATTTAATAAATATATCATACCCACACCAACACGTCCCCATAAGAATAATTTTTTTTTTATTTCAATTCAAGCTCACAGACCCCTGGTTAAGAACTCCTGGTAACATATTAATTAAAATCCAGATATTGTGTTAAGGAAGAGTCCATGAGATTTTAGAGACTATCCTATACTTTGGAGGTCCTAGAATATGAATCTAGGAAATCTAATTTCCAATATTATGGATTTGAACACAAGAGTTTAAAATATGTATGTGTGCATATAACATTTTCCCTAGAGATTCTAATGGGTTTCACCCAAATCCTTTATGTAAAAAGAATTATGATTAAAGCAAAAAGGCTACAAATTATGCTATATGGATTATATACAGATTATAAAACTAATAGTTACTATTAATAAATATTGCCATGCAATTATGCAGACTTCTGGGACTATAGTGGATTAAATGAAAGCAAACAAATGAAAAGAAAATATTGTCTTATATACATTTAAAATTCACAGGAAGTCAAATGATTTTCTTGAAAGATGCTTCCACTTTTTTTTATATTATTTTCCATTATATATGAAATAAATTTTCTCTTCTGACAAACCACCTGACATTCTGCAGATGATATATTTTTCTCTAGAGGTGTTCACCATACTTTGATTCCAAGAAAAAGATTTAGTATTTTTATTAATTACTATCTAGCCAGAAATAAAAAGCAAATGGGGTCTAATTACTAAATAATAGAAATTAGATGTGGGATAAATTTTCACTTATCTGGCTTATAAAAAAGAGCAGATAATCCAATACATATATCCACACAATAGTCATTTCTATTTGTCTTTGGAATGCATTATTAAAATCAATTTGTGTCACATAGCTAATGGCTGAAAGAGTTGGCCCAAATCCATTCTGAGTGATAGTGGGAAATCAGCCTTGGAGTCAATTTGCAGACTGTTCGCTTTCATTCAAGTGAGTGTTTCTGTAGAAAGGTTGAAAGCTGCAAAATGTTCTTGGTGAATGGCTCTAAGTAATTAAAAAGTCAAAAAAATTTTCAGAATCTCTTCAAGGACCTATACAAAGCAATCTGGAAATAAGTAAAAATGACTAATTTACTAGTGGTAATTATAGATATTTGCAAAATAAATATGCTATTATAAAATATTCATAAAGTGTATCCTAAAGGTCTCCACCCTGCCCTTTTCTGTGCATTTTGAAAATCAAGTTTTAAAAAGGAGAAAGGCTGTCTCACATCCACTCCAGTGCCTGCCTTATCTGCTCTCCCTCTGAGCCTTGCCTTTTCCTCCTCACCAGATCTCTGTCTAGAGGCATTTTTGGCTTCGTGGCTGGTTACCCTCTGGAATTCCAGGATCATAGTGTTCCTCGATCCATGGTGGTTCCTGCTATGCTCAGCTCAGCAGAAGCATCATGTAGGTAAGGCTTCTGTTTTGTCTACTAGTTCAAGGCTAGAAACATACATTATTGAACAATTAGGAGCTACTAGGGGAAAGAATGATATAGAAAATAACTGAAAACTTCCTGTTAAAGTCTTAAAGGCTAAAGGAGTGCCAGGACTCCCAGTCCCCCAGTCCTGTCTCTCTCTCTCTTTTTCTCTCATCTCTTTCTCCCTGTCTCTGTCTCTCTCTCACACACCCACACGCACGTAGACACACATATACACACAGGTAGTCACTGTGTATTTTCTACCCTCCAGTTTCACTCTCTACCCTCCCACAGCCTGCTCTGCTCTGAGCCCCAAGAAGCTGGCTGGTGAGGACCGTATCTATAAGCTGCCTTGCCCTTTGGCTTCTGATGCAATTCTTTGGAAAATGGGAAGAAAATGAAGTTGGGATATTCACATTGATGGCATCTATTGCAGGGCTATTGCTTTGCTAAAGGCCACACATTCTGTCAGCTTCACTCTAGGGTCCCTATAACTACTCCCAACAATTGCTCCTTCAACTATGGCTGGTAATGACTTCTTGCTCTTGCTCACCCTGTGTAAATGCTTCATCTGAGGTTTTTTTTCTCCCTAAACTGTACCCATACTTTAAAAATAGTCCTTTTTATGAGTCTGCCTCAATTATAAGCCAAGAACTTGACTTAGTAGACTCAAAGTTAGTAGATACCAGATCCTGACTTTGTTTCCTTTTTGGAGTCCTAGCCTCTTTCAATCTTGGTCAAGCTCTCCTAACAGTGAACCCTTTTCAATTCTCTTTAGGCAAATACAACCCCCTGCTCTCAAGGGTGCTATGCCAATAAAATCTATTCTCCTTTTGTCCCAGGGCACAAGACTTCTCAGCAGTATATCTGAATGGCTGATTTATTTAATCTAGAATATAGAACCTCTTTGTTTTTTCCAACTTCTAGACTCTCATGGGTAGTTTTAATGGGCAGAATATACACATCTCCCAAGGGCAAGCAATGATTCGCAGAGACAGTAAAAATCAAAATCTCTCTAACAGCAGATCAACTATTTCCTAAAGGCAAGATATTGACAAGAGTACATATCTTTCATAGAGATGACTCTATACATTATTTTCCAGAATGGTGTCATTTCTCCATTTCTCATCTTCCACTTTTGAGACATGACTCACAGGCCTAGCATTCATCAGAAATGGCATCCATTATAATACTTTTCTAAACAACATGCTGTTTACCCTGATTAAATTATTTTCTTTTGTGAGGGGAGGGGGCAAAAGTAAATTTTTAATCAAGATTTTCTCCTCTATTCCCCACCCTTATCCACACTAAAACATAAGGGAAGTAGATACTAAAGAGAAGGTATCTTGTGTAGGAAGTTGATAATTTTACCATCTTTTAATTGTTGAAGATGTTCTAACAAGAGTCATATTTAAGCCTGTATACACCAACATAGAAAATTAGAGCTTGAGAAAGGGTAAGCCTTCAGAATTCCAGATTACTCAATATGTGAAAAAAAAAATGTTTCACAGAACCAAGTTACCCTTCTTTTAATTTCATTAAATAACATACGGAGGCTGTCTACAATCCAGTGGTATCATCTTTCCAGCTATTAACTTGAACTTAATAACTGGAGCAATGTTTGTGTCTTTAGAGAATTACACTATGACTTTCCTCATTGCAAGTTATTTTTCATTTACAAAATATTATCATGCACATAATTTCATTCCAACTTCAATCTGGTGATATAGAAATGATCATTGATCTATTCTTATCACCTAGACTGAGTCACTGAAGTCTGCTGATTCTGCCTTATAAATCTCAAATCTTTCCTTTCCTGTTTCTCTTTAATCAGTCTTCCTGTCCTTGCCACTGCTTCCACTATGATGCTAAATTTACTCTTAGAATTATATATCTTTGTATTTGATTATGTGTGTGTGTCCCATATTAAAACAGACAGATTTAACTGGAAACCCATTTTTCACCAAAAAATCCAAATTACTCGGCATATTTTTCCAAAACATTAAAAATTTAATCTTAATCTACCTTTCCAGCCACACCCCCACTATTAACCCCATTCCAAACTCATAAACAATATTTTCCAGACCACACAATTTTTCAGCCTTAAGACAACATGTGTTTCATATTTCGACGCCTTAAATAAAAACTACCCCCATCACTAAAATATCCTTCCTTCTCCTATCATTTGACCTGTGAAATCTTACCAATGTTGACATCCTTGGAAAGGATGGGTATCTACATGCTTCTAGGTCTTTAAACTTAGCTATCAAATTTCAATCAGTCTACTCCACTAGACTGGAATTTCCTGGAGAGATTACTCACTTATGCAAAGTACATAGTAGACACTTGAGAAATACCTTCTGGAAGAATGAAGGGGTGAATGAAATTTATCTAGAGAGGTTACTTTACTGGATAACACAGCTAGAAAGTGAATTAGGTGGGAAGGTGATGCGTGTTTCAGGATTCCAAAATTCCTGCTACAGAGTTACCTGGGACACTTTTTTCAAAATGCAAAGGCCAAGCCTCAGTCCAGACCTAATGCTTCAGAGTGTCTGAAGCCAAAGCTAGGAGGAGCGTGTTTCAAAGACAGAGCAGGCAATTAGCCTAGGTAGCGAGAATTGAGACCCATTCACTCTTAATTGTGCCACTTCACATTCATAGCTGATGGCAGAAACACAGTCATTAGTGCCACAGACATTGAATGTTTTGCACCAATATTCTTAGAATTCCAGATGGTAGATCAGGAAAGGAAGGTGAGTGAAGTGGAACTGCAGTGAGTGAGGAGAAGAAGAGCGATAAATTCCATAGATCAGAAGAGAAACTCTGAAACCATGAGTGCCAGGGAGAGGCATTGTGTGGCCAACCAAAATTTGCAGGGAAAGCCAGGGATTTATGACGCAGAGGGCATCACCTGGCTAGGACAGAGTTGTTTATGTATGATGCAGACACATTAAGACAGATAAAAAATTGATCAGAGATTATAGAAAAGAATGGCTTCCATTTATACAGGCTAAGGTAAGTTTAGCTATTCCCCCAGCTCATTACCTTTTTGAAAGGGCCCGTAATCTCAGTGGGCCAGGGATACAAAAATATCCAAAACTCTAGGACACCTTTGTTTGTTGCACTTTTGCCACATACCCCTTGAAAATGATTTTGTGCCTTCAAAATAGGGAGAGAATCAGATTTAGACAGAAAGGGAGGGAAATCAACTTGCAAGTCAAGGTTATATCTCCAAGTACACACGTGCTCTTTAATACATCTGCATGTATGTGCGCGCATGTTTTCTCCCCAAGTAATTAGACAATCAATACTATCTTTGTGAATCAGCCCAAGTTCCCAAATCAAGGTTTACTGATGCTTGCTTTGTTGTTATTACATACATATGAATTCCCCAACATCTGAAACATAAAAAGTTTCTTTTTCTTTCTTCTGTTTTCCACCTACCTACTGATACTTTTGCCCCTACCTAGTGGTGGCCGTGTTCTCTGTGGGTGTGACAGGCAGGTCATTTATGTGGAGGGGTGATGCTCTGTGCCCTACTGGCCTGCCATAATGATCATCTCTGATTCTCTTGTTTTTTTCTGGTCCCCTAGTTTACTTCATCCTATGGGCAATTGCCAGTGGTTAGCTAAGACCCAAGAATGAATTCAAAGCAGTGCCGCCTGATCTTTTCATTATCTCAGGGTTGTCTTTTCAGATGCTCTGTTTCATTTCTATGTTGTTGAGAAGTTTGAAAGCTCCTAAGTCTAATGAGCATTAAAATCCTCAGGAGTAGCTCTTCTCTTCCCATCAGCTCTTTCTGTGTTCTTACAGAGTTCACTTCCCCTTTAATCTTGGGGCCTCATTAGTTACTTTTATACTAGGAAAGAGGATTGAATTTTATGGAACAGAAACTTGTGCTCTGAAAACACTGACATTTCCTCTGTCATCAGGACTGTATATGGTGGTTGCCATTACTGACATTTGTCCAAAGATTTAGAACCAGAGATAAAGTAAATTTTTCTTAGGAACTTTCTGTTCCATAAATATTCATACAAAAGATACAAGAGTTAGGGAGAACCTTGGTAAACCATATTAGTTCCTGCAGGACTAATTATCGGTACTTTAGAGATATAAGCAGAACACAGTGTTTGGCACATGGCAGGGAGGCCATAAAGGTTTGCATCTATGTTATATGTTATATAAAAAGTGAGAGAAGGATAGAGAGAGAGAGGCAATGACCAGGAGAGACAGAGACAAAGTGACAGAGACAGAGAGACAAAGAGGGAGAAAGTATGAGGATCTAGGTGAGGGCAAGTCTCCATGTCTATTTCATGTATGCACTGAGGAAACAATGCATTAGCATTTCAGCAATATCTGCAGAGCCTAATGTGAACCTCTGGGAAGGATGCTTTAGAGGCACTAAAAGATTATCTCTGACATTGAGCATGCCTGGTCTCTTGTCCTTGCATTTTAGACTCTCTGTGTTCAAAGGCGTCGCCTCTGGAAGGACTGACTGCAGTGATATGCTTATAGCTCCATTTGCAGACTTTCTTATAGGTTCATAAATGGAGACTAGAAGGAGGAGGGAAAGGAATAAAATTTAATAACTGAATAAAAATGTAAATAAAGATTTGCCTAAAATTACTTGTCCAAGAAATAATTCTCCCTCCCCCTTAAGCTAATACTTTGATAAGCTCAGTACAGTGATCCTGATTTGGAGCGTGACCTTTGAAAATGCTCTCCAGCTTGATTAAAGATGTATTAAATTTGTTTAAATAAACCTCGTTGTAATGGCACATCATTTGTAAGAAGCTATTAGGGGGCTGGAAACTGTGCTGCTGTATCTGCATGAAAATGTGCCCTGCTCCAATTGAGGATCTCTCCTGAATAAACTGCAAAGGGAAAGTGACACTTTCATAATTTTTTCTGACAAAAAAAAAAAAGAAGAAGAAGAAAAGAAAGAAAGAAAACTTTATGCAAGAGAGGAGGGAAGAACTGTACGTCATTAACACAGCCATAGATAAAGTGGGCACTCAGTTAAACCGGCATTCTTGATGTTCTCAAGGTATTTGGTTAAATGCATTCTATAATATTTATCTGCCAATTAGTTTGCTCGCAGAATGGATTCATCTTTGAGTCGCTGTGTGTGAACACATGAAGTGTTTGAGAGTTACCAGATCCACAGGGATGTTCAAAAGAAAGCTGCATTATCATGGTCTTAAAACCCCACGACTGGAAGCCCCCTCCTCTGGCTTCAATTTCGGTGCGGTCTGTGCAAAGGTAATGCCCTGGGTTAGTGAAGCTTAAGCCTCCACCCACCACTCCCAAATGAAATCTATAGTTGCCAGATGTACTGTAATTCCTTCCAATGGCTCCCAAATGAGCTGCCACTCTGATGAAAAAGGGTCTCTCCTTTAAATCAACTATTAAATTAAAACCTTTCACATCTTCTTGTAGGAGTCAGGGTTCTGGGCCATCTGCCAATTTGCAGGAACTCTGGCATCTTTCTGGTCGCCATTTTCCCGTCCTGCTAGGTACAAAGATACCCATTGTTATCCTGGCTTCCTGACTGGTCCTTCCAATTCACTGACGAAATGTTCCAATTTTACCTATTTTCTGAAAACCCCACCATCTATCCAGTATAGGGTGACTTTTTGCTGGGGTTTATAGTGACCAGCTCCCTATAACGCATGTAAAGGAGCTAAGAAGGAGCAACACAGCTCACTGTGGCACTCCTGCGACTGCTCTGTTCCAGGCATTGTGCTAAGAGCTTTCATATTTTATTTATTTTTTGACTACCAAAATAAACCCGAAGATTAGATAATATTCCCATAATTATAAGTTGATGAAACAAGGCTCGGTAACTGGCCAGAAATCATACAATTAGCAAGTGGTGAAGCTATGTTTTCACCTTAAGTGTGTCTGACTCCAATGCCTGTGCCATTTTATTATACTAACTTTGACTTGAATTTACCATCTGGAGATAAATTAGAGGACCCAGCTATGAGGCATGACTGGCAATATTGATTAATAGTTCTGGATTCAGAGGCACAAATGAATATATACCCTGCAAAGTAGATTATTCACATAGGAAAACAATTCTCCTATCCTGCTCAGTAATGTTTAGAGAAGGAGACTTAATTTGTTTGTTACAACTATTTAGAAACTCTGTTTCTTTGAAAAATTTTTAGAAGCTTGTGCCACTTTCTGTATGTAGCTTTAAAGATGCACACTTTCAATATTGAAACATTTAAAAAAAATTTCTGACATAGTTTAATGTGATTTGAAGAGTCAATGTGGTAATCTAATTGAATTAGTTTGTTTTAATATTTTTAAAATAAAATATGTTGCAAATTCTAAATAATTTTTACATTGTCTCTATTTGCTCTGAAGACGATTCCCTAAAGAAGCAATGGAAACACATTTAAAGTCAGTACATAATTTTCGTAGGTAACTACTTTGAAGGGGATAATGATTGTTGATTTAGATAGTATTATTACAATAAAATGAAAGGAAGGGAGGATATCGCAGGGAAGGTTTGCCAGAAAACTAGAAAACCCACAAACAAACATTCTCTATTTATATTTGACAGGAGGGCAAAAGAAATTTGAAAAATTTCTTCTTGTTCTGTGATTTGATTTTTAAAATTACTTTCTTACAATTGTCCACATGAAGTATCAAACTGAGAATATTTTAAACTTAGCAACCTTTAGAGCATTTTAAGTTTAACCCTCTGTTTAACCAAAACAGAAAACAAAAACATGAAAAATAAACAAACAAAAGTGACTTTAAGTTATGGGAAAGAAATTGATAAAAGTAACATGGCTAGTTAATTGCATAGTTACAAGTTGTTTCCTAATCTACAGATTCTTAAGCTAGTTTTTTGTATTACATCACTCAGTCCCACACAATAAAAGGCCTTACGCTTGATGTCTTCATATCTAAGGAAGCATCTAGAGAAAAGTGCCATGTAAATCCTTAACTCATGGGAATGTTTTTTTTTGTTGTTGTTGTTGGTTTTTTTTGCTTTTCAATAAAACTTTTAGATTTTTTTTCTCCAGATTTAATATGGAAAAAGGCACAGAAAAAGTAAATGCATAGAAAGATCAGGAAGTAGTACAACTATTCATTTCTAGATAGGGCACTTGTTAAATATCTATTAAATTTCCTTTGGATCAAATGAGCTTTTTGTTCCTGTCCACAAACTTCATCAACTTGAAGCTCTGAAGCTCCACTTGCACACTGTTTTTGAATATTTTCTGTAACTAGCTTTTAACTTTAAGAGAGTGAATGAAAGCATCTTTTATTTATTATGGATATAGGCATGGTAGAAATACTACATGTGCTGCCACTGAGGTAGGTAGAGGCCCACATAAGGATACCTGTTCTTTATAAGAGACGGGTGGATTTGTTTGTTCACTTTGCTATAAAGAAAGCAAAAGGGGTCTCCCTCTGAAATTTTTGTGTAGAGGTCCAGAATTAAAGCTAATGCTTCTGCCTTTTAGTGCTTTTTTTTCCTCCTCATTTCCTTTTAGTTTTTAATTTACCATTCCCAGCTGATATACTTGAGCAGATAGAAGCAACCCAGCTCCAGGCTAATTGGTTCATCATACACTTTATGATAATATTCATTCTGGATTTTGATTAGGTCAGTATGGGGACTGCTTTGGTCAAAGCTTGTAATGATCTGCCTATTAACTCTGAAATAGGGTCTTTGACTGTACTCATTAGATATCTCAGCTGCCTTCAACTCTGCTAACCATGAAACATTACTGGATTGTCTTAATGTTCAAGGCTGAACTCTAATATTTTCCATATTAGTTTTAGCCCAATTTGACTCATTGGTTACCTCCACTAGAAACCCGTACATTCAAGAAGTTCAAAATGTTGCTGGCAGCCAAATGACATACTGTTTCCCTCAAAAATCATTTGTGGGATCAGCTCTGCACACATATCTAGTGTGGTGAAGTGTATCGCTGTTCCTCTGAGTCAGCCAGACGTGGTTCCATTTGCAGCACCACCACTTACTAAATTCTGTAGCAGCTGACTAAATCACTTACCCTCTTTTTGCCTCAGTTTCCTCAGAGTGTGGTCCTAAACAATGGTCGATATGATACATCTATAATGCAAACACAGTGTTTTGCGTATGGGGAAACCAGTGCTGTTGTTACTATGATTATTTTAGGGTTATCAAAGCATATTTAAATCATTGCAACTCAGTGAAATATAGATTTAGACAGAATATACAATGGAAGATATGGCAACTATTCAGAGATTTAAACTAGAATACTTTTAGTTCAGTTTTCTTGATTTTTAGGCAGCTGTATTTAGGGAAGTAGAAGTGTTTGGACAGTTGGTTTTATTCTCACTTTCACTTTGTATGTCTGAATTTCTATTAGGTCTTGGTTAATTCTATCCAGGCCTTGATTCATATCAACTTCTCAGAGAACATCATTACAGAGGGGTGACACTTTTTTTGTTCACATTTGTTGACTCAAATTCCTTTACAATTTATTTGATAGAATTTTGAATTCATTTTGAATTATAAGTTTTCCAAATCCAACCATTGCTTCCACTCCAATATTTTACATTCCTCCCCTTAATATTCAATTACCTTAACCATTTGGATACTGATTTATCTCCAGTATTGTTTCCCCTTTACCTTCCATGATTTGAGGTTTAGATATGAGTAAATTTCCATCTCAAAAGGCTAAGAATTGCCATCAAAAGCTGCTTTTACACAATATGAGTGAAAATTTAAGATAAGACTTTCCAAATACAGTTTTCAGTAGGGAAAAAAATTCACTTTACTTAACTATTATTCTTTCCAAAGCCATTTACTCTCCACATAAAGGATTAATTTAGCTCTGATTATTTTTGGTAACTCAGAAGAATCACTGATGTTTCATTCAGGAATTCAATTTTAACTTTCTGATTAGAAGAGACCACACGCCTATGTGAAATGGGGACATGCAGAGGTGCTATGGTGGCCCGAAGCCTCACCTGCTCCACATTGTCCTTGCTGCAGCTCAAGAAAGACACTGTAGAGCTGAGAGGGGCTGCTTCACTCTGGGCCAAGTTGTTATAGATGGTGTCGACACACGTGAGGCTCTAGTATTTGGTCTGGTAGGCTTAGAAACTTGATTTTGTCAGTATACCTTGAGGTCAGCTGCCTTCTTGGGCTGGCTAACTAAACTTACTCCCCCAGCTAATATAGAAATCAGACTCTAAATCCATTCATTTACAGTGTGGGCTAATTCCCTTGCAGGAACTAGAATACTCATGTTACTCCCTTTTATCAGAGTACTCGAAAAACAAATTAGTGGCCAGAATGTTATTCTTGAGCATGGAAAAAGGAACACTGAGAGGGCCAGTTTCTTGAAACCCTTTACTTGGAAAATTCTTTTGCCTTAAGTCCTGTAAACTTTTCTTTTGGATGGGACAGAATCACAGTGACCAAGTCTAAACGTTTTTTCTTTTGATCTTTTTCCTTATATTTTACCAAAATCAATTCTAATTTAACCTATTATTTTTAAATCATACCATTACAATAATCTCTCATTAATTGTAAAAATCCCAATAACAGAGATTTTAAAAATTCTTCTTAGAATTAATGGAATATGAATATACTATTATTAGGCAACAATGTTTTCTGTCATTGTCAATTTATGAACAGCTATCCTAGCTTACTTTCCAGCTTTTAACTTGGGAAAACATCTTCACATTTAAGATAACTTAAATATTCATAGATACTCAAATCCAATCATTACATGCTGACTGCAATAAACAAGATTTACCACCAGCTCCCCACCAGGCTTAAAATTTTCTTCTGTCATTGTCTTTCATGTTTTTCTTCTCAGGATCAATATAAATTCAACCATTGCTCCTAGTTAAAAATGATTTTAGCGATTTGTTTATCTGATAATCCCTATCAGAGAACTGGAGAAATAGTTATACAGGTTATAAAGTCTGAATTTTGCTTTTACCACCAACTATGATGGGTTGCTTAAATTCTTTATCAATACAGATGACAGTAGCACTAAAGCACATTGTTGAATAGATTTAAAGAGATTATATAGTCAGTGACTAGTGTAATATCTGACACAAAGAAGGCACTCTATAACCATTATTTCCCTCTCCCAGGTCCACTGATGCCACACCTTTAGCCCATGATTTTAGGACAATATGAGGTAGGGAAAAGAAATGTTTATTGAAGATTGTTATTACAATTACAATGGGGCATACTTTGTCTTCCCACCTCTGTTCTGATCTTTGATGTCTCAGAAATATTCTTGACATTCCCTTCAACAATTCTTGACTATTTGTCTTCTGTTTGTTAGTATACTATGTGTTCTTCTCTTCTTGTTCCTCTTCTTCGTCATGCCCATTAGCCCTCCTAGTTTTTAAACTCTTCCGTGTCAAAACTTTTTATCTATCAACACTAGCACTCTTTTCCTTTACAGCTAAGCTTTGAAATAATAGTTTCTTTTTGTGTAGCTTCCACTTCTTCCCTGTCTTTTCTTTCTTAATCTCCTCTGGCATGATTTCCATATGAACCAGTCCACTGCAGTTGGCTTCATCAAAATAATTGTTCAAAGGACTCTTTGCCTTATTCCTCTTCCCTGACTTTTTGATTGCATCAGCTATGACTTTTATAAAACCATACCTTCTCTTGGTTTGGGTGACCCCAGTCTCTCCTAAAAGTATTACTTTTCATGCCCCCCCATTCCCCTGTTCCTTTCTTGATAGTTTCCAGTGCTTTATCCAGTTCTTTTCCTTTTCTGCTCTTCACACTGTCTTGAGGAAATCCATTCCATACTTGGAATGTATATATCCAGCAGAGACCTTTCCACTGATCTCCATGATATACACATCTTCCAATCTAACATCCTCTCCTGAAGTCTTAGCAACATCTTATACTCCAGGAACTTAAAAATGAACTCACTACCTTTCTCTTCAAATATGCTTTCATTCTTTTATTTCTGATTTCAAATTGCCCTATTAGTGAAAACAGAAATCTGAAGTTTCCTGGACTTCTGCCACAACCTTAGAATCTATCTTCATCTATTCTCATATATCTAAAGTACTTAATATTTCTTGAATTCGTCCTCTCCCCTCCCTATTATCAGCTTAGCTCATACCCTCATAATTCCTCACTTAGTGATCTGTGCCCACTGCAACCAGTAGGCAATTGTTGCTTGCCTCCACTGCAGCTCTTCTCCCCTCTTCTAGCAACAGCCCTTTGTTTTTGTTTGTTTGGTTGGTTTTATTCATTTACTGAACATACACTTTTATCTAGGTTCCATTTTATGTGTTTAGACTACAACACAGGAGGCAAGTCAAAGAAAAATCCCCGACCTCCTGGAGCTTATGTTCTGGTATTAATAAACAAATTACATAAGTAAATAATGCAGTACATTTGAAGGTAATGAGTACTATGGGAAAAATAAACAAGGAAGCAGGGTAAAAGGGTGGAGTCACATGGCTATCGACTGCAAGAGTGAAGTAGACAGAAGGACATGTGCAAAGACCCTGAGGTAGCAGTGCCTGTGCATGGTAGGAGACCGTTCAGAAGGCCAGTGTTACTGGGGCAAAGCGAGCAGAGCAGAGAATAAAATCTGCAAAAGAAGGTGAGCAAACAGTTAGTGTCAGCCTGGCAGGACCTATGAGGACTTTAGTCACGTTGAATAAGCTAGGGAACTGCTGAAAGTTTCTGAGCACGGAGCTGATGTGATCTCATTGAAGTTTGAACAGGATCACTCTGGCCATGAATGGGGCAGGTAGAAGTGGTAGCCTGGTCACGAGGTCACCACCACAGCTGGGGCAGTAAGCATTGGGGTGAGACACATCTGGATTCTGCATGTATACATTGTTAGGGAAGTGGAGTGCAACTCAGGTTTGCTGGGGATGGAGCTTTATTCAGTGTTGCAGGGACCCACCTTGTGTGTGGGGCAGGTATTGCAGGTGAAATGGTGGCAGCTCCATCCCCCCCCATGATCAGCCCATTCTTGCAGTTGGGGCAGAAAAGTGGCATAGAGATGGGCTTCCTCACAATCCCAGAGGCTCCATGTGCTTAAGCTCACCCAGCCTCCAGCTCACATTGGCTGTGGCAGCTGCCCGGTCCTTCAGCCCACCAATAAACACTCTAATTACGAGCTTCCAGAGGACTCTGTGGCAGGATGTCCTATGATTTTCCATGGTCCACGGCTACCCCACACCCCAGGCACACCAATGGGCTCCCTTGATCTGTCATCTTGGTGCCTGACCATATGTGATCCACCTCCTTCCCACAGACAGGCTTTGCCTTGGGAGCAGGGCTGTCGCATGTCCAGCCAAGGAGGAGGTAGAAACTTGAATGGCCCAATAAGCAGGAGTGAGAAAAGGACAAAGAGGCGTTGCTGTGCTCTGAGGTGGTGGAAGTTTTCCAGGAGGGTCTTGTTAAGGTGGTGCAGGACTGCCTGCTCTGTAATTTGATCATCCAGTACACAAGGGTAGGTCAGGGTTGTTCCCAGCCTTGACAGACACTGGGGCTACAACCTCCCCTCTGGGTGCTGATGGGGCCACTGCATCCTAGAGGCCCAAGGAAGGTTCCTCTGAGCACTCTCTCTGCCCTGAAAACCTGCTACCCTGTTGGTTTATGAACACCAGGTCACTTCCTCTTTCAGAACAAGTTCATCAACATCCCAGGACCTGAAAGGAGTCCTTGCACATTTTTTTGGAAGGGCTGTAAGACTCCCAATTCTGGCAGGAACAGCTACCAGTCAGGAGACCCACCTGGCAAAGACCTCCCAGACAGGCACGGACTCTGCCAGTTCCCTGAGGGAACATCAACAATTTTTCAGAATCTGAGGACAGGAAAGACCTCCATGGACCACTTCTGTTCTCTGTGTTTTGTCCAAGTTTCTAGAGTGGGACTTGGAAAAATTTCCAGAGACTCATCTGCTTAGCAGTACCCAGATTCCCCTGGAACAATACCACATGTCTTCCCTGGGCATCCACGGGTGCTGCCACATGCCTGATGCCCTGACGGGACTTGAAATGTTTTACAATGTTCATCCAACCAAGGAGCAATAACCAGTACTCAAATTGGACTGCAATGCCCTTCATTGGGCCACAAAACCTAGACGTTGCCAACATGAAAATCAGAAAATTGTATGACACAAAATGGGGCCTTGGATACCTTCCCAGAGAAAACACCACTGGCAAGGCAGTTAATGACATTAAAAATATGACTGAAAATTTGTGTAGGCTTATCTGTCGATCATATGTGGGATCTCTTCCCAAATGCTCACAGATCAGGTTCCTGCATCTGGTGTCACAGGAACAATTTCAAGAGAGCAGTCCTTTGTTTTTTATTTGGAGATGACCACTACCCACCCTTATTCCACGTCTTATGTCTAGTGTTGCAACTGGATTCCATGGGTGGTGCTGATAATTTGGTTCTATGCCAGTCAGCACCTCCCTTTCTTCTAGAGTGGGCAAATGACTTAAAGCAAGTCCAATCAGAGGACTGTCTGGACTCTTATAGGATCCACCCAAAGAGAAGTTCCCTCTTCCTACAGGATTTGTCTGAAAAGATGTAGGACAGGAATGCAGCAGCCATTGTGTCACCATGAACCTTCTGAAAACAAAGCCAATAGCGAAAAAGGAGAACTGAAAAAGAAACTCTCTCTTCATGACACTGACTTTTTTTTTCAGATAAAAAGGGACAATACATTTCCCTTATTTTTATATTAGATTATATTGTATTATTATTATTATTATCAATTCATCTAAAATGTCCTTAATTGGAACATTTCCCAACTGCTTCTGGTCTTGTCAGCCCACCTCTACATTCACAGAGCCGGTGGCAAGAGTGTAATGCAGGATCACACATAGTATGCTTCAATATTGAAAAATCGTATAGCAAGCTAAAAAGCGTTTTCCCCCATATTTGTCAAATATCATTCATAAAGACAAAATTGAAAATTACATCATAAAGCTTTGTATTTTTAATGACAGAAAATAAGTGAAACATCAAACATAGCAGAATTTAATTATTGTTTTGAATTTCTAGGTGTTCTGCTGATGGACTGATAAAGATTGAATGATTACTAAAAGAAAGAGATATGATTAATAAATTATTATTTATTTATTGAATATAATTTATTTTATTTTCCGAATTTCAGCAAAATCATCCCCAAGTTATTACAGTCATGATTTAATATAAATTTAATTCTAATGGCAGTAGATGTAAAGGAAAAAGATTAAAATGCAATTATGGTCACTTCGCACTAAATTTGCATATATTTGGATAAAAATGCATAATAAAGTAAATGTGGAACAGGAAAATTAGTTTTCCTGTTTTCAAAATATATTTATTCTTAAAAATTCAAAATCACCCATTACAGGTAAAAGTTAAAATATACATTATAATTACTACATATAATTTTTAAAAAATATTTAAATAATATGAAATTTTTAAATTTAAGTTTTGAAAGCTTTATTAAATCTTCTTAAATACATTTATAAATATAAAATTACCATGGTTCTGTTCTGTGCCTACCTAGCCCAGTTGTAAAAAAAAAAAAAGTGTTACTGTGTATCACCAAGTTATATCTGGATCTACATGTAAACAAAATTAATTGTGAATTGCGTAACATTGAAGAAGGAACATTTCTCAGCCACCAAGCATACTGTTGCAAATATCGTGCTATTCATGAGTGCCTTCAGAACCTCAGATTAGAACATGAAAAGAAGCAAGAATATGGATGCTTGAAACTCCTGGGAAATGATACTTTGTTATACACGAATCAATTGCATGCATGCTCTCTGAGAGGCAGGATTTGACAAGTTAATTAATTTGCCTTTCAGTTTACCAAGTGCTTCCATGGCTTGAATTTTCTCCACTTTTTGAAGTGCTGTCCCCATCTGGCATCTGTAGGAGCAAACGCCTCACATCTTCATGGCATTCAGATGCAATTGCCTGTTATTTCAAGGGCATGGGCTAGAGATGTGGAAGAGCACTTCCTTGAGACATCAGGGTGTGAGACTCAGGAGGTTCAGGTTATGAGTTTCACTACGCTACTGCAGAGTGCCAGGGCATAAATATCAAAGACACTCATGGAGAATTTATATGTTGATTTGTTGGGTTTATGATATGTCTAAAACACGGGACACCCTTTGCCCTGGTCTAAGGCTATTACCTGATCTTTTCTTAGTGGAAACAAATTACAAATTGACATTCAAGGCTAAGGCCTTGACCCCACAAAACTCCGACATGTTTACTTTTCTAGGCTCATTTCTTACCATTCCCAGATACTGCACTGATACTCCTTCCTTATTTCCCCCATTCCATAACTGGTAGTCAGAAATTATACATAAAGACTAAATTCTGGTCCCATGTACTTAACCACTCTGTTCTACCATGACCCACTTATCCAATCTGCTGTTATGCATCTATTGCTTCACTTTCCTTCACAAGAATATTTAGCGACTCCTACCACCTGAGGGAAAATGTTGGCACACAATTGTATGGCGCCTTCCATCGTACCTAATGAATTGTTTCTTCTCATTTCATGGTAGGGCATATTTGCCCCTAGTGAGAATGCACACACCTTGCAAGCCAGCAAGTGTGCCTTATACTTCTTGAAATTGCTCTGATTGCTAAACACAATGGTTTGTGGTATTTAATAGTTTAAAAAAAAATAATAAATCCACTTTTATTTGCAGTAATACCTGTAGTTGAGAGAAGCTTAATGCAAAATGAGTCATGGTGTTGTTTGCTTTCCCTCCCCAGTTAATTTGGTGAGATTTCCAGCTAGAACACCATGTCTCTGTAATTTATTGTAGGTCCATTCCTCCTCTCTACTGGGGACACCTTCTCCTTGTTCTACATCTGTGTGTGTTTGGGGTAGACACCTGGTGGAAGGTCTGTTCACACGCACGCAGATGGGTGTTGGGAGCACACCGCCCCCTCGTGAAAACTGGCTTGCTACTCAAAGAAATACCTTATGTCCTCTAATCCAAAAGCCATTCTGCATGTTTTCCTTGCTATGATTTAAAGAACATACTCTGTTCCCAACCAAATGTGAGAAGTTTAATTTGAAAATAAAATGTGTCACAATAGCAAAGAAACAAATGTAGAAAGATTTTCTTATCCCATTATCAGTTGACATGTCTTATATTTCTTGGGTATGTAAATAGTATTACCCCTTGTAAAAATATTCTCAATAAAAAGACCCACACAATTTCTATCCTTGTGAATATGAATCATTTTGGAAGTCATATAAAAGAAAAATATCTATCACACTCTCCAATGTAGACATGATCTTTCTCCAACATGAGCAAGTTCTCCTTCATTCTAGCATGTTCTTAATCTAAACCACCACAGAGGAGCCCTATCTTTAGGATAGATAGGCAACCAGTTGATATGGATCTGAGGAACTTACAATGACCTGTGTAACAATTATGTTTTTCTTCTAGGCAGTATATATTAATTCATTAAAAAGCAAGTAAACACACAAAGAAACAAACAAAATTAAACACCAGCAATAAACCAAACATTTTGTCCAGGGGTTATGCAAACAAGCATAGATGGACTCCCTGCCTTCTAGAGGAAAGATAATCCCTGTTAAAATGCAAATGTTGTTCAAATAGACTAACACATTAAACCACTTAAACAGAAATGATTTGTCAAATTATTAGCCAGTCACCCAGCAGGGCACTGACCTGGTGGAATGGAACTTGATAAAGGTAAGGTCTGTGGACTAGAACAGAGATCAAGATGACTGCACAAGGGAGGAATCCTAAATGCATTTTTTTAGAAATCCATTGGGTAGGTCATTTGGGTTTGTCAAAAGAAGTTAGTTAAACAGAAAAGTAAGTTCAAGAAGTTTTACAAACACTTTTGTTTCAATTTGCATTTTATCCTACAGCTAACCCAGGATAGTACCAACCTATTAACACTGTGGGTTCAACGTTTTCATTCCACTAAGGTTGGCCTTATGCTTTATGTGGGCAACTACGTGGGCTAAACAACTTTTAAAATAAAGAGCATAGTTTCCCAACCCTTTTCACAGCATATGACAAACAGAAAATATTTGTGTGCAGCCCCTAAGGATGAGGGGGTCCATAGCTTCATCCCTGTACCCATTTGTAGCACAAAAGTATCTTAAGACACACTCATGGAGAAGCTCCTGACAGAAGTTAGAACAGTCCTTAAAGCATAACTCAATAAATGCATTTTATCTTGCAATTAAATATTATCCCAGGATGAGTCTACATTTATTTATAATTCTGGCCTTCAAAAAGAATTCATAGCTACAATTACTATTTGTGGGATCAGTCCAGCAAAATTATCTCTTCTCCACTTTGACAAATAACAAACACCTTGCCTCTTCCAGAGTTTCCAAATGCTTTAGTTTGAAACAGTTGTAAGATATGGAATTTATTTATTTATTTTTGTTTTGCTCTGCATTCCAGGAAAGATAATATTCATATTTAATGCTCTGATTAGTGTATATATAAGGCAAATACCTTCTTCCTGCTTTTATAAAAAAAGAATCGTCCATGTAAGTTTTATCTTATGTATACCTACATCTAGACCTATACATGTTATAAGGCATCAATACATGGTATTATGATACAGAAAGGGGAAAATAGTTACAGTTTGAGAAGAAAGAAGATGATATGCTATTTTCCATTCTAAACATTGTTAATTTGGACACAAAAAACAAGAGTTGACTATTGGAAGGTGTTTAGATGTAGAAATCATTATCATTTTAAAGGAACATTGGTTTTAATAAGAACTATATTCAAAATTGCATATATCATAAAATTGATATACAAAAATGTTTATGGCTTTTTCACTTTTTGTATTTTTTCTGACTTTCCACTTTGCCATAATGATTATGTAATACTTTTATTATTAGAGAAGATTATTTTGATTTAAAGATGAGAGAAGAATGTGTCATCAGGAGGAACTTGGTCAAGTATTTCCAGTTTCCCCTGACAGTGTACAGATGTGTTCAGGGAATCTGGAATGTGCCATTTCACTGCTCCATGTAATTACCATGCAGTAACAGATCCTTTAAATATAAATTCAATGCATATTTAGGAGTTAAGCACACTTAATTGAAAGTGCTACCAGTTGTCTATTCTAATGAGCTGCTAGCTAAATTGGAAAATATCAGTGGATTGTCTGTCCTTTATTTTGAAACCTTTAAATAACTTGGAAAAAGAGAAGTGGAAGTGGGACTCGAGAAAACAGTTGAGCAATATCACAGTTATGAGTTTTACCTCTTGTCTCAGCAAAGCTTTTCCTGTCCTGTCAGTAGGGACCTTCTCAGATGTTAGATGTTTGTGCTGATGAGAACAATATTGTTATCAGAGTGTGCCCACCTTCCTTCATTTAACATGCAAATATTCAAGAACTTAGTTTCCCACTCATTCCCATTTTAGTTTAATTTTGTTTAAAATTTGTTTCTAAAATAGATGTTATTAACTTTATTGGTTTTATGATAGGTTGCCTTGGGATATTTAACTTATGATGTTGCAAATAAAGCTATTGCTATCAAATGTGAGTAAATATTTTAAGGATAGCATTGGTTAATTAGAAGCTCTATTTGCAGCAATTCAAATGCTTGCTATCTTTTTCAACTTCTGTGACCACTAAGACTTAAGTCTACCTTGAACAAGGAATGATTGTCACTCTAATTGTTACAAATCATCTTGAGTATTGTTGTAGTCTTTCTTTTGTTGAAAGTTAAAATCATATGGCTTTAAAAGTGTTGCATGCAGAATCTCTGGTGACCACTGCCTTTACATTAATGATAAGAGTTCTTCCATTGCTAGAATAATAACAAGTCTATAGTAGAATAAGAATAAGTCTACTTTAGTCCATTGTTCATTCCCCAATCTTGAGGATTTGGGGGTAGTAATGGTCACTCTGCTTCAAATTGAGAGGGGCCTTAGATCCCATGGGGCAGATGGATGGAGCTATATTGCTTGCAGTTGTAGACACTCTCTGTTCCTTGGGATGGGCGTTGTCCATCATAATCTCCTTTTTAGTTGTCCTGACGGATACAGACCATTGTATACTTTGTCATCACCTACAAAATTTTACGAGAAACAGTGTAAACTATAATGTAAACTGTAGTCCATGATTAGTAGCAATGCTTCGATATGTGTTCATCAATTGTAACAAATGTACCACACTAATGAAGGATGCTGTTACTATGGGAAAGTGTGGGAGGGGGAGGGAGTGGGGCATGTGGGAATCCCTTATATTTTTTATGTAACATTTATGTCATCTAAAGCTTCTTTAAAAATAAAAAGAAATTGTTCCATGCAGATTGTCTTTCATAGTCTGTTGAGATTCCAAGCTTTCGCTAACAGCCTCATCAATGTTATAAGTTGATGGGATGCTCTTTTCTCAAATTGAGGGTAGCTAAAGAGAAAATCTGAGAAAAGATATATCCAATAAAAAAACTTTAGGTGGTATTTTGACATATCAGTTTGGTATTTGTTACTAATCTAGGATAAGGCAAAGAAGTAAGAGAATGCCATTGAATGAATTTTGTTGGAAGTATTAATTCCAAGTCATGAAAATCAACCGTAGAGTTAAGATGGTGGTTTGGAGAACAGTAACATAAATAGAGCAAGCAGTAGTGCTTCTTAATTTACTGAAGGACATGTCTTCCCTGAGGCCAAAGGAAATAGCATCTTCTCTCCATCAACTTCCTCCCTTCCATATTACTTCTTTTTTTTTTTTTTTTTTTTTTTTTTTAAGATTTTATTTATTTATTCATTTATCCCCCCCTTGCTGCTTGTGCTCGCTGGGTCAGCTAACCACGCCATGCGGGCGGGCTTGCCGTCACCAGGAGGCCCCGGGAACCGAACCTGGAGCCTCCCATATGGTAAACGGGAGCCCTCCTGATTGAGCCACAGCCGCTTCCCCCATATTACTTCTTAAAATGACATTATCGTTAGTTTGATTCAGATAAGATGGTGAGATACTTTTTGAAAAATAATGCTTAAATGTTACACCTTGTAGGGGCCAAGGAAAGCTGTGTCCTAAAATTTCTCCTGTGACTTTCATTAGGCTCCTTTTTATGTTATGGGAAGTATACTGGCCGAGAGTCCATGCCAATTGAGTTTAAATCCTACTTGTCTAATTTCTTAAATGTGTGTAACTTTGAATAGTTTATCTCACTAACACTAAATATTAATGGCTAAGTATTTTGAACTCAGTGCTGCATTAATGAAGTATAATATAAAAATGTGTATGAATGTGATTAGAATACAGAAAATATGCAATAAATGTTTTAAAAATACTTTTTAATGAGCTTAGTGCTTTGTCTTACTAGACAAAAGAAATGCACTATAAAATCAGGAGGCCATTTAAAAATATATATATATATATCTACAATTGTTCCCAATCATCCAATATGCAAGGTGAGGCATATCCTGTCTTATTCCTTTGACCAAATTCTAAGTTTACCACCTTAATTAGGACCTGGCACAGAAAAATAGTAATCTAAATGTACTATCATATATTTGTCACATAATGATGGAGTAAGTTTACAATAGAAAGAAGGAAATTTTCCAGATGAAAACTGTCTGCAAACATGATCTGTAGGACTATAGCATGAGTTTCTGTGGGATACCATATTTCTTGAGATGCAAAGTAATTTTGTTTTGTTGCAGTTGTTGGTTAATTTTACAGTTGGTGACCATTTTGAGTAAGATTATTGGAATGTCTCTCTCCACCAGTTGCAAATTTCCTCTAATATTCAAACAAAGAATTAGACAATGAAATATGTCAAAAATACTGTGATAAAGAACATGTCTTCAATTTCAGTAAATCTATTGTCCAGGAAGACTTGAATCTATAATACAAAGATATAAAGATAAAAGCTTCAGCTCATAGTATATTTCATCATGTCTATCTCTTGACTTATAAAAGATAATTTGCAAAAGAAAACTTCATGAGTGGCTATTAATGAGTCATTTCCAGTCACTCCATAGACTAGAGTAACCACAATAAGATTTTGGAAACAAGTACTACCTGGAAGGAAGGTAAGCTGTAAAAATAGTGTGGGTTGAAACTTGAGTCATTTTAGTTTTATCTATGAATTTACCAAAACACAACTTGAGAAATAGTGAGTGTCTTCAACTTGAAATGACCTTTCAGAGTCCAAGGGTAAAGCATATTCTCTGTCTTGTACTTCTTTCCCTCAAGTTTACTGTACTGCTCTATACTTCTTTTACTTACTAATTTCTTGATAAAACAAGTTCACATACTCTGAATACACTCAATAAATAGGTAAGGATAAGGATATTAGGCTTGAATGTGGGGATGTTGTCTAAACACAGTAATGGGTGTGACAATTCCTCTCTGAATATAACTTTCAATATAATGTAGCTGAGAATCTCTGGGTCATAAGCTAATTAGCCGACTGACAAAAGAGGTTTCAGGTTTTTGACATGAGGTGTAGTGACACCTAGGCAATATAACCTGTCCTATGGTGTTTTACATCATGTCACAATGATATCACAAAACATACGGAAAGCTCTTCAGATGATCTGCTACATCATCTTGCACCACGGGTTCACAAAAAGTCTAAATAGTGGTCAACCAATTTGAATTAATGTAACTGCTACCAGACAGTGACAAATAGCTATATTAGTGTGTTCAGGATGGCCTTAGATATAAATGCAGTAAGACAGAGGAGATGAAATCAAAATGAAATGTGACACAAAAGATTCTGGGTTCAGGATTTGGGCAGCAAGCCACCTTGTACTTGATTTAGATAATTTATGAGTAGATTGGGTGGTATCCATAGGCTATGGCAGAAAATCATGTTGAATGACTCTAGTAGGGGATCCCAAAATACCCTAGTAGAGGATACAAAGAGAAAAGTTTGCTAAGACACTTAACTCTGGGGAGAATAATATTATTAACAAGCGTATTAGAATCTAACATTACTCATTTGTTTGACATTCCTTTTTTCTTTTTTCCTGATCAAAGGTATTTTGAAATGGAATGCTTTCCACACCTATAATTATGCGTGCATGATTGTATAGTTGAGCAAATATTCTCAGAAATTATCAACCCAGACAATAAACGAGAGTTTTGGTGCCGCCATATTGCACAATTCCAGAGGACATTATTTAGAATCTATTCTCTATTGCAAATATGAAATACATGTACATTGCATTTTATCATAAAATAAGCGCAAGGTCTTACTGCCATATTATTGCAACTTAACAAGTCTAATGTGCAAGCACCTTCCTCTAGAGGTTTTTTAAATTTATATTGATCACATATTTATCTTTAGGATGGTTCATTCAATTTGATCCCACTAAAAGTCATAATGCTTTTATTGGGGGAGTAGAGCAAAATGGAAGAGGTTTGTGGAAAGGAAAGCAAAAATTGAGCTAATAGACTTAAACCTCTTTTATAAGCAATCTTATTTAAATATTTAATCTTTCTTTCTCCAGAAGATGGGAGTCTTTTTTTAAAAAATGGTATTATTTACATACACTGGCCATGACACATGTAATTAAATGTGAAGTTCTTATACTCCTCTCCTTGTTTTTTTCCTTCCTTCTTTAGTGTTAAGAGTATTAACCACTTAAGTCTTGTGATGAGACTATCAGCCCTGGATATATAGTGAAAAATAAGCAACCTTAAGACTACTGTGACACGAAGAGTGTAGGGCTATCATCATTCTTTTACCAGCCCCTAAATAAAGACTTCTTGGCAGCAGAAAGTCAACCAGAGAAAAAATTCATGAACTACAGATGTTCAACCTTTCAGATTTCTCTGATAGCTGACTCTAGAATCAGATCTATGAAACTACCTTATTCCCCAAGTCTCTGAAGAAAGCCAGGAAAGTTGGGCTGAATATTTTTGCTATCATTCCACTAGTACTGTCTTGGGAAGAGAAGATTTCCAAGAAAGTATGTTCAGTTCTGGAAATGCTAATGGATTGGCAACTTTATCCCAAGTCTTTCTAGCTTGAGGGAAGGAATGAGGGCAAAGTGCAGTGAGTTACTGGGAGTACTTGTATTTCCTAAGTCCTCCAAATTGCTTACCTATGCATCCCCAGTGTTTCGTTTTCCTGTGAAGCAAGAAAATTCCTGGGAACTTGAAATTGCTTTTAATATTTAAGGTGATACCAGGGACATTCTGCTACCTATATGTGTGCTTAAAATTCATATACATGCTCACCCCAAATCAAATACATTGGGCTGTTTTTTTTTTTCAAACAGTAAAGAGGAAGTAGATTCAGATTCAAGTTTCTCTAGGGACTTTAGTTTCTTTAGATCATGCTGAGAGGCAAATGAATGGCCACTGCGGGGAATTTATTTCTCCTGCTGAAAAAGCAATGGCTAATAATAATTGAGGTTGATTTGCAAAATGCACAGCTTTACAATAATCATATGATACCTAGTAATTTTGAAATTGAGGTAAAAAAAAAAAAAAAAAAGGAAGCACTTCAGAAGCCGGAATTATGAAAATCAAGAAGTTGCTTAAAATATTTGAGGGTGTGCTTAGAGAATCAAATGCCATATGCTTTATTTGCTTCTGAAGAGAGAACATGTTTTCTGTTGGAACAAATTGCACACACAGGTGTTGATAAAGGGTTTATAAGCTATCAAGAGGAGCCAAAATGTTTGGGGTGGTAGTAGGAAGTGCTAATTTGGGGAAAGTGGTATGGAAGGGAGGGTGGAGAGAACAGAATAAGTGTGTGTGTGTGGTGGGGGGTGAGCAAGTTTCTTAGCCATATTTGCAAACTGGTTGGTGTTGTCAGAATTAGAATTTATCACCTGAATGTAAACCCACCCTGATATATGAAGTCAGATTAGGACTCTACTTCCCAACTGCTTTGCTTATGAGTTACTAGTACAAGAGATGAGAGAACTAATAGAATTAACACTTATTTGCTTGTTCTGTATCTATTTCTGTCAACTACATGGGAATTATAAATAAAACCAAGCAAATAATTCTTTTTCCACATTCACAGCTCCCAACAGAAATAAGTATCACCCATGTTATTGATGAGCAAACCAAAACCGATTTTAGTTGAATGCCTCTTCAATAACATATATTGTTTCTCATATGGACAGACACTGCTCCATAAGGTCATGAATGCCTGACAGATAAGGCACCAGTATAAGAATACAATACAATACTGTTATTGAGAGGGAGTCTGTTATAAACATTACCAATGCAAATTGAGCCAGGTTCATAAAATAGGGTAAATAGAGTCCTGTTTCCAAGATATCAACAAAACAAAACCACAAAATCAAAGACACAAAGCAAAAACAACAAAAACAAAATCTGTTGACTAGAGAAAATTAGGCTCACCCCACATATTTTATGATATTACATTGATTTTTCTTGCTAATATGCAAACTGTCATATTTTGGTCTATCTGACACCCAAACATCCTGATAGAAATAGCAGATTTAACTATATTCAAAAATAGAGCTGTTGAATCCTGGGAGGAGACGCTCTCAATGGCTTTGTATAAGATAACCTGTCTCCTTTTCTCCTTTTAGTTTCTCTTCCAATCTGGAAGACTTCAGAGAAAACAAAAATATTCACGACTGAAAGGCAACCTTTTGAAAGCTCTGAAAGCATATTTAAAGAACACACACAAAGCAGTTGGATATCATGTCAAAGAATTATCCACATCAAACAGAAAATTAACCATTTTAATTCTCACAATTATTTTAATTGAAAAAGTCTCTTGATTCTACCACAGATTCTTTATTATCCCTGAATATATATTGCTTGATCATTATTCTATTTGAATAAATATTAAAGCATTAAGGTACTTTCCATTATTCTTTATTTTCTGAAACTACATACCAAAACTCATGTTTCGTAGGTGTTTTATCAAAAATAAGTTTTTAAAAAAATTTTAAGCAATAATGATTGAGCATTAGACAACTGCTGAAGCATTTGTTGCTGAAATTAGCCAATAGAAAAATATGTTAAAATCCTAAGACAGTCACATTTGTTAGACAATAAGTTGCACCAAAGTGAATGTCATAGAAGCTCATTATGAAAATATATCTTTCTTCTCAATATATTCAATACTACATCCAATGATAGATTTTGAAGGGAAGAAAATGCTGCTTTTGATAAACTTAAGGTGATTTTAATTCTCTCTATTTTGATAGAATATTTCAAGTAATTCTAAGAGTTAGATAAATTAAAAAGCATATGGAAAATAACAAGCTATTTTGGACTGAATTTTGCTATTTGAATCTTTAGCAAACCTAAAACTCTATACTATTTCTTTTTTGTTCTGATTATAACTTCTTGAAAACATGTGGAGGTATAACAAGGGAGTTAGACTAGTGATCTGTTACTGGTAAATTCCCAAACTGGATGACTCAGTAGTGTATAACCAGCCCAATCTGTACCAATTTGACAAACATACGGGCTGCTGATAATTATGGCATATACAACTCAATAATGAAAAGAGAGTTTAAAACAATAATTTTATTAGTTTCCTCATGTAATTTCATATCTTTGCTTTCTCCCAATGTTTTATTTACCCCAGTACAAATGGATAGTGTTTCTTTACCCTTTCTCAGTCTTGTGACTTTAGTTACAAGATTTTAAAACATAATAAAAAAAAAAAGAAATATTTGCTTAATCTGTACAACTGGGAAATGTCAGTAATAAAATAGAAGGCACTTAAAAGATGTGAAAATATCATTTTTTCATCAAGATCCTTTATTTGTGGGTAACTGATCTAAAGTCACAGTGAATTACTACCTTGTTCATCTTAGTTTTTACTAAGGATAAGCTGTGACTGAGTGGAGGGATTGGGGGAGATTTTCTCTTTTCAAAACAATCCCTCTCAGATAACTAACAGTAGGCAGAAATTTCCTCTTTAATATTAGTTTGCTACTTTTCATTTTAATTACTTTTAATACAAGTCTTAAATATGCATACCTTTAAGATACTGAATAATTAACTTGAATATGTAGAGTACATGTTTCAGTTTTAGAACTGAGTGGAATTATCTACTGTATTTTCATATATATGTAAAATATATATATTTTAAGAAAATCATCCAGTTATCTTCAGGGATAAAGAATTTGATGGTCTAGATCAAGTTCATAAGATCCTAATATGCTACTTTAAAACTGAGCTGCAAACCCAAGTTCCACCAATATACATGTTCTTCCAAGAAGCAAGTAACTTTTGACCCAAATTAACATCTAAAAACATGACATTAGAAATGCATTTAGTATTTTCTTCAACAGTTATGTTCTAATGAAAAATGAACAAGCGTATACAGTTAGAAATTACAACACATCCAATAATTGTATTAATGTTCCTGAGCTCTTTTCTCTAGTATCTTCAGTTAGAATTGTAAAAATATTCATTATACATATCACCCCAATCTGAAATTAACAAGTTGGGATTTTTTTTCTTTAATTGGTTAAATAGTTTGAAATATAGGAATAATCAATATCTTTCTTTTCTTCCTCTACCTTTAATTGCAGTTATTTTCTGGCAAATCTTTAACTATACGAATATAGTTCACATACAGATTAAACACTGGAAAAGAAGTCCTAAGTGAGATATAAACTATGAAACTTACTTTAAAAATGGTAAAGCCTGTCATGTTCTGTTAGAGGTCAAGCCATATTATTTTCAGTCATTATCCAGGTATGCTTTTAAAGTTTAGTAATTGATAATTAAGACAAGTAGAAATGAAGACACTAATCTTTTCAAAAAGAATACCATTTCTAAACCATGGGGGTTTATGCCAGAAGAACAGGAACCCGACCAATATGGGGCCAAGTAAGGCTGACTCAATATAACAACACTGAAAAGTGATGGTGTTGGCATAATGACCTCATCAGTCTCTGGAGACCAATCTTTTTGGAGTGCAGGTGGCAGGATGAGGCTGATCTCACTGGAAAATAGCTAACCCATAGAAACCAACTTTTTCAAAGACAAGAACTGTTTTTCCTGTCCATCCTCATCACTGGAGTAAAAGAGCTATACAAGTGGTCTTTCAATATTAAGTTTAACATGTTTTAGGTAATCAAATCTCCTACTTGACTATTAAGGTGTCTATTCAGCTACTAATTGAGACTTTAAATACCAATTGGACCAATGACTTGTGGAAAAGTCTAATAGTCAACCTGTATTGATCACCATTACCTCTCTAGCAGTCATTCAATTAAATAGTTTGTTTTCCTCCTTCCTTCCTTCCTTCCTTCCTTCCTTCCTTCCTTCCTTCCTTCCTTCCTTCCTTCCTTCCTTCCTTCCTTCCTTCCTTCCTTCCTTC
>JAKSZT010053928.1:33415197-33492898 GCA_026826555.1 Tolypeutes matacus | reverse complement strand
TTCCTTCCTTCCTTCCTTCCTTCCTTCCTTCCTTCCTTCCTTCCTTCTTCCTCCCTTCCTCCATCCTTCTTTTCTTTATTTCTTTTTAGCTAAGTAAAAAGTATTTTGGTTTGCCAGAATATAAACTATGTAGTATCAAAATTTAATGATATGAACTGGTGGTATATGGAAAAAATTGTGTAAATTAAATTAATAATAATTCCCCATTGGTGCGATCTCACTGTATTTGGTAAATATATTAAAATTATAAAGATGTAGATGTACACTTTAATTTAAAAATTCAAAAAATCCTTTGATGCTTCTTTAATGTGCATCCAAACATTAAAACACTAAAGTCTAGAATTGTTTTTAAGATGCATTGTGGGCCATTGCTTCAGAGTTGTTAGGATGGTGCCAGTTCTAAGTAATTTGGAATACAATGTGAAGCAATAGAAATTAAAAATCCAAAGCTAACCCAAACCTGATTCAAGGCAACCCAACTGGTAGTGTTTGATCCCTTCCTAGATATCTGATTCCTTTATGTTTCCATGTATTTGTATGTATTTTAAATAGCAAGAGAGAAAACCTTGACATTTAAAAGGAAGAAAAAATCATATAATTTATTAATACTAACTGTTGCTTGTGTAGTTATTATCCCTGAATTTTCCATGCAATTTCACTATTATTTACACACAGTGAAAACACAGGCAGGCAAAGCTTTGCTGCAACAAACTCCATGTTCACCTGAACTTTATTTTATAAAGGAGAGAGCTAAACACTTTATACACAGGGCAATAATCTGTTTTTTGATAGATCCAGGGAACTCTTTTTAGGAAATTAGTTTGCTCCTAGTAGGGTAAGTTACCAGAGACAGAAAAAAAGTTGAAAATCTATTTGTGGCCATCATTTGAAATGTGAACCATTTCCTTCTAGCTGTCACTAATTATAGAAAACACACAAACACAAAACAAAACAAAAAACACCACTCTTCATCTGGGGTTCTACAAGTAAAAGTTCTTCCATTTGGATGGCCTTAAGAAAGCCTTGCAACGACAGATGGTTTCGTTAATTACAAAATTAAACTTTTTGCTATTGAGACATGTATTCAGTGAAAAATATTTTCCAGACAGAGTTTAATAAGTAGCTTGTGGTTGAGTAGCCTCTTGCCCAAAAAAGGGAACCAGGTCTCTGTGACTACCTTCTACACTCAGAGAGCATGAGGGTGGAGGATGTAAACTTGACCACCCTAGGAACTGAGTTCCAGTAACCTTATCAGCGTCTGACACTGACCACACCCTGAGGGTTGTGAAAGAAAAACTGTTGAAATAGCACCTGGCATTTCACCCTGAACTCCTGTAACATTTGCTGATTCACTGACCACAGTGAGGGGAACTATACTGGATGTTCAGCTGGCCTCACTGGGTGAGCCTTGCTGGTAAACGTGGACTCATCTGAGAAATCACAGGTTTTAACAGTCAGTAGGAGAAACTGATTTTTTTCCTCCTGAAAGATGGGAAGAGCAAATCGATTTTTTAAATGTGGAAATTCACAAAGATTCAAACTAGAAATCTAAGTATTTTTAAAAGGAATGTCTTTTGCAATCATAGACCCTATGTTTTATTGTCGTTTATATATTTCTTACTGAAAAGCAGTTGGGGAATTAGCAACTAGGATGACCAGAAGTCTGGTTGTTGGTGAACAGATATTCTCCAGCTGATTTGGGAAGCTTGTTTTCGACTATGTTTGACCAAGAGGATACTTGATGCTTAGGACACTAGTTCTGACACTTTTAAAGTTTAGATACATTATCTGATCAGAGCAGGATCATGCAAGCCTTACCTGGATATCTTTAAGAAGTTAGAAAATTGGCAATACATGCAATGATCTACAAAATTTTGTTATCACTTTTTCTCACATGTATGGTTGGGGGAAAAGCTATAGTTATATAGCTAAATACAAGGTTTATAGTAGAACCAATCTACCCTGTAGTATATATTGCTTCTTCTTCATAATAGTAAAACTAAACAAATTGAATTGATTTTCCCTCTTATAAATTGATCAGTTATAGCTGAGTCAAAAGCATAAAAAATTTCAGAAGTAGCTGAGTAATAAATGTACAGCCATCCAGAAAACATCCAATTAAGTATCCCATTGTAAGAATTTTCCTGTTCAGTTCAATTAATTATATCTTCAGTAGTTTTTGGAAATGTTAGTTACATAGTAGTAGTGATCATGTTTTTTTCATCTTTGTATCAATGCAGTAAATGTGTCACCATATATTGTACAAATTTAATGAAAAATTTTTAAATCAATAGGCATCTATACTCATACTTCTTAGAATATGACTATTAAAATTCAAGTTAATTCTATAAATTACTTAGTATATATAGCTATATCTATATAGATATATGCTTTTGTTACTGCTTTCATAAAACATTGTTCACTTGACAGAATTGATAGATTGCATATGTGCTCCTTAAATTTAAAATATATATATGTTAGTTTACTCTTCTTTTAATGGTGATAGCACAAACTATGGTTTACTGCAGGGGTTCTTAACCTTTTTTGTTCCACAGAACTCTTTGCCAGTCAAGTGAAAACCGCGGACCCCTTACTAAGTCCACACTATACTGTGTATTATTTAATAAATATATAACACCCACACCAACCAATCCCCACAAAAATAATGCTTTTTTTAAAAATTTCAACTCAAGCCCACAGACCCCTTGTTAAGAACTCCTGATTTAATGGCATAGGGGCAGAGTTGCAATAAATAAGTTGTAAACTTAATTAGAAAATCATTACAGAAGTATAAAAGCAGTAATTTCTATGATTCAAGTATTTATAAAAATTAATGGGAAAGTGTATGAGAAAATTGAATAAATATTATTGTGCACTTCTTATATATACCGTACATTATGGCATTTTATCTTAATGATAATTTCATTGGTAAGAAGTTGATGGAAATTGTTAAATTGTGCATGGACAGACAGAAAGATAACACATCTTATCAATTTGTAAAAACTCTATGGCCCAGTATGTGTTTAATTTTTAAAATCAACTTTATTGAAGTATTATATACATGCAATAAGATGAACCTATTTTAAGTATATTGATAAAGTTAAGCACATGTGATACCACCGCCATGATAATATAGAATATTTCTATTGACCCAAAAAGTTGCTTTGTCTACCATACTAGTCACATCGTCTCCACTTCTGCCTCACGAAACAGCCCCAGAAACCACCAATTTGCTATCTTGCTTTCTCTCACTATATGTATTTTTTTGCTGCTTCTAGAATTTTATCAGTGGCATCCTAGTATTCTTCAGTACTAATTTCATCTAGCAGAGTGGTTTTGAGATTCATTTATGTTGTTTTGTGTATCAGTAGTCCCCTATTTTCCCCGAGTTGCAATAAAGTCCATTGTATTCCATTGTATGGGTTTACCACAATTTGTTTATCCATTTATCTGCTGATGGATATTTGGGTTGTACCCATGTCTTGTGAATAGAACATCTTTGAATAGTCATTCACAAATTTGGGGATGTTGATAAGTTTTCATTTATCTTAGGGAAATATCTTAGGGAATCACTAGGTCATATGAAAAGCATAGATTTAATTTGTTTAGAAATTGACAGTTTTCCAAAATGGATGGACTTCTGGTTCATTCATTGCTCCTATCTGCAGTGCATGAGATTACCAGTTGCTCCCCATCTTCACTATTACTGTGTTGCAGGATTTCCCCCCTGTTTTGTTTGATTTAATTTGCTTGTTTGCTTTTGGCACTCTTTTGGGTATATAGTGGTTTCTCAATTTTGGTTTAAATTTGCAATTCCCAGATGTTCTGCATGTTTCCCTGTGCTTAATGGCCTCTCTATCTCTTTTTGTGAAGTGTCATTTCTCATCTTTTGCTTTTTATATAATAGGGCTTTCTGTCTTCTTCATATATTTGGAATACAAAACTTTGTCAGATATATGCACTGTGAATATGCCCAAGTTGTGAATTTTCTTTTAGTTTCTTAACAATGTTTTTTGAAAGTCAGGATTTTAAAATTTTGCTAAGTTTAGTTTGTCAATTTTTTCTTTTATAATAAGTGATATTTCCCTATCAAAAAAGATTTGCTTACTCCAAGGTTGTGAAGATTTTTTTCCTTCCATGTTTTCTACCAGAGTTTTAAGATTTTTAGCCTTTGCATTTAGTTTGGTGGTCCATTTTGAGTTATAACTTGCTTATGAGATGGAAAAGAAAATAGTGGTTGTTTACTTTTTCATGTGGATATCCGGATTTCCATCACCATTTTTTAAAAAACCTGTTTTCTCCATCGAATTACCTCAGCACCATTGTTAGAAATCAATTGCCCCTACAGATATTATGTTCCATTGATTCCATTGGTCAATATCCACTGCCAATATTACAATATCTTGATCACTTGAGAAATTTAGTAAGCTTTGAAATCAAGCTAAGTCCTCCAAAACCGAACTTCCTTTCAAAATTGTTTTGGTTATCCTATGTCCTTTCCTTTTAAAATTAGCTTTCAATTTACACAAACAAGTGTGCGCAAACACACACACACACACACACACATAAGCCTGTTGGGATATTTATGGGCACTGCATTGAATCTGCAGAACAACTTGGAGAGAATTGGCATCTTAGAACATTTATTCTTCCAATGCATGAACATTTATTTATTTGATAGCTTTTGTGGCATAGATTTTTCACATATTTGTTTAAATTTATCACTAAGATTTTCCTATTTTTGAAACTAGTCTGTCATTGCACTAAAAATTTAGTTTTCCAATTATTCATTTATAGATTATAGAAATACAATAAAAATTTTGTATAGTGACCTTGCATCCTGTGAACTGAAAATTATTAGTTCTCGTAGCATTTTTACTACTAGATTCCTTAGGATTTTGTATATAAAAGATCATAGTTTCTCCAAATAAATATAGTATTACTTCTCTGCTTTGATGTTTTATATTTTTCTTGTACAATAGTCAATAGAAGTAGTAAGAGCAAGCATTCATCCGTCTTGGTATTCTTACAGGAAAGTGTATCGTGTCTATACTCTAACTCTGTATAATATAACATTTACTAAAACTTGTTTTAAGGCCTATCATGTAGACTGTCTTGGTGAGTATTGCATGTGCACTTGAAATTAATCTTTGTTCTGCTGTCGATGGTGTAGTTAGTGGTGTTCTAGAAATGACAATTAAGTGATTTTTGATACTGTTCATGGCTTCTTTACACTTGCTAATTTTTTCTTTACTTACACTGTTAATTACTGAGACGGTGTTGAAATCTCCAAATACATTTGTTCCTATTTCTTCCTTTATTTATTTCAGTTGTTGAATCATTTCTTTTGAAGCTCTAATACATATATATACACATACATACATTTATCATTATAAGTCTTTTTATCTCTGATATTAATTGTTGTCCTGAAGCATCCTCTATATGATGTAAATAAGGTCACTCCATGTTTCATATAATTAGAGTCTGAATGGTATAACTTTTCCTATTCATTTTTGTTTAACCTATATATGTCCTTACGATTAAGATTAAAACGTATGTATTGTAAACAGCATATAATTGGTTCTTGATTTTTCCCATTTTACCATCTGTCTTTAATTGCAGTATTTAAATTATCTACAATTAATATGATTATTGATATGATTAGGGTTCAAATCTACTATCTTGTTATCTGTTTACTACTTGTCCCATCTGTACTTTGTTGTTTTCCTCTTTTCTCCCTTATTTTAAATGAGTATTATTTAGGATTCCATTTTATCTCTGCTGTTTAGCTTTACTTCTTTGTGTTTGTTTTCTAGTAATGACTCTAGAGTTTCAATACCAATCTTAAACATTTCACAGTCTACCTTCAAACAATATTATGCCAATTCATAGAGAATGGAAGAATTTGTAAGTATAAATATACTCACTTCCCCTCTTTCTGCTCTTTTATCATACATTTTGTTCATATACTATAGTTCTTAACATTTTATAAACCTCACAACTCTTTATTATTTTTGCTTTAAGTCATCAATTACTTTTAATGCACCTTCAATTTTCAAAAATGTTTTGTGTAGGTTTGAGAAGACAGTCTGGTGTTACTGTTTTATAGATGATCATTATGTCCTGATTGCAATGATGCTATACTTCTTACTGCCTTTCATTGTCTGTTGGATGTTTCAGTTACTGAGAGTGATGTGTTTAAATCTTCCAGTATGATAGGAAATTTGTTTATGTTCGTTATCACATTGTCCATTTTTAAAGTTATGCTTTGAATGTATAGGTTTAGAATTGTCTTAATTTCCTAGTGAATTTAATAAGATACTAATATAAATACAAGTTGTCTTATAGTTACTATTGCACAGAGTTTAATATTCTTTTACCTTTAGTCTTTTTACTTTTATTTTGAAAATAGTAATGTTTTTATTTTAATAAAATTTGCATGAAGTTTTAAAATATTTAATCCTCATAATTCTTATATTTTAAAATTGATATGATCATTGCAAATTCAGATTAATTTCCACAATTTTACTTAGATCTCTAATTTTACATTTTGCTAGCTTTAGGTTTTACTCCTTATTTATTTCTTATCTTCTTTTAGATTGATTAAGATTCCTTTCATTACTATACAATTTCCAATTTTTTCTTCTCTACTATTTTGGAAATTATACTTTTTCTTGATGGTTGCTCTAGAAAATATTAGCATGTGAATTAAACTAAAGAAATTCTAGAGCAAGTATTTTTACTCTAATCCCAAATAATATATTAGTTTAGAATTACTCTTCAGTTAAATCATACCCTTACTGTCTTTTATATTATTGTGATGCGATATTTCAATTTTATCTTATTTTTAACTCTAGAAAGGAGACATCTATGTTTTTTTATGCAGTCAACATTTGTTTAGCATAATGTGTACAATATTGAATTTACCATATTCTTTCTCACCATACCCTGATACTTATCTTGCTTTCAAGTCATTTTCTTTCTTGTTTTTAAGTGTTTTCTCTAGTAAAATTTCTCGATTTTGGTTCATCCACAAATTCAATTCATCTAGCTCTAGAATTTTTTTTTCCCCCAAATTTGAAGTTATAATCAACTGCCTCCTTGATACCTTTATTTCTGCTAAAAAATCAGCTCTTAGTTTCCTTGTTGCTTCCAGATAATCTGTATCCTTTCTGTCTTTCTTTCACTGCTTTTAAGATGTTTTTTCTTCATTGCTGCTCTGCAGTTTCACAATGATTTGTACAGGTGCAGATTTCTCTGTCTTTTTTTTCCCCCAACAGAATTGGATTGGCTTCTTGAATCCAAGGATTGTTAAATTTCTTTAATCAGGAAAATTCTTTTCCAGTATTCAGTTATCTCCTTAACTTCCCTGGAACTCTGATTAGATCTGTTTTGAAACTTTCTGTCTCACTCCATTATTATTCAACCTCATGACCCCATATCCTCATGCACAAAGCCAACAGGAATTTTCATATATTCCCAGGGTAAACTCCGGCATCGGTATTACTTTTGTTAAGAATGTGCACTTTCTTAATTATTTCTTAATTCCTACCTCCTCATACATGCATTAACAATCTGAGTTTGTTTTTTTTTAATCCGCTATTTTTAGTGTGGCTACATGGAAAAGGAACTATGAACATCTAGCTTTCCATATTGCAGGAAACAGAAATTCAGGACCTAAAAGACTGTGTTTAATGTTGAGGTCAGTTTAATTTTTTTTTTTTTTTTACTCCAACATTGGTAGGAGACTTCTGCCATCCAAAGGAAACGTAATGGTTAAATATAAATTTTGATTGAACATGATTTAAGAATGTACCTCTACAAAATACAATCAATGAGAAAGAATGATAGCATTTTTTTCCATCAAAAAGAAAAAAGCCTTTTATATAAGGAATCTTCACATAGCAAACATTTTTAAAATTCAGTAAACAGACTACTGTTGAAATATTTATTCAAGCCAAACATAAAATAATCATGTTGATATTCTATTTAAGATATCGTTTAAGCATAAAATAATTATTTTTACTTTACAAAATTAGTCTCTGACTAATTTATTAATTATTTGCTCTGCTTTCTCTTTGCTAATATTCACTATTCTTTGCTTAATTGTTGCAACTACATATAGGTACCCATATATGCATTAAATTTACAAATAGCAGAATTTATTTTACAATATTGAATGAAATGCCGTTAAATATAATTGTATCTGGAATCTCCTTCTTTTGCTTCTGGGCAAGGAGTCTTTCTGCTCCTTTCTGTTCTAATTGACTTAAAAATAAATTCTATTAAGTGTGGGAGAGTGGGAGGGCTGTTTCCACAGCATACTTTAAGTGTCAGTGATACAGGATACAAGCAGCTCTTTCATTTGTCATTGTCAATAAGATCAAATCAGACAGACTGTATGAATTGATTGTGTGATAAAATCATTAACTTGTTTTTCATGTTAAGCATTATGAAGACTTTGAAGTTTTTAACTGTTGGGAAAAAAACAGCCATGTATTGTATTTTTTCTACAAATTGCAGTTGTTCAGTGGTTCATTTTAAATCTGCACACGAATAGAAAGATGTTGCTAAATTCAGCATACATTTTTTAAAAATAGATCTATCTTGGAGACTGTGCCATAGTGTCAGAGAAATAAAATACAAATCCCCAAAGGTGGTTCTAGCTCTTTCTACTCTTGTTTTTCATGCCAATTATTGTATAATTACAAAGTATTTCTACATTATTAACTTACTATTTGAGATGCTTCTTTTCTACAGAATACACAAGTTAAGACAAAACTAGAAGCATATTTATTACAATTATAACGATATAAAAAGATTTAAGTTTTCCTTTAAGTTGAATTGCTAATATTAGCACTAATATTTTTCTTAGTGCTTCTAATATCTATTCTGATAATTCTAACACTAAAAACAAAATAATTGATTGGTGTTATGAAATTGTCCATTGGACTTCACATAGTCAAAGCGAAGTAAGAGTTTACTTAAAATGACTTTCAGCTGCTTTCTGAGAATTTTTTAATTGAATTTTTATTATTAATATCTATAACTTTTGATTTTTGCTGAAATGTTTTGCTATGATTTTCTCATGTCAGTAGAAGTTCACTTGGAAAGATTGAAAACATCTAAAATTGTTTTCAAAATGTAGTCAATTTGAGTTATATATAAGCAATGAATCTGAATCATTTTCATTCTCTTAGTTGCTCATATCAACCATAAGCAAAGCACTCAAGTCATTTAAAAAAAAAAATTATTTATTTCTTCCCCTTCCCCCCTCCCCACCCCATTGTTTTTGCACTTGCTATCTGCTCTCTGTGTCCATTCACTGTGTGTTCTTCAGTGTCTGCTTGTCTTCTCTTTAGGCAGCACCAGAAACTGATCCTGGGACTTTCCAGAGTGTAAGAGAGGTGCTCAATCTCTTGTACCACCTCAGCACCCTGGTCTGCTGTGTCTCTTATTGTCTAACCTCTGTGTCACCTTTTGTTGTGTCATCTTGTTGCACCAACTCTCTGCTTGGGCCCGCACTCCATGAGGGACAGCACTCCTGCATGGGCCAGCACTTAGCTAGGGCTAGCTCTCCACTTGGGCCAGCTCGCCACACAAGCCAGCTTACCTTCACCAGGAGAGCCTGGGAATCAAACCCTGGACCTCCTCTATGGTAGATGGGAGCCCAATTGCTTGAGTCACATAGGCTTCCCTCAAGTCATTTTTGATGGTTTTCTTTGTTCAGTTTTAGAGTAATGAAAATATTTTTTTGTTTTATTTTTAAAATAACCTTTTATTGTTACAGAAGTCATCAATGTGTATTGCATAAATTAGTGACATAGACAAGCAAAAGTAAAATATGATAAAATCATTATATTCTCATTGGTCAGAGATTATGTCTATTGATATTGTAGTGTATATTTTTATATCTATTTGCACGCAATCCCACATATACACATAACAAAAATATGTTTCACCTCTGCTGGCACTTTTATAAATTTTTTATATAATAGTTTTAGATTTGCAGAAGAGTTATAAGTTACTACATCTGTTATGTAACCTTTTCCATCATTGATATCAATTTTACTTACCAGTTATCATTTAATCTAATATATAGGCCATATTAACATTGCCTGAAATCATTAACCAATCTGAGACCAACAATAGTCTTTGATTGTTATTCCATTAAATAGCATTTAATCCTTTGCCCATGAGGAGGCCAAGTCAGTATCCTATACAATGTTCCACCTTCTGGATTTGCCTGCCTACTCATTGGTTTTTCTTTTTTTCTTTTTTTTTAATTCATTCCTTCACTTGACTCACTTTTCTTTGACATTTCATTGTGTGGCATAAGTAAAACAATTGTTTTGGAGTCAGGAAAACTGGATTTGTCTTCTGGCTCTGTCTTAATACTGTGATTTTGAGACAAATGCTTAAACTTTCTCTGGTGCCTCAATCTTTTTCCTGTTTTATAAAATAAGTTGTTCAACATTGTTAAGGTAAATAACCCGACTGAATTATATATATGAAAGTAGTTAAAAGGGGGAAATTTTAGGATTTCCATTTGAAACTAGAATAAATTTTTAAAATATAAACAGAATTGTACAACACAGTGAACTCTGCACCCTTTTGCAAAATATAGACTACAGTTAATAGTATAATTATAGTAATATTCTTCATCAATTATAACAAAAGTACCATAATAGTGCAAAATGTTAGTAACAGGGAAAATTGAGTGTGTGATGGGGTATATGGAAACTCTGTATGTTTTGCATGTTTTTTCTGTAAACTTAAAACTTTTTAAATTAAAAAAATATATAAGTTGTTGGATTAGAAGACTAATTAATAAAGACATTTTCAATTTTTGTGACTTTAAATCTTATTGGGAGATCAAAATAACTCAGTCTATGCATATACTCAGTTTTGGAGTGACTTATTCATCAGAAACATTTTTCTCCAGGGCTATTAAGTAGTACTAGAAAGTTGGATATAATAACAATGAAGTTTGATCACTGTGATTGAATTAAGCATTTAAAAATTTATGGTGATCATTATAATAATTATCATTAAAATATTTCTGATGACATATTTTACATGAGTTTATCTTCATCTGAAAATTATTTAGATCCTTATTTAAGTAATTTTAAATTTACTCAAAACTAGAATCAAGAAGTAACCTTTCAAACTAGCAAAGTTCTTTCATTATTATCAATTAGGAGTAAATTCTAAATAGAAGTATTAGCACAACTGACATTTTATATTTTAAAATATTTAAATGAAGTAAATTCTGAGGTACAATTCATTCTTTAAAATGCTATCTTTCATACTTCTGTATGAAATCCTTTTGTTATTACCCCATATAAACCATAATAAATAGCTTAGCTTAGTAACAGAGTAATATTCAGGATTAATTTACATACTAGGCAACCATCTTAATGAAACAAGAACATATATGACCAAAGGTGCCCTGTAACAAAAGGCAAGAAATTATTTTTTAAATCAAGTTCTTAAATTTTTATTTTTAAATAATTTTATATTTGAGGATTTCCAACGATATTGAGCACCCATTCATTATCATTGGCCAAGTAGCATCAATCTCATACTTCACCATTATCCTTGTTCTAAGTATAGAGAGTTCTTGCGTACTTTTCACTCAATTTCCTCTAATGTTAACATTTTACACAACCATGGTACATTTACCAGAACTAAGAAATTAACATTGGTATAATACTATTAATTAAACTTTAAGTTAATAAAGTGTTCTTTTCTTTTTTTGTTACAGTATGCAACTGTGGGTACCATATTGCATTTAATTGTCATTCTCCTTAGTCTTCACCAAACTGTGACCATTTGTCAGTCTTTTTCATTCACAGCCTTGACATGTTCAAGATCAGTGGCCAGGTATTTTGTAGAATGCCCCTCAACTAGGATGTTATGTTTTCTAATTATTATACTGAGGTTATGGATAGGGGGGAAGAATTACATTATATCAAAGGTGCATGATAGAAAAGTGGTTTATTACTAGTAAAATAATACTTAATGACTTGTTTAAAGTGATGTCTGCTATGTTTCTCCATTCTAAAGTTACTATTTTTTCCCTTTTTACCCTTTAATAGTTTGGGATCAGGGTAATACAGGCTTCAAAAGAATGAGCTGGGTAGAGTTTCTTCCTCTTGAATTTTCTGCAGTAGAGTGTATAGAATTAATACGCATCTCATTAAATGTTTGTTAAAAATCTACCAATGTAAGTATCTAGGCATGACATTTTCTTTTGTTGGAAGATTTTTAGACTGTTACTCAATTCTTAAAATACATATTGAACTATTTAGCTATCTCCTTTGTGAGTTTCAGTAGTTTGTGTCTGTCAGGGAATTGTTCTATTTCATCTAAGTCGTTGAATGTATGATCATGTAGTTGTTCATAGCTTTCCCTTGCTGTCTTTTTAATATTTTCTCTCACTAGTGAAGACTTCTCTTTCATTCCTGATATTGGTAATTTGTACCTCCTTTATTTTTGTCTTGATCAGTATTTATTAAAGTTTATCGGGGGGCGGATGTGGCTCAAATGGTTGGGTCTCCGTCTGCCATATGGAGGGACCTGGGTTCGATCCCTGGGACCTCCCGGTAAAATAAAAAATAAATAAAAAAATAAAGTTTATCAAGTTCATTGATCTTTTCAAAGAATCAGCTTATAATTTTATTGGTTATTGTCTTTTGTATTTTGAATTTCATTGAATTTGACTCTAAATTTTTATTTCCCTCCTTCTTCTTCCTTTGGGTTTAATTTGCCCTTTTTCAAAATAGTTTTTAACATGGAAGCATAAGTTATTGATTTGAGGTCTCTCTTATTTTCCAATAAAAGCATTTAATGCTATATATTTCCATCAGCATTGCTTTAGCTACATCTGTCAAATTTTGATATGCTTAATTTCTTATTCGGTGCAAAATAATTTTAATTGCCTTTAAGACTTCCTCATCGATCCATGCTTTATTTATAAGTATATTATAATATCTAAATTTTACAGATTTTCCAGATAGATTTCTGCTATTGAATTCTCGGATAATTCCATCAATGTATTTGATACGCCTTCTATTCTTTTACATGTGCTTAGGCTTATTTTGTGTTTCAGAATATGATCTACCTTGGTAAATCTTCCTTCTGAATTTGAAAAGAAAGTGTATTTTGCTGTTTTGGGTTGTTTTCTATAAATATCAATTAGACTGTCTAGTTGATGGCACTGTTCAGCTCAGCTATAGCTTTACTGGTTTTCTGTACTGTCAATGTACTTGTTATACCAATTACTGATAGGGGAGCAGTGAAGTCGTCAAGCATAATTGTGCATTTGTCTTAGCTCTGTCTTCAGTTCCATAGTTTTTGTATTATATATTTTGAAGCTCTGATGTTAGGAGTATGCATATATTATGTTATATATTCGTGGAGTATTTACCCATTTTTTATTATATAATATCCCTCCCTATCCCTGATAATCTTCTTTGTTTTGAAGTCAGCTTTGTAGGAAATGCACATAGTTATCCCAGATGTCTTTTGCTGAGTGTTTGCATAATATATCTCTTTCCTGCCTTTTATTTTTAACCCATGTCTTTTTATTTAATGTGGAATTCTTAAAGACAGCATATAAATAGATCTTGATTTTTATGTGATCTGATCATCTCTATTAACTTGTGTGTTTAAATAATTTATACTTAGATATTTGTTATGATTGGATTAAAATATTGCAGCTTGTTAGCTATTTTCAATTTGATCTATATGTTCTCTGGCTCTTGTCTTCCTTTTCTGCCTTCTCTTGTGTTAATTGAGCACTCTTTATGATTTCATTTTATCTCATTTATTGATTTTTTTATTCTCTTTTTATTTTTATTCTAGTGGTTGCCATAGCTTTTATGATATACATCTTTAATTAATGAAAACCTTCCTTCAAATGACAGACTACCACTTTGTGTAGTCCTCACAAATGTATTTGTCCAATTCATCCCTCTCATCCTTTGTGCTATTTTGTCATAACTTCTATTTTACTTATGCTATAGTCAATTAATTATTACTACTTTTCTATTACACAATGAGATATCCATTAGAGCAGCTAAATATAACAATTTTGCCTTCATTTATTCCAATGTCAATACTGTTCATTTATTTGTGTAGATCCATGTTTTTAGTCTCATAATTTTTCTGCCTGAAGAAAGGCATCTTCATAAGATGTAAACCTGCTGGCAATGTACTTCTTCAGCTTTTATTTGTATGAGAAAATCTTTATTAGTTCTTCATTTTTGAAAGATCTTTTCACTAGGTGTAGAGTTGTGAGTAGACCATTTCTTTCTTTAGCACTTTTAAGTATGTCAATCAATTTTCTTCTGACTTGTATGGTTTCTAATGAAAATAATGTAATTATTTTCATTTTCCCTCTTTATGCAATGCTATTTCTCCTGCCTCTGGCTGCCTTCAGTATTTTTTCTTTGTCTTTTATTTTCAGCAGTTTGAATATCATATTACTAGGTATGTATGTTGTGTTTTGGTATTTATCCCACTAGATTTTACCTCAGGTTCTTTGATCTTTGGATGGGTGTTTTAAAAATGTAAAATTCTAAGTCATTTTTTTTTTTCAAATATTTCTCATTGCATAGTCCCTCCCTCTACACCTTATGAAATTATTTTCACATATGTTATATGCTTATGTCCCACAGCTATTGGAATTTCTTTCTGTTCTCTGTCCCTACCCCAAATCTTTTTTTACTTCTTGTTTTAGTTTGGATAATTTCTATAGACCTAGCTTCAAGTTCACTGTTTTTTCCTTGGCTGTTTTCATTCTACTAGTAAGCCTATTGAAGACAATCTTTATCTATGTTACTGTGTTTTTCATTTAGAACATTTTCTTACTTCTTAGAGTTTCCATCTTTTTGTTGATATTATCCATCTTATTTTGTGTGTTGTCCACCTTTCTCTTAGAAATGTTAGCATATTATCATAAATTTTAAATTACTTAGGTGATATCTTATGATTTATATAATTTGGAAAGATAACTAGATGGCCATTAATAAACATAATAAAAAAATAAAAACAAATTAAGTTTATAAAGCTGCCTGGGCACAGTGGTGTCCACTGGTTGTTTAACATAATTAAAGAATCTAATCATATGCCTAAAAATAGCACACACAAGAAAAATATTTTAAAAATGCAAAGAACATAATATATTGTACATTAGAAAAAGTGCTCAAAGTTGGACATTTACTTGGACTCTAGTTTAGAATTGAGCCATAAATTTAACTAAAGCTTTAACCCAATGTCACTAATTCCCTATAGATTTTATTGTTTTTAGATGTACAATAATACCAAATATTATTGAAATATGAAGAAATTCCATATGAAGAAAATTGGACTGATCATAGTTTATATGCAGCATGTCTAACATTCTGTGGAGAGGTTCCAGACACTGCCAGTCCTAAAATTAACTTCCTTAGTTCCTACTACTTCTGTTAACATTTATCCCATTTCTTTCCATATCCACTAATTGATTCAAAGAGTAGGCTACCTTTAGTCCTTTAGTCCTCATTCCTGTGCAATTTCTTTACATTTTAAAAATATCTGTTTAGCAGGCAGTTTTTCTATGCAGTTTTTCTAGACATTATAAATAGAAAATTATATATTATTATTATATATGTAGAAAAAATCATATATATATGTGTATATTAAACATGGTATGCAATGTATATATTAAAAACCCAGGGTCCTGTCGTCAGGTTGCTTATGGTTTGGAGGTGGACAAAAACAAATCAACAAAATTTTGGATACAATGTGATAAAGGCCTCAATAGAAGTAATCAAGTATGAATGCTTCATCCCTTATATTCTGGCTTTGAACCCATCATTCTGGTGAAAGTATTTTTTAGTAGGTAACCAATGATTTTCCTCTAAACGATCCACTGTGTTAAGACTTTTTTACCTTGACTTCATTATAGCACACAAACCATTAAATGAGTTTCATCATTTCTTTTCCTTATATTTAAAATGATCCTGTAGTCGCCAAGTATTTTAGTAGTAAAAATATTCAAAAGAGGAAAAAGGGTATGGCTCAAACGATTGGGTTCCCACTTACCACATGGGTGGTCCTTGGCTCGGTTCCCAGTGGCTCCTAAAGAAAACAGCAAGCTGGCGCGACGGGCAGGCGCCGCAAGCTGATACAAGATGATGCAACAAGAGACATAAGAAGAAAAACATGATGAGAGACACAACAAAGCAGGGAACAGAGGTGGCTCTAGCAATTAGGTGTCTCCCTTCTACTTTGGAGGTCTTGGGTTTGGTTCCTGGTGCTTCATAAAGAAACAAGGAAGATGGACAGACACAGCAAGTGCAAACTTTAATTAAGGTGGGTATGAGGTGGTGGGAAGAACTAAATAAATAAAATAAATCTTTAAAAAATATTCAAAAGATATTCATTTGCATGTTATCCATACACATATATTTTTACTCAATTCCAAAACTCTCCCACTCTGTTTCTATTGTTCTTCTTTCTCATTCTCTTTCATTTTACTATTGCATTAATATCCGCAATGAAAGAAAAGAAGGAGGCATAACGTTCATCATTGCCTTCGGTGTAAGGAAATGACTTCAGGGAGATATTGCATGGAATGGGTTATATATACTTTCTTAGGTTAGGTAGGAAATATTCTGTGTACATGTTTAAACACTGCCTATTATATGGCTTCTTATGACTATCTGTTCATTTCTGCGTTTTTATATTTTACTTAAAAATATCCCCTTTACAAAAAAGTCATGAGTAAGCTTATCACCTTGTTGATTGTTATTTGTTGTTCAGGAAATATCTTGAAAGATTGATCATAAAACTATTTGTCATTGTATTGTTTCAAAAAAACTTGTCTATAACTGTTTCTCATACATTTTTTTGTCAATACATCCCCTAGAGAGCCTTTTTGATGATTCTTTTCTTAATCTCCTTACCAATAATACTTTAATATCACAAAATACTATAAATCTGTTTGTGTTTGATTATTCTTTGAATGGTCACAAAGCATTATAATATTTATGATATTTATATCCTAAGAACAAAATTTTGCTCTGGGTGGCAGAGGGCAATGCTTCCCATTGAGAATGTTTGGTCTATAAGATGGCATCTTCAAGGTTTCTTTACTATGTTTTTTTCTAGTTCATAAAATAAAATAAAATAAAATTAAATTAAATTAAATTAAATAACAAAAAATCTTTGGATTCGAGTTAAGAGGATATTTAGAATAAACTGACAGTTGTTTTTGTCTAAATTTTGTTGTTTCATTATTCTCTCTAAATAGCCACAATGAATTAGTCCCATAATATGTACTTTTCAGTTATATAGTCATTTAGGGAAATCACAGACACCTAACAGTGGCCATACAGCAGAAATCACCTACCCCCACCTCCTTCTCTGAGGAAGTTCCAAACACCTATTGAGTGACCATCCTCTGGCCAGTTTTCCTAATCCTACCTCCTTTTCTATTGTGTGCTATTCCACAATCTGGCAGACATGTTAGGTCTAATGAAAAGGCAGGGCCAGACCTTAAAAGGAGAAACCAGGAACTGGCAGCCCCAGATGCATATCTGAAGAGGAATTCTCAGTGGCAGGGCTCCCTTTCCCCAAGTAGATAAAAACCACAATCATACATGTAAATTGGTCTTTTTTCTCCAGTGCAAAGTAGGATGTGTGGAGCTCCCATTTTTCGACTCATCCCAGAACAGTTTTCAGTCACTCTGGGGAGACTGGCCATGGTGGGACATCTTCCCCTGCACTTTTGGACTCTGTACTACATAAGTGAAAGGAGATTATTTGTCTTTCCAGAATCTTTACTCTGTGCAATAAAAGGATCATTTGCTGAAAGTTTCTGTTGTCACCTGAACTTGTGTTCCCATGATACACCATTGCAGCTACTCACTCCACATAGTCTTATGACGTAAATTTGCGGCACTAGGCTATGAATGATAGTATCATAAAACATTTTTTTCTTATTCCCTTAAAATAAATTGTGTTCCCATTCTAACCATAATTTGTGAGAAATCATTTAGGTGACATGGAGAGAGATGAAACAATAAAGGTAGGCTTCAAATGAATGGGAATAGAAGAGATATTCAATGAGTCATGAAAAACACAAAGAAGTTAGGGAAAGATTGTAACTTCAGGAATAATCTTGACATTGACACTTGATAAACTCATTTTGCTGAAATGATTACAGTGCATTTGGGAAAAGGTATATTCTCAATATAATCTTAAAATTGTAATCATATGATCAGTACATCTGGAAAATAACAGTCAAAATTAAACTGAACTTCATCTGGATACTGCAATTTTTATATGGCTCTGTCAAATGTCAGGCTTCCCTCTCCCTCACCACTTTCAAAAATGTTTCACCATGATTTCAAACAGTGAATCATCCTAAACTGTGCCAACCATCTGTTTTGTCTGCCCCCTCAAAGACTCAAATTAGTTGATGGAGGGCAGGGCAGGTTGTTGAGGGCAGCCATTAACACTAGAGGAAGGAAGGTTCTGGCAGCAGAATTTCCTTTGGAAATTATGGACCATTAAAACTGGCAGAAGAAACTTATAGAACAGAATATTTAGGAGTAAAATAAAAATATGAACAAGAAAAGTTTAGAAAAATTATTAGAAGGTGAAAAGATCAACTAATCAATTTAAAAATAGCATGCAAAACAAAGTTTAAAAACTGTCAGAGGAATTAATGGATGAAGACTGTTGCTGAAAAAATTAAAAGTCATATTGGAAAGAAACTACACATCACTGGAAATCATATGTGTTTAAGAGCTGTATTGCTATCTTCTTTATTTCAGTGAATTTTTCTGATTAGGATTCATATTTTTGAACAGTGCTATGATAGATATAACACTATCAATTTCTTTTGTGTTGGACCATGTTTGAAGACAACAAGAGGAAAATCCAATAAAATCATGGACATGGGATAATAGTTATGCTTTAAGAAAATTCTTCCAGATATTATGAAAGAACCAAACTTAGCAGTTTTTGGTAAAAATTCACTTTCTTGGTAAAAATTTAATATCCATTTTGTCTGAAGGAATGAGTGTTTTTAAATCCAAACAAAGAAGATGAAGCAACTAGAAGAATTTAGTGCTTTTTACTTTTTTTGTGTACAGTGATTATTAACTTGATTGATTTATTAAAGATTTATCATTCAAACACAGACAATGATAACAATGTATTTCCCAAAGTACATGTAATATCCACTTCAAATATAAAACATTATCATATTATAAAATGCCATGCCATACCTCAGTGACTGTATACATTAATAGAATTTTAACATATAAAAACAACTACAACATGCTAGAATTTCATATTCTTTAGGATGTTTTCATAAGTGATTTGTAAGGTCACTTTATATTCATGAAATGTGTTACTGCTTTTTAAATTTAAGTCTTAGAATATGATAGGCTATTGATGTTACTCTCTTTTACTACATGTAGGAGTACACTCGTAGAGAGAATTGAAGATCTATATCTATGCTATAATCAGTCATAATTGATTTCTCACTATTCCTCAGAATCTGCATTTAATCCATTATCATACCATGCAGTTCCCCCTAAAAGATGAATCCTGAAACGGACTACTTATTCTCAAAGCACCCATCAACTCTCTGAACTACTTAAATAACCTCTTAGCTGCTCTTCTCTCCTTCTTCTCTTGGTCCTCATAGGCTATTCTTCACATAGAAGGCAGAGTTACCTTTTAAAACTATAAATCAAATCATGGTACTCCTCTGATCACAACTCTCCAATGACTTCTCATTAAACTTAGAATAAAATCTAAAGTGCTTTCCTTGGCCTATGAGGGTCATGTGACCTGTTCCATGCCTACATCTCTAACCTTTCTTATGGCTCCAATCCCTTCATTTCATTCTAGCCACACTGGCCTTTTTGCTCTTCTTACCTCAAGAGCATTTCATTAGTTATTTCTTCTGCTTAGAAATCTCTTCTCCCAAGCCTTTTAGAAGGCTAACTCTCTCACTTTATCAGGTCCTGCCCAGTTGTCATGTCCTTAATTGAAAACTCCCTGGTTGTCTTACCAAAAATAAACTGCTGCTTCTCCAGTGAATTTCTTTCATAAAATTCACTAATTCTAGAAACTACATGCCATAGTTATTTGCTTGTTTAATTTTAGCTTCTCTTTCTAGAAGCCTAGACCCTTAGGGTTTTATTCTGTGTGGTTTCTCCAACATGGATACTTCAGGAGAGCTAGACTGCTCACATGGTATTTCAGGTCCCTCAAAGCACGTGCCCCAAGACAGAGAGCCAAGTGTAAGGCAGCTACATTACCTTTTATTTCCTAACCTTAGAAGTCATGCAGGAAGTCACTGAGCCAACCTATATTGAGGAGGAGAGGGATTAGACTCTGCCTCTTTTTTTTTTTTTTTTTTTTTAAAGATTTTATTTATTTATTCATTTATCCCCCCCTTGCTGCTTGTGCTCGCTGGGTCAGCTAACCACGCCGTGTGGGCGGGCTTGCCTTCACCAGGAGGCTCCGGGAACCGAACCCGGGGCCTCCCATATGGTAAACGGGAGCCCTACTGATTGAGCCACAGCCGCTTTCCGTAGACTCTGCCTCTTAATGGGAGAAGTGCAAAGCATTTATACACATTTTAAAACCACTACAATGATAATCACAGTTTTCAATGTCAAATTATATAATTTACATCATACTTAATGAGAGGTAACCAACCAGGCCAGTTTGCCTGGCACTGAAGGGTTTCCTGGGATGCTTGACTTTCAGTGATGAAACCAGGAAAATTTTGGATGAACTCAGAAGAAGAAATGGTCACCCTACAATTATTTTACAAAGCAGAAAATGGTAAAATGAGATAGAGAACTATTAAATCAAGTCCTCGCTATGCAAGATCAGATAAGATCTACCCAAGTATGAGTCATGGGAAACTACAAAGAATCGATGTCCTATGAAAAGAGTAATCCCAAGTTAAAAAAGCAAAAAGTGGGAAAACTTTGAATAACATTGCCTCCTGCTACTTAGAGACTTACATAATTTAGCCCTAGTATCATGCAAATACTTTGGTCATCAGTATTTCTTTACAAAATAAAACTTGTTATATGGAGCAAATTTAGAAAACTGATGAACAAAATATATGCAGACAATTCCCGTAAAAAAAATGCCTACTTGTACAGATACAAAGTAACTAATATGGAAACACCACTAAGAAACAAAAACTGTTAGTGATTAGAGTGCAGCAGAGTTGAAAATGCATGCTTTCTGCGTGTTCTACCTTACTAATTTGATCTTAGGTATCTGAAAATTAGGCTAGTTCAGGTAATGATTGAAGTACATAATCAAATCATGGATTCCAAGAAATAGAGCCAATTTTGTTTTAAATAAAATAAAGTAACAGACACCCAAGCTTAAATTATCTGGCTAAATGTCTGTGTGGGGAAGTTCACACATCCTCCTCACTTGCTGCCTCGCTCTAATCAGAACCATTAGTCTTCTCATTCTTTTGAATATCAAATTCACCTGCAGTGGAAAAATACAAGAACATCCAAATTTCCTTTGTAAAAATATGAAGTACCTTTTGAAAACCATACTCTATCTTGAAAGTCATTTTATTCAGCAAACAAGAATAGTCAAAGTCAGGCTTAATGATTTTCTAGGTACATTTTCTTTTTTTTTTTTTTTTTAAAGATTTTATTTATTTATTCATTTATCCCCCCCTTGCTGCTTGCGCTCGCCGGGTCAGCCAACCACACCGTGCGGGCGGGCCTGCCCTCACCAGGAGGCCCCGGGAACCGAACCCGGGGCCTCCCATATGGTAAACGGGAGCCCTACTGATTGAGCCACAGCCGCTTCCCATAGGTACATTTTCTGACATTTGTTAAATAAATTTAAGAACTGTTTTTAAATCACATTATGATACAAGTTTTGGAGGAGAATGGCTTAAAGATTCCTGTGAATTTCCTTTCTGTTTTAATGCAGAGTGGATTGTGACCCTAGGTTTTTAAATGAACCAAAACATGAGGTTAAGCAATTCTGAAGTCAGAATGTAATCTATTGTCCTCAAAAATGTCCAAGAGTGGAAAGAGAGAAGATTATGCTTTTTAACTCTAATTCTCCAGCTAGTATGCTGTGTGATACAAGGAAACACAAGTCTCAGAACCAAAGCCTTCTCACTGTAAAATAAGTATGCTGTGATCATGGATCAATATTTATTGAGAGCCTGCCATTCCTACTGCTAATGATTGTTACCAGCCATGAAGTACTTTCTCATTGCCGGTTCTATGCTTAAGCACTTAGCATTCCTCATTTAATTCTAACAGAAATTCTGTGGGAGGCATATTATTTTCATTTTATAATTGAGGAAACTGGTAATCAGAGATGTAAAGTGATTTTTAAGATCACACATTTAGTTAGAGGAATAAATATCTGCATTTTTCCCACTATGTTACAGCACATCCCAGTCTTCATGGTGAACAGATTTTGCCCTTGAGCTGAAGAACTTTTTGAAGATCTAGTGTAACAGACTTAAAAAAATATCATTATGCAAACTTGGTAGTTATTTATATATCATGCTATTACTTTATTAATAAGGGCTCTCTTTAAATTGAACAGGGTGAGGTGTCAGTCCTCATGCTGGCCACTTTTTCCGCACTATTGCATTTATTTGTCTTGACGGCTCAGTCAAGGAGATATTACTCTCATTTACAGATGAGGAGACCGAGATTCAGATTGGTTGAAAGATTGCCTAAAGAGGTGGCAGCTAGCTGGTAACAGAGCTGCGGTTAAACCTACACATGCCCAACTTCCAATCCTGTGTTTCCTTGATTTTATGATGTGCTGCCTTCTACCTTCTACACAATGTTTGATGTACAGATTTCAGATAAGTTATTGAATGTCTGGATCAAATGCAATAGACTTAAAGAAAAAAGATCATTGATTGAACAAGAGTTGTGAGTATAAAATCTTGAAAAGGCTAAACCCTGCTTTAGTGCTTTCTTAGCATTTCACCAGCAAGCTCTTCCAGTACTACCAAATGATAAAAACTCAATGTAGTCAATAAAGATATAAAAGAGTCCAACCTCATCCCCAAAAAACTGATTCAAAGTTCCATACCTAAACTTAATATTAGGATTCATTCTGCCTAAATAATTGCTATCTGCAAGTTCTAGTGTATCCTTTATTAATACAAGTTCAACTTGGGACAAAGAGACTCACCTATTTATCAATGGGTGAACTACTAATTTTGTATTACAATATTTCTGATTTTCCATTTTATTGACCTTCTCAAGAATTCACTCTACCTCAGTCACATTGCTCCTTTTGGAATGGCTTACTTAACCATGCCAATATACTGTATATAAAAATATTAATCAAATCAATTGAAAGGATATTGATTAATCTATTTGTACCAAGGAAGATAGCACAGTTTGGTTAATATCATAGTGACTCAGAAATAGAAAAGACATTTTACTAAAGAAAGAATAAAAAAGAAAAAACTAGACCAAGGTCATCTGCGTTAAATTCAATTCTCATGCCTTCAATGGCTCCAGCTGTAATCCTAATGTGACATCATCAGCCAGTGTGGCTAAAATAACATTTTATTCTAGGAAGAATATACAGAACCACTACAGGACATTGATTTTTCTCTTAAACATTTCAAAAGGAAGTCAGACATACACTACAGGACATTGATTTTTCTCTTAAACATTTCAAAAGGAAGTCAGACATATATTAAATTCAAAACAATTGCTCATAAAATATTCTAATATCATAGTTGTGTTTCTACATACATGCATGTATAATTTCCTATTCTAATTGTATACATACATACTAGAATTATATATAAAATATATATATGAAATATGTGATGCATATGAGTTATAAAGATATATAAAATATTATTCTTTATTCAAATAAGGTTATATATATTACATATAGAATACATTACATATATATAAGTAGAAGTATCCTGTGTTTTCTTCCATGTAATAATGCATTTAGAGAAGCAGGGGAGTATTATGTTCCACTTGACAGTCAAGCTTTTGGGAGAAATATTACAAGAAAGATTATAATAACAGTGGATCAAGGCAACTACTAAAAGAAGACAGCAAAATGTATCCATTGGGGCTATACCAAAAACAGAAAAGGAGCCAGAGGGAGCCTTTGTAGATATGAAAATGGGCCTTGAGGTTGAGCAGTAGCACAGTAGCAAGATCTCTGCATATAACTTTTATTTATTAGAGTTTCCTACTATTTGAACATGCATATCAGTAAAATAAATCAAAAGGTCAAATATTATATTATTAACACATTTGTTTTAAAAAATGATTGTACCTTGGTCAAAAGAAATTTAATGGGGTAATAATAATTGTCCTGATGTTGTTTTCTATTCTCAGTAAATTTTCTTTACCTTGTAGTTCTTTCACTACTGAACCTTTCCACACAACTCAGCCTTGTTACCTCAAAGATGTGAAGACCCAATAGTACAGTCATAACAGTCAGATTTTTATGTTCTGTTTTGGACTTTTGATTATCTATAATAGAGATGATAGGACCAATACAAAATAATGTTTAGCTTGCAGAAACTGGGCTTAAGATGGAAAAAAAAGATATTTATATTAGAATTGTAAAAATTTACCTTTGCATACTAAAAGTTAAAAACTGAGTCAGGTGTCAGGACAAGAAAACTTGGTGATGCTACGAGTCATAGAGATTAAAGGATGCTGGGTGTCTTGGAAGGTGTGCAACTCCTCATCTTCCTGGGCCAAGTCCAAGGATATGTGCCAGGAACCCCAGGTGAATATGGATACCAGAGAAACAAGAGCATGGCCTGGTTTCCCAGGTAAAATCCCAGGAGTCTGGATGACTCCTAGAGGCACAAGGGTAGGGTTGCTGCCTGAGTCTCAGAGCCCCTGAGAGCAGCCTGGCAGGATCCCCTGCACTACAACATGGTGTGGGGAAAGCAGTTTCTAAAGCTCAAGAGAGGTAGGTTAGAGAACCAGAGTAGGATAGGATTCCTCACAATTCGGGCATTGTGAACTCAGGGATATAACAACTGAGGGATTTTAGAGGAATCACTGCTAACTCTACAACTGCAGGGCAAATAGAAACTTATGGTCAAAGACTGATGGACAACCAGCATCTCAGTGGGAGCACCGACAAAGTGCCCTCTCATAATGCTGGGTATTATGCCGGGGATATCTTAGTCTGCCTGGAACACTGGGCACTCTCAGCAGGGGGAAAGAGTGGGGAATCCACAACTAAAGGTGCATTTACGCAGTTTTAAATTGGAAATGGCTTAGTTCCAGAATTAAATTTTCTGTCATTGATAGTTTTCAAGAACTAAGAACTAAGATAACTACTATAACTACTATAAATACTACTACTACTATAAATATAGAAAAACAATAAAGCTAGATATTTTATTCCTGAAGTTTTTAGAATGTAAAGAATAGGGAACTAATATGGCCATTGCACAGATTATGAAAAATTTTTTAGTCTCTGTGCTTCAATTTCCACAAAATTAATTGAGGAAATGTTTAATGTGCAATTATTAATAATGCTGCTCATTTACTCTACAAAATGGCCCAGTTATGGTTGTCTTATAATATCAACAAAACAACTCATAGAATTGTTGTTTGCTGTGACAATGCTGAAAAATCCTCAGCACAAAATCTGGTGTTTACTTAGCCCTCAATAAATTATAGTTATTGTTTTCAAGCAGCATGTCAAGTAAAAGAAAAAGGTTTATAAACAGAGTTTCTTTGACCATGGAAAAATCTTGTTTCCTTAGATGAATTCTGGCAATATGTTTTCCTTACTGGCAGATGATTTTCAACAAGTTAGTGGTCCATTTCTGCCCTAACCTAAGAAAATGTTAGATAACAAATAGAAGAGCCAGATAATCCTCATTTAAGTGTTTGAGAACATCTCTCTATAGTTGAATCACTATGGAAAGAATAAGTTTACTGCGTAACTTTCAATGTAATGAAATGAGATGATTAATAGGTACTTTAAACGGAAAGTATATTTGAATGCACTTGTGGTGGCATGCTAAAAATGTATCTTGGTCACAGAATAAGGAAAGAGGTAGAAACTTATCTACCCCACCTTGAAAAGCTTCCTCCTTCTTAGCAGTGGACCCTCTCTTTATTGAAGTGTGACATTGGGTCCAAGGTAATGGCTCTTTCAGTGACAAACAAGCCCTTATGAATCAGGAAACTGTGAAATGGAAACAATGCTAACTACAGATAGGTCGGACTATCTTCGGAAACAATCGTGGATTTTCTTCTTGCATGAGGCAGGCTGGTGTAGGGATATTAGGCAAATAGACATCTAAATCACTATCAACAAATAAATGTGCAGAAACAGCCTGACAGGGAGCACAAGCCACGTGGCAAAAAAGCAGGCTCAATGCTCATCTCTAACCACTTCATAGAACAATTTCTATTTCACGATTCTATTTCTTTAGTCGGCACTGGCCTACATAGGAGGGTTTCATCCTTGAAGTCCTCTTCTATATTCTAGCCCTTGGCAATCTCATCCACTACAATCTTCAATTATCACCTCTGTGGGAATAATTCCTGCTGCTACCCAATCATTATTCCTTGGTGTTTATTTAAAATCTTGAGTCCTTTTGAACATCACTCCCTCCAGTCATGCCACTGTCTCCATATTTTTTCCCTTGTCCTCTGCAAGCCTTCTAGTTCTCCTTGAGGACTTGATGAGTAAGGCCACAGTTTGTTTCTCTGTCCTGACTCATACGATCATCCCAGGTGTCTTGATTGGCCAGTGCCACATCCCATGCAATGTCATATTTCTCAATATGACATACAATTTCTCAAATGAGCTACCATTTGGAATAGTCTTAAATCCTATTCTCTATCGACAGCCTTGAGGAATATGGAAAGTACGATCCATGTCTGAACCTTCTTTGTAGTCACCAAAAGATTTCTGACTGGACCTTTAAATTTAGAATGAAGTATCCCCCAAGCAGCACTTATCTTTTCTTTAATTTTACCTGTTTAAATGTATTTTAACGCCCTCTTTTGTCATCCCTTGTCCTTAGCAACTTTCAAATTGATTTCTCAAAATTTACCATTGGCAGTTTCTCATTCAGGCCTCTGCTTCTATTTAATGTAAATCCCAGTTCTAGGTCATTTATTCAGTTATGTAAACATAAATTCAGTTGTTTCTATTTTACAAGAATTTTGCCCATAGCAGTGGAATTATCCTTGAATGTTTTGTAACTGTCTGTGGATTTATGATTGGTTAGGAGAAAGATTCATCCTCTGCCACTTATATCAGTATCAGAAAGGAAATTGATAACTAGTAAAAGACCCCTCTACCCAACACCAGGCTATGTACATATATCATACCATTTAATCTTCTTGATAACCTTCCCAGATCAATGTTAGTAACCCCATTTAAAAAGAGTAAGGATTTTTCCCATAAATGCAGTTAGTAAGCAATAAAATTAGAATTTGACCCATGCTGCCTCCACAATTTCAACCTTGCAAATTAAAGGAATTGATCTAGTGCCACTCTGTAGAAACTTAACCTAGTTAAAATGTGTTCCTTCAGTCCATCTCAGAACTTAGAAAGTAAGTTCCAATATTCCTGTTACAGAAGTTAGGAAAATGAAGCTCAAGTAACCTGACAAAGACATGCAGTCAAGTATATACTCCAGTGTTTGCTTGAAACATTTATTCAAGTTAAGCCACTTAGAAATGAAATATGATAATTCACAAACAAAAGTAAAAAGTAACATGCAAAAGGTATAATTTTTGGTTCCCTGGATCTTCTGAATGAAATCTCACAGGTATACTAAATAGGTTCTATGGCCTGTTGTTTATTGAGAGGATTTATTCACTGTTTTTCCCCAATGGACAAAAACCTTTGAGCAAAACCTCTGGGCTTCATGCTACCTCAGAATATTTTGATACGAATTATTTAGGCCATTCAATGTTCTCTTTTCTCCTTGGAGAGATCGGGCTTCAAACTGTAAAAAACCCAATAGGTCTTCCCCTAGGCAGAGTCAGGAAATCTGTCTGATATTCTATAAAGCACTATACACAAGAGACAAAACATCAGGATAGGGTTTCAAGGGACCAGAGCATCAGCCAATGGGCCCACAAAAAATAAATCATCATAACATTTCAACACTCTACCTGAAGATAAATCCTTTTGTTCCACAATTGTGTCAGTCTTCAAAGCCAACACTCCTGGGTGAGGTACAAGATCTAGATAAGATCCTTGGTATAAAATGGGATGCAATATTTTAAAGCAGGTTTTATCCCCATTGTTTTTTTTAAAGGATGGACAATTAGGGGGTACAGAAAAGTTAATGGCAGCAAAGATTACATTTGCTCACTTGATAAGTTTTCTTAAAATGAGCATAATTCCCAGATACTGATATTAAGCTTGTTGGTCAATCACGTTCCCCCAAGAAAGAGACTTAGGAAGATACTAACTTGACAGTGTGTTTCAGTTGGCTTTGCTGCCAAAAGCAGATACCATAAAATGTGTGGGCTTTAACTGTGAGAATTTATTAGTTTACAAGCTTACAGTTTTGAAGCTGTGAAAATGTCCAAATCTAGGCATAATCAATACAGTGCTTTCTTCCTGAAGACCAACTGCTGATGATGCTGGACTCTTCTGCTACATGGCAAGGCACATGACATTGCCTGCTGGTTTCTCCCTTCTCTTGCAGGTTTCATAGCTTTCAGCTTCTTGCTCCCATGGCCTCCTCTCTCTCTGTCTGAATTTCATTCTCTTATAAAGAACTCCAGTAAGAGGATTAAGACATACCTCACGCCATGCCTTAAATGAACTAACCTAATAAAAAGGTCCTACTTACAGCAGGTTTATACTCACAGGAATCTCCAGGAATGGATTAACTATAGAACATGACTTTCTGGGCTACATTCAGTTTCAAACCACTACACAGGGCCTGAAAGACACTAGTCAAGAAATTTTGTAAACTGTCTTTTTAGACTATGGTGCTAGCGTTCACTCTTCTGGGTTTATAACAGTTGGAAGGGATGAGTTTACATCCCTTTGGAGAATTTACTATGATGACATAGAAGTAAATGAAATAACAGAAAACTTTAGAGATGTAAAATCACTGAAAGATATGGAGAGGCCCAATGTAAATTTTTGTGTCCTGGTTGTTAAAAAAAAAGTTGTGAACCCACAGTGTATAATGATTATGTCTTATTGATAGTAAAAATAAATGAGTGAAAAAGTAAAAAAAAAAACAATGTTGGTGCCTAGTAAAATAAGAATTCACAGCTTATTCAGAAAAGTCTTAAAACTGAGTATATTTGCCATTTTGTTTCAACAGGAGGAAAAGGTTTAAGTCTGCTGGAATATACCAAATACTTTAGAGAAATGGAAACTATCAGAGCAGACTAGTGAACACAGGTAGGTGTTTCCTCCAGTGCGCCGTAGTCTTTGAAAGCTCATTTATGCTATTACTAAGGTGAGAACTAAGTATTAGAGAATCACACATGTCCATATATATATATATAACACACATCCAATCAGAAAAAAAGTCTTCGTGTGCATGTGAGATGAATTATACTGATGCCTGTTATAAATCCCTAACATAGCTCATGAGATCAATTAAGATGTTCAAGCAGCTACAAAAAGGATGATTGAGGCAAATGGTAACATCAGGATGACCATATGGTAAGGGGAAATGTGAACTGTTTGGATGTAAAACGAGAGCCATTGGAATCCCAGTTACAATCATACACTACACAGCAAGGAAAGAGCAAAATGAGGCAGCCAAGAAAAATACTCGATGAAGAACAGTTTGGGCAGTGATAAAGACAAACAAGCTTGTGTTTCCAAGTCAATAAACAGGTGGTAGGAATAGAGTTTGACATCATCCATGTCTGCTCTCATTCTCTCTCTTAGACCCAGAACCTCACAGCTTACCACAGGGCCAGGTATTTGTCAGCTCTTGAATCTTATCAGTAGGGAAAAAGACTTTTTGTGGGAGAGTATTTAGCCGAGGAGAAAATATATTTCTTACATGAGACCATCAAAGATTATATTTCCCTTGCTTTTCTCAGGAGCAGAGCACATTAATTGTGAAGCTCTATGTCGGAGCTAAGACTATTTCTTTCAAGTCTGCTCAGTGTGCTGTGCAACTACCAGCTATCATCACCCCAGGAAACAATGGCCTTTGGGAAACTTAGCTCACCTAGAAATGCATTATCAGGTGATAACAGCATTGCTAGCTCATGTCATCCCAGTAGTAAGGCTTAAAAGCCATTCATTCTTGAGGTTGTTCTTCAAACTGCTAAACAGTGATAGGCAATTTAATGCCTAACTTTTCACAGCAGTCCTAAATCTATATTTACTAATAATTCCATCATGTGTTGAAAGGAAAACACTTTGAAAATCTTCATCAATTAAGGATATTGAAACATAAGAGCTTAATCCAGCCCTCTAGATGGAATGTGTCTTTTGGAAAATCCACTAATCTTTTGATTCACAAATAACAAAGCCAACCTGAATGTATTTGAGTTATTTGAAAATAAATGGAAATCCCAAATTGGAGAATGCTTCGTGATCAGCTGAGGGAAAAAAGTGATCCTCAAAAGATGCTGAGGCAAGAAAGTATCATGTTTATGAACATGGGTTTTGAAGCAAGATCTGAAAGTTATTGTATATATGACCTTAGGCAAATTACTTAGCCTCTCTGTGCCTGGATTCCCACATGTACAAAATAGGTATAACAGTTGAATGTTTTGGAGAAAAGAGTGGTATGATCTGTTTTTACAGAGATAACTCTGAAGGTAATATGAAGAATATATTTGGAGGACAGTGACAGAATTAGGAAAGCCACTTCAGGGGTTATTGCAGTAAGATAGGCAAAAGGTGATGTGGGCAGAATTTGGATATCAGTAAAGGAAATGGAAAGGAAGAGAGTAAATAAGCACTATAACAAACTAGGCAACTCTAATGGGAATTGAGTAAGAGGGATAAGTTTCTGACTTGGTAAAATGCGATATAATAAATGAAACATAGAATACCCAAGAGAGAAGCATTGTTAGCATGGAGGTGGGGATGGGAGTGATGATGAATTCTGTCTTATCTGTAGCAAATCCAAGTTGAAATGTTCAACCGGTCACCTGGAAGTATGAATCAGAAGCTCAAGTGAAGACACCCTTCAAGCTTCAAAAAGCTTTCTGCTGTGAGATGCTAAATAAGAAGGAAAGAAACACACAAAAACCCATGAACTGTTGACTTTAGAATTTGAGTCATTAGTACACAAAAGTGTGGGCGAAGGAAAAAAGTTGAGGCTGAGAAATACCTATCAGAAAGGTTCTGTAACAGTAATGAGAAGAAGGCAGGGAGGCTGGAGCCATGAAGGAGTTTCAAGCAGGGTGTGTGAGAAGAAAAGTATCAGAAAAGAGGTCATTATGTTCGGATAGTAAGGCTAATATCAATACAGGACTTATTTAAAATTGGTAGGGGAGCAGGTGAAGCTCAGTGGTTGAGTGCCTCCTTGGCATATGCGAGGTCTTGGGTTCAATCCCTGGTACTTCCTGGAAAAAAAAAAATACACAAAAATTAAAATTGGTTAAGTTCCTCATATAACATCAATTATTTTTTTGTGTGACTAGAGTATTAAAGAAACTTGAGAAATTTTTAAAAACAATGTATCATCCTCATTATCATATTTATAAGTTAAAAGATTTATTTTTGTTTTAAAAATTCCTTGGATGCCAAGTTTGGCATTATACAATTTATAGACACAGTTTCCTGGGTTTCAATTTTCAGAATCATCATATAGACCAAACACAAGAGCTTTAATTAAGCTCACAAAAATGTAAAAGTTATCAAATTTGTGATTTAAACATTATGGAACAACTGAGAGGAATTGAGGTAAAGGCAGTAAAGGGAGAGCTGGAAAAAAGAATAGGGATGCTAATTTCCTCATTCAATATATTGGGTATTTGTGGAGATAGCATCTAGCATTACAAAATGTTGGTGAATATTATCACTTGGCATTCTAAAAGGACATGTTCCATTTAAGATGAGCATATATATTTGTTCTCATCCCTTACCCCAATGAAATGCAAGTACTGAAGTGTAAAAATAGCTGTAAAGAGAATGGAGAAGAATTATTCATAAGTAAATAAGGTAACTCTGAAGGTAATATGAAGAATGTATTCTTAGATGAGATAACGTGAGTAAATCAGAGGAAGCCACACCCAGAACATACTCTGACAAGTTTATATTTCTCTTAGAGGAGCTTCAGTTAGAGCTTGTAGATATGACAAAGAACAGGAGTGAAAAGTGAGCCTGAAAAGAGGAAGATGGTTAAATATTTATATATGAAAAAATTAGTACCCTCCCACTTCCCGCTTTCTCATCTCCATGCACAGGAGGAAGCAGTTTTGTGTTATCCGGCAGGTAAAATATTAGAAGACCCATATAGCTACACACACACACATACACACACACATACATATATATATTTTTTTTTCATTGAAATAACCTTAAAACTTTCAGTGTACATGCTGTTTCCACTAGAGGAAAGCCTTCTTCAAATTGGAACTTAGGGGCTTCAGGCTGACAATCATTCCCTTGATCACCCAACTCCAAGCAAATCCTAAGACTGGTACTCTATTGATACTTCCATGTGTACTTCCCAATCTTGGAGATGCCTATCATAGAATTTATCTGCTTACAAAGATGGGAAACTCAAATGAGCACCCCAGTCCTTCAAAATGAATTAACTGCCAAGAATCTCCAGATATCTGGTGAAAGCCAGCATTATGGAGGAGAGAATGAAATAAATAAGTAGGCAAACTGATATCCGAGGAATAAAAGTTAATTCCAAAAAGAGAAAACAGAAAAAAGTTTTAAAAAGTAAGTTTGGTGACTGCATTAAAAGAGTTTTAAGAGGACATCACATCCATAGAGAGAAAAGGACACCACAAAAGAATAATTATTGAACATGAAAGAGCTAAAGGACACATCTACAAATTGAAGAAACGCATCACATACCCACTAAAGTGAATGAAAAATCTATACTTGGGCATATCCTCTTTTTGAAGAGAGGGAACTTTAGCACATACACATACACACATAGAGAGACAGAGACAGACAGAGAGACAGAGAGAGACAGAGACAGCACCAGCACCTCAATTAAAAAAAATTGCATTCCAGGTGATTGTGAGGCAATGTCTATGAAATTTGAAAGGAAAACAATTTTGAACATAATATTCTATACCCAACAAAACTATCAGATTATTGTGATACCAAAATCATAAAGACCACATACAAATTTAATAAAAGCATACATATATCATGCAGCTTATTAGTTAACATGGTTATTTGTTAATCTCTATGCAAAATTAGCATAAATTATATGGTATCCTATTATAATATCTAAAAATATGGCAATGCCTTGCTTTCTTTTTTTTTTTTGGAGTTACCCGGGAACGAAACCAAGACATTATACATGGGAAGCAGGCACTCAACCACTAAGCTACAACTTGTTCCCCTTCTTTGCTTTGTATTTTGATGAGCACTCTTGACACATTTTAACTTCTAGTTTTCCATGTTATAATAATGCTGGGACACACATAATTCACCACTACATACTCTATATTTCCTGTGGGAAGCACAGGATATAATGTAATGCACATGGAATTTGGAAGAAGATAAATCCAGATATGAATCTTGTTTACACTGTTCTCTAGCTATAAGGACTTAAGCAAGTTACATAGCTTCCCTGAGCTTTATTTTCCTCTTCTATAAAATAAGGATGATATAGTATCTGCCTTGAAAGGTCATTGTAAGAATTAGGGAATATATATGCAAATTGCCTAACATATAAAAGTCATGCTATAAATAGTGTTTTTTTTTTTATTAGTAACAATACTTATTTGCACAATCCATTGGCACCATGATATGATGAAGTTTGTGTTGTTAATAGTTTCACATTTTATTTGTTAATGTCCATGTTAATCCAAAATATACATAAAGTGCCCGATTAGTAAATGTAGGAAAATTATCACTCAAGAATCTTAATTTTGTAAATGGAATATACCTCCCATGTACAAAATCCCATGAACTAGGGCCTAATGTGACCAATACAAGTTGGCCATCATGGCAACTCAAAAACAAATACCAAGATAAATCCTGATTATAAACTAGTGTTGCTCTAGTTAGCAGAAGAAATTGAGAGTCAAATAATGCCGAAGAATTTTTCCTCAACACTAAGTGACATTTTCCTAAAGAGTATATATATGATTTATACTATTATTGAAAGCTGAGTTCTCCCAAAGTTGATCATGCTTATTTCTACCCTAGGTCCTAAAACAAACCAAACAAAATGTACTTTCCACTGCATTCTGATTAAAGATAATAAAGTAGAAAATGTGCAAATAAGTTATTGCTACCCAGTATCTTACCAACAATTGCCAGTCACAAGATACTGGCAGAGTTTAATGGACCCTAATTCCCCAGAAGTATGAAGCCTTGTTTTTTTTTCATATGGTGATAGGCAAGGCAACATAGGAATCATGCAGGTGGTGGCTTCACTGCAGGCTCTTATGATGGTGTAGGTCTGAAAACTGTGCATAATTAACATTGTTGTAAATGTCAATTATCAGACTTTCAATGTCATCTGTGGCTCTACCCCGGCTTTCTGCCAGATCTTCCATTGCCACAGGGATTTTAAGAACTGCATTGCTTAAATATTCCTTCCAGGTGTTGATACACTTTGTTGGTGGTGGAAAGAAAGCATAGCCATTGTATCTCAATGCAAGCCACTTGTCAAATAGAGTGGGTGGGGATGCAGGAACAAATGGCCCTGGTGCATGCCACACTGAATGGATAAGAATATAAAAATAACATATAGTTTGGATTTATTTGTTCTGCTTCAGTTGACAGGTTACCGCAATTGTAGAATGTGATATTAAAAATTCCTGTACACACTCTTATTACATGCCAGGGACTGGAAAGAAGTTAGTTTTGTAGAAGCATATAATTCGTTAGAGAGAAAGTACTTTAAAAGCTATCTTATAGGCTGCCTTCATTCGTTTTCCCTTGTTACTAGAAAGGCTACTGGACTCCTCTCAAAAAATAACTTTTATCATATAAATAATCTTTTGCAAATTATTACCGAATGACTTAATAACTGAGCTCAAAATATCTATTTGCAGGCAACAGAAAATGGCAATTTGGTTTGTAAGACAGATCACTAAAACTCCTAGCCACTACCCACTAAATATTTAATCATACTTAAGGCAACAGTTTCTATAATACTTGGTACATAAAAGGTGCTCAATAAATTTTGGAGCATGTATAATTCTTTTATATAATGTATATGTGTCAAGTAGTTATTTCAAGGTTTTGCTTATCTGATGTCAACCTTCCAAATTAAAAAGTAACCACAAGGAAGCAGATGTGGCTCAAGCAATTGAGCTCCTGCCTACCACATGGGAGGTCCCTGGTTCGGTTCTGGGTTGCTCCTAAAGAAGACAGTGAGCTGGCATGATGGGCAGGTGCGGCAAGCTGACACAAGAGACACAAGAAGAAAAACATAATGACAGACAAAACAAAGCAGGGAACGGAGGTGGCCTAAGCGATTAGGTGCCTTCCTCTCACATTGGAGGTCCCAGGTTCAGTCCCTGGTGCCTCCTAAAGAAACAAAGAAGATGAACCAACACAACAAGTGCAAACAATGAGGAGGTGGGGAGAAATAAATAAATTAAAAAAATCTTAAAAAAAAAGTTATCACAGCAATAACAAAAATAGTTTAGCTTTATAAAAATACACAGAAATGTACAAATCCCTAGAAATACTAATATAAAACTCCTGATTGTTTAGATGACTTTTCCCATTTCAATCAATCCTGCTTGACATAATATTACTATTAAATTAAGTCCATAAGTTTCATTAATTGTATTTTTCCCATGATTCTCCACATTCCCACAGCCATGCAATAGTGATGTACGTCTTTTCTAGTTCACAGAAGGACATTCTTGCATTTGTACCATTAACCACAATTCTCATGCACCTCTGAGTTCACTGTATTGTTCAGTCCTTAGATTATTCTCCAGCTTTCTTTCAATTGACATTTAAATCCTTAGACTATCCTTTTCAGCCACAATCCCATTTATAAACCAGCTGTGTTAATTCTACGCACTATAATGTGTTACCATCAACTCTATCCATTACCACATTTTTACAGTTAAATTAAAACTTCATCATATATTAAACATTAGTACTCCTTCTCAGCCCTCCTCTTATTTCCTAACCTTAAAAACATGTATTTGTTCTTTGTGTTTAGTTCATATTAGTGAGACTATGCAACATTTGTCCTTTTGTGTCTGGCTTATTTCACGTAGCATAATGTCTTCAAGGTTCATCCATGTAATCATGTGTCCCAATTTTATTTCTTACTGCAGCATAGCATTCCATCGTATGTTTATACTGCATTTTGTTTATCCATTCATTGGGTGATGGACATTTGTGTTGTTTACAACTTTTCACAATTGTGAATAATGCTGCTATGAACATGAGAGTGCAAATGTTTGTTCATGTCACAGTTTTCAGTTCTTCTGGATATAGTCCTGTCAGAGGAATTGCTAGATCATATGGAAGTTCTAGATTTAGCTTCCTGAGGAACCACCAAACTGTCTTCTACAGAGGCTGCACCATGTTACATTCCCACCAATAGTGAAGGAGTGTTCCTATTTCTCCACATCCTCTCCAGCACTTATTGTTTTCTGTTTTTTTAATAATAGCCATTATTTGCAGTGTGAGATGATAGCTCATTGTCGTTTTGATTTGCATTTCCCTAATAGCTAGTGATATTGAACATTTTTTATGTGCTTTTTGGCCCTTTGTATTTCCTCTTTGGAGAAATGTCTATTTAAATCTTTTATGGATTTTTAAATTGGATTGCTTGCTCTTTTATTGTTTAGTTCTATGATCTTTTTATATAGAATGGAAATCAAACCCTTATTGGATATGTGGATTCCAAATATTTTTTCCCATTGAGTGAGCTGCCTTTTCACATTCTTGACAAAGTCCTTTGAATCATAAAAGTATTTAAGTTTGAGGAGGTCCCATTTATCCATATTTTCTTTTGTTTTTCATGCTTTTGGTGTAAAATTTAAGAATCCACTACATACCACAAGGTCTTGAAGATGTTTCCCTACATTTTCTTCTAGGAACTTTATGGTTCTAGCTTTAATATTTAGGTCTTTACCCATTTTGAGTTAATTTTTGTGTGAGGTGTCAAGTAGGGGTCCTCTTTCTTTCTTTGGGTTATGGATATCCAGTTCTCCCATCACCATTTGTTGAATGGACTGTTCTGCCCCAGCTGATTGCCTTTGACAGGCTTGTCAAAAATCATTTGACCATAGATGTGAGGGTCTGTTTCTGAACCATCAATTTGATCCATTGGTCTATTTGTCTATCTTTATGCCAGTACCATGCTGTTTTTATCACTGTAGCTAGGTAACATGATTTAGTGTCTGGAAGTGAGGGTTATTCAACATTGCTCTTCCTTTTTAAAATGTTTCTGGCTTTCAGGGCCCCTGACCCTTCCAAATAAATTTGATAATTGTGTTTTCCAATTCTTTAAAAAATGCTGGTAGAGCTTTTATTGGGATTGTATTGAATCTGTATATCAATTTGGGTAAAGTTGACATCTTAACGATATTTAGTCTTCCAATCCATAAGCATGAATGTTCATCCATTTATTTAGGTCTTTTAAAAAAATTTCTTTTAAAAATGCATTGTAATTCTCTGAATACAAGTGCTTTACATCCTCAGCTAGGCTTATTCCTAAATATTTGAATCTTTTAGTCACTCTTATAAAAGGAATTTTTTTCCCAACTTCCTCCTCAGATTGCTCATTACTAGTATATAGAAAGACTACTGATTTTTGCATGTTAATCTTGTATGCTGCCACTCTGCTGAAATAACTTATTAGCTCTAGCAACTTTGTTGTAGATTTTTTTTAGACTTTCTAGATTCAGGATCATATCATCCGCAAATAGTGAAAGTTTTACTTCTTCCTTTCCAATTTGGATGCCTTTTATTTCTTGTTCTTGGCTGTTTCCTCTATCTGGTACCTCTAGCACTATACTGAACAATAGTGGTGACAGTGGGCATCCTTAACTTGTTCCCAGTCTCAAGAGGAAACTTTCAGACTTTCACCATTGAGTACAATATTAGCTGTGTTTCTTTTATATATGCCCTTTATCATGTTGAGAAAGTTTCCTTCAATTTCTATCTTTTGTAGTATTTTTATTAAGAACAGGGGCAGTATTTTGTCAAATACCTTTTCTGCTCAATCAATAAGATCATGTGATTTTTTCTTCTTTGATTTAATAATGTGGTTTTTTACGCTGATTGGTTTTCTTGTATAAAACCATCCTTTCATGCCTGGTATAAAACTCACTTGATCATGATGAGTAATTCTTTTAATGCATTGTTAGATTCAATCAGCAAATATTTTCTTGAGGATTTTTGTACCCATATTCATTAAGGAAATGGTTCTGTACTTCTCTTTTTTTGTAATATCTTTATTTGGCTTTGATATTAGAGTAATATTGGCTTTATAGAATGAGTTTGGTAGTGTTCCTTCTTGTTCAATTTTTGGAAGACTTTGAGTAAAATTGGTATTAAATCTTTGAATGCTTGATAGAAGTCACCTGTGAAACCATCTGGTCCTCAGCATTTCATTTTGGGAAGTTATTTGAGGACTGTTTCAATTTCTTTATTTGTGATTGGTTTGTTGAGATCTTCTATTTCTTCTCATTTCGGTGTAGGTTGTTTGTATGTTCCTAGGAAATTTTCTATTTGCTCTACATTGTCTAGTTTGTTGGCATACAGTTGTTCATAATATCCTTTTATGATCTCTTTTACTTCTGTGGCATCAGTAGTAATATCTCCATTTTCACTTTTTATTTTATTTATTTGCATCTTCTCTCCTTTTTTGTCAGTCTAGCTAAGGGTTTGTCAATTGTGTTAATCTTCTTGAAGAACCAACTTTTGGTTTTGTTAATTCCCTGTTTTTTTGTTTTGTTTTGGTTTTTGTTTTTGTTTTTGTTTTTTTGTTTGTTCTCAATTTCATTTATTTCTGCTTTGATCTTTGTTATCTCATTCCTTCTACTTGTTTTGGGAATATTTTACTGTTCTTCTTCTAGTTCCTCCAGCTGTTTAGTTAGATCATTGATTTTAATGCTTACTTCTTTTTTAATATAAGCATTGAGGGCTATAAATTTCCCTCTCAGCACTGCTTTTGCTGCATCCCATATATTCTGATATGTTGTGTTCTCATTTTCATTTGTCTTGAAATATTTATTGATTTAATTCACAATTTATTCTTTTACCCACTGATTACTTAAGAGTGTATTGTTTAATCTCCATGTATTTGTGAATTTCCCCTTTTTCCACCTATTGTTGATTTCCAACTTTATTTCATTAAGATCAGAGAAAGTGCATTGTATAATTTTAATCTTGTTGACTTTATTGAGATCTGCTTTGTGACCCAACATATGGTCTGGAGAAAGATCCATGAGCACTTGAGAAGAATGTATATCCTGCTGTTTTGGGGTGCAATGTTCTGTATGTGTCTATTAGATTTAGTCCATTTATCATATTATTCAAGCTCTCTTTTTTTAAATTTATCTTCTGCCCAGCTGTTCTAGCCAATGCTGAGGGTGATGTGTTGAAGCCTCCAACTATTATTGTACAGACATCTATTTCTCTCTTCAATTTTGCCAATATTTGCCTCATGTAATTTGGGGCATCCTGGTTAGGTATATATATGTTTGGTTGTTATTTCTTCCTGGTGAATTGCCCCTTTAATTAATAAATAATGTCCTTCATTTTTCTAACAATAGTTTTGCTGTTAAAGTCAATTTCATCTATATAAGTATAGCTACTCCTGCTTTGGGGGGGGGGCGGTTATTGCATGTGTGGAATATATTTTTCTAGCATTTCACTTTCAATCTATTGGTATTCTTGGGTCTAAGGTGGGTCTCTTGTAGACAGCATATTGATGGCTTATATTTTCTTATCCATTCCACCACTCTGTGTCTTTTGATTGTGGAATTTAATCCACTAGCATTCAATGTTATTACTGTAAAGACAGTTCTTCACCTATTTTGACCTTTGTGTTTTTATCTGTCATATTTTAATTTTCACCATTCTTTTTACACTTTTAGTTACTTTTACTGGTATAATCTTCATTTAGGCTCTCTTCCAAACCCCTCTCTCCTGTCTTTTCTTTACAGGCTGTATCAATCCCTTTAGTATTTCCTGCGAACCTGGGTTATAAACTGTCTCAGTTTCTGTTCATCGGTGAATATTCTAAACTTGCCCTCATTTTTCAAAGACAATCTTGCAGGATATAAAATTCTTTGCTGGAAGATTTTATTTTGCAGTGTCTTAAATGTATAATACCACTGCCTTCTTGCCTCCATGGTTTCTGATGAGAAATTGGCATGTAATCATATTGGGTATCCCTTGTATGTTGTGCATTGCTTTTCTCTTGGCGATCTCAGAATTCTCTTCATCTTTGGCATTTGGCATTCTGATTAGTATTTGCCTTGCAGTTGGTCTATTTGTATTTATTCAGATGGGAGTATGTTGTGCTCTTGGACATGGATATCAATGTCCTCCAATAGGGTTGGGAAGTTTTCCACCACTATTTCTTCAAATATTCTTTCTGCCCCTTCTTCCCTCTATTCTTCTGGCACACCCATGACACATATGTTTGCAAGTCTCATGCTGTCATTTCGTTCTTTGTGACCTGATTCAATTTTTTTTCTATTCTTTTCTTTAACTGTTCTTTTGTATGTTCACTTTTGGAGGCCATGTCTTCAAGTTCACTCATCCTTTTTTCTGCCTCCTCAAATCTGCTGTTACATGCCTCTGGTGTTTTTTAAATTTCATTTATTTTGCCTTTCATTCCCACAAGATAGGCTACTTTTCTAATTCTTCTTTGTGCTCACCCTGTGTCTTCTTAATATCCTTAATTTCTTTAGCCATCTCATTAAGTTTATTAAGGAGATTTTTTTGAACATCTATGATTAGTTTTCTCAACTCCTTTATGTCATCTGGAGGCTTATCTTGTTCCTTTGACTGGGCCATATCTTCCTGTTTCTTGGTATGGATTATAATTTTTTGGTAGTGTCCTGGCATCTGGCTTACTATATCTATTTATTCTGTGTCCAGTTTCTCTGTTTAGTTTAGGGCTTTCTTGCCCTTTGCCTCTTGCTGGCTGTGTAGTAGGGGCTGAGGACATAGCTGATTCAGTAAGCTGTGGAAGCTCTGCCAGTGTGGCCTTAGGAACTGATGAAGCTTCTCCTGTCCCAGGGGTAGGAACAGAGCCACAGCCATGTGTACTAATCTAAGCCATGCAGGCCAAGACTATCTCTAGTTGCCTGAAAGAACTGATGAGGCTTCATGCCCTTTCCTCCCCTGACTGGAGTGGGGATGGAACCAAAGGTGTGGGCAGCAATCTAAACTGTGCAGATCAAAATTGACTGCAGTTGCCCAGGTAGATTGACAGTACCAGCCTCCCTTCTCCCCTGCCAGGGGTGGGGATGGACTCAATGGAGTGCCCAACAATTAATCCATGTGAGTTAAAAGTGCCTTCATTTGTTCTAAGAGGCTGAGGGAGTACTGTCCCTTCTGTCCTTTAGTTGGTGGGGATGGAACCACAGGTACCCAACTGTTCAGTTCATGTAGGCCAAAAGTACCTGCCATTGCCTAGAGAGGCTGGGGAAAAACTAACCCCCTCTTATCCTACTGGGGGATGGGGATGAAGTTACAAGTGGCTGGCTATTCAATCTGTGTGGGCCAAAAGCACCTACAGTTGCCCAGAGAGGCCAAGGAGACACCTCTCCCTGCTCTCCTATTGGGAGGTGGGGATGGAGCCCCAGGTGTCTGACTATCCGGTCTGTGCTGGCCAAAAGTGCCTGCAGTTGCCTGGAGAGGCTGGTGCAGTTTCCCCCCAGCTTCTTCTTTGAGTGAGGTGGGGCTAGGGCCTAGGCTAGGACTTCAATCTGATCTGGGTGGAAAGAAGCTGGTCCCTGTGATCACTGTGACTTTCAATCAGCTCCGCTTCTCCTCATGTTAGGGATGGAGTTAAAAATGTGGCCACCATCCTCTTTCCAACTAGGACAGGTTCAAACTTTAGCTGTTCTTAGGATTATACTTTAACCAGCCAAATTTACTAATCAGTAGCTGAAGTTAGTGCTTAACCTTCCCTTTCTCCCCCATTTTTGGGAAATGGAGCTTCCAACTCCAGCCACCAAATAGCTTCCAAGGCAGCTTGCGCCACCTGTGGAAGATAGACACCAGTCTCTGTGGCATGGAGAGCTCTACTTACAAATCTTCACTGCATCTGGGCAGTCTCCTCTTTCTATTCTTTCAAAGATGTTGTAGGATGCTCTTCTGGTCTCCTGGGCCCCTCAAACATTGCATTATATAGCACTAGGTGATTATTAACTGCCCTGCAGGACAACCTGACTCTTGGAATGCCTAACTCTGCAACTATTTTGCCTCCAACCTCTCTTACTGCCTTTTATACATGCCCAATCATCTCTTCCAGATAACCTTCTCAGACAAGTTTCCTTTAGCACAGCGGATCAGCACATACAAGCCTTTGGAGTCAGAATACCAAGCTCTGCTGTGGTAAAGTGGCAGATATCACTCAAACTCACCGACACTCAATTAAAATTCTATAAAATGGGATGATTCTTCTTTAATAGGGAAGAATGCAAGTAACTCAGTGTTGAGCACATAGTCAACACTCAATAAATTACAAAACACTAAAAGAATGCTAAGCCTTATATTCGAGCAACATTACGATAATTTTAAGCCCTCACAATAAACCTGTGGGATGCATAGGCTAATCCGTGATATATAGATGGGAACTGTAAAACTTGGAAATGTCCCAAATTGTCCCAAATTTGTTCCTAACTAGTCCTTTGTAGAGTCAGGGTTTAAAGCCTGGTTTTCTGATTTTATCTTTCCACTACTCTGCAGTGATTTCTAAAATATTCTAAAATTCATTCTCTGACCAAACCTTACACCCAAACAGGATTGTGTTACAATGTAACTTAATGTGTCTATTTGATATATAGTATTTGCTGAGGCATAAGTGTCTAAGAAACAACAAACAACATATGAGAGAAATATTTCATTAGTTTTGCTATTCCAACAGCTAGTTTCCCACAGATTGCTAGGAAAATAACTCACTTTAATCATACCGGTTCTGCCCTTTACCCCAAAACTGTCCTCAAGGTCCTTTCCAACGGATCCCTTCCTATACCTGTGATCTGCTTTCTGTCATTACAGATTAATTTTTACGTTCTAGAATTTTATATAGACAGATACATAAATTTGACACTTATTTTTGGTTGGCTTCTTTGTACAACATAATAATTTTGTCATTATTCAAAGATTGTTGTATATCAATAGATTTTTTTCTTTCGGTTGCAAAGTAGTATTCCATTGAACAAATATACCATAATTTGTTTGTCCTTCTACCAGTTGAGGAACATTTGGGCTGTTTCTTACATTTGGCTATTTCATATAAAGCTGCTGTGAACATTCAAGTAAATACTTTGTGGTGAACACGTGTTTTTTTTTTGCCTTGGGTAAATAACAAGAAGTGAAATGGTTGGGTGAAAAGTGGGTGCTTGTTTAACTTTTGATGAAGTTGCAAACTCATTTTCCAAAGAGGTTGTGGAAAGCATTCCTATCAGCAATTTATAAAAATTCCAGTTGCTTCATATCCTTGCCAATGATTAATATAGTGAGACTATTAAACTTTAGCAATCTAATATGTGTGTAGTAGTAGTAGTAGTAGTAGTAGTAGTAGTAGTAGTAGTAGTTCTTTCGATGTTAATATTTGCATTTCTGTGATGACCATAATGACGCTGAACCTCTTTTTATATGCTTATTGCCTATGGGTGCTTTTTTCTTTCATTCAATATTCATTCAAATGTTTTGCCCATTTTCTTATTTGATTGCATATCTTCTTCAAATTTAGTTGTAAGTGTTCTTTACACAAGTACTTTGTTTCATAAATGTGTTACAAATATTTACTGTCTATGACATGCCTTTTCATTTTCTTAATAGTGTAATTGAAGACCAAATTTTTATAAATTTTGATGAAGCCAATAGCAAAAAAACAGTAAAAAGTGTAGTTTATATTAAAAAATCTTAAACTTTTTGCCTTCTTATTTTATCAGATGTTGAGAAACGTGTTTTTTTTTTTTTTTAATACTTCTCTATCATTGTGGAATTGCCTGTTTCTCTAGTTCATTCTCTCTCTTTTTTTTTTTTAGCTTCATGCATTTTAAAGCTCTGTTTTTAGGTGCATAATCATTAATAAATTTTGTCTTCTTGATTATGAGATGTCCTGTTTATCAGTCTTAGTACTCTTTGTCTTGAAGTTTGTTTCATCTGAAAGCAAAATAACCACTACAATTGTCTTATGCTTACACTTTATTTGGAAGTTAAACCATTTTGACTTATTTATTTTCAACATATAATTGTCTTTATATTTAAAATGTCTCTTATAAACAGCAAATAAGAGTCTTGCTTTTATCTCCATTCTATTCAGCCCTGCTATATAATTGGAGTATTTAGATCATTAACATTTAATATATTCAATGAAATGTTTGGAGTATTTCTACCATTTTATTTGTTTAAGATTTTCTCCCTGGATTTGCTCCTCTTTTCCTCTTTCCTGTCTTCTTTTGAATTGTTTCAATATTTTTTAATGCTCCAGTTTAAATTAAACATTAGGTTTTTGGTTATATCTTCTTCTAGTTTGAGTCTTTAGTGTGTATATGTACACATGCACATGCATGTGTGTGTATGTGAGACAGAGAAAGACAAAGAGTTTGTTCCAAGGATTAAAATATATATGGCAATCTGCTTTCAAAGACTAGTAGAGTTAATGTACTACCACATGTATAATATTTTAATTGACCCTGAAATCGTGCAGGAGTCTTTACATCCCTTCTCATTGAACTTTATGTTATAGTTGTCAAATCTACATTTATATAAATTCAACATCTCACCAGAATATCTTAAATTTTTATTTTAAATAGCCATACACATTTTAAAGAACTTAAGATGTTAAAAAGTAGTATTTTATATTTTTATAATTATTTTATTTATATTTAGCCACCTATCTACCATCTTTGTTGTCTCTCTTCATTCCTGAAGATGCAAGTTTTCTTCTAGTGTCAATTCCTTTCAATTTGAAGGAATTTCTTTAATATTTCTTCTATAGGAATCTTGATAGCCACATATTCTCTAAGTTTTCCTGAAATAAATTTTCAATGGGCATAGATTATATATTTACAGTACTTTAGCCCTACAATTTTAAAGATGTTTCTACTATCTTCTAATCTTCATTGTTTCTGATGAGAAATACAAGATCATTTCATTAATTTTTCCCCAGTAAGTAATGTGTCCTTTTTTTCTAGGTGTTTTTAAGAATTTTTTTTATTGCCTTTTACTTTCCGCAAACTAATTATGATGAATGTAGACATGGTTTTCTTTTTGCTTATTATGTGTTTTCGCTTTCTGACTGCTAAAACAAAACACATACAATAGGTTGGCTTAACAACTGGAATTTATTTGCTCATGGCTTTAGAGGCCAGAAGGCTTGCTTCTTCCTAGGGTCAGTATCTTCTGGCTGGCTATCAATCTTTGGGGTTCCTGGATTATCTTTCACATGGCAATGCACATGGAGATGTCATATTATTCCTGCATTGAATCCTCAATATTATATTTGGGATTCTCTGAGCTTTTTGAATTTGTTAATATATGCTTACAAATTTTAGGACATTTTCATCCATTGTTTTTTCAAATATATTTTTCTGTCTCAATCATTTTCTCCTCCTTTTGGGACTACAATAATTATTTGTTGAGCATTTTGATATTGTACCATAGGTTCTTGAGGCTATGGTCAATTTATGTTCTTTTTCTTTTTTTCAAAAACTCTGCTTTTTAGATAAGATCACTTTTACTGATGTACCCTAATTTCCTCACTCTGTTTGCCATCTCCATTCTGTATTAAGCACATCCAATGACGTTTTTTATTTCAGATATATCATTTTTCCATTTGTTTCCAAAATTTCCATTTGTTTCCTTTTTATAGATTTTAGTTTTGTGTTAAATTTGGCTATCTTTTCATTCATTTCAAGTATGATTTTCTTTTACCTCATGAAGCATAACTATAATAATTGTTTTAAAGTCTTTGATAATTCAAGCTTTTGGTCATGTTAGAATCTTTTCCCTTGGGATCTGGATGCATATTTCTAGTTCTTTGTATGCCAAGAAAGTATGGATCATATTCTGCACATTGCAAAAGTTAGGTTGTGCAGACTCTGGGTTCTGTTATAATCATCTGGAAAATACAGACATTTTTATTCTAGCAGCTAATAATCCTGGTTATGCAAATACTTGAATTCTGTCCCTTCTCTGGATTTTAGTTAAAATTCAGTTTCATTCTCTAAATCTTTGTTATGCTTCTTTCTGTCTGTCTATGCATTCATAGCTCAAAGTCATTCTGAGACTTATGTGAGTGGTTCTTAAAGCCTTTATGATACAGGTTTAGACTATTCCACACACGCATAGTTCAGGAGTTATGTTGACAATCACGTTTGTTCGTACCAAGAATTAATAGATCTTTTTGCATCTCTTTTACTTCAGGGACAATTTTTGACCCACAAGGACACCTTTTCCTGCCTTTTATGTCCAAAAGGGCACAGTTTCTATGGGTATTTTAGTCAGGAGTAAAGTAAAATAAATGTAGAACACTTTCTCATGTGGATTGTTTCTTCAAGTTTTGTCTCCCATTTATAAGCTTCATACCTTTGATTATTTATTTATATCTTTGGGTATTTATTTTATTTATATATTTGGTTCAGAATCTTCTTTTGTTTTCAAGGGAATACATAGGCAGTGGTGGACTTATTCCAACAAGTCAAAAATTAAACTCTCCAATGTTACTTTTGATATAAATAATATATGCAAGATTTGCTTCTGATTGTATATGTTATCTTGTCATTTTGAATATCGAATCTTTGAACATTACAGAATAAAGTAATTATATTCATCATTCAGTTGAAAAAAATCAATAACTTTGTTGGGGATTGAATCATGTCTCCCTCAAAATCTTTGGTCCTGTGGATGGGAACCCATTTGTAAACAGGAATTTTGAAGATGTTATTAGTTAAGGTGAGTCTTAATCCAATATGGTTGAAGTCCTTATAAGCAAAGGAAATTGGACAAGGAGGGAGAGAAGTCACAGGGAGCATCCAGAGACTGGAATTCAATGCAACATGGAATAGAAAGAAAAAGACACCACCATGTACATTGTCATGTGATGCAAAGCCCAAGGAACTCCAAAGATTGCTGGTCAGCTAGTAGATATTGACCTCATGAGGAAGCAAGCCTTCTAGCCTCTGAACTATGAGCAAATACATTCTTGCTGTTTTAGTAGGTAGGAAACTTAAATAGTTTTTGGTACTGGAAAGTGTGGTGCTGCTAAGAAAAATACCTAAAAATGTGGAAATGGCTTTAGAATTGGGTAAGTGATAGAGGCTGGCAGAATTGTCAGGTGTTTGATAGAAAAAGCCTAGAGTGCTTGAAGAGATTGTTGGCAGAAATATGGACATTAAAGATGTATAAGATGAGGCTTTAGAAGGAAATGATGAATGTGTTTTTGGAAATTGGAAGCAATGTTCCCCTTGTTATAAAGTAGCAAAGAACTTGACAACATGTTGTTCTGATGTCAGATTGAAAGGAACTGGTATGTGATGAACTTGGATATTTATCTGAGGACATTTCCAAGCTAAGATAAGAAGGTGCAACTGCTTCTCCTTGCAGCTTAGAGTAAAATGTAAGAGGAAAGGAATAAGCTGAGAGTTCAACTTTTAACCAAAGAATAACTAGCAATTGATGAATTAGAAATTTCTTAGCTTATCTAGATAGTATACTCTGAGACTAGAGCCAGAAGCAACTCTATCAGGGATCATGCTTAGCTTTCGGAATGGCTTCTCAGAGAACTGAGTTCCATGTGAGGGTTTAAATGAACAACACTTTGCTAAAGAAGATGCAAATGAATGTGGTTCAGACAGCCATTACAGTGAAAGTCAAGATTAGAAATGCAGTTATCCAAGAAGGATCGGTGGGAAGTTTTATTGTCTGAAGATTTGGACATACTCAAACTGCACAGAAAGCTGACAAAATTTTTACAAAATTCGTATCAGCAGAACCGCTGGCAGCCTGAAATGAAAAGGACAGAAAAGGGATGAAGTGAAGGAAGAATAACTTCAAGGGCAGAACCATGGAGGCAAAGGACTGGCTGAAAAGATCCCCAAGGACCAAGAGAGCTGGCCTCCCCAGGTTTGTGGAAAGCATGGGTCCACCTTGTGCCCTGTTGTTCAGGGAGATTTTGCTACCCCAAACTCAGAGAAGTTGGAGCCTGGGTATTCATGGAGAGCCTGGGGGCCATCCCAAAGCTCAGAGAGGGTGGGGCCTATATCCCAGTGTCCAGGAAAAGCATGGTAGTTGCAGAGGTGCTTAGAAAGGGTGGGCCTGCCTCTCCATCAGGCCTGGAAGACAAAGAATCAAGACACATTTGGCTCCCAGACCTTGAGATCTAATGAACTTTTTCCTGCTGAGTTTTGGACTTGTTTGGGACCTGTAAACCCTGTTTTCTTTCCAATTTCTCTCTTCTGAAATTGCAATATTTGTCCTATGCCTGTCCTTCTATTGTATATTTGAAGCAGATAACTTGTTTCCTATATTTCACCGATCCATCAGACAGAAATTTTGCCCCAGGATGGACCATGCCCATAACTGGTTTTGATGAGATTTTCTACTTAGCATTGTTAATTAAATGACTTAAGGCTTTGGAATGTTGTAATGGAATGAATGCATTTTGCACAAGGGAAGAACATGTCTTTTTGGGGTCCGGAGAATCAACTGTTGGGGATTGAATCATGTCCTCCACAAAATGAGTGTTCAGGTCTCAGCCCCTGGTCCTGTGGGTAGGAACCTATTTGTATGCAGGAGCTTTGAAATTGTTATTAGCTAAGATGTGGGGTGGGCCTTAATCCAATATGGTTGAAGTCCTTAGAAGCAAAGGAAATTGGACAAGAAGGAAGAATCCACAGGGAGCAGTCAGAATCTGCAAGTCAATAGAACCCAGAAGAGAAATGAGAAGATGCTTCCATGTGCATTGCCAATGTGACAGAAAAGCCAAGGAACCCCAAAGATTGCCGGCCAGTCAGAAGCTGCTTTAGGAGGAAACAAGCTTTCTAGCTTCTGAAACTGTGAGTCAGTAAATTCTTGTTGTTAAGCCAACCCATTGTATGGTATTTACCTTAGCAATTGGAGAATGAAAATCACCTATACTATTCAAATTGGTGCTTTCAGATAACTACTTTGTTTCATTTTAACTTTCTTTTTAATATCAAAGAGACTATCCCATACAGAAAGAAGAAATCCATGCTTCTAGCATTCATTGTAACCTAATAACATGTGTTCTTTTTATACATTTTAGAGATTTTACATTCTTAGGCAAATATTACTACTCTAAATGTGACCTTGTTTGTTTTTTACTTAAGAATGGGCTCTACTTCTATATGACAAATGGGAATTTTTTCATAGATACTACCTTCATTGAAACATCCAATTGGAACTGCTGCAGAATATTTAAAACATGCATGGAAAAAAATAGCCATTCTACACAGGTAAGGTAGAATAATCTCAAATAGGCAAAGATCTAATTTCTGTCTTTTAAAAAGTTTGTTTTATATATAAATATGCACATATCTGTGATGCTAGGGGCTGTCAAAACCTCAGTTTCTTGTCTGAAGGTTAATTTTAATGTGGCCCTGTGGGTACCTGACCCTAAGTCAATTTGCAAGGCCAAATAAATCATCCTATGCACAACTCTTGATAAACTATTTCAGCCTGTATAGTCACAATAATTAATCTAAAAGCTCTGTTGTCACATAATTCTGTACTAGTTAAGGCAACAAGAAAATAACTGGACTCTATCATCTATAAAATAACTCTTCATGTGATGAAATTTCTATTGTGTCCCTCAAACCATTTCTCTCTAGATTAAGCAGTTTCAGTTTCTTTCTTCATAGTTCCTATTTTCCAATACTTTTCTTGTGTTCATTTTTTTCCACTATGGGATCCCTCTTATTGATTGCTGGAACTCCTCATTGTTCTGGATTTGGTTAATCCTGATACAATTTTAATATTACAAATTGGTCCCAGCTAATGTTTCACATAACCTGACCTTTGTTTATCTCTAGTTTTTGCAGGTTATATTATGTTTCTGCTTAAATATCCTACTAAAACATTCATTTCCCCCTTTCTTTTTATCAATATAACTATATCACTATTTAAAATAGTTTTATAGGATTAAAATCAACTTGGACTAAAAAGAAAGAAGGAAAAGAGTAGTCATTATATAAAATAACTCTACACCTAGCAATAGGCTTGAATATGTGCCGAGCAGTCTGAAATGTAATATTTGTGAGTATGTAACTTGAATAACCATCTCTCTGTATGAAAAAACTTTTGAATTTAGCCAGAATTCTTCATATAGAAATCTACTGCTATGAAGAGGGGATGAAAACGGAGCTGTTCATGAATAGTTATTAAACTGATGTAGCTTAAGAATAGCTTGCTGATGCTTGACCACATTCGAGAAAAGCAGTATATTTGGGTAAAAGAAAAAGGATGGTTTCTATTTATTTTAAATAGAAAAAAATCCTGAACAGCTACACTTTCTGGCTCATGGCCATGGTGAAACAAATGCAAAGGTTATGGAGAATTGAGGCCACTAGATCTACAATTCAGGCCAAAGGACTACTCTTTGCCTGGAATGTATACATAATTGTGGCAAAAGTTTTATACAAACATCTGGCTTAGAACTCTATTTCACTTTAATTTGAAGGAACAGCCTAAAGTGAGATGTGATATCAACAGGGTTAATACTTCCATGAAAATTCAATATTAATATTTTCATCATTACAGCCTTCAGGATGCACGGAAAAGGAAAAGAAAATGCTACAACAATCTAAGAATCTTTAAACCTACAGATTCTTACAAACTAGGCTGGCATTGCCATCTTAATTAATCTGTTTCCAAGAAGGAAGGGGAAAGAAAACAACCTAAGTATGAGTTGAGTTGAAATGACAGCCCACACTTACAGTTTTTGCCATAAGTTGCTATTTTTAATGATACAGAGACAATTTTGTTACTTCATTTTGTCCATAATATATTCCTGCACAATTATATTCTATACCTTCACTGAACAAATTGATGAAATAGGATGCACTGTAAAAAATCTGTTCTAAATTACGGCAATATGAAGATTAGTGCCACAAGTGGAAAAGTTTCATGTTTCTTCCTTTCATAAATAGAAACTACCAGAGATAACTGTATAACTTTTCAATTTATTATTTCATCACAATGATGACTTCAGGTTATCAATTCTTTGACTGTAGTATACTTTCATATTATTATATAGCTTCAAACCCCAACATAAATATTTGTGAAAGACTCTAATAAGGTCTTCTTGATCATAATCAGTCTGTGAGTTCCTTAAAGGTAGGGGTTAAATATTTTTCACTTTTTAATATCTAGCATTTATTAAACTGCCTAGAACAATATACATGGCACATAAACAATTATTAAATAAATGTAGAACAATGGCACCATTTTCTATTATTGAAAGTAATGATATTTTGAATTTAGAGTAAAATCTGAAACCCAAATTAGACCTAGAAAATGTACATATATATATTCAAAGCCCTTCCAAAATAGCTCCTAATTTTCTTCTTTATAGTCTAATGTCTTCTTATTTTTTATAGTTGAATTTGAAGTTTGTCCAAGGGTTGGAGCTCTCACAGTTTTAACCCATAGTGATTTATCTGTGATGTAGCACAACTTTGATATAAATGTCATGAGGATGAATGACAACAGGGACCCAAAGTATCCAACTGAATGAAGAAGTTATTCCCATGATAGGACAGCTTCTTTCAGTTCCTCTTCAATTCCTTCCTTTCTCATGCCTCTGTACTTCCTTAGTGCTACCTTTTATGAGTTTGAAGAACTCTAACTGTTCAGCTGAAAATCTTTTACTGCAACTCTTTTGAATGTCTTCTCAAGCAGCACAAGAACGTATCTGAGAAAAGACTTCTATATCAGTTTCACTTGGCATTGAACAAATTTGAGAAAGAAAGAGTAAGGGAAATCTCAAATAGTAAAGAATTACAAAGTTGAAAATAGCCATTTTTCTTTCTTTAGGAGAATCCAAACTTATGGAAGAACATCACTGATACATTTAAACAGAATCTTTCTAGTGCAACAGAGGACACTGGGAAATTAAAAATGCTCTTAATTAATGGTCATATTATGTAATTAACCTATTCAAACTCTAAAATCATTTATTATTGAGCCTCTATCTTATGGGGAGGGTGAATGATTTCTGGATGATTATAATATATTGACACCTCTGTGCCTAGCACAGGGCAAGAAATATGATTATAAATAAATTGATATTGAATAACATAAGCACAAATCTAGTGTTAAAAAAGTTCATGGAGGGAAAAAAGAAGCAAGAATTTTTGTGACTCTAATACTCATTAGGGATGTGAAAGAAAATGTGTCAACTAAGAAGAATCAGTGTAACATGCCCTTCATCCTCTTAGCTATCTCCTCTCTCGCCCTAAGATTTCTTCTTTAGTAACCTTAGAACCATCATCAACAGAATGTGAGATGAGGAATGTGAGACAGGAATAAAACATGATAAAGTTTCCTAAGAACCTACCTTTCTTCTCAGTTATTTGGGCAGTATCTTCATTGCTGAGTTAGTGCAGAATTATCTTTTCTTCTAAGATTTTGCTGTAGTCATGATGAAATTTTCTTGAAAATTATAGATATCATGGTTTACATTGTGGGATACTGATAGCATAATTGATGACTCTTCTACTTATTTGAGCACTTCTAATACCATTTTTGAAGATTCAGCCATGCGTTTAACTAGTGCTTTCCTCCAATATGAAATTTTATGATACCACAAACCGCTATGTGTCTACATCTACCTTAGCTGAACATTTCTTATCTCATCAGAGAGAGTGAAGAAATGACAATAGCATGAGATAATCTGGTTCAGATATTCCAATTATGCATTCAGGATTCTAGGAGGGTGCTCCTGTTTACCTAGGAGAGCACCATCTTTCTCAATCCCTTGAGTAATACATGCCAGAAATTGGAGAGAACTATCCTAAAGAATAATATAAGTGATATTATAAATGCTTACTATATATAGGCTCTATGCTAAGTAACTTACTTTACATGAATGTTCTCATTTAATCCTCACACCAATTTTATTAGGTATTCAATAACATTATCCCCATTTTACTCATGAAACCACTGAGGCTGAGCAAGATTGAATGATTGATGTCACAGAGCTTGTAAGTATCAGGGTCAGTTTCAAACACAAGCCTGTACTGAAGAGCACAAACTGCTCTAAATACTCTACCTACTGTCTCCTCTTTCCACTTTTACCTCATAATATTGCTACTTCAGTGAGTTACTTTGCATTTTATTTTTTCTTTTATTATTACAATTGTCTCTTAACTTGTCCCTCTTCTTTCACTGTCTCCACTCTTCCAGACTTAAGCCATCCCCTACATTATATGATCTTTCTAAAATGCAAAACCAATCAACTCAATGTAGCATCCTATTTATTTAGTGATGCTCTGAATGCTTCTACAGCCAGCATTTCTGAGAAAAGGTGCAGCTTGTGGTTCTGTAGCCATACACTTTCATATTTGTGCCATGGGTCTTTGTTGAACATACTTGTCCACTGGCAAGCCCATGACTTGAGTGAAAAATGGTTTGAGAACTCTGTCCTCAGAGCACTTGACATTGCTTAGAGAGTCCTAGCCAATTTAGGTACATTTTTTATTCTGAGGAATTTTAACATGGGACATACAGAGAAAGAGAGATACAGGCAAATAAGTGACACTGAAATGCAATGAAATATGTAGAAGACATTTAGCAGAAACCATAATGTGTGATTCACGAGTAAAGGGAAGCTATGAGTGGGAAGGAAAATATAGTCAGCAATTATTTGTGAGAAGACAAAAAGCAAAAACAAGGGGAAGTTGAATCTTGAAAGAATAGTGGGCTATAAAATCTACTCTTTTATCTTGAAAATTATTCAAGTTCTTGTGAGTCCTGATCAATATCTGGTGAGATGGTTTCCCATTTTCACTGAGTTCTATTTGTATCTATTTTAAAATCATTATCCTATTCTTACAATAAATCCCAATTGCCTGATGCTTTTCTTTTGATACTTTTAGTTATCCTGAATAAATTGGGCTGATGCATACCTGTCCAGAAACTCATCTGCCCCTGCTACTCTCTTCGGGCACCAGTGCTTGGGAATTTTCCTGAAAACATTGTGCTCTCTCATAATGTGATCTTTTGGAATGACCCTTGAACTCCCTCTATTCTTTTTTGAAACATCATTCAAACATTTCTTCCTCTGCCTTTCATTCCCTAATATAATTAGATATTCTGCCTATTGTGCTTCCACAAACACATCTGGCCTTCCCTCTGAACTGAGAACCCTTTGAGGACAGGAACGACATCTTCTTCATATTTATAACTTTAGGAACCAGCACAATCCTTATATATAGGTACAGAATCAAAGCTTGTGAAGGAAGGAAAGAGTGAAAGAAAGAAAGAAGGAAGGAAGGAAAGAAGGAAGGAGGGAGGGAGGGAGAGAGAGAGGAAGGGAGGAAGGAAAGAAAGAAGGAAGGAAGGGGAAGGAAAGGAAAGGAAAGGGAAGGGAAGGGAAGGGAAGGGAAGGGAAGGGAAGGGAAGGAAAGGAAAGGAAAAGGAAAGAAGAAAGGACATTAGGAAATGCTACGCAGTTACTTATTTAATTTCTTTCATAGACATAAATGCACAAATCTCAGGTTTCCTCCCATTTTGGTGTTAGAACTTAAAGTGGAAGAAGTAGAGTCTTGAGAATGTTCAACTGTATTAAAGTAAATAGAGCATGCCATAAAACCCAAGTAAATGTTTTGAAATAAAGAGAAAATAAAATTAGTAGTTATGTGCAGTTCATTGTGTTTTCTGAGCCATATTGATTCCAGTGATTTGGTTTTAATATCTGGGCTTCTAAACAAACATTCCATATAAATATCTGCCTGTATTTTTCTCTGGTCAAAAGATGCAGATTTGCAGTGAAGATGTCTTCTTACTTTCAAGGACATATTTTGTGAGACAAGGCTCTGAGAGGCAACATAGTATTTTTAGGCATGCCTGAAGAAGTCACTTTGCTGCTTTTAAGTCTTTGCCAGTTGAACTGATGTTGATTTCCAAGACTGCCTGGCTCTGTCTCATTTCTGAAGTCCTGAAAATTCCATGAGATGTACACATTGTAAGAGGTACAAAGGAGCCACATCTCTTGCCCTAAAATGGTAACCCCACTCTTGACTTTACTAAAGGTCACAGGAAAAATCATGGAGATCCCTCCCTAGTGCTGAGAATATAAGCATTTAGTTATGTGTAGACATATGGTGATAACATGGTCTCAATATAAATTGGGAGTATTCTGGTCTAATTAAAACATTGATTGCAATTTTGTTTTAAAAAACAAGAGCTACTGATCCACTATTCTAAAATTAAAATCATATATTTAAAATGATCCTTGTTAGGCAGTATTTTGAGTCCCATTATCATTATTCCCTGTTTTTTCACTTATAATATGTTATATTATATGGCAAAAGATATGTTGCAGATGGAATTCAGGTTATGGAAATTAAGATAGGAAGATTATGCTGTATTATCCAGGTAGGAATCACAAAAACCCTAATGTGTGAGAAGAGGCAACTTGAAGTTATTGGGGCCAAGGGCCAGAGAATGTGGGTGGGCTCTAGAAGCCGAGAATGATTCTTGGACACCCAGCAAAGAAACATGAACCATAGTTCCTACAACAGCATGGAATTGAATTCTTCCAAAAGCCTGAATGAGTCTAGAAATGGATTCTTCCCTAGAGTCTCCAGAAAGAAACACAGTCTTACTGATACCTTGATATAGGTTTTTTGAGACTCAAAGCAGAAATCTCAGTAGATTCCTCAGATTTTCATAATAGATGGATGTTTGTTTTTATTTGTAATTTTTATTTTATTTTTTACATACACAGCTAACAGGAATTAGGACTTAAACATATCTTTTGGGGACTACCATTTAACCCATTACACTGAGTTATCGAACAATGCAGATGCACTGAGATTTTAATATCAGAATAATTAATAATTAATTTATTCAAAATCCCAACAAATCATATTTTAAAGAATCAATTAAATCAGTTCTATTTATATCTTCTATATTGCTGAAAATCTAAAAAACTGCAGGCAAAATAAAGACCAACCAAATGCATAAATAAACCACAGCTGCAGCACTCAGGTATTCCATTGAGACTTTACATGATGGCCTTAGCCCATTCCTTCTGATAACATGACTTTTTATTTCATGTAAAATGCAGATCAGGGAGTACCAAAGCAACAATAAGACCTTCTATCAAAAAATGGATGCCCTTTTGAGTTTGTAGTAATTTATGATGGCATCAGTAAAAACATATACATAACTATATGCATTTTGGTAGTCAATGTTCTTTACCACAGATTAACTCAAGAAAATGTCTGGTTATATTTTTTCCAATCATTTTAACATGGAGATTAAATGACCTATGGTCATTTACTGAAGTTTTGTTGTTTTTAAAACTTTGTCATTATTGTATGTTGTTTTTATTTATTTATTTTTATTTATTTATTTATTTTTTTAAAGATTTTATTTATTTACTCATTTATCCCCCCCTTGCTGCTTGTGCTCTCTGGGTCAGCTAACCACGCCATGCGGGCAGGCTTGTCTTCACCAGGAGGCCCCGGGAACCGAACCCGGGGCCTCCCATATGGTAAACGGGAGCCCTACTGATTGAGCCACAGCCGCTTCCCTGTATGTTGTTTTTAAATATCTAAGGCATATATTTGGTTACATGTATGTGAAAGTTTTCCAAGTTAAGGTCACCATGGTCATGCCCTGTGGCTTGAAATTTGGTGACATTGTTGACCTTTATACTCTATGTATATTTCTTCAAAGGCAATTCTTAGCCCAGGCCCAATGTTTTCTTGGAACATCTCCAAGTACAGGTCTTATGACCTTCTAGTCAGGCACATGTCATCATCAGGATCCTTACTTCCTTACAGTGATGCAAAATCTATTCCCATTATGTTTTTTTGATAAAGCATATAGATCTGTCCTTGATATGTAACTTAGCTTGGAAGCTACACTCTAAGTACTTATGAGGGAGAATGGTCTCAAATTTCCTGCTGATCAATGCTATAAAAATTTGATTGAGGAAAACATTATTTTTCAAAAATTAGTTGAAGGATATACATACCATATATTATTCTAGATAATCCCCAAATCCATCAGTTTATTTATTCATTCATTAACTCAAGATGTTTTCTATTGAGTACCTATCATGGGACTAAACACTGTTTCAGGTGATTGAGATTTGTCGATGAACAGAACACACAAATTTCCTGCCCTCATGAAAATAATCAATTGAATTAAAAGCAATATCAGTTAATGCTAAATATTCTGAAAACCAATAAATCAGGGTAGAGAAGAAAGTGTTGGCATTGGGGGAAGGAAAGTACTCGGGCAAGGCCTTTCTGAAAATGTGACTTTTTACCATTTACATATATAGAGGGGGCAACATATGCAGTTTTCTAGGGGAATAACATACCAAGTCAAGAGAACAGTAATTACAAAGGCCTTGATGTGGGACTGTGCTTGACATGTTCAAGAAATAGGAAGGTCTTCAGCATGGCTAAGGTGTAGTGACCTTGGGGTTGAGGTTGAGGAGGACAGAGAACCTATCATTTAGTGCTCTGCAGATCATAGCAAAAAACTTGAGTTGTATTTTAATTCAACAGGTAGCCAATGGAGGGTTTTAAGCAGAGAATGATATGATCTCAGTTACCTATCAAAAGGATTACTGTGACTACTCTATAGAGAACAGACATAATGGGGGGGAAAGTGAAAATGTTCTCTAAGAGAGGCAATGGTGGTTTGCTCTAATATTGTGGCAATGAAGCTGGTGGCAAGTAGTCCAATTCAAGACATCTTGAAGGAAGGTCTAGTAGACATTGCTGGTGTACAGCATGAAAGGAAGAGAGGAATTAAAGAGAAATCTAAGATTTTTGGCCTTAACAATTGAAATACTGGACTTACCTTTTCCTGAGACGGGAACTTGGGGAATGAGCAGATTTGGGAGGATAAAACCAGTTTTTAGAGAAGTTGTGAGCTTACAATTTAATCATGCATAATGTGCAGAATTCCCATACATCACCCCACCACCAACACCTTGTATTGTTATGGAACATTTATGACAACTTGTGAAAGAACATCATTAAAATATTACTGTTAATTATGGTCCAACGCTTACATTTGGTGTATTTTTTTCCATAAACCACCCTATTATTATCACCATGTCTTAGGATTGTAAATTTGTCATAGTTCATGAGAGAACACTCTCATATTTGTACCATTATCCACAGTCCATCATCCACCACATGGTTCACTGTGTTATACAGTCCCATGCCCTGTACACTCTATTATGCACATTCAGTAGTTCTCATTTTCATAAGAGTTGTGCTGTCAGCATGTCACTCAATTTTAGAATATTTTCCTTACTCCAATTTTTAAAAATCCCATATCCCACTATTATTGACCCTTAGCATTGATATAGTACCTTCTTTGCCTTTCATGCAAAAATATTACAATATTGTTGTTAACTGTAGTCCATAAGTTACATTCATTCTATTTTACCCATGTATCACCATCTTCTTAACACTTTGTAACAGTGATGTGCATTTGTTCTAGTTTGTAGAAGAGCATTCTTGTATTTGTACTATTAACCACAATCCCCATCCACCACCAAGTTCACTATGTCATACATTGCCTAGCTTATTCTCTAGCTTTCTTTCAGTTGAAGTTTATGTTCCTAGACTGTCCCTTTCATCCACAATCATATTCATAATTCAGCAATGTTAGTTATACTCACTATAATATGTTACCATCAACTTTATCCATTTCCACACTTTTACAATTAACCTAGTTAAAAATTCTATATATCCTAAGCATGTTAACACCTTCTCAGCCCTCATGTTATCTCCCAGTAACTTGTACTCTAGATTTTTAACTCCATACATTTAATATTGTAAGACCATACAATATTTGTCCTTTTGTCTGGCTTATTTTACTCAACATAATGTCTTCAAGGTTCATCTATGTTGTCATGTGCACCCCAATTTTGTTCCTCCTTACAGCAGCATAATATTCCATTGTATGTATATACGACATTTTGTTTATCAATTCATCAGTTGATGGGCACAGGTTTTTCCATTTTTGGCAATTGTGAATAATGCTGCTATGAACATCGGTGTGCAAATGTCAGTTCTCAGGCCTGTTTTCAGTTCTTCTGAATATATTCCTAGTAGACATATTGCTGGATCATATGGCAGTTCTATATTTAGCTTCTTGAAAAATCTTCAAACTGTCTTCCACAGAGACTGTACCATTCTAAATTCTACCAACAGTGAAGTAGTGTTCCTATTTCTCCACATCCTCTCTAGGGCTTGTAATTTTCTGTTTTTTATATACTGGCCATTCTATAAGTTGTGAAATGATATCTCATTATAGTTTTGATTTGCATTTCCCTAATAGCTAGTGATAGTGAACATCTTTTTATGTGCTTTTGGCCATTTGTATTTCCTCTTTGGAAAAATATCTATTTAAATCTTTTGTCCATTTTTAATTGGATTGTTTGCCCTTTTATGGTTGAGTTGTATGATCTCTTTATATAATGTGGAAATCAAACTCTTATCCAGTATGTTTTCCAAATATATTGTCATTGCGTAGGCTGCCTTTTCACCTTCTTGACAAAGTCCTTTGAAGCACAAACATTTTTAATTTTGAGGAGGCCCTGTTTATCCATTTTTTCTTTCAAAACCACTTTTTTTTTATTGTAAAGCTGAAGATGCTTATTGGACACATCAGTGGAAAGTGTCTGGAGTTCAAGAGAGAACCCTATGATAGATACATTTTAGGGTCATCCATTTGGAGATGATATTTAAAGTCACAGCCTGGGTGATATCACCAAAGGAATGACAATAGACCAAGGGAAGAGTTTCAAGGGCTGAATCCTATGAGGAAGATCCACCAAAGCGGTGGCTGTATCAGAAGCCGTGCTGATTTGATGTAGAATGATTCTCAGTGAATTGCACTTTAGCATACAGATTTGGTGGGCATTAGCTGAATTTATTGTGCTCCATTTGAAGCACTGTGAAAGAAAGTTCTTTCTGGATGTAGAACCAATTAACAGTTGTGTTTCTCCCAAGAAACTGTTTTATTATATTATGGACATTGTGAATCATAAAATAGTTTGTAACTCTTTTTACATTTGCTTCTGTAAGTTTGGAGTCTAATTGATGAACATCCCTAGAAAATGTAAAGTAGTTTAAGGAACACATTTTATGTATTAACTTTACTTCTGCATTCATCTTACCTTTCCTACAATTATTTTCCCTTTATTCTATTCCAGGAACACATTTAATCTTTAATTTACTTTATTTACATTGCATTTGTACATATTTATATAAGTGACCTTATATTCTTTCTGGAATGAATAAAAAGAATGATGGATTATAGGTAGATTAGATAGATAGATAGATAGATAGATAGATAGATAGATAGATAGATAAATAGATAGATGGACAGATATACATTTAAATTCATATTTCTGTTTCAGTGGCATTTTGCAGGAATTATGCTCTTGAGCAGTGCTTTGTTCTGATCTCTGACTAGTAAGAAACTCATCTCAGCAAGCTAGTCATTATTCTCTGCCTCATATCAAACAAATTTAAGTTCCAGGCTATAGCCCTACTTTTTGTACAGTAATTTGCTTGCCTTTACTTTCTCCACACGGTACTGAAATCAGAATGGAGGGTGAAATAAACATTAGGGAAATTTCTATAGTGTGTGTAGCTTACCCTAAGCCATGTACAAATGAGCTTATTTTATACACATGTATTTATATAAAAGCTGCTTTCATAATACACATGGGTCAGAATGCCTTTGCCTGTTACACCCACACCCACACACACGCAAATTATATGCAGACTCTACCAAAAAGTTTTAACAGCTATTTTTCACTCTATGTTCAAACTAACAAAGGAGACAAGAAGAAAAACTAAAGATTATTTTTAATGATAACAGGCAAAACCTAACCTCTGAAATAGACATGCACACTGAATTTGTACACATTGGTGGGAAAACGCTCTGTCTCTTGAAATCAAATTATTTTTCAAGTTAATGCCATCAAGACTTAAGTTAGGAGATTCTTACATCTGGACCCTTTTATAAAACAGCAAATTAGGGCTGGGATGTTAAGGGTTTTAGAAACCTATCTTTGATATGCACTGAGTTTCTGGCATTGTTCATTTAAGCCTTGCCTCAGTCTTTTGTCCTTTAAAAACTCCTTCTTATAAAGTATACATTTTGTGGGAGGAAAGCAGTAAGGATCATATCAGCTAAGCACTGGGCAAAAATTACTGAGTTGATCATATCGGTTATCTGTGGGGAAGAGTTCAGACTGTCATAAACTTATAGTAAACTTCTAGAAATTTCTTGGGGATAAAAAGTTTTATTTCCTGACCAGGTAAATCAGAACACCTTTAAAAACCCTGAGATGCTTTAGTCCACACCCCTGTTTAAAGATAAATAGCTAATCTGTTAGGGTATCCACCTCAGGGCTCTACTTCCTTGCCATCTGCAAGCAGCTTGGGAGAAAACATTTCCTTAGGTCTAATGTGGACTATGCACCCCTGATATTGTTTGACAGAGAAGAGAAGTCTGAACAAACCAACTTCTTGCCAGTATTACTGTGTGCACACCTACCACCTCTAGCCTTATTTCCAGGCCTAATGATGATAAGTTTAATGATCAGAGATTATATAGGTTTCTTGGTAGCACTTTGATACTGTGGGAGATAAATCAAACCTGGCATGCTTGCCAACAAAAAGTTCTTTCTTATCTGAGAGACTATGTTAGGATGGATCTGATGCAGGCGAGGCAGTTTGGTTAGAATGTGATGATGACTGCCATTGGTGGGCTTTTGTATTGTTTAATTACCTTCCTCATTTTAGGTTCTTGGCTCACACACATTTGCCCACAAGCAGTGTCATTTGGCTTTTCCTTTCTGTAGCAGATTTTCTTACCATTTCTTCTTCTTTATGCCTTAATCAAAGATGGACAAAATTAGAAGAAGCATTTTCTAAGCACATCTCCAATCAGTCATTCCTCTCATTCAGTGGATCTGTAGAAGATTGCAAACATGAAGCAATGTTTTTCCGTCGCTCTGATTTCACAAGTGTGTAAATCCCCGTCTTTCTTCCCCTTTACATTGATCTCCTCACTCGGGTGCCTAATAGTTTGCATTCTTAAATGCCACCTGTTAGAAATAAAAGTCTCATGACATTTGCAAATTTTGGTTTATCCTGGGTTAGCTGTACACAGCAGTTGAACTTCACAGTGCTTAGCAATTACTTTTATTAGTTACTCCACCCAACAACCATATGATTTCAGGAACTTTATCTCTTCCTTGGTCTTACTCTCTCCTTCTCAATCTTTCTCTCTCTCTTTTATTTTTACATGTACTAACACACATGCATCCATCTGTTATCACTTGCATTATTGTAGCAAATCTCTACACGTGTCTTAAAATATTCCATGTATCTCAAAATAGTATTTGAGAAGATCATTATCATTCTCTGTATAGATGGGAACAGCAGAGGCAAAGAGAAATTAGACAAAATATATTATATGAAAGCAGGTTACATTGGAAGTCAGGAGGCTTCTAGTCTAGCAATGCTGCTCTGAGAATGCCATGGAACCTCTGCCAGGCTCAGTTTCCTCATTGGTAAAATGAGGCAAGTGGACGAGTTCCCAATGTCTCACAGAGATCTCACTGTGTAGTTACATTTTATCCAGGGAAACGTGTGAGGTAGGTGAGGGATTTGTATGAGGACTCAACTGCGCAGCCTCCAAATTTAGTGTTCTTCTTGTAGAACACATGCTTTATGATGACGGACCTAGCGTGAAGAGCCGCAAGGTTGCATGTTTCCCACAAATACTGCTTTGCATACCGAAGACATACTCTTTACTGAAAAGTTAACTTTGTTAAGAAAAAAAAAATATGTTCTTCATGATTGATTTCTTCCTGTTATTGTTGGAGATTTGCTTTCTATGGTCATTGAGCAAATAAATAGCTTTAAAGTGGAAACAAACAGCAGTGTTTTGTTTTCCTAATGCAGGATTTATGTGTTAAATTTCAGCAACATGATGTACTGCCAGCTCAGTGTCTCTGATGGTTATGGGGAACCAGGAATTCTTGAAAGGGGCAGGGCAGGATGAGCTTTCCTATCTCTCACTGAGTCACAAAGGACTCATGCCTTTTCTGGGGTTCTGTAGTTGTGATTTCAGTCAAGTTCCAGTGGTTCTCAACCACTTCTCTAAACCTGAAGGAAGAAGCAGTTACAGAGGCTGTGTGAATTATGCTAAAATGCCTAGTGATTAAGTGCTGAAAGTGGCATTCACAGTGAATTCTTAAACTTTACAGTATGCAGTGCCTGGTATTTCCTACCAGAGCACCCCCCCCCAACACACACACACACACACACACAACCAGTGCCATGACCAGGTAGTGTTTTAACACATTTGGATTTAATTACAATCTTACTTCACTTAGCATCTCTGCTTTCTAGTCAGTCACCTCTGTATCTTTGGAAGGGCAGGCCTTACCCAGGGCATGCTCCTTTTACATGCTTGTCACTGACTGTGTTTTGGTTCCAAAGGGTTAATCCCACAGTGAATTCTTCGCATGTGTAATTTAATACTTCATAACTGCTGAAAATTGGAGTCCACATAATTTATTTTCTTTGGTCGGGCACATTTGCCTCATGCTTGGCGGGGGCTGACTTCAGAGAGACACACCTAAAGCTCTCAAGTGTCCCAAGTGGCCCATGTCAGTTGTACAGAGGGATTGTGGTACTTGGACAGAGCCCAAGGATTAGGTGTTCCTGAGAAGGTTTTTTTGGCTCTACAAAGCCCCAGGATGTCATGGGAATATGCTGCACTCCCTTTCCCCCCTTGAAGGCCACATATCAACGGGGTATCTAACCACTCAGAGACAGGCTTTACACAAAGGTATACATTAAAATAAATAGAACATGCAACCAGAAAAAAAAAAAAAAAAAAAAAAAAAACGAAAAAGAGGGGGTTATTGCTAAGTGGATACAGGAAACAATTGCTTCATTGTTGAGGCAGCGATCTTGGAATCGCAGAGTGTAGCTCCATCTACAGGACCTTTGGTAAAGCTGGAGTTTTTTGCTTAAAAGCCAAAGCAGAATTTTACACGCAATTTTTATCCAGCTTGCTTGCTGTGCATAGGCTTCCATCGAACTCATAAAAATCTTACTTTTTGCTGAAAAATAATTGTCCCTCTTTGAAGAGAGGGATTGAGAGAGCGACACAGAGATAATAAGTGAGGGGAAAAGGCTGCTCAAGGGTGCTTTCATTTAGCTCCTTTCCTTACTTTGGCAGTAAATATTCTTCTCATCCTCGCAATACTCATTTAATCTCTTTCTTTCCTTTTTTCAACAACTTCCTCTCATTTGGTTTCCTCTCATTATTCCTCGGATTGGGAGGGGGCATGTGTATTTTCACCATTCAAACAAAATAGAAGCCTGTGCTTGTTTGAACACCATTCTTGTACTTTCTGGCAAGCAATTGACTTTAAAGAAGGTTCAGATTTTTAGGCTTAAAGGAGCTGAAAAACTTTAAAGTAACAATTCAAGCCAACACGGTATGTGCACATTTTCCCTCCTCCCCCCCCCCAACGTCTTTATTTTAAAAATCTTGCCTGCCAGCTCAGTGGCTGCTGCCTAATGCTATTTCAACAGGAGACCTGGGTTTCAGGACAAGATCCAGGCCATAGGGGAGACTTGATGGCTCAGGGAATTAGTAATGGGATTTGGAGTCCTTCATTTCTAGGTCACTGGTTTGAACAGAGCCCAGGTCAGTAATGACTGAAAGTTGTTACCACCCGATGCCTGTTCTTCCCCAGGCTGATCCAAAGCTGCCCACTGCTCTCTTCCTGAGTGCCCGTGGCACATCCGCACTAATAGCATTCATTGACAAGTTGGCTATTAGGACTTAGACCTGCATGTGAGGCAAGCCAGCCCCGCCCTGTGCAGAAGCAGCGCCCACACTCTCCTGTAGCTGCCTCTTCAGGACTTGAGCTGTGAGAGAGCTATATAGAGCTATTTTGCCTTTCTAAATATTCTGCGACTCAGTTATTCTATCCCTGGTCAACCCCTAATTCTCCAAGGCACTGGATCCTCAGCCACTCGAAGGCAAAGTCCACAGAGAAGGCGTAAATAGGTCACAGGGGGTCAAGTCTGCAAACACTCCAAACAAAAAGAGGGACTTAAAATATCCGAATTTGGAGCTAACATTTCTCCATTTCTGATAGCAAAGAATCATGGCCCTTGTAAAATAATGCTTGCTGGACATTGAACCTGAGCTTACTAAAGTTTAGGGAGAAGGGAGAAATTTCTTGGGTTTATGTTTTTAGAGTGTTTGAAAAAAAAATTACCTGTTTTTCCCTTTCCTTTCCTTTTCTTCCCTTCCCTTTCCTTCCCTTCCCTTCCCTTCCCTTCCCTTCCCTTCCCTTCCCTTCCCTTCCCTTCCCTTTCCTTTTTTTGTAAGAGGAGGAATGATGGCTGCAAGAGGGAGAGACAGGAATGGAGACTAGAAATGCAAGGACAGCGCAATGTGTTGGCAGTCACTGTAGCCTGCTACAGCCAAAGTCTGTCTCTATTCCCTCTCCATTCTCAGACTAGTGATGGAACACACTGTGGTTAAAGGGAGGGCAGGCATGAGGCTACTGCAGAAAGGGGCTGAAGCATTTCACAGAGAGGAGCGTCCCTCTGCCACAAGGCTGTAGCCACTTCCCTTTCCTAGGTGGAGGTGAAGCCCATCCATAGGAGAGGATCAAGTATTTATAACCAAATCAGAAATTATTATGGTATAAAGACTCATTTATAGCAGGCTTATATTTTGGTTTCCCTTTCAAACAAGTGGGATTTTTTAAAGGATTGATTTTTAGTAATAAATCAATTATAGGTGGTTACCGCATGGGTAAGATGGTGGATGAGCTTTACCTAGGGAGTTCCTGTTCTACAGTCAAGGAGGGAAATGTAAAATACAGTACTACGCTCTCATCTATCTCCAATTTATTGCTTCCACTTTTATTCTTATCACTCTAACATATTGTTGGTTTTCTGGGTTTTGTTTTGTTTCATTTTGCTTCCAAGACTATTTGCCAGCCTTTATCCTTTTCATCACTTATTCTATTTAGGGATCATAGTTGCCTACATTTCTGCTGGAAAGATGGACAAGCCCCATGGTTAATGGGAGGACTTTAGTCATTGTCTCTACTCTTGGAAGGCCTCCCAGCTCCGCGCAGGAGTTCCATAGCAGCGAGACAGTCACGCTGATTGCCTGAGGGGCATCCCCTCAGTGCAGCCCACATTTCCCACACCACCTGCACGGCCCACCCTCTGGTTCTCTGGGTGCCATCCCTTACCTGCCCTTTCCGATAGCAGTCCAGTAAGTAACTGATTTTGTCACACTAAGAATCATAAACAGAGTTAAAGATATAGACTTAAAGCTCCAATTCACCATTTTCTGGGAAGATGGTAATCCAAGAGAAGGTCTAAGAGAAGAGAAACTCTCTACCCACTCCAGATACAATTGTCTAAAGTCTCAAACAAATCAGCAAATGGGGCTGCAGTGGTGAACAAAATTGCTGTCATTTCTGCCTTCAGGGAGTTTGAAATCAAGTACAGAAAAAGGATCAACAAAGGTGTTAAATGTTGATCAACTTTAATGTCATATTTTTTCTAGGTTGAACATCACCCACATGCCTTTAACACCCACTAATGGCCTTATTCTGCCTGCTAAAATTCCAGGTTGTACTCTTTTTTAACATGATGGCTCACAGGGACAGTAAACAACTTGCTGCCCACCCCGGAGACTCGATTTCTTCAATTCCCAGAGTGCTGAGACTTTGCCAGTTGGTGGCTGTTCCTCAAATGCCTGCAGCCACCAAGAATGTCAGTTACATCATAGCAGCTAGATTAGACCTAGAGGTAGAAATTGTGCATCTGAACTTTCAGCAAATGCTGGCACCACACGTCTCATGTCTGCATTTTGATAAGTAGATGAGATCAATTTTGCAAGATTTCAAGGGAGAAAAGATGATGTGGAACACCCACAATTATGGTTCAGGTTCCCTCCATGTATGTTTTCTTTCTCTGCATCTTTAAAGTTAGTGTGAACTTTCTGATTTTGAAAGATTTTCTTATGGAAAAATTGGAGGAGAAACATGGGGATATGAAAGTAGTATCTGATATGGAGGAGTTTTACATAATAATTTAAGTAACACTGGAGAGATAAAAAAAAGAAAAGAAAAAAAAACAACAACTCATAAAAGTGACCACCTTTATGCAACAGAGGACCACAGGTAGAAAAGGGGCATCTCTATATGTAAATTTTATATTGATTTGATTTTGAACCATTAAATGTATTAACAATTTAAAAATGACAAAAAAATAAGAAATGATTTTAAGATTGTTGCCACTGTTTGAATAATACAAAACTACAATAAGAGAAATTAATAAGAGCCAAAGAATACATTTTTCTCAGCTCTGAATTTCAAAAGGTTATAAAAATATCCTCCAAAGAGTTCAGCAAAATTTTTAAGCTTTGCTTATTGTGTTCAACTCAAATTTCTCCCTGGGCAAACAAAATTAATTACACAGTTTATAGTTAAAACCATGAAGAAAAGAAATGAAAATGAAAACAGCAAACAAATAGTTTCTGAGTCTGCAAGGTGAGACCTGCCAGCTCCTGCTTCTTCAGGCCTACTTTCTAGGACTAAGGATACAGTTTTTAGGGAAAAACAGGTTCATGGAGACAAAGGCCATGTACTTCTCTTCCCTCTTTTGCTCATCTTGACTTGCCTTTGGTTTGAGATCCAGCATTGCAATTCTGCAAGCCTTCTTTAAAGATGTTTCATTCATACTGTCAGATGTTTAGGGATAGATGTGGGAGAATGACTCTTTCAGTATATATTGTCCTGACTAATAGCAAGAGTTAATTACACAACCTGAGTTCTACTCCCTGCTTTTCCCTATACAACCTGGGCAAGTTGCTTAACATCTTGAGGCCTTAGTTTCTTCATTTATAAAACAAAAATGATGACAGCATCTATACATCAGGGTTGTTAAGTAAATAAGATGATATATTTTAAGCCCTAAGCAAAGTGGTTGTCACATACTAAATACTCAAAAAAGTTAGTTATTATTTTTATATTACTGCCCAGAATCTAGCAGTATTATTATTATAATAGTTCTTGACATCTCAAGTCAGAACTCTTCCATGAAACCTAATGTAGTCAGGGTGTGTTCTTTTTGACTGGTCAGCATCCATCCCCTGGCTTTAAGGCAGCAGCAGACCACTCAACTGTTCTCATTCCATATGGGTCTGTGAGGCTGACTGCAGCACCTGGTTCTAGATGTGTTCTCTGGCCCAGGTCTGCTTAATCATCATAGTCCAATCCTCTGGCAGCAAAAATTGGTTAAAGGATGGGCATGTGACCTAAGTTTGGCCAATAAAATTCATTTCTAGGGCTTTTGCTTTGGGGCTTTTGTTTTGCTACTTTATCTTTCCACTGGACTTGTTATGGAGTAGTTGAAATCTGAAGTTTCTAGGTGCCACCCAGTACCATTTATAGAAGTGGACCTATGAGCCTGGGTCCTACTCTTGCCCTGCTGCTGCATCCTTCCCTAAGGATCCCAGAAAGCATGTCTACCTGGAGCCCACTTTCTGCCTTCTAAGCCATATTCTATACCAAAACCCTACTAAACAGCTTTCTGTCAACTTCCACAACCTATAATAGACTTTTCCCTAATCTCCATCTTTGGTGGAGATTAGAGGGGGAGGCCTTCAGGCCCAAAAGCCTTAACTTAAACTTCTCTTATGCTTTGAAAGCGCTTGGAAAGAGCCTGGAACCACTGCTTGGAGAAAGCCTGCCTTTGTTTGAGTGAAACAAACAAAAAGGAAAGCAGAGTCCAGGGACAAAGACAAAGTCCTTTGAGCCCTAGATCCAGCTGTGTGTGAATCTAGAGTGACCGCTGAATCAATAAGTGAGTCTGAGCATATTTACTGTCATTTGTAACTGAGACAGTCCTATGTGATACATGTTTCCTAGTAATTCCATCTTGCATGGGCATCTCTTTCTCAGTAATCATACATCACTTATTCATAATTTTATTATAGTCTCTAATTATTTAATGTAAGGAAGATTTTCCACCTCAATTAGATCTCTAAGGAAATGTGCACACTATGGTACAAAAAGGGTGGAGCTTGGACTCACTTTAGTGTGATTAGCTGTGTGACCATGGATTATATAGTTAACTTCTCTGATATACAGTTTACCTATCTGTAAAATGAAATTAAGTCTAATTAAAGTTCCAGAATTGGTAATGGGATTACAAGAGATACTTATTTTAAATAGCTTAGTATATTCTAGATATCCAATACATGCCTTTCTCATTCCCTTGAGGGCAGTGTCTATAATAGGTAAGACCTAAATACTGTTGCAAAATACAGAAACCTGACTTGACTAACTGCAGTCGATTGAATCATTCCCCCCACTGTGGTGGTTTGGAGCTATGTACTCCAGAAAAAAAATCATGTTCTTACACTTAATCCATTCTTGTAGGTGTGAACTCTTTGTAAGTAGAAGTTTTGATGAGGTTATTTCAGTTGAGGTATGCTCAACTCAATCAGGATGTATCTTAATCCTATTACTAGAGTCTTTTATAAGCAGAATGCAATTCATACCAGTAGAGAAGGCCACAGGAAGTAAGAAGCTGAAAGCCAACAGAAACCAGAAGAGAAGAGAAATGCCAGAAGAATCTTCCATGTGCATTGCTATGTGACTGAGGATCCCAGGACCAAGGATCACCAAAAGCCAGTCTCAGAAAGCCAGTCTTCAGGAAGAAAGCATTGCCTCAATGATGCTTATATTTAGATTTCTCCTAACTTCAAAACCATGAGCCAATAAACACCTGTTGTTTGAGTCAACTGATTTCATAGCATTTGCTGGAGCAGCCAAGGAATCCAAAACATCCACAAAGACATATTTAAGTCCTAACCTCTGGCCCTGTCAGTGTGAATTCATTCACAAGTAGGATCTTTGAAGATCCTATTTTGAATTTGGCCAGATGGAATGAGGGTGGGCCTTGATTCAATAAGGCTGAAGTCCTCATAGGCAGAGGAAATTCTTACACAGTCTGTTGACAGAAGCCAGAGAAGGAAAGAGAAATTGTCATGTGATAGAGGGAAAGATGCATCTACAAGCCAAGGAATGCCAAGGATTGCTGGCAAGCCAGCACCAGAACGTTGTGGACTCTGGGAGAAAGCATAGCCTGACAATACTTTATGTTGGATTTCTAGACTCCAAAATTGTGAGAAAATAGATTCCTATTGTTTAAGCCAACCAATTTTTGGCATTAGTCAATGAGTCTTGGCAAACTAAGACATTGCTTTAAGCAGAAGGAGCTTAAAAAACATAAGAGCACTAGAATATCTCAGGGAGAAGGATATGGCTAGGTCCAGGTAAGTTGATAGGGTCTCAAAAGCCATCAAACTCTCTCTCCTTTGCTTCTTTCGACTCTCTGGGTGTCCTTGGGTCATACTTTCCTCTTGTTGCCATCTGTCTCTGTCTCATTCTCAATCTACAGTGAGTCACAAGGCCACCCACAGGTCCCATGTTTGTGTCTCCAGCATTCAAGAAAGTATCCAAACTGAACTGGGATTTCTTATTCTTATCTCAAATTCCTAGGAAGGATTCTAATTCCTTTAGTTATACCAATCAATTGTGACTCAGCAACAGGTAAACATTATATTAACATGTCAACTTCTATAATACCATAAGGTTTAAGTGAGAAGAAGGTGAATTCCTAAAAGGTAAGAGGGTAGGTATCCAAAAATAAGTGATATCAGGCCAGGAAAACAAGTGGCATTAGGCTATAGGTATTGTTTTCTTTAAAAAATATATTCTGAATCCCTCCCTTTTTAACACAATGTTGAATACACATTAGTATAAAATAAATATATTACTCATCATTTCCTTTGTTGAAACTCTAGAATGAGCCTACAAATTGGTTTCTCTATCACCACAAAGAAGAAAGAAGAAAATCAGCCATGAGACATGATCTCTTAGTCCCTTAATATGATCCTAAGAATCTTTAACACAAATATTTATCAGGGCTTCTTCTTTAAAAGTGACCATGTCAATCTTTAGTATATGGCTGTTATAATGTTGATATGGACACATTATGTATGAAAAATGGTTAGCTCAACATTTGCAGTGACTGATTTCCACGCATTAATAATCTGACCATTTAATTAAAATATAATGCCAGAGGGTCCCAATTCACAGTACAGAATGACCTAGAGAATGTCCTGTCATTGAGAGGTAGGAGGGGCATAAGTAAATAACTGGGTTGTCTTCAGAGTGTCCACAACTGGGCCACTCATACATCTGTGTGTGACATAATGACTCTAACTAAAACCTAAGTTTGTACAATCCTGGGGTTTCCACCTGGTAGGATTTCCAGCTCTAGGTATGGCGTTTACTTTTTGTGAGTTCCCTTGAGTCCCACAGCAATGGGATGGAAATGGGCCTTAAGCAGCAGTCATAAGCATTTCTTCAGCCCCTGAAAATATGCATCTAGTACAATGCCAACAGACAGAGTCACACTCTGAAGGCTGTTTCTTTGGCCACTATAACCCAGAGACTCTACTTCACAAGAGGAATGTGCTAGCCTGAAACTTATATTGAAAAGTTTTCATGTTCAGCTTACTTCCTAGTTTGCAAAAATCCTTAGCAAAAAAGCATTCTAAATTGGAATTAGTGATCTAGGTCTCTGAAGCCCAGGGATGGGAAGCAAAGACTTCGTAATTACAACAGCAGGGGCTTGCTCTTAGCTAGGTAATGTGGTTATGTTTCTCATATGTCCTGTTTTTGCTTTGGCAGAACTAACCTTCATTCTGGAATAGGTTGGGGTGGACAAGTGGAGGAACTCTCAAGTTTGGTCTCCATCGTGGATGGGATATACTACAGCATTCTCAAAAGCAAGACACAAATATAAATCTTATTGTGTTATGTCTGAGGCCGATCAGACTGAACTATACTTAAAATATGCATTTTATAGGAATTAGGTTCTCTTTATTTTTTGTTCAGTGACTCACATTACATCCTTTCATTGAAAATGTTCAAATTGCAGCTCCAGGCTACCCTAAAGAAGTAAGTGGCATTTTCATGAGCGTATCCAGGCTGCAGGTAAGGTTTCTAGGAGAAATCTGGTTCTCAAAATGGGAAAGCTCAGTGTGTCCTCTCTTTGCCAATAAGAGCATCTTCTATGTGCTTAGTTTTCAGAGAGGAAGGACCAAGCTATAGGAGTCAATTTCCAATAATTTCTCTTTCTCTACCTAAAGATGAGTTATTTATTCTGAACTACCCTAAATTCTTATACAAGTCCATGTCCTTGTAATATTGTTTGATTTATAACTTTTCGTTACCTCCAATGTTCTAAAAGGCACACTCACAAAAAACATAGCTTGGTGAGTAAATACAGGTTTCCTTTTAATAAAAATAGTTGACGATTTAAATCAAATGCCCAAATCCTTTAACTTGCTAAACTATTCAGGTTAAAAGTAGATAATGATCTACAATGAGGTAAAAAAATAAATAGCTTAGCATCAGAGCTAATAGACACTCTCCAAAATATTGAGTTCAATCTGAAACTAGTCATTTATTTTCAATCATTAAAATATCTGATTTCAGATGGCAATGTTCTTTGGTAGAATAAAATGAATGTATCCTTTCCCATTTACAGATGATTGTACTAAGGAAAAGGAAGCTGCAAACTCTTATAATCCAGAACAAAACAAAATAGAACAAAATCTTGTCTATTTGCTAATCCTGATGAGTTTTGTCAAAGTGAGATTTAAGGCAAGAAGGTTGTTTCTTGGCAAGAGAATTGTGGAAGGGAAAAGTGGCTGAAATTTTGAATCTTTGATTTCATATCTGGTTAAGCAGCTTTATCACAATTCAAACTTTCATGCTGGGAAACTGCTCATTCTTTGGTACCTTTTCTGCCAGAATTCAACTCCAACAACAAAAGTTTATAAACAATGAAAATTCCAGCTGGTTGACATCAGCGTCACGAAGCTTTCTCTTCACACTGATACAAATATTTATCCTGAGCTCTGGCAAAGCTTTCCTTGCCCATGTCGCCCTTAATCATACATTTTTCCTTGATTGAGTTATGCTTTCCAGTATGTGATTTGCTCTGGTTTACTTTTTAACACATCCCAGAGGCTTCATCAAAATCAACTCTGGGCAGGCCATGTCATTTGGTAGCTGCCAAACATGTTATTGAGAAGGAACTTGGCAAATATTAAAACAGTCTATTTTAACTTTCCTAATAAATATATATTTTTTGTTTTTTGTTTTTTGTTTACCACCATTTACTTGTTTAGGTCCCACATAGCCATTAAGTAATGAGCAAGAAAGTAAGCAGAGATGTATTCAGTCTCCTTCAATCAATTCCCTGAGGTAACATGCTGATTCCTCTCCCAGACACCTTATTGCAAAGAAGTTGAAAACTTAAAAGGTTTCATCAATGACTCTTTATTTTCTTCAAAAAGACACAAGGGCTATTTTCAAAAGGTTAAAACAACAGATTGATGTACTCTGTAGCTGTAGTAAAGTCTGCTAGAACAAATATTTGCCATGTCAAAGTGACTCGTGGAGGGATTAGCACAAAATATTGCAAATATTTCTACAAAATTTCCATTGCCAAATAAAATGTCGGGTTCTCTGCATTGAGTGCTTGGAAAATCCTTGTGAAGTGTATTAGTAGGACAGAATTCAGAGATTTCCCCTCAATAGTGAACTATTTGATTAAACAGGTAATGGTGTCCTACCTGAAAAAATATTAAAAATATTTAAATTTTATCATTTTATATTCGCATTGCATTTATGTTTTAGAAAAATCTGGCTTATACAAAAACGATATATGTACCATATGTCATTGCACTACGTCCTTTAGCTGAGGACTTTGGAAATAACTTGTAGTAAGCTGAGCAAGGTAAGTAATCCTTGCTTTTGCCTGTAAGAGTTAAAAAATAAATCTCAAAAATGAGATGGAATTGCCAGCCTTGGGGCATTCACAGATGTTACCGATGTTGTTGCTATTTTTGTTTCCCCTATAGTCCCGAGGGGAAGATAAACACGCACATTTACACATACTCACACACACACATACCCAATACTCTACACATAATTTAGAGTTTTACTTAAAAGTATTTCTTTTCCTTTGTCAACCTTCAGACTCATCTCACTACCTGAAAGTATATATTTGCCTAAGTATTGAAAATGCAGTCATTTGTAATCAAATAAAACTAATGTAATCATAATAATTATGAGATGTTACTGACACATTTAAGAAATTGGAATTGAATAAGATATTCCCCTCAGTACCATGGTAGAAATAGTAGTAATTCCTTGCTTTGTAAGCTTATTATTTATTCGTCTGTATCAAAGGGAGTCCGTTTTACATAAGGAAATGAATAGGCCCAGAAGAATTAGAGCAATTTCCCAAATTTCAAACTGGCTAGTTCAAAAGAAAGCAAGAAAAGAAGTACCATGTGCCAGTGTTGTTGCTGAAGACAAATCTACACCAGGGTGTAAGATAGAAATTATTATATCTACTTCATAAGCAAAGGAAAGAAGGCTCAGAACATTTCACTAACTTGTTCAAGGTAATTTAACTGGCAAATGGAGATAGAAACTCACATCAAGTTGAGTTTACAAATAGACCTGTGTTCTTGTGTTCTTTGTACCACTCCTTGTGTCCCACTGGAGTGATCCCAAGGTCTAGATTCTGCCATGCGTTCATGCTGTGTGTGTATGTGTGTGTGTGTATTTGCATACTTCATGGAGAGGATGTCATTCAAAGGATAAACAGCTAGGGAGTAACACCACATCTATAGGAATCCAGTATGATGCTCAACATGGAATTGACTTGGAAATGAAGTTTAAAGTGGGGTACTCTTTGTATTCCATCTATTTTCTGTGGAGCCCCAGGATTTTGAGCAAGGACATTAGGAGCTCCCACTGTTGCTACAGTCGTCGCCAAAGAGATATCTCCAGGCCCATCACCCCTGCTCTGCCCTGACCTCCTCCAGTGAACCAATGCATTTAGTCAGTAATGAGACCGGTGCTCAGTATAAACCTAGCTTACACTCAACTTCCCAAGTAGTAAGAAAATATAAGTTGCTAATTAAAAACATTTATGCTTCACTAAATGCAATAGATATATCTCTGAAAATAATGCCTACAAATTTGTTTTCATATACACCAGTGAGATTGCTTGTTTAAGGGGACATATTAATATTTTGAAGATGAGTTTTACACAAATTTGGATTGTTATAGCTTATATGAAAATATATCTGAAGAGATAGTAGTAGTTATTCATTTATTTTAGTCTATCAAAGTCTATTGTGAAGGGGAGAAACATTGTTTCGGTGATTTGAGCTATTTTGTTGTTGTTGTTGTTTTGTAATAGTTCTGGGCAATGTTTACATCGCGAAAGTAAATCTGGTTAGACCTATTAAACTAGCACTTTCAGGAGCAGGGAACAGAATCCCAGGAGAACTTGAATAATCAATCGGATTTGAAAGCACTGATTTAGCTTACTTCATATTCAGAAATGAAATGCCTACCTCTTCCCATGGAAGCTATTTCATCTTTATATAAAGTTTGTTCATTTATTCAGGCACCCCATTTTAGGTTAAGGTCAGTCAAGATTCCTTCCAGACACAGAATAAAGCTCTAGTAAGGCTGGGGAGATGAGAGCAGCACGGACTACGTTGTTGCCCCAGTCCGGCAGGCTTCCACTGACCTCAGAGTCTAGGCGAATCTCATGCCCCGGAGTCTAGCAAGCAAAGGGGCGGTGCGGTCTTTGCACTCATCCTCACGTACATATGCCGCATTCGTCTTCCTATCCCCAGCTTCTACCACAGTGCATAGCACGTTTTAGAGGCATGGTACATGTGTGTTGGTTACTGGAAGAAAAAAAAAAAAAGAGAGAAATGAAGGCATCCAAGTTCAATTGTAAGGAACTTACATGAGCAATTCGTTTTTATTTATTTTTATTTAACCGAATTGCTTTTGAATTTTCAGAAATGGATTCATCTTCTTTTTCATTAGGTCCTTGGTAGCATTTTACATTTCTTCTCCGAACTCCACTTTTGATATCTCCCTACAGTCTTTATTTCTTAACGACTCACTTCTTGATCTTCTCTCACAGCCACAGCCAATCAATCATCCATCCTCTCCTCAACTTCCCAGAGGACTATGAGTCCTTAGAGCATAGAAGCTCTCCTGATGCTGCTCCCAGACCGTGACCCATGCTGGCAAAGCTTCTGCTCCCTTGTGACTGCATGTTTCATGAGGAGAGCTACTAAAATGCAGGCAAGCACAAAGTCTTAATTGCTTGCTAGTGGGCATTCAGCCAGGATGCTGTTAGCAAAATGAAACCCAATCTTAAAGAAAAAGTGCTGAACCCCTTCTCTGAATTGCCCAGGCCCCATATGGATTGCATGTGTTTTTTGAGAGATTTGGGCATGCTGGCCATTTTTTCTACTCTTTCTGGACAGGGGATGTCTATAGGTGGATTGCTAGAACATTTTAGTTTTAATATAACAATCCAGGCTGCAGGACAACTTCAAGAGAAAACTATAACCCTTCTCCCAATTTATGATATAGACAATTGATATATCCTCACTTATTATGTGTGCGTCTATGAGAACACTACTTTCAATGTTCTTTCCAAAAAAAAATTGTTACTTTTAAGACTTTCTATGTAGGTATTTTGCTTGGTTCTGATGTTTGCTAAGTATTTACTCTTTTCTAGTTAATTTCTCTAAAACTCAGTTTATTTAGCTTTAAAATGGGAAAAACAATAATGCTTTTCTGATAGGATTCAATGAAATTAAAAGCACTTGGACCCACCATATCCATGGGATATAAGCCCTCTCTCACTTGGAGTTGGAGTGGACATCACCATCCCAGTCGCCTCTGGATTGGGGGAAGAACTATGGACTAGAGTGGACTTGATGGTATTCTCTTGCTCACATATGGTGATTCTTGCAATGCAAGAAATTATAACAATGAGGTGGAGCCAGTGGCCACTTGACAGTTTTTGGGTAGGGAGGGGATGAGCAGTTGAAATACAGGGGCTTCTTTGGGAGTTGGAGGTTGTCCTGAGTACTGT